>CM036618.1:16935000-18135000 GCA_020746105.1 Trogon surrucura | reverse complement strand
TCTTAAATGAGGAATCCTGTGATGCTCTATACATAACAACATACCCTAGCTGAACATGCTGATAAATCTTGACTTTTTACTGTAGTATAGGAATTTGGGCCAAGTGGAGAATAATATCATAAAGCAATTCTTTTATTTTTCATCTGAATTTTGCAGAGGTTTCAAAACTGCTTAAATTAGCTTTGTAGACTGTACTTCCCTTGGTCTTTGTCTTCTTTTCTGTTTATTTATACTGTTTCAGCCCCTCCAGCAACATTCAATAAATAATAATTTCCTTTCTGTTAAAATCTACCATTGTATTATGTTTATTCCAGTGCATGTTTACTACAGTTTTAGCTGAAAACCACCATCACCACCAGCCTGAGGAAGCTTAATTCGAGAAGTTGTTAGTGCAGGCTAGCGATTAGAAATTTACCTCAGAGAAATCAGGAAAATGAAAGCAAACGTGGCTACAGTTCAGCTATGTAGTATATACAATCCTACATGAAGTGGCAGTCAAATAATTGATTATTTATATTACACATTGCATACAGAATCAAAATACCCCTAACGCAGAAGCATTTTTGATAAGCATATGATAGAAGGAGCCAACAGAAGGGTATTTCCCATTGATGCTGAGTCAGTAACTCTGATTTGGATCGAAGCTGCTTTCCAGTACACAGACTCCATGGACCTCCAGTCCTTGTGGAACAAAGGCTAACTGCATGTTTCTTCCAACAGAAAACTCCTCGGAAAACACAGACAGGATCTCAGGATTTTCAAGATCTTAAAAAAATTAATGTGACCTGCCCATTCAAAAGACAGAATATTTCTTAGTATTCATTGGGCGAAATTGTTATTTCCTTTTCTCAGACTGAAAATAAAAGTGCCTTGAGAGATTTTATACTAGAATGACCATAGCAGGCAATGTCTCAGCTAGCAGGTGACAAGAGCAGCTTAGAAGATGAGCTTCCAGCCAGATATTCAGTCTTGCTGTAGTTCACCTTTAATATGCTACTCATGCAGGCATCCATCCGTTAATGCAGTTTTACTGCTGCCTCCCCACAGCCATACCCGTAAAGTACACTTCCTTCCTTTGAAACAACACACTTTGCTGTACGTACATGTGTCAGCTGAAAAGCTTTAAATCATCCTGGGACCTCCTCAGCAAGACAGACCTTAACACACAGTCTCTTTAAACCTCTGTTGGCAAGTTCCTCACGAGACATACAGTAAATTCACTCAAACGAAAAAACAGGTCATCCCACTGTACCTCGCCACCGAATCATCGCGTACCTCCCATCACTGTGCTTCAGCTGCAAGTACTGTGTGTTTGCCGCTCTGTTTTAGCTCTTTTCCTTTTATAAAGGGAGTCCAAAGCATCACTACATCAAAATTCTCCACTTGCTCTGATGACAGGTTTTATAACATCTTGGCATAAATGACAGTTCTGTTATAAAATGAAATCGACCAAGGACTGCTAGATGAGGCCACCGAAGAGCTTGTACAGTGCCTGTCATACAGTGTTCACTGGTAAAAGTGAGCTACCAGTAACAAACCATGACAACAGTAACAGTAATGATAATGATCCTTAGTTATACCTCATAGTTGTTTGGGGTTCTCCACAAAACCAGCACTTCTCATGCAAATAGGAAGTCAGAACCAGTATTAATAATTTATGAAAATGACACACTGTTCGCAACAAACACGCATTATGTTAATGCCCAAAGTCTAAACACTCTTTTGGACTAGTTAATTATCCCCATTGTACTTCCAGAAAGGCAGAATTGTACAAAGGAGAACCTCACTACCTCAGACACGTGGTCAAATAGTCGCACATCTGAGACCTTGATGCTTGTGGGTACATTTTCTTATTGTGGTAAAATAAAGATAAATCACAGTAATGTGAGAAAGAACCCTTCTTCTGCAAACTCCAATAATACTGCTTTCATTCTCATTTCCAGATTTTTCCAGACAGTGACTGTAGTCTATAGCAGAGCTGAGCTAGCATCACGCAGCACCAGGGAAAAACAGGATTATAACAAATAATGCACATAGACTGTCACAGGGAACTTAGAATGAGGATCAAAAGAGCTTAAGCACCAGCAAGAGGTCATTTTGTGTAAATAGAAGTGGAGAGCACTGAATTTAGTCCGCTGATTATTTATCTCGTATTAAATTTTACTTGAACATTTGGCTGTGGGATACAAAAATGCTAATGTGACTCTGGATATTCTTGAGAGCATAATAAATTTGAAGGGTAGATAGATAATCTCATAGAAATAAATACTTTGGACCATGCTAAAATGGCACTCATGACAATACCACTTAGACATTAGAGATATTACAATAATTCGTTTCATGTAAAACAGATAGCTAAAGACATTGGATGAGTTCCCAGGAGCGTGCTAGAATCCATCACTGAAGATGGGTTCTTTAATTGAATGCATATAGGAATAGCTATAACAGCTTGAGCCATACACAGTATGTCACAAACCTTAACAATTGTGGCTACATTTCATTTTGCACACCGTCCCACCCCCATAAACTAGCTTGTTTCAAATTTTAAGGTACAGAATCCAATCTATTTGCTTAAGTGGAGTGTTTTATTCTTCGAGGAAGGAAACACATCATCCTGCTTTTTACCGAAAGGAACTTAGTATAGTCCTGGAGCAATATAAATAATAAATCTCTCTCTTATGCATTTATAAAGAATCCACCAGTACGATACATATTTAACATACATGCACTATAAATTTCATTATATATGTATGTTAAAATTAACTCTGCTTTCTGTTTTTCCATGAATTGCCCTGTATAACTGGTTCATAAATATGGGTTAAGTATTTTTAATTTCATTTTTAATTTTTTTGACATTTATGGAGCCTGGAAAACTGTTTCCAGCTGCATTTACTTGGGGAAAGTGGTATCTCCCCATTTTTTTAAAGGAGGAGCTGCCGGTGTCTGGGCTGGGGTTTTTTTGATTAAGTAGGAAATTAAGAATTTTCCTTGGTAGCACGTACCTACCCTGTTTCAATTTTGCAGTTATACACGTGGAAAAGTAAATACAGAGTTACTCAAGCTGTAATGACCACAGACTACTCTGATTAAATAATCAGACATCCTGCACTCAAGAATTTCCTCCCATTTTTTTCCCCCAAAAAAGATAGGAATCACCTCTACCTTAGGCCAAAAACAACTGTGCACTGTAATGACTCGCTTATGAGAGTTATCCGAGGACAATAGCTTTGGAAATGAAGTGTTGTGTTGTCTTTTAGTGTGAAGATAATGAAAATATGTGAATGGAAAGCATCTGACTTCCTTGGAATGTTACATTAAATCTCTTGATTGACTCTCATAGATTGTTTTCAAATTACTGCACTAATGCTTTTGCTTTGGTTAGAGATGAAACAATGTAGGATTTACTCAACAAGTTTTCCAACACTTAAAAAATGCTTCAGAAGAAGTCTGAGCTGCTCTCAAAATGGCATATGTGCTTTGAAGCATATACTGGAATTCATTATAAGTTTTCACAGAATCTATTATTCTCTTGCAGGGCAAAACTAGGTTGTAAAGCCATAAATGTCAGTTAGGTTGCTTGCAGTTTGCACCAGGGTAGCCTCATTTCAGAGGCGTTCAGAAACCACACGCTCTGCTCACAACTGTGGAAACTGGTGGCTCTGTTCTGAAATGAATTTCAGGCTGCGTTACATTATTTATAGATACTGTTAACCTAAACGAGTCAGACATAAATAATGATCAAATCATGCTTTTTTTAAATTCATTAAGATAATCTAATTCAGATGAGTGAGACTGGTCAGGCAGATAACAAAGCAAGAAAGATACAGATTTTGATCTGTAAGTTTAATAAAAGTACTATTCAGACCTTTTTAATTGAGGGTAGGAAAAGCTAAGAGTCAATTAAGAAGCTGAGCTCAGAGAGCCTGAATCTCCTGGGCAGCCCCATTGTTGGTCCCAGGAGCGAGTGGATTGCATCAGCTCTCAGTCCGGTGAAGACACTTTCCACGACACGCCATTCACGCACACACGCAATTACAAGGCAAATTCTCATGCTCAGCTTACTCCGACTCATATGGACGGTCTAGTTCCATGGAGCCAGATTTTTCTTCATGTGCCACTACTTGGGATGCTAATGCAGAGGAATTAAGGGGCTTAGGCTCCTCACAGGCATCCCAATAAGCAACTGCAGTGCATACATGCACTACCGCATTGGAATTCTTAATGGCCGGTCCACTGTTAGTACTTATTTATTTTTTTCTTTCATACAGTACTGTAAATGCTAATGTTAACACACATGAAAGAATTCTGAATTATTATTTTTAATCAGATAAACTTACTAGCTACCACACACCAAGCAACGTGTTGGCACGTGGTTTGTTTCTCTTCGTTGATAATATGCTCATAGCTTTTTATGACAAGGCATGAAAAGTTCATTACTCACAGGACAGAATATTGCATTTCCTTGGATTCTAAGTGTTGGTATTTTATTCACAAACCATTTAAACCATTTTTGAGGCAGCAATCTCTTTTTCTGTTATTTCAAGGCACATCATTATTGTGTCCCGTTATCTTCCTGCCTAGACTTTAGCAACAGATCGTTTTCTCCTTTTCCTCCGAGTACTGACGAGACACTCTTTTAGCCACTGAGAACTGTGTATGCGTTAGCACTTCTCACTACTTTTTAGTCATTAGATAGCGACAGCAAAAGAAAGGCTGGCAGATACCTTAAGGGAGTTAGTGCAACTCTGCTCAAACACAAGCAGAACTGACGTAAAAGGACTGAACCCTGTGGCACACACTAGTCCGTGCATTTCTGTTGATGTTCGTCACTGTCTGCCACTAATCCTGCAAAGCTTGGTAGTGATCAGCTGCTGATAGCGCCAATGAAAGAAGGTCTTTGTTATAGGACTCTTGTTTTTTTGTACATATTGAAGACCTTGGAGGCCTCATTCAGATCGTCTGTTACTCAGCAAACACTAACAGTGCATATAACTCAGTGCCTCAGACAAACTGTATTTTTCTCTTTGTTTTTCTCCTGTTATTTCCATTAAGCACATATGTTTTTACTAACAATTCATGCTTATGATTTAATTCTCTACCCACAATAAATGCCTCATAAATAAACATTTGATTTTTTTTTGCCTTCTCTTTAGCGGCAAAATAATGATTGCATTGATAAAGTTCAAAGTTAGAATGTTTTGCCTATAGTAGATTTATTATTACCATTATAAATTTTATCTTCAAAGAGTTAAAGTTAGTTAGTTACCCCAGTCCTCCCTATTTAATAAAATTATTTTGTTTCCTTAAACTGTGTTTAATAAGTAATAAGGGAGACTGGAAAATTAATATACATCTTGCTGTATTGATTTAGTTTTAGTTCATTCTGTTTTCTCTCTGAAGTCTGTAAGCCTTCAGGTCCTATCTAATCTATTCCTTTCTGACATGCGCATCTTTCTACCGCCTAAGTGCCTCTGCTGTTCTTGAAATGGCCTCAGAGATTATTTAAATCCTTATGCTTTGCTTTTTCAGCTGTTCACCATTTCCCACATAATTTTATTATGTACTTCAAAACATTATAATTGTACTTTCAGAAACTCCATTATCATATCAAGTCTAACTTAACACTGAACAGCGTTATCCAAATATATCGTCCTGCAGCTGCAGGAACAGGGCCAGACCCTCCCGTGAATTCTAAAAGTGCCTGGCAGCAATTCCATACCTAGGACTGCATTTTAAAATGGATAGCTACTAGTGTTGGAGGGCAATAATTTAGCAATAGGCTGCGGATAAATAGGTAAAATGCAAGCAAGGTTAAGACCACAGCACTATGATAAGTACGATGAGAGCAGGCTACCTAATTATTCCGACGACAGCATAGGAACCAGGGGTGTCCTTAAAACCCACAAAATGCTAAATTCAAACCTGCAGAGTGCAAGACCACTGTGGTTGAAGCAGTAAGATTTAGCCAAGTGAGATTTCAGCTATAGCATTAGTTAATATATTTAGGATGAGCTCAACAGCTTGGGAGAGATCCACATTCAAAAACTGGCTCCTAAACATGATGCCAAGAGGGAAAGGCTGAAGAACCAATCTGTGTATATCAGTCCTGATCCTTTAGAGGTATCAGACATGAAGAGAGGTGTAAGCATATCAGCAGGTAAACTGGCCTAAGTGAGAACAGAGATTGTATTAAACAAAGTACTTTTTGTTTCATTTTTCAAAGGAAATGAAAAAGTCTTCTTAAATTAATTTTGTTTTTAAATTGGAATCAGAATGTTTCACTTTCAGAAGCTAAATACCAAGAAAGGGTACTTAGGTGTGCAAAGAAAGGGCATGTAGGACGGATGAGATATGCTTCATCTTCATTACCTTTCTATCCTCACCACTTCCCCCTCTTTTTCACCTCCTGACCTTTCTGAAAAACGATTTCCTTGCTATCACACCATCCGATTCTACTGGTCATTAACCCTCAAATTCTGGTATACGTTCTGTGAGGTCCTTCAGATCACACAAGTGCATTTCCAAGAAGGAGTTGAGCAGTCACGCTGGAACTCCACGTGGGAGCCTGAGGCCTGGGCTGCCATGAGACCCTTGGGAACTTGGCCAAGGCAGAGGAGGCAGGTTTGTCACTTGCCTCACGTTGATCTCTCACATTCCACAACCTCATGGTATCATGGCAGAACAAACCAGGTGTTGTTGCCATTCTGACACTGTAACGCCTGATAAAGCATCTCCTTGCTGGGATGCCTCAGAAGCTCAGAGAGCAGGCCATAACAGCAACAGCGCAGACAGCTCTAATCCATAAGGACAATCTAATTTTAATTTTTGTCCAATTCCAGCCTTCACTCTCAATGCCCCTTTCTCCAGCACATAACTTGGGCTGAAGTTTGTAGGCCATTTAGACACCTCATACTAACACCTCAAACTTCAGTACGCCACGTACTAGAAGATAACAGCAGGAAAAGTATGGACAGAAATCTATTAAAAGTATGCGTAACCTCAAAAAAGAGCCAAAAAGTTTTGTGGCAATTAGACTCAGAAGTGAGAACTGAGGCTTTTTACCGACAAAGGTCAGCAGTCAGTCTGACCGTGCATAACCAGCAGACATTTGTGTTAACGTTGCTTTCCTAAGATAACTTGCCGAGAAAAGACAGTATTTCCTCACTGACTATAAAAGGAAGAGCTCTGCTCTGAGACAGGGTTCTTCTTGTACTGGACTCATACCCTATACAAGTTTTCACCTACAAATTTGTGAAAACTATGCAAGATTTCTTCATTAATATTCTGGGCACATTTTAGCAACGCCCAAGAGTTTTTGACTATAAACTTTTTTGTTGGCCAATACCCATATCCATTGAGCCTGCTGTCCACAGTAGGCTCAATACGAGTCACCGGTGTGCCCTAGCAGCCAGAAGGGAAAACCACATCCTGGGGTGCATCAAACACAGCACGACCAGCCGGTCAAGAGAGGTGCGTGCCCCACTGTACTGAGTGTTGGTGCAGACTCACCTGGAGTGCTGCGTGTAGTTCTGGGCCCCACAAGTTAAGAAGGAAGTGAAGGTCCAGAGGAGGGCAACAAAGCTGATGAAAGGGCTGGAAGGCATGTCCTATGAGGAGCAGCTAAGGACCTTGGGTTCGTCTAGTTTCGAGAAAAGGAGGCTGAGGGACAACCTCACTGATCTCTGCAGCTTCCTGAGGAGGGGAAGTGGAGAGGGAGGTGCTGAGCTCTTCTCCCTGGGATCCAGTGATAGGACACATAGGAATGGTTCAAAGCCGTATCAGGGGAAGTTCAGACTTGACATTAGGAAGCATTTATTTACCAAGAGGGTGGTCAAACACTGGCATAAGCTTCCTAGAGAGAGGTGACTGATGCCCTTAGGCCATCAGTGTTTAAGAGGCATTTAAACAATGCCTTTAGTAATATGTTTTAACTTTTGGTCAGGCAGTTGGACTAGATGATTGTTGTAGGTCCCTTCCAACTGAAATAGTTTATTCTATTCATATATTCATGGTGATGTGCTACATAAACTATGCCTTCTCAGTACAACCTGAAGGAATGAACTTCTCCACAAAATCCCTTCCACCTGAGAGCCTCCTAAGGCATGGATTAGCCTCAAATTGTACATATTCTGTAGGCTTTTTCCCACTACCTAGAGCTGCTTCCCCCTGAGAGGAGACAGACCCTTTGCAGGTCTGAAATGTCAAACTAGCTGAGTACAAGTGTTAGGAGCACCTGCAGAGCAGGACCTTCCTCAGGTAGAATTCAAGAGAACCATGACCTCTGAAGGGAATTCCCTTCTGCACGGCCTAGGGCCTGCCATGTCCCCCATCACCAAGCAGTTGTCCCACAGGACAAACTAACATTCCCTACCACTTTCTGTGGCCAGATCATTAGCCACAGGGCAAGCAACCAGTGCAGCAAAGGATGGACCCTGAGAGGCATCCAAGGCAACTAGCTCATCCCTGCCAGGTATTCCCATTCAAGGCAGGTTAAATGGCATAATCTGAACAGGTGAGGTGAGGACTTTACCATACAAGGACAGAAAACTTCAGGCCAGATTTATCTGTGTTTCTGAACGCATTCTCCACTTTAAAGGTCATCATATTTTATTTAACAGACATTCAGGAAGTACCTGATCACCTATGCTTCACTCTTGATTAGAAGCCTGCCTCCGGGAGATGAAACAGATTTATGTTCTTTTGTAAATTGTACTTTGCTTTGAGCCACACTTCATTGCAATGGAGAGACTTTGAATTTCTGTGCTTATTTTTCATGTTAAAGCCAGTGAACTTCAGTCTGTTCCCTTTTTTGACAAGTCTATCCTTACCCCACTCAGGCCCTACCCAGATGAAATTGCATTTAATTTCTTAGGGTTTCATAATATTCTAAGTTGTTTTTTTGAAGACAGAACACTTTCTAGTTTCCATATTCCAGTGGGGCAATGGAACACTGTTGTTTTCTGAACTGACTTTCATGAGTGTCTCCTTGACAGCAAATTTATGAGAGAAATAAAGGTGCTTTGTGCTTGACAACAATACAGGCTTTTTTTTTTCTCTTTCTAAATATTTCTGAATGCGAGAACATTTCTCTTCTCTCTTCACTTTGTGCCCATGGGAACTGAAGTCTCCTCATTCCCCAGTACAATTCAGTTGTCTTCCATGTAAGTCTTGTCAACTGAAATTTTGCTGATTCTGGGACTGAATTGTAATTCTGCAATTTCTCAGAGAAGAAATCACCATATACTAAGTTATACATTAGGGAGCATCCGAGCATAGTGTACTGAATGTGGCCCAATGAGTGCAAAAGCAACCCACAGACTGATGATCCTGACTATTTTCATCGATGATCTGGAGCTGTAGGATCAGAGTAAGATCAAAAAAGCATATATATGGAAAGGCGGTCAACCTCCATTGTGTTATCTTAGAATCATAGAACGTGTTGGGGTGGAAGGGACCTTAAAAGTCATCTAGTCCAACCCCTCTGTAGAGAGCAGGGACATCTTTAACTAGATCAGGTTGCTCAGAGCCCCATCCTCGGATGCATCCAGGGATGTAGCCTCCACTACCTCTCCTGGTAACCTGTTCTAGCATTTCACCACACTCACAGTAAGAACTTCCTAACATCTAATCTAAACCTACTCTGCTTTAGCTTAAAACCATCGCCCCTCGTCCCATCACTGCATGCCCTTGTTAACAGTCCCTCCCCAGCTTTCCTGTAGGCCCCTCTCCTCTTCAGGCACAGCTGAGCTGCTAACAAGAAGGAAGTGGTTCAGGGTGACACGAGGCACGAGACATGACAGGTTTGTTCTTGTGGATATTGCGGATATTGTGATCGCAGTGCTGTTTACGACTGCCTACGTACTAGAAAGGCTGAGTTTCCCTCTCCTGAGGTTACTCTCCTCCCCCTGTGTTAGCAGGCTGGTTTACGAGGCCAGCGCAGAGGCTGAAAGGTTGCGGCAGTCAGGGATAAAGACAAAGGGTGAGGTGTCAGGCCACCCAGGGGAAACACGATCTGTACAGCATGAATATTAGAAGAATCTTTCTGGGACTGTAGCAAGGTAACTCTTCAGCAGGAGGCATCCCTGAGGGCTTCTCATCTGATGTGCGTTCCAGAGATGGCCCAGGGGACTGCAGCTTGATCCACACAACACGATCCAGCCTGAGGCACCATAAGAGCGGCAGCACTTGAGGGCATCCTAGAAGAGCAGTGCAGACACATCCAGTCTGGCCCACTGAAATGAACACTGGATTCCAAAACCGTGAAACATTCTTATAGAACACATGGGAGTACAGACATCCATCCAGGGCATACCTTACAAATACTGTGACCATAAGATACTACCAGCAAATTCAAGTTAAAAAATACGGTGCAGTTCTGCCAGATCTCAGTAAGCAGAATTGCCATTACACTGAAAGGTGCACATACGTATGTGCGTGTATAGATGTATTTATATTTACATATATGAAGCACCTATCACCATATTGATAAACATTCTTTGGAACCACTTAGTCCTGTCCAGTTTCAGTATTTAAGTAGCATACTCCCCTACCACTAGTTAAAATAATATCTTTTGGGAGTTGTGAGGGAAACAGCACAAAATGCCAACAGTCTTTGTGTTTTCTTCTTGCCTTTGTCTACATGCCACCACCTCAGTTGCAGGTGGTGGTGTTACTATTAACACTAGGGAAGATTGATGTTTTGAACAAAAGTCTGGGAGCAATGCATGGGAACACAATTACATAGTAAGGTGGGAAGAACACAAGATCACGTGCTTGAAACAGGGGTCGCCAAGTAGGCACTTAAAGGACCTGAAAAAATACACTTTTCTGAGCTAACTTTTCTAATTTGCAGAATTTGCACTTATTTGTAGAAATAGATCTCTAGAAACATGCCTGTTTTGAAACATACCTGTTTTGAAAGCATTTATCTGAACACCAGCAATTGAAACTTTAAGAAAAACATTGTAAGACTTGGGATAAAACAACAGGATACAGTAACAAGGCTTATCACACAGGGTTTGCCTTATCTGCTGTGACTTATATGTCCTACATAGATTTCTGAGTTTAACATCTCCCTGACTGAAAACTGTCACCTGTTATGAGATTTTCTACAAACCACATTCTTGTTGTGTTCCCTCAAACTACCTTTAATAGAATTACTAAATACACCTCAGAATCCTTGTAAATACTGAGTACATAAAAAGAAGGCCAAGGAAAATCTTCTCCTCAAACTATATGAAGCTATTAAAGAAAGAAATCTATGACAAAACACTGCCATCAAAGAAAGATAGAGCAAATACTATGCAACAATCTGTTACTGAGATAGTCACTGAAGGGCAATAATGGCATGACTTCTGTGGAACAAAAAAATATAAATTCCTTACACATTTTGAGTCCTATTCTAGGCAGCTGCTTGAGGGATCATTGAATGTGCTAATCAGCTCATCGTCCTCTCCCTGCTATTCTCACAACTCCTTTAGCATGTCCTTTCATTAATCAGACATTAAATTTTGCCTCTGTTGATCCATGACATTAAGCTCCAACACCAAACTATTAAATTTCAAGGACACGAGGTCCTGTGCACTTTCTCTCACGTTAACCCTCATTCTTGTAATAATTCCCCCTTAGACATCCCAATCTATCTCATAATCCTTCTTGAAAATCCTACTTAAAACATCCTAAGAAACATTTGGGCAACAGTGTGTGAAGATCACAGGCAGTCATACAGACTAGTAACAGTCCAGTATTTCCTTAGGTTCTCTCAGTTGCCTTTCCATTAGCTAATTTTAGACACTCGGATCTCCAGAGGCTGCCTTATTGTTCTGTGTTTGTATAGTACCTGGTCCTTGGTTTGGGTTCTTACTGGCAGTGGTGCAAATAAATATTTTGACATACAGATAAGATCTCCAAAGGCTTAAAAAAAAAAACACAACCAAAAAAGAGAAGGGAATTAGTTGTTTTAAAATCTATCTTATGACTTTGGAGGTCTGACATGTTTTTAACAACACTGACTGATGAAGCCACTAATGCTGGTTTTAAGTCAGTGTAGGACAAACTGTCCCCTTCTGCAAGGGAAAGAGACTTAAACCCTGATATTTTACACAGCTTTATGAAGCTGTAGCCTATGTATATCCACAAGATTAGAAGCTTTTCAGCAATGTGCAGAGCATGGATCTTTGAAAAGTACTGTTGTTCTATATTTCTCTTTAGTAGAAGAACTCTACCTGCATGACTGGGTCAAAGAAGATGGTGACAATTATGTTAGTATTAACTACAGATAAGGAAGAAAGGAAGAAAGGAATGTTCAAAGTCAGAGGAGAAGCAACAGTGAGCCAGCAAGCAGGAAAAACCCAGAGCCAAAATAATAGTACCAAATTCCACCAAAGCAAGCCTTACTCACAGCTGTCTCATCACTGAGCCATTCCACTGCAGCACTCACTCACAGCTGCAAATGGGTCTGGATGCTGAATTTCAGTGTCACTCATAAATATGGAGAGGCCAGAGCGGACAGGTAGGGGAGTCAGTATGATACTGGGACCAGAAAGTCTAATGCTACTCTAGAATGCAGAGAACCAAGGTGTAACACCTCTAGTGAGGTGTTACAAGTATAAAAATGATGGAAGGGCTGAGAAAATATCCTTTCAGTGAGAGACGCAGGACTTGCACACACTAATAAGTGTTACTGCAGAGTAACAAGTTGCCACATGTCAGTTGACCCACAGTCACCATCTGTGTACTCAATCTTGGTTTGTGGCCAATGCAAAGCGATTCAAATTAGCTCTGTCCTCTTTAAAAAAAGGGAGTTGATCAGCTTGGTTTACTGAGAAACAAAACTGAGAAATTATTTAATTGCAGTGTACAAGAATGCTCATAGGGAGAAAAGCCTGAGCACAGAACAGCTCCTTAACCTACTGAAAAAAACTGTGATAACAAGCAATAGCTGGAAGACACGGTACTTGTGACTAGCCTTTGTCACAAGACAGTGACAGAAGCAGTGGATTTTGCAAACTCTTGTGTCCTGACCTCAAGACTCAAGACTAGGTATCTTGCAGAAGGTTCACCCAAGCAAAAGTCTTTAGCTTCAGAAAAAGGAGAGCTGAGTCAAATGTGCAGTCCGTCAAGCAAAAAGGCCTTGCAGTTCCATTGGGGTGGCAAAATTTTTAATCTATTAAGTTAAAGATGAGCAGGTATGACTGCAATTATCTAACCTAACCTGCTGTGCAAACTCAGTCTATAGAATTTAAAGACTCATTGCATGATGATACTGCCCCAGTTATATATATTCCAATATCAAATTGAAGATTCAGCCACTAGAGACTGCATTGATGTGCTGCAGACTACACCTGACAGAAGAGCTAATGCAAAAAGTTAAATTCTAGTACTATTTGTCTTTCGGACCCCAAGTTCTTCATTCCCTTCAAAATTTCTAAATAAATATGCCGCATTGGAAGACATGATAGTTTATGAATGCTAATGTTTACTAAGTTAGATAATAGTACGACAAGTATTGCTCTAAGAGATACCACCATCAGCCAATACAAAAATGAAGCTGAAAGATCACACATAATTTTAGCAAGAACGAATATTTATACTCAATGTGGTCACAAATATAGTCATTTATTATGTGACATACAAATACAGACAAGATGTTTAATGCATTAGCACCAGAACGATTTATACCTGTACATGCCTCATTAACTGAAACACGCAGAAGTCTTGAAAAGGAGAGGGATTAATAATGCAATGTTACATGGAGATGGAAGTTAATAGCAAAATAACTGTGGCGGTTTTTATGAGAGAAGATAAGGAACAATAAGAATGGAAAAACTAGTAAGAGTTAAAAAAAGGAAAGAACATGCAGATGGTCACTGTTCATTCACATGCTTTGCTATAATCAGTAAAATAAATATGCTTGACAGGCTTAATCGTTTATGTTAAACAAGAACTTCTCATAACACTAGCAAGGATCACAAAGGGCAGTAACATCTGGGTAGGCCTGCAGTTATTTATTTATTTATTTGGACATTTTACAAACTGCAGCTAGAGTACCTGCTTACTCATCTGAATTCCCTGGAGAGTTTTAAATCACAGTAATAAAGAGTCACTTATAGAAAGCTAATAACTGTATCACCAGAGGGGAGTGAAAGAGCCACGAGAGAGTTTCTGGGCCCAAATACAGACTTCTGAACCTTTCTGCACTAACAGGCTGGAAGTCCTGAGGGCTTTGAGGCCAAGAGAAACCGCGGCCCTGGACACATCCCGCCATCCCCAGCCCCCGTGAGCACGATGCCCGCCTGGAGACACCTTGCCCACCTCCCTCCCACCGCACCCATCAGGAACACCACTGCCAGCACCCAGGTTTGTTCGCTCTGCCTCGATGCATCCTTGTGGTTTTATATTAAAGGACAAAGCAGCTCCTCCTCTGATAACACCACTTCCTCTTCGAGCACGCAAAAAGCTTTCTAAGAAAGGAGATATAAAAGTTACGTAGCCTAAAAGTATTTTCACACAGACCTCTTGGGAACGACAGCATTTCTCAAGTTTAGCTCCCTCAAAACTAGGCAGAAAACTCTTAAAACCGTCCAAATACAGTTTATGAAGCGTGAGGGAAGAGTCTGTCCCCACCACCCCTGGGCAGCGACGGAGGGGACAGCGGGGAGACCTGCCCTGTGGCCTTCCACCAGGTAGGCATCGCACCTCACCTTCCCCTGCCCTTGCGTTTCTGTTGTTCTAGTTAAACACGATCTTAAACGGCACGGCTGGATTTGTCCTGCCCGGCTCCGGGATGACCCGGCCGGTGCCGCCGTTAGCGCCGCGCTGTTCCCGCCCGTTCCCCTCTGCCCGCCGGGGGCTCCGGGGCCGCCATCTTCCCAGGGCGGGTGCTCGGGGGGCCAGCGCGTGGAGACAGGTCTGCTCCGGGCGTGCGGGCACTGGAGGTGGGGGTCTCGTCTCGGACCGCCTCCGCCCTGTGTGTGTGTGCTTGTGTGAGCGAAAGGGCGAGAGAGTGGGCGGGGTGGGAGCTCCCGTCGCCGCCACCGCCCCCCGCTGGGCGTGTGCCCGGCCCCCGGTGCTGCGTGACCGCGCGGGGAGGTGGAGGAGTAGGAGGAGGCGTGTGGGTGCGGGGAATTTCCTTGTGTGACGACGGAGGAACAACACCGCTCCAGACGGCGGGGCTGCGAGGAGGGCGCTGCCGCCGCCGCCGGTTGCCGGGCGATGTGAGGGGGGAGCCCCCCCGGGCCCTCCCCTCCCCCCCGGAGCCGCCTGCTTTCCTCCCCCCCTCCCCTCCCCTCCCCTCTCCTCTCTCATCCCCGCCCCGCCATGCCGGACCAGATCTCCGTGTCGGAATTCGTGTCCGAGACCAATGAGGATTACAAGTCACCTACCGCCTCCAACTTCACCACCCGGATGGCCCAGTGCAGGAACACGGTGGCGGCCATCGAGGAGGTGAGCCCCGGGAGGGGAGGCGCGGCGGGGCGGGGAGCGGGCTGCGGAGCCCCCTCCGGCCTGGCCGCCCGCCGCCGCGGCAGCCGAGAACAAGGCGCTACCGGCGCTGGCTCCTGCCGCTCCCTCTCCCGCCCGGCCCCGAGGAGCGCCCTCGGCTGCCGCTGAGAGGAAATCGGGCTCGCCCGGGCGGAGAGGGGGAAGAAAATGACTGGGGGTGGGGGAGGGCTGAAGCGCCGCTGCCCCCCGGCCCTCGCTCGCCTCCCCCCGCTCGGCCGGGCAGGGGCGCCGGCCGCCCCCGCTCGTCTCGGCCTTGGGGCAGGGGAGCCCGAGCCCTTGTTTCTGCCTCTCTCTCCTCCTGGCGCCCCAGAAGCCGCTCGGTTCCGCCCGTCTGCCCTCTCCTACCTGGAGGGGGGCTTGTACTCTCCGGCCTCACCCCCCGACTCTGCCCCTTCCTTCGGAGCGACACCTGAGCCCGCCTCGGCCCCGCCGCCCCTCCTTCCCGCCGGCTGCCGTCTGGGGCTTGGGCCCTGGTCGGAGTGTCCTTTCCTCCGTGTGTGTGTGTTTCTGCCTTCCTGCTGGCACAGGTGGGATTTAGTCTCCTTTCCAGCCCTCGCACATAGAAATTTAAACACCCTGATCCCCCCGAGGCATGTGCTTTGCGGAAGGTTTCCCTCAGGAACGGCTTCTCCAGGCTCCGGAGGCGATGCCTTTGCCGGGGAGGGCAAAACACGGCGGCGCCGGTTTCCCTCGGTGCGCAGAAGCCTGAGCCCCTTCTTTTTAGCTCCCTCTTGCACAGCCTGGGCTGCGGGTACTTGTTCGCTTGAGCCGCTTTTGTCTTGCGAAGCGAGCTGGTGGTTTTTCTTTCTCTAAAGATACTCGAAAGGCGCCGCTGAAGGCGGTGGTGAGAGCCCTCCCTGCTACGGGAGGTGGCTGCCAGCGCCGGCGAGAGAGAGAGACGCTCTCTCTTTTTTTTTTCCCCTCCTGTTTCAAATCAGAGGGAAATCTGGGACAGGTCTGAACACAGTGAGAGCACATTCCACATCCTAGTCATATTCGCACAGTGAAATGAGAAGCGTCTGTGTGTCTTGATTCCTGTAGCACCTTCTCTGAAGTAACTTGTGGGAGGGGGGAAGAATCTTTCTTGTGATGCAGATTAATTTGCTCCATCTACCTGTTACATCGGTTCTTACAGCGTGTGCTTAGTTGATTTGTTTTGCAGTAAGCATATTTTTTTTAAAAGAGCCTCTTCAGCAAAAAGAATCTTGGCAATAGTTGATGTCCCTTCTTACAAAATAGCTGCCACTAGCAATGGATTATTAACGTGTCTTCAGTGAACAAAACCCGGGTTAGGTGTTTAAACACCCTTTTCAAGATTTTCCTGTTTTGCCAGTTCCCCAAACCACTAAAGCAAGGAGTTGAATTCAAAATAATCTGCACAGAAGGAATTACTGTTTTGTTCCTGAGGTAATTTTCTTCCCTGCAAGCTTGCACTTAAATGTCTGGATTTAATTGTACCTTATTAACCCAATAGTCAGAAAATCAACACTTCTGTGTTAAAGACAACTTTTTTCTTAAAGAATATTTATAATAGTAAATCATTTTAGTTATAATACTGCTTAATAATAGATAAACATGAAAATCGAAGTTAGTGTAAGCATTTGAGTCAAAAGCAGTTTTGCTAGATATAGAGATTTTTATTCTAAGTCTTACAATAATTGTTTTTTCTCACAGCCTCAATTTCTAAAGCTGTGTTTTTGCAAAAATGTCATATCATTTCTCAGAAAAAAGTACAAAAATGTTTTTATCACTTTCATGTCTAATGATAAAAAAATTATATGTGACGGCATGAAATTTTTAATATACATCTTAAGATCTTTCAATGACTCAATTCAGTAGGTTGTATCTCAAAAACTTTTTTTTTTACATTAGGAGAATGATATGCATTTAAAAAATTGAATATGGTGGATTCCTTATTTAATCTGCCTGCTTGGCATTTGGTTTTGTGTCATATCTCTGATACACTGCTGTTCGTTTTTTAAAGAAACTCAATCAGTACATTAAAACTGTGTTTGCATCTCTGCATATTTCGGATATTAGATACTGTCTGGTAGCTTAGATACAAAAAATATCTCTGATTATGATGGTGAAAAATGTGCCTAGTGTCTTACCAATCTCAGTAAAGTTTGCAAGGCAGGAGATGAGAGATTGTACTGGCTCTATCTGTTCTAAATGGTATTGATCTATCTAGCAGTTTTGGCAAAATACCACCAGTTGCTTCTTGTTTGTGCTGCTGTCCTAAAGCATGTTTTGAAATGACTACTGAGTTTTCTTCTTTGTGATATATCAGGAGCAATGAACAAACTTTCATGAGTCCAAGACTGAAATCTTTTTTCAGACTTGAACTTCTTTGGTTTGGAAATACTCAGGTCCCTTAGCGTGACATGCCTGGTTTTTCAGATTAAATGTGATCCTTTGATAAAAAGCTGTGTATACATTGTGTAACAGAAAAGTCAGTGCTCAGCAGCCTTTTCTAAAAGGCCTGGCAACAGTTTAGCAGCTTGTTACAAACTAAGACTTAGTAAAGAATGTACCAAAAAGTGTAAAAGTAATATAAAGGACCTGTACGTTTCCAGTGTCACGAATACCATGAAGTATTGGTTTCCAGCGCACTGCTCCGTTGCGGTAGACGGTAGGGTTCTGAAAACTACCAAGGCTGACTGTGTATGATTTAGGGAATTTGTTATTCACAACAGTTAATAGCTAAGTTGAAGCTGTGCTGGCTGCTGGCCTTGTGTACGCGTTGATTTTAACAAATGACTGTAAGAGCCAGTTTATTAACTGAAGACAGTTTTTGTTTCCCAGGCTATTGTATATGTCTATTAAATCAACAAATTAACTGGTTAATACTGATACTTTGAGGATGTCTCTTAACTGTTTTTCCCAGCAAATCTGGTTTGGGGATGGACAATGCAATGGCCAGCTTGAGTCTCCCAAGCCTTGCGCTCCCTTGGAAGCGGAGGCACGGGGGAGGCAGCGCGGAAGCACAGGAGGTGGGGGCTGCCGTGACTTGTTATCCTGAGCTCAGCTTGGTGCAAACACAGATGTGTCTTTCCACATCCCAATGGGACGTCTTTTGTGCTTATCGTTAACACTGCTGGCTACCAGTTTTGTAATTCTGTCTTAGTTAATTAGTGGGTATCTAATAGTGTCTTAAAAGTTTAGTTAATGAGGCCTTGCTTTCAGTGATGGAGTGGAAAAGGCTTGTTAAGTGAGGAAATCAATAAGATGAGCAATTGTAAGTGTATAATTTACCGATACCTCTCTGTGGGCAATGGCATTGCCTTAAATCACTGCTTTCTGAACTTGGATTAACTGACCTGTCAGTCGCAGGATATGATTGATTTTTAGTATCAGCTGAAAATACTTTTTTTTCACCAAGTTTTACCTGATTGCATCGTTCAGTTACAGACTCCAGGTTGTGGCCCGTGCAATCACGAGTAGCGCCTGCATTGCAGTTTGGGAACTGGTGTCTATTCAGACACTCGTAGAAAGAGAGTCTGCTCCTTTGCTCTTGGTAGTGGAAAAGGGATGAGGAAAAACATGCTTGGTGAACACAACGTGATTTCAAAGGAAAAGGAATCATATAATTTCTGCATTGTTCTCAGATTAGGATGTTGCTTAGCAAAATGTTGGGAATATTTAGCTTCTGTTAAAACAGATTTACAAGTGAGCAGTACAGGCCCTTACAGGTTACTGTTTAATCTTTGCATGTATGATAGTGACTAAGATTAAACAAGTTTTAATTGATAGAGTGCAGAGCATAATCACATGACTGGAGGAGGGATTGCTTGAAATCAGTAATGTAGTCTGACAAATGCAGTCTTTTTAGTTGACTGTTTCTATTAAAGGTCCTAAGATCTAAAAATGTGTGGTGACCATTCTTAAACTCAGAACACTTAAAAATCTGATTTTAGTGCTACTATTACTTAGAACATACACTTCTCTGTTTCATAGGTTAAATGAAATAGTCCCTACCTTGTAAGGGAGCATGCAGAGTGGTCCTAATAGCTGTAATCATTAAAGATTTCTAGAAATTGTTTTATAGAGTGATTTAATGACTAGAATCCAAATGTGCCACTTTTTGGTTTTTTGAGACATGGGTTAAGTTTTACAGTAAAGACTAGAGCTGAGGCTTATAAAAATCCTTACTATTTATTTCTGTTCTCCTGGTTTATCATGGTCCGGTGCTTGTGGACCAAGAAAGAATGGAGAGGGGCTGTTGTGCAGGCTACTGTGTAAAGAGTAGCAGAAGGTTCATGTGCTGAAGAGATTTTCATCAAAGTCAGGACTTGAGGTGTAAAGTTTACCCCACCTACATACTTCACTGCATGCACAGATCTCTCTGTAGAGAGGAGAATGGAAACATTGAGAGAAGTTTAATAGGTTACTGTAACACCTTTCCCAGCATAGTAGCACTTGCTACTGGGATGAATGTGTTATAGGAAATAGAACAGGGCAAACATGCGGAAAAGAAAGATGTAAAGTATACAACCGAAAAAAAAGCAGTATAGTGGTACCAAAGGTGCTTTTAGTTCTCTGGATAGAAATAGATTTTGATTGTTTGGGGGTCTGTTTAAAAGCTACTTTCCAGGAATTCTGTAAAATCTGTGAAGTTAATCTTAAAGCTGTAACTTGTAATTTCAGGCCTCTACTTGCCCTTGTTCTGTATTTCCGATTCCATGATTATTGCACCTTAATGATTCTGTTATTTTACAGTTTAAAAGATCAATGTGGGTTTTTTTGGGGAGGGGTTTGTAATTTCCTTTTCTTCTTCACTGTTACTTATAATACAAGCTTTTGTATCAGAAATGATAACAACTTTTTGCCACCTAAGGCACTCCCACAGTTTTCAGCTGGCTTGGAGAGGCATAAGGGATTGATGCTTATCCAATTTCATTCCCTCTTGTATGTTAAAGTTCTGTAATTCTCTGCTCCATTTTCGTTCTGCAAAGTTAACAAGGCTGAGAGGTAATAACAGCTTGGTAGGGTCAGTGAATGTGATACTGGACACAGGCATGCACGTGTGTATTTTTAAAATTTATACTTCCCTGTCATGTATTTTTTGCTTGTTAGGTCTTTAGGATTGGAGTTCTGTCTTCCTACTATGTGGTGTGACTTGTTTTTGAAAGCTGTGTGAAGAAGGTGTTTTCGTATGCCTTAAGAAGCAGCAGGAAATGCCATATATTGCAGTGGGTTTGGGGAAATTTACTATTGTTATTTGTATATTCTTTCTAATAATATATATCTTTGTGCCCATTATAGCATACTCTTCCGTAGAACATATTTGCACACTTTTCTTACCTCATTATGAAATACAGTTCCACAAATACATGTTATTTAAAACTTTTTTTGTGTTCCACTTCTGCTTCCTTTCTGGAATCATGATTCTGTCTTCAGCATCCAAAGAGGTTTCTGCAAAAGTCATTATGACACAACTGGCTTGATGATTTCAGAAGGAGTGTGGGAATTTTCATCTTTTTGAGAAGAGTATAGAGGGTGGAAGTAATAGAAATACAGGAGCTAAACTGTAGGTCTTCAGCTGGAGCATTGTGCATATTTTTATGTACAAAATCTAAATCTTAAACATTTAAAGTGCAGAAAATGTGCAGTGAGTTAAAACAACTTTAAGCCGTAAAAGTAGATTGCTGTGCACCTTACCTTGGTGCATGTGCTGATGCACGCGCTTCCTATTACCAAATGCCCCTGTTCCCCATAGGAGGTTCAATGGTAAGTATGTACGCTTCCAAAGTCTTTTACTGACTGTGGCTTTGGTCTTTTGCTTTTTCCCTAGCGCTGCTGCGTTTCCCAGAACATCTTATCTGGATTTAGTGTATCTGAGGCTTATGCTAAAAGAGATGAGATGTGAAAAGTGGCTAATTCTGCTTAGGTTTTAACCCACCTTCTCTTGCTATTCTCATCTTAGTGTTGTTCTCTGTACCATAATACACAGCAGTGCTAGGTGACAGTGAGACCTTAATTGAAAAAGGTATTGCAGAATCACAGGACAAAAGCCTAATCCCTGATGCAAAGCACTTGCAGTCACATGCCATGGGGATGTAGCTGGTGAATACAGGTGGAGGAATCCAAGAAAATTTGGTGCACCTGCCTACTGTACTCTGTCGCTCAGCTGCTGTGACTTGGCTTCCAGTTATTTGTATACATGAAGACTAGTGGTTCTTAAACATTTTGGTACAACTCTTAAATATTTTTTAATATAATTTGCACCCTCTCTGTATGTATGCATATGTATATATATTGCATACAACCATTCTCTGTCCAAACTCCTGCACCTCAGCTTCTCAGCCTCGCCTTTAACCAGCATGATCTGGCTGTCACTTTTCCCCAGAAACAACCTTTGCACCTGAAGCTCCAGAAGAGTTGTGCCTAACCATATTTAAGTTAGCTCTTCCCCTGTTGTCTTGAGTATCAAGCTTCTCTATAGCTTTCCAATGTTTACAACCTCCTTGTCTCTCTTAGTTTCTTAAAACTCCTTCCCTACAGAGGTTATTGGTGCTTTGCCCTAACTCCATGGAGCTCCCCAGCCTTGCCCCCTCTGCAGCAGCCTTGGCCCACCCCGTCCACAGTACTAGAGCCATGGCTCTAGTGCCAAGCTGGGATGTCTCTCAAGGATGGGCTAGTGGCAAGAGTCTTCACTTGCTCTCAGTCTTCAGTGGCTCTAAATAGATGTTACATACTTCATGAAGTTGCTGGAGAGGGAGGAAGAGAGATTCTCTGGGTGAAGTCTTCCTGCAGTTTTTCCAGTTGTGGGGGTGTCTTCCATCCTCGCTCCCCTTCCCATTCTATGTTGCATGATCTGTAGAGCTCAGAAGAGTTTGTGGATGCTACAAAATGTGCTGGTAAGATAAGTACCAGATAAGTGTTGGTTGGAAAACATGAAGGTATGATTCTAAAAAAACAAATGTGTGTTCGTGGCTGGAGTTAGTCTGATCAGAGGGAGCCGCAGTCATGAGTGAACAAGAGATGATTGGTGTTGACTTCTAATAAGTATTAGAATCAAAGACTACTGTCTCACATTTGATGCATATGAGAGTGCTGATACAAGTGTGGAGAAGGATTCATTGCGTAGAATCATAGAGTCGTTTTGGTTGGAAAAGCGTAGATGACAACTGAAAGGTTTAGTATCATGAGTGGATGTGACTGAGGAAGACTGTATTTGTCAAGGCCAGAATGTTGAAATAATCAAAATTAAATTATGAGATCATGGATAAAACCTTAGCTTAGCATGAAAGACTGTGTTTTAGAGATACTGTGTGGAAGGGATCTGCATGGTTGATGATAGACAGGTTTCAGTTTAAGAGAACCTATTGGTTATGGTCTGGTAAAGCGAGCTGTCTGCTAACACTGCAAGCATGGAGGAAGAGTGCAGGAGGAATAAATAAGAGCTGTATTTCAGCCACGTTATGGTCAGGTATCTGTGACGACAAGCCAAGATGCTGAATTTTACGGAAGGAAATAGAAGCAGGAGAAGCTAAGGTAAGAATTGCTGATTTAAAGGCAGGAATCAAGTGGACGTTGTGGATGAGACTGGAAACGAATGAAGTATTTAGTGAATGTTGGAGCTCAGTTCATTGTGTACTAAAAGCAAAACCAAGGCGAAACAATCAAAAAAATTGTATTTAGAGAAAAAGCAGTTAAACTGAGATCTGGTGAGCTCAGCCGAACTGAAGAGTTTACGTCCTATAGGGTGAAGAGTGTCCATGAAGTATCCCAAGAAAGGGCAAAAGTATGGCAAAACTAGACTTAAAGTACCCCAAGAAGAATGCCATAAATGAGCAGAGCCTCTACGAAATGGGAAGAAAATGCCAGGTAGTCAGAGGAAAGTTTTGCATTAAAGAGTATTTGTGAAGATAAAAGACAGATTTGCAAAAGTCAGGTTTCTTAGGAATGACAGCAAGCAGTAAAGAAAACAAAAATGCTTTAAGCACATGGAATTGTGAGGAGAAAAATAAAGGATAATACACACTTAGAATGTAGTAGTGTTATAGATAATATAAGTACTGCCAAACCTAAATGAGTGCTCTGCTGCAGTTTTTGAGCTCAAGGTGTGCGAGAATGTGGAATGGATGATAGGAGTAGAGATCCAAGTAAGCAAAGCAGTAAGCAAAACCGTGAGCTTAAAGCACTCTGCTGAGGCTGGTTAACGTACTTTCCAGGATTCTGAAAGAGCTAGGATGGTAAGTAGCAAACACTCATGAATTTTTTTCCAAAGACTAGGATATTTGATTTAAGCACAGAGGATTAAAAAAGCAGGAATGGAAAGATGAGGCAAAGCATTTATAACTAGTACAAATGATTGTAATGAATATAGGAATGTGAACCATGATTGTTAAATTGAGGAGGAGAGATGTTCTTACTGAAAGTGTCCCTGGCTGAGTCGCAGGCTAGCGAAGTAACCAGTTCCCCTTCCTACTTCCAGAAATGCTTGAAAAATACTGTAAACAAATATTTACAGCAGCTGCCACTGCTATGCAAGAAGACAGTACCTTCACATTTGCTTTAATTTTCCAAATTTTAGCATAGTCAGATGTGCAAGAACTTCACATCAGGAGAAATTGTGAGGTTACTTGCTTACTCTTTCATCAGTGCTGGCAATTTCTTATGGAAAAAGAGAATTGCTGATAATCATACTCCTAAAGCTGTAAAAGGTGATTGCACGCAGCTTTCATGTAAAGTTCAAGTCTTTGCTTTGGTCCTTTTTAATTGAGATTTTTTCTTTCCCCCTCCCTTAAACCCAGCTGGAAAATGTGTGTTATTGGACAAACAGAGGTTTGGTGTTTCTAACTATTGAATTTATTGCAAGCTGACAGTAGGATTGTTTTTCCTTCTTTCCTAGCCTTTTTCCCACACAGTCTCATGTTTGTTAGTACCAAGCTCAGGCTCTTCTGTATGCAAAATGCTTACTACTATGTAGTTGCTCTCGGTGGGGACAAACATAAGCTTCAAGAGTTTTGGTATTAGATACGAGATTTTTTTGTGACTAAGACGCCTGCCAGCTTCTTTTATTTGGACTGAATCCAGACTTCTTTCATGAAGTTTATATCAGTGTAGGGATTAAGTGGAGGAGTAAATTTGACTGGGAAACAACAAATAGTGGAAACACAACAAAAAGTAAGACTCAGAAAGCAGTAGCTGAAATGTCTAAAAAGTAATATGAGGATCAGTCAAAAGTGAAGAGCAAGAAAATAGAATATGAATTAAAGACAAACTAGGGGTGGAGAGAGTCGTCCCGGGGCTGAAGTACTGTGATGGCTTATTAGGAACGGGGGTCAGGAATTGGCATGTGGGCAAGAAACATTAAGGAGGGGGAATAAGGAAGTGCATCAAAAGTCTGAGGAAGTTCAGAGGAATCGGAATTGATGGGAACTGCAGAGGAAGGGGGAGTGTGGCAAGTGTTTGTGCAGGAAGTTGGACAAAAACATGAGGCAGAGCGTGTGGAGGCAGGGCTCATGTGAAATGGATCAGTGCAGTAAGGAGGCAGGCAGAGATATGGAGGAAACTGGACATAGCTACATCCTACCCTATAGTTTAGGAAAGTGGAAGAAGAGGTCTGCATGTTATATATCCAGAAAATGGGACACAGTACCAAGTATTATGCAGACTTTATTAGCTGTTGTGTATATCTCATTTATATTTAGAAAGATAATATAATTTACCGTAGGGGGAGAATTTATTGATGGAGGAACTGAGATACAGTGCTGTAACTGAATAGCTTTTTTCTTATGCTTTGCAAGAAATAAGCTTGGGTAGTGTGATTCAGGACTTTTCATCTAGAGTACCAAGTTTTTTTTTTCCTAGTGAGTAGGTGTTGGACAGAATTTGAAAAATTTGCTGCTTTGTACGTGTGAACTGTGTTTCACAAAAATATTTGCTATGGAACTGACATACTGTGCAGTGAAGCATATTTCTTTGGATTATGTTCTTTAAGAGGTGACTGTAAATGTTAACATGAAAGAACCTGTAGTATAAATTCTGGCACCTGACTTGTTAAACCAAGAAGAAACAGAGAATTGAGAGGGAAGGCTGAAGCTCTGCTCCTCATTGTCTCGAAGTAATATGGTGTGTAGAACCATCTGCTGTTTGTGGACCCTTCAGCTATCCCCGATTAAAGATCAGATTATCAATGTAGTTCTAGTCTGAAATCTATAATTCCGTCTAGGCATTATGCTAAGTACGTGTGTAGATACATCAAAGCATCTGAAGTGATTAGAGCTGAACAAATTACTTTTACATTCCTGAAAGCTTTGTTCTGCATTTAGAAGGCATATAGGAAGGGGAAAAAAGTGGTGAAGCAATGTGAACATTCATAGGGATAATTTTCTCATGTTTTATGGTTTCTGCTCTTTGTTAGTGAAAGATTTTTTTCCTAGGATGTGCAGTTTCAAGGAAACCTAAAACTGTATTTTAGGGAAGTCAACTTAGAAACAAATGCATTTACTAATCATTTTAAGCCCCTTCAATCAAACAGGATTACTGTTCAGCTACAGCAATAGGAGTGGAAATTTCCTTAGCACATGCAAATTCAGAACCCCTGCTCTGTTGTCACATACAAAACATGTAGTAAAGAGTCTTGCAAAAACATGTTTTTAATAATTTCTTTCTTTCCAGAACTGTAGGTGTATGTTGAACAACAACAGAAAAAAATGCCAGCACAGTCCTCCTACACTTTGAGCTTCATGTAGACTAGATGCTAGCTACGTGGAAGAGAGTAGCCTTGAAAAAGGAACGAAGTAGTAAATCTTTTGTAAGCTGCTTTTTGATTAGTTTCATTCATTCTTTTGCTTTGCTCACTCTCTTCTGTTGCTTAACTGCTTTGATTGTGGAAGACAAGCTTTTCAGGTAGGAATTTTCAGGCAGTCTTCTCTGTGCTAGGGATGGAGCAGAAGTGGGTGCTGCTGCCTTCCCTGTCCCCCAAGACATATGGATGTGGTGATGGTGCAGGCACACATCCGTGCTTCGTGCTTCGTTACTTACGGATTCAGGCATTTGTCTCTTCACTTTCAGTCAGCTGATTGAGTAGCTGTTTCCTGTTTCTTCCAAGAACAAAACCTAAGTGCTGGACCAGCTTCTCTGCTCTAAACTGTTTCAGTTTTAAATGCAGAAATTCAGTGTTTTCTCTTTACCTTCCTAATGCTCAGTGGTGTAGGGAAGTGCTGTTTACTCCTTTTTGTAAATATCTTCCATGTATGTGAATTCCCAGATTGTTTTGGCCAAGGTCACCCTGGGGTGAGAGGTGTTTTTTTTACATCAAATATAATGTAAGTGGGTGCTTTATATCTGTTCTTTGCTATGCTAATAATTGTGTGACTTAAGATCCACTTGCACTTCTAAGAAGCTGTCCTTAGTGACAGGAGTGCCCGAACTGTTAATTTTAGTTACACTTAAAGCTGTTGAAATTCCAGCGGAATTTAAGATCATTGTTTTCATGAGTCTAATAGTTGTCACAAGATTTCTCTATTGGTCACCTAAAGTAAATGATGGTATATGACAGTTTGGATGCATTTTTTCATTTAAAAAACAATTTTCCAAATGGAAATTCATAGAGTATTATGCTTATCCATTTATACAACAAGAACTCAAGTTTTTTACCAATAGCTATGGCATGACAAAGCATCAATAAAATGGAATTGGTGCGATTCCTTTTTTTCTGTCTAGCCAAAAGAGGAAGATACTGGTGTTATTAAATGTTTGATTGCCATAAGGTGGCTTATCTTATATTGGCATTTGCTGCCGATTATGCTACTATGCAGGTTTTTTTTTTTAACGGGGAAAAATGTGTTAATACTGAGACCACGCAGAGATTTTAAAGGCTGTATACTGAGTTACAGAGGTTGGAATGAAAGTCATAGGCCGAAGTCTGGAAGCCACTGTAGAATAGAAATAATTGTACACTGTTTCAAGAGAAAATGGGTTTTATCATTTGACACTGGGCTTTCATGTGAGAGCTGGCAAAAGAAACTGAAAGGTTAACTGTATAAAACAGATGAAATTATAAAAGGAAACAACTCTCCACTGAAGAAAACTAAACTGTAGTAATTAGTATGAAGAATAATAATAATAGAGAGGTGGTATCTGATGTATTGTGTTACCTCTCCTTATCCCAATTTTGGCAGCTGGTTCAGTTTTCATATGTTTGAGGTGAATTGTCTGTGTCTCTTCTTGAGTTCCGTCTAGTTACCTGCCATTCTTTGTTGTTGGACGATGGTGTCCTAAAAGTTCCAGGTGTAACATGAATTAATTAAATTTTGTGTGCCTTTTACTCCCTTTCAGAATGGCCACCTCATATATGTGTCTGCCAAAGATGTTTGTAATACAGATTTGACTATTCATGTATGTTAAGAAGCTCTCAGAGGCCTGTTAAGACTGAGATTTGATTGTGCTCTTCTTTTCTTGGTTAATTTCTGGTCCCTAGAGTTACTGGATAAATAAAGAAGATAAAGTCAAAGGAGTGCTGGATGAGGAGGGGTCAGTTTATGGCATTCAGCTGATGGATGCCCACACCACGAAAGTTTTTCGGTTTTAGGTTAGACTAAGTGCATCATATATAGGGAAAACTTACCATTTAGATTTTCATCATTTTGTAGAGATTGCAGCTGAGATTTTTGCCTGGTTGAAGTAGAGGATTTGAAGACTACTAACAGCAAATTAAACCATTGATACGGGAACTTTTTGAGTGTCTGGGCAGTGTTTCATTTGTTGATTACTCCCATCAACAACAACAACAAACTTTATTCAAAAAGCTTGCCATATGCAGAATAAAAGGGCATTATGTTTTGCAAAGATTAATTTTTGTTGGCTCTGATGGTGTATAAAAGGATTTAATACTCGGGAAAAGAGTCTGGAATTGAGAAATCTGCAAGAGGAAAATCCCATCAGCCTGGCTCCTGGTAAATGCTGTCGAGCGGTACGATCAGCCACTTCCAACAGCTGGGCTCTGAGCCGTGCAGGGCTTTGATGGATGCTGACAGCAGACAGGAATACAAAAACGTGAAGGTAGAGAAAAGTCTCTTACAGGCTCAGGACCAGAGAATTTTGACACGGGTAAAGAGATGGTGAAGTTTATTTGTCTGTTCAAGACAGTCATCATGGGAACTTTGTTGTATCATCTATGTTTTGTTTTACATAGTGATGTATTGTAGGGTGTTGAAGCATGCAGCACTAAATGCATGGACATGGAGATCAGGAATTGGCTAGTGGAACTTGAAAATTAAACAACAGTAAATAATAAATAAGGGAGTTTTATTTACATAACCTTTGTGTAAAAATGAGCCACTTGAGAGAATAAGTGCATCAAGTCTTACATTGCTTATGAGACCTATATTTAAAGTCCAGTCATCTTATCTTTGAGAGCAGATAGCTGCGGTGTTGGCAGTGAAATTACGGAAAAGGAAGGAAAATATGTTTCTTGGTGTAAAAATTTGTTAATGCAGGAGGTGGATGTGTTCTGGAGAAACAGTTGGCGTAAGCAGCTTCGATTCTTTTCTCTTAGGCAAGAGGTTTTATTACACAAAAATGCTTGGTGTCTCCCCCTCCCCCCCCGTATTAAGTGTTGCATTTCCAAGTTTATGTAGTGAGGGAAGCGTGTGGAAATTGAATAATTAATACACAGGTACAGCATCTTTTTTTTTGTTCTGTGTGCAACAGTATCGTGTAGTGACTTGCATTAGTGCTGTAACATTTTGTAGGCTCTGAACCTCTTGTTTGGGATTTCTCTTTATGGATAGAGGTGGTTTGCTAGAGAATTTTGATTTTTTAGGCATCACTTCTTTGTTTTAATTAAAAAAAATAAAGTCATTGTACAAAGACACGATGATCCGAGTGTGGTTTTGTGTACAACGTAAAACAATGTCAAATTTTCACATCTTTTACCTTTGCAACAGAATTATCTCTTACTTACAAGGATTAGTTTTCCAAAGTGGTGGTATTATGCTTTCCACCCTTAGCTGAATGCCGAGTAGTTTAGAGCCAAAATGTTTGCTACATTTTTCTGCCAGGTAGACCAGTGCTTGTTCAAACAGATTGTCGTGGCATTGGGCCCATAAGAACCGTAAATCCAGATGCTGGAGAAATATTGCTGTTGTGGAAAGGGATTTAGCAGAGACACTTCTGCCATAAAACCTGTCCTTTTTATTGCTTGTCTGTCTCTGTACCCTCGCAGTCTATTTAAGTAGACAGGTCTTATTTATACAAATTAACTATCACAGCTACTGTAGAATGTCGTGTTCTGGAACATTTCTTCACATGTACACTCCAAATAATTACCCCAAATTAAAGTTTTTTAAATTGTTATTCTCCTAACAGATATTGAGAGGCTAGAATGCCCTACCCCAGACTATGCCCAGGAGGTTTCTTCCGCCCTTTGTATCAGTCCCTCCTTGAAAGTGCCGTGTGATCAGTGGAAGGAAACTGGAGAGGATTTGGGACAGAGCTAATACGTGGAGGGAGGAAATCACCTGACAGCAGGAGAATCGAAGGAACATTGTGGAAGGGAATAACATAATTTTAGCAGCTTTCTTACCACCTTCTGTAACAGAAAAGTGGTTTGAGGCCAGCAATGTAGACAGTTCATTTTAACAGAAAAATAAACAACTGAGATAGAATGTCGGTGGATATCTCTGATCTTTTGGGTCAGAGAGGTTTAATTACAGCAAGTATCAGATTGTCTGTAAAGACAGAAAAGCAAACCGATACTGCTTGCTGGATACCAGTATTCAAAACTTGCTAATGTTAACTTTTTAAACAAGACCAGTCCGGTAAACCATGTAAGCCCATTCTTGCTCTGTTGTCTCTACAATAATTATTTGATCACTCCTCTTATCCTTACTGACCAACTTTCTTCCTGCATCCGTAGGTTTTTGGGAAGGACCTTCCTATTCACATTCAGCCTCTGCAGCAGGCTCTGGCATTATTACTTATTCTGAAATACTGGAGTGGGTGAAGTACGGAAGGATTTATGGCTGTTGAGTAGCCCAGTGCTTTAATGCAAACTGCTAAAATTGAGCGTGAGGTTAGAGCCTATTGCAACAGGCCCTACAATTGTTTTAGCAAGGCCTGTTGCGATAGGACAAGGGAAGATGGTTTTAAACAAAAACAAAGTAGATTTAGACTAGAAATAAGGAAGGAGTTTTTTCCAATGAGGATGGTGAAACGCTGGTGGAGGTTGCCCAGAGAGGTGGTGGAGGTCCCATTCCTGGAGACATTCAAGGTCGGGCTGGCTGGTGCTCCGAGCAACCTGCTCACTGCAGGGGGGTTGGACTAGATAACCTTTAAAGGTCCCTTCCAACCCAACGCATTCTGTGATTTTGTTTTGAAGAAATTATGATTGTTTATATTGGATCTAAAGTCAGTATGTTAAATATTTTATTTGTGTCTTCGTCAGTTAGGTGTGCAGTATGAGGAAGAACACATAGGTTCCTGTCTCAAGGGTTATTTTGCAAATGACTTGAGGATGTGCTTCCCAAACTTTTTTGGTTGTTCCAATGAACTCTTTATTTCTTCAAATGTCTTTACAAAAGAAAAAAAAAAGTTGCCTTGGGGCTTTTTCACAAATTCAGATCCAATTCTGTGAATGCTTTCAGCAAAAAAAAACCACCCAAATAACCAAACATGTGAAATAGTTAAATTTAGGCTTTCTAAAATGAAGCTGCCATGGGTAAGAAGAAAGGAATGTATTAGAGGCTTTCAACTGTTTTAAATAAAAAATAGAGCAAAGATTATGGCCGACTCCTTCTCCTTCCTCCCTCACTACTTCCCACAGTCAGCTGTCGTGACGACACTCACAGAGCTGGGAGAAGTCAAGTTCAGTTTTTTTCTTTCCCTTGTCTGGAGTCAGAAAACTTGGGTTTCTTGTTTGTCTTGAGAGTAGCCTGTTTGGGCTATTTAGTGCTTTCTATTCAGACTCTCTCAGCCTTTTCTTTTTAAACTGATTGCTGGAAACTCGGAAATTATCCTGGGAGAGGACGCACACGTGCTTTTATTTGCTTGCTGCCCTAAACACCTGCTGTCGGCCACTACTGACAGAGGATATCAGGTTAAATAAAGTGTTGATCTGACCTGGTATGGCTATTTTTTCTATTCCTCTACAGATAAATAATTATTTTTCTGGGCCACAAAGAAGTAAGGCACTGGTTTAAGGACACTTGCATAAGATAAAGACCCAGACTTCTGCTTTATGTTTGGCACAAAAGATATTTAGTGAACATCTAACCGCTAGAGCCTTGGGACTCCCCACTTATGCTGCTACTACCGTGTTTCTGCTTGTGAGCAACCCTTTGGTTCTGTAAAAGGTGCCAAAATCATCTTTGGGATGTTCAGCTACTCAGTTTCTGCCTTACTGCCTTTTTTCTCTCCCCAATTAAATATGATTAAAATAGAACAGTTTGTTTTTCTCTCACTCCACTGAAAAGCGCAAATAATACATTCATTTTTTGTGCCAGCCTGAAATGCAGTAAATATATTTATTAATTTGAGCAAATACTTCTTGTGGAAAAAAAAAGAAGTCTGTATACTGCACAGATCTATTTTGACAATATGGATTTTTGCATTGATGCTAGTTTTAAGGTGATCGTTGGGTTTTTGTTTGTTGTTTTTGTTTTGTTTTGGAAGCAGCAATTAAGTGCTTAAACATTTTTATTTCCCAGTGGGCTTAAATCCTTGTAGGCAATAAGAAATGGACTTAAACAGCTTACTTTTTTAAAATTTTTTTTTTAAGTGTCAGGGCAGTATATAAAGTAGGATGTAGCATAACATTTCAGGAAGTTTCAGTAACCTCGGACTGATTTTTTGTTCTGGTAAGATGGGTTTGGTTCCAATTAGTTGGCACATTTTATTGTTCGGAATAGAAAGCTTTGAAGCCGTTAAAATGGAAATTGGCCGTTGGCAAGTGAAACTGGACCTTGTTCTTCCTGCGGGGGAAAAAGAAGCTTTGCTACTGATTGCTGGTAGTTAAGTCCTCTCGCTAGTGTGCATTTTAAAAGCTGTGTTTTCTCCTGTTTATTTTGATATGCTTGCTCCCTGCCCTCGTATGCTTATTGTGGACATGTTTGTTGCTAAATTCTCATCTGACATATTGAACTTTGAAATATTTTGTGTAACAATTTGAATTGCTTCTTCCATGCTCTGCGTGGGGGTCAGAAACGCATTTACTTCAAGATGGTAATTTTTAAATTTTCAGCCCAAATGCCTTGTGCTTGCATTACTGAATACCTTGTGAAAAATACATTAGCAGTGTGTCCCAAAGCGTATCTGTGGTGGGTGCCAAAATGTTAGCCTTCTTTAGAAGCTTTGAAAGTCATGTCAGGAGAGCAAGATCAATACTGGGCTGATCATAGCACGTTTGTTTAAGACTTGTCAAACAAGTGATCTCTGTGATACCTACATATGTGACAGCAGTGCCACATAGATTCTGATGTAAAAAGTAATTTCCCTTCAATATGAAGTCACAAGATTAATGTTAGAAGTCACACAAAAGTAAATGAACAGAAGACATAAATACTGTGTTCAGAAAAATATTGCACTGGCAAGGACACACTCAAGAACACTTCTGAGTTTATGTTTCAGTTCACACTGCGTAGCACCGCTTCTGCAACAGTGCTGCTTCTTTTCTAATGTACTTTATAGAATCCAGGTCTTTTTCCCTAAATCAAAGATACATTTACTGTTTTTAACAAGAGGGAAGTCTGAGTGCCCATCAGCAGAAACCGAATGGGACTATGAGAATGATTTCTGTGGCCTCTCTAACTACGTTGTGCTGAAATAAACACATGCCAAAATAAATAGTCTCACAACAGGGATTTTTTTCTGGAGTCAAAGCTAGAAGTATGACATGAGAGGGCAAGATGAGCCCACCATATGAATTATGTGGTTGCTTTTCTTCTCCTGCAGAAGTTGACTGGGCATTTTAACTGGGTAGAGAGAAATGCCAGAATGTGTAACATCAGAAGCCATTTGAAAGGTCCCTGCTGCTGACACCGTACTGGGAAGTACAGCAGTGAAGGCAAGAGAATTAGGGGAGGAGGCAGCATTTTGGCATTTGTGGGCAAATTGGTGTGTTGTGTGTGTGTATTCTGAAACAAATACAGGATTAGAAATTCGAAGTATAATAGGTCTAGAGCTGTATTCAAACCAATTTCTAAGTGCTGAGATTTGGACAAAGGATGAGAAAATATGAGGAATGGTACTAAAGACCGAGCTGATATTTTCAAGTTTTGTGCTGAAGTGACTCCTTTGAAACACTGGCAGTTAATAAGCACATCTTTCGATTAAACAAAGGCAACCCCCTCCTCCCCATTTTTTGGTCTACAAGCAAGACTAAAATACAGTATTATAGATGCAAAGTTTTTCAGTGTTTCTTCTATCGGTCTGTAGGCATCCATAGCCACTCTTAAATGCAGCATCATCAAAAGATTTCACAAAGGGATTGAGGACTAAAAGAAACCTCCTACAGGAGCAAGTCTAGTTTCTTACCGTGATAGGAAACAACATAATAAACATTCATAAATTTATTCAGGTCTCTCTTAAAATAGCTAGATGTCTGTTACCCTTTATCTCCTGTTTGGAAAGCTCTGCAAAATTGCATTCGGTTGTCCCAATTCCTGGCTGCACTTTGTTCAGGTACAGCTTTTGCTCAGCTGTTCTTATGCTGCTGTTATTTTTTAGCTTAAATATTTCTTGATGTTTATGCCTTTTCCCTCTTTGTTGCCACCAGTAAGTATTCATCATTAGTATCCTAGATAATAGCCTCAACACCCTTGGGTGACTGGGAGTCATTTCAGGAAAGTGTCTTTTCTTCCTAGAGTTTGTGCTTTCAATTTTTTAATAATGATTTAATTATTTAAACATTTTGTTCTTTTTATTTGTATGTATTTGTGTAATGGGCACAGTCTGAGTCCCTCTAGCTCTCTGCGTGAGCTAGCCAGTTTTAAGTTTGGAGCAGCTTATTCCCAGTAATCTAATGACAAAACCAGAGCAGTTCAAGATTTCTTACTTCACACACTGGTGGGTGAAAGCAACACGCCTCCCAGCTGGTGTGTGCAGTTTTCCCATAACCTTTTATCAGAGTCAGAAATCCACTGGTTCAGAGAGATGTGTAAACTGTCTACACCATTATTTTGCACTTAAACCTTTTTTTTTGTGTGTTTTATAGAGTATGTGATATTAGGTGATTTTTTTTTTTTTCCCTATTTGTGTTTTTGGTGGAAGGAGATCTCCCGGATCTTCATGTTTTTGTTTTTCATGGCTACGTCACTTTAGCACCCCGTGGTGATTCTGCAGTCATCTGGTAAGGCAAACCCCTTTATTCTCCTAAGTTTTTTATGACCGATCTCGCAGTTCATATATGTATTTTCCCTTGGATACGCAACTTTGCAGTCTTCATTGTTGAATTTTCTCCCATCCTCATTAATCACATCAATGAACTGAATCAGGAAAAAAATACTGATTTTTAAAGCATGAAACATAGATTATTTTTGTGATAGTTTGTTCATTTTGCTAATTACAGTATTATTTTATATGCAAATACAATTGTATGGAGTATTGACTGTCACAGATTACTTCAGTGCCTCACTTTGTTGTTGTTTTTTTTTGACTAGTGAGGGAAGAAATAAGTTAAATCTGTGTTGCCCTGTGAGAAAGGTAGGATACTTAGCTACTGGCATAACTTTTCTCTACTTTTGATGGTTTTGCAGCGGATCTCCAAGCTGAACAAAAGCTGAGGGAGTCCTCAGCTAGCAAAGTCGCTGTTAAGTGAGTATTAGTCGAGGTGCTGTTGAGCCTGCTGCAGTCATCCTGCTTTCCTGAACCTTTCAGCGTAGTTCTATAGACTTGGTGCCTGCTGTCACTCTAAAAATGTGGTAGCAGTTCCCAGACAAACCAAACTTACAAAGCCCGTTCTGCTGTGGTGAATGAATATGCAAAGACATGTTGAGACTAATGTAATGCTAAGGGTTAAAAAACCGTGTAGTTAGTAGAGGTAGCAGCCTGGTAAAAGCGCTCACTAGGCTCCTGCAGCTACTGAATTCCTCTTCAGAAATGTCCCTGGAGGATCCTTCAGCAGGAGCACCTGGGTGTGTTGGTGCTCCTACTCATTCCTGTTTTTCCCACTGTCTTTTCCATTGGACTTTGTTATTAAGGGGCTGCCTGATAACCAGAGTTGGAAAGTTGACCCAACTGAAAAATAACTTTTTCTTTTCCCCCCGCCTTGCATCGTTTTAAACACTGATTGCTTCTCCTCTGCGACACATCGGCACAAGCACTTGCGCTGGCACAGCTGACAAGGTCAGGCAAGGGAAGGAACGAGGACCCCGGGAAGCCTGACCTGGCAGTTCTATAGATTTTGCCATGATAGGGCTTTAGGTTTTGCTTGTTCCTTTGCCCTCAGCACTACCTGTGGTTGTTCCCCCTGCCAGCATCCTCCTTTTGAATCTTTACCTGGAGCGGGATGGCTGGGGTTGTCATCGCTGGCCTGTTTGGGGCAGTAGCTGTTGTTTCTGGCTGTGCTGTGCCTGACAGGTTTGCTTCTCTGCTGCCTGATTCCAGTGAAAGTGAGGGATGGTTGAGAGAAGTTGCAAACCAAAATGAGAACTTTTTGTTTTGAGGAAGAGGATTGGAAGTTTCTTCCTTACCAAGAGTCTGTGCCTGCTGACTAAGGCAGTGAAGGGCCAGATTTTAGGAATCCGTAAGTCTCTCTGAATCTCCAACCACAGTAGCACAGGTGGTTCATAATTCATCCGATGTGTTTATCCTTCTAACGCTTCTCTTTTCCTTAAGAAGTACTATCTTCTTTTTTGTTTTCCTTCTCCCCTTCCCCCAAAGGTGCAGAGATTAAATAATTTATTAATAATTAAATAATTGGTTAACAGCACACACAAATCTGAGACTCAGCTGGGAACTGAATCTGTAACTTCCGAGTCTCTGGCCATCAGCCTTCTTTCTGGACTGCTATTTGTAGTGCCTGCAGTTGGAGGCATTCCTGAAGCTTTGTCTCTAAGAGGGTAATTGCCCTTTGATGCAGTCATTGATGAAATTATCATTCCTCTGTAGTCAGCTGATAGGATGGTGCTTTTCTGAGGTTATTTTTAGAAATCACTGAACACACAACGAGGGAGTTTAGTTTTTGTACTCCCACCCAGACAGGTGACTCATCTAACCTTTGAGATCGCACTGTGCACGCCTTTGTTATAGTGGATGTGATTCGAATTGCTGAACCCGGTGCATAGAGCTGAGTGTGACACTTAGGGGCTTGCTTATTTAATTTTTCCTTTCCCCTGTACTTCAGAATTCCAGGTGAAAAGGCCTCTGCATTTCTACTGCTAGTATGTTTCAGATGTGAACTGTAAAGATGCTGAAGTCAAACTTCCAGTGGATATCGCAGTACCCTGGCACTGTAACATTAATGTCAAGGCAACATCTGAATCTGTTGGTGTCCCTGGAATGCTGCAAAGATTTTGCTCAGCTATTTGCAATCCCAATGGATTCCATTTAAGAATACTCCCGTGAATGTGAGGGGTAATATTTCTTTTTGCATTCGGTATGTTAAAATAATTGGATAGGGTCCTAAGGACTGACTTCCTACATCATTTCTCTTACACAAATTATGAACGGTGAAACAATGGTGGGTCAGATGTGTAGCTGCTGCGCCTCACTGGAATTAATTTGGTGGTTTTTGTTTGCTATTTCTTTTAGCATCTGTTATGCCAACAGCTCTTGGCATAATATGATTTGTAGTGTTTGGTATTGTTCTTCAGTGAGGTCTGAAGACATTGCCGTGTCTGGAACTCATACTTAAATTGAAGTTTCACAAAATTATTTTCTTAAAAAAAAATTAAAAAGAAATATGTGCAATTGTAGTTCTTCCCTGTTCCAGAACAATTGTACAGTTTTGTGTCTGCGTGTATTTCACTTAGTAAGCAAAATGGTTGCCTGCTTCACCTTCTTTCTTTGAAACAAACGTGTTGTAAGTGCTTGAGTGTTCTGGACAGGCTTTAAACTTGAATTGTGTGTGGTGTTGGTGAGAGCTTTGCCTAGTGACAAAATGTGTGAAAGATATTTGAGAGATACGCAATTTGGTTTGTTCAGCATTGAAGTGAGAAAGTTCATATGGTTGGAAGTGCAATTAATTAACTAAATTATCCAGGAAAACTGAAATTAAATTCCATTTTTAGTATTCTGCCTGGGGAACTGATATTGTTTGTTTCTTTAGCAGTGTCAGAACATACAATGGGATGAAACTGTTATAAGCTTCTTTAATAATTTAATATAGGAAGAAATTACTGTGTAAATAGTTTCATTTTAGATGGTTCTGAGTATACGTGATGTTGGTCACCAGGGAAGTTGTATTTTTGCCGACAGCGGGACGGAATAGATTGTATGGATGGAGGTGGGAGTAACTGGCAAGTAATTTACTAATTGCAGAAATAAAAGTTAACCAACATAGTATTGTTGTAATTACAGACAGTTTCCAGGGCACAGGTTCACTGGAGGACAGCCCAGTATTTCACTTTTAGTTTTTCTCTTTCGTTTTAGGCTCTGGATGTTGACCGAACTGTTCTGTATAAAATGAAGAAATCCGTCAAAGCCATAAACATATCTGGTCTGGGTAAGTACATAATAATTCCTGGTAGTTTATATGGGTGAAATTGGAGGAGTTAAGCAGTCTGAATCAGGAAGAGTCGTATGGGTAACTCTGAGAAGAGAAAAATACACATTTTAAATAGCAGTCTCGAGCTAGCCTGCTTGATTATGAGCCTTGTAAGGATGGAATTTCATGAGGCAGCTGAGCCTATCTAGCTGGGATACTGCTGTCAAGTGGGGAAGCTGTGCTCTCCTCTTTTTGCCAGGTCTGAGCCACCTCCTCCTTTTGCCACCCTCAGTTCTTGGCAGATCTCTAGATGAGATTTTTAGCTCGTATAAAGCTGCATACACAGTGAAATCAACTTAACTGGAATTAGATGAGCACCTGAGCTGGTAAGGCATATGTATCACTGGGAGCTGAGGGCATGGGAGGGGTGAAATTACTGTCTTTGGCAGCAGTAAGAAGCCACATGGGCTCTTGTGCTTTGTGAAACCTCACCCTTCCTGGTGGCTTCCAGTGCTGTGTATTGAGAACTTCATGACAAGAGAGGGCTGATGAGCTGCAATTTTTTATTGTCATGATGCACTAAGTCAGATATTTCTCTTACAACACTGACAAAAATACAAAGAACTATTGCTGCGTGCGTTTTTATATGTGTGCCAGTCTCTTGGAGTTTTGTGTGTTTATCCCATTTGAAAAAAAACCCCGAAGCTTTTGTTTCTGTGGATCAGCAGTATTTTGTGAATAAGAAGCAACGTTTGTTTTTGTGGATAAGAAACAGCATTTTGTTGGCTTTTGTTCTTGCTTCTCAGCTCATAGCAATTAGAGCTAACAAAGCCTGTATTATATGCAAAATAGATAGGCCTGGCAACCTTGGAAAGCCACCAGTATCTTGACAGAACTTGTGGGCACGCTAGTGTTCATATACAAGGTTGTAACAAGAGCTGCTGTTGTGGTGTAATTCCCATCAGGTAATTCAAAAGAAGTTCCTTCTTGCCTACCGTAATGAAGTTGTTATCTTTGGATCGTGGAGGGTCCAGTTTAAGATTCATCTGGAGCTGTGTCATCTGTTACATGCTTAGTTGGCAACCTTTCTTCTGGTTGGTTGGTTTGTTTTTTTTAATTTTTGAGTGTTTGGCTATGCCTTATAATCAGTGTGCTTGTTAGAGTGTTGTAGCAAAGCACTAGAGTTTTTGCATCAAATCAGTACCTTGCCTAGTTTTTAAATTCATGCTGCCCAATCTTGGCAAGAAAGGTTTGAAGCCATTTCTCTTCCCCCAGCAAAAATATCAACAATCCAGCCGCTCGCCAGCCCTTGAGGTTTCTTTTGATGGAACAAAAACTGTGCCCCTGCACTTGGAACAATACAGTTACTGGATTTTTAATATAGGTTCCCCGAGTATTAAGTATCTGTGTTTTTGCTTTCTTTTGAACATGTGAATTCAGAACTTGTTAGGAGGATTTGTGTGCAATTTAGTTTTTTGCTTAAAGAAAACCTCTAAACCTTCATACAGACTTAGCTCTGATTTATTTTGTTTGGTAGATTCCAAACATTTTGTTTGCAGAGAAACTTTTAAAAATCTATCGGGAAGAAACTATAGGGCACGGAGAGTATTTTGGAGGTTTCTGTGAAAAAAATACACTTTTGTGTTCTTCAGAAGTGCTTGTGAGCTCTTAGTCTGGCTGCAGTAACTACCGCCAGGATTCTGAGGAACTGCTGCTGGTTTGTTGACTTTATTTAATCCGATTCATGGATTGGAAGGACGGTCCCTTGGATGTGAGGCACTAGAAGACTCTTGAGACTGCTGTATGGAATCGAAAGCTCTTTTTTTCCTAAAGTACAACATCAGCACAGTTCAGCTGCTGATTGCCCAGCGAACTACAACAATTAATGGTAGCAGTCTTTTCGCCTCATTTTCATGCAGTGGCAGCCTTCTCTTTTTGCTGTGTGAATTGTGCCCTGACCTCCACCCTCACCTGGGTTCAGATATGCTGAGCTGGAAGCAGGAAACAGCAAGAATGCCGAAAGCAGTATGGAAAGAATTCACCTTACTGGGTAGCCGTGGGAACTAGGGGAGTTGTGACCTGCCACATCTTGTTTTTTGCTGTCTGTGCCAGTTCACTCAAAGCTTGTTCAGTCAGGTGTGTGTAAGTCACACAGTACTATTACTTGAACATCTGTACTTTGTCCTGCAGCTCAAGCAGCAAAAAGTTTGGTAAGTGCTCAACCCCTGCTGCTTGACGCTGAGGAAGAAAAACTACAGTTCAGTGTACTAGGGCTTAGTTTTTAAGTTGTATGGTACATACAAACTATCTTTTACAGGTCAAAATTTCAAGCACTCAGGGTAGAAACTTGTAGAATGAATGCTCCTCGTGTAACTTCAATTCTGAGTGTACATTATGAGAGTCGTTAATTACATGATATTATACCACTACTCCACAGGGGTTTAGTTTCATGTATTGGAAAGTAAAGAAAATTTGTAGTTACTTGAGAAGTAAAGTTCTTGAATGGCTGTCCAAATAGGAATGTGAACAGACAGGCTTGCTTTTAAGTTGGAGCGTGCTACATTTTTTGAACAGATTGTATAACTAATTCATAGAAATTTCGGCAAAAGACATTGCATCAGGAATGCTTTGAGTATTAATTCTGTTGACATATACAAATGGGCTCGAAGTGAAACTGGTTCATTGCTTCTTTGAACACATTAACCATCTCTAAATAATCTTCGGGGTTTATGCTGGTCTCGTATAATGACTAAGAAAGGGTCTTTGTTCTTATTAATGCATAATTTGTTTTCTAAGGTGTGGGGTTTTTTTGCAGACTTCTTTTGAAGCGTTAGAAATTGGCCACAGCTAGAATAAGAAATAGGCAACATTATCAGGTGCCAGTTTGGTGTTTTAAATCTTGACATGATTGCTAAGCCTGGGTCTAGAAAGACTTTTTGGTTTATTCCACGGATCAAATTGACAGGGGTTTTTTACACCTGTCTACACAAGCAAGTCAACTGGTGTCCTAGGAGGGAATCAGTAGGTCAAAGTAGTTAAGACCGAGGCCCTTCAAATTTCCTTTATATTTGAATCAGGAGAACTTGCTTTAATGCCTACATTTCATCTTGTTCCCTGGGCTGAATAACCCCCTACCCTGCGCAGCTCAAAGCTTTCTGAAAGCTGGAAGCGTTCGGTGCGTGCTGCGTGAGTTGGGATGGTGCAACCCATCTGGTGATTTGGAACCTGCAGCCTCTCAAGTGCTGGACAGCTTCTGGGGCAGGGCCTCTGGTTCTCTTGTCTCAAAAAGGAAGCTGGTTGTCGTCAATCAAACCTGCTTTGAGAACCGAGCTGGCCTCTGGTAAATGCAGACCGCGAGGATTTGCTTTACGTCACCCCTGCTGCTCTGAATTGGAGAAATAAGAGCTACAGGTTTTGTCTTCATCTGTAACGGTGTTTGTAATTCCATTTCTGAAGATGACCTGAGAATCTTACTTGACTTACTGCCTTGCGATGGAGAGATCCAGGACTCTACCAACACACTTAATCTCCTCTGTTTCTTGGTTCAGCACACAGTTAAATCTAGCAACGTGCATGTTAATGTGTTAATAAAAGACTCTGAAAGTTCCTAAAGGGAGCTGGAAGTTGTTTTGTGGTTGCTGGTACTATACAGCAATGTTGTGGGTCTTTCTAGAATGGATACCTGTCAGATGATTGTTTTGTCTTGATGACATGTTGTCCTTTGTACAGTGTGTGGATAGTTAATGTTTAAGCCGGAATTAGTGAGATGCATCATACTTCTGGCACATCGATGTTAAAATACAAATAATATATGTTTATTGTATCAAGTAAACATTTTTAGCAAGACATCTGAAAAGTGTGGGGTTTTTTTAAGAAAAAAACTCAACTGTAATTTCAATAACCTTTTATCTACTGATGATGATATTTTCATGTTTTGCTCTTTTTGAAGCTCATGTGGAAAATGAAGAGCAGTATACACAAGCACTGGAGAAATTCGGAGGCAACTGTGTTTGCAGGGATGACCCAGATTTGGGAACAGCGTTTTTAAAATTTTCTGTGTTTACAAAGGAATTAACTGCACTCTTCAAAAATTTGGTAAGGATTACTTAAGAAAAACATATTGAAAATTTAAGGCCATTACAAAGGGTGTATTTCTGAATTGTAACAGCTCTTCATGTTGAAGACAATTTGTGTTTTAGCAACCACTGTTCTTAAAAAAATTTCGGCTTAGAAAATGTCTCATTCCCTAGCCCTTCCCCTTGCAAAACTCAAGAAAACCCAGAATAAAACAAGAACCAAACAACCACAAAACCCAAACAAACACAACAAAAAACCCTCTTCCAACAATTCTCACATCTAAAAGCATCCCACAATAAAGCAGTTAAAACATGGATCATAAAACACACATATCAACGTGCTTTAAAATTGTGAAACCAGCAGAGCCCGACTTGGTTTACTCTGTGTTTGTGTTACTTTTTCACACTTTATGTTTTATTTATAAAGGGAGATTTTAGTGTCCCTGGAAGGGAGAGTCTTGTGCTTTTCAGGGAAGAGAGTCAGGAAAACAAAATTGAACGTAATGCTATAATGACAATAGTGTCCACTGGGGACCAATCCTGCAGCTGAAGCCAGTGCGGCTTAAAAGCGCTCTTTGGTGAGCCAAATGGGATGGAGCCAAACGGAAGAACAGAAATTCTAATTGTGAATGGAGAATTTTCAGCCTCAATTTCACATTAATCTTAATCAGAGGGCCCAAAAAAAGCAGATTGACTCTGTCCTGCTACCTAGAGCTTCCCTGTATGTGACCAAGTCCCAAGTTTACTGGAAACCGTGGAACTCTCAAACCAGGAGCTAGGAAGAGAAGATGACCCAGATTCCTACAGGCATTTAAAAGTCTGTGCCTGCTGAAATTGATGGAATGGAGGCACATCAAATGCTTTTGTGAGTCTAGACCAAATGTCTGTAGTTCGCAGCCAGCTGGTCGTAATCGGGTCTTTGGGGAATGTTTCCAGCTGATGGGATTTAGGGCAGTCCCAGTCACTCCCTGACGCTGCCCTCCATTTTTATGCAGTCATGCTATCGATGAGAGAAGCTAGCCCCAAACATATTTATCAACAGTGAAATGCGTTTCGTATCGGTCGTATTGATTTGAATATCTGTGGATGTACAAAAATTACTCGAGGTTGTGTATCGGAAGAGGTATCCCTACTGAGTGCGAGTCAGCCAGGTATCCCTGAGTGTCTCATACAGAGGTGGGCTGCTCATATGGAAGGGGAAATAGAGTGAGCCTTCTAATTCATACCTTCTGTTTCCTAAAAAAAACTCTTATCATATATTAATTGCAATATGGTGACTTCATTAGGCAAATGGAACTGGGAAATGTGATATTTAGGTGGTTTTAAAGAGCAATCTGCTAAAAGCTACTCCCCCTCCCCAGAAAAACCTTTTAGCGCATTATATTTGAAGATGACTTTTAATGCTTAAAAATGTTGTTTTACCAAAAAATTAGCTCTTTGTTCTCTTAAAAATAGTAATTACTATCTTTGCAAAATGTTTCGGACAAAAGTAACTTTTCTTCCACAAACTGGAAAGGAAAATAGAACAAAACTAAATGCCCACAGGAAGTGGGATGAGTGTTTTCGTTACCTTTTCTTATCCACGTAAGCATTTTGTGTGTCTTCTTCAAGGAACATTTTGAAATCTTTTCGCGGTGTTACTGCTTTTTACTGATAACTATGTATTTTTGCTTCAGTTTGTGTATAGAAGAAGAGGAGAGATAATGACATGACGTAATATCTCAGCCTTTAGTTTTTCTCAGTTTGTGGTTCTGATTTTCTCTGTTTTTGAAGCAAATAATAATTTTGCATGGTCATGAATGTAAAATTTTTGTTTGGGTTTGGTTTTTTTACATTGCAATAGCATAGGAACCTTCTCTCTTTTTTTAATACTGTCTGGTGAAGAATGGATCTGTCTAAGGTTCTGCTCTTTCCTAAAATGCTTCAGATTTTTGAGATTTGAAGCTTTTGTTTTCTCCTTGACTAGCAAAGGAAAACTGAGGAAACAGAGGAACCTGATGGTCCTTGAATTTGGTGTCTCTCTAGGAAAATAGTTTCCTCCAGAAAGAAATAGATACGAGAAGAAAGACATAAACTTCACTATTGCTTGAAGATACCACATTTATAAGCAACAACTGTAGAATTATACAAGAATAATAATCCCAGTAGAAGAAATTGTTGGTAACTGGTCACTTTGAAAATCTGTTCATAAGCTAAATAGAGGTATAGTTTTCTAAGATGTTATGAAGGTATTGATTAGTGTAAGAAGTCCTAAGCAGTAGTTGGAAATAATTTGGGCTGCTGGTTTTTTTGTAGACAGCCATAGATGAAACAAACTCCCTGCGTTTGTGGTGAAGTATCTTACGCTGAATGCTTTAAGCCTGTTGGCAGTAAAAATATCCCACTCCTCTGATGTTTCCTTGTAGCACCCAACATATTTGGGCTGTAAATAGTTTCATCAAAAATGCAACCAGAGCCATAGAATCTGCTGCTGTTAACAAATCATTCTACATGGTAACTCTTTTTAAATAGACTTATCCTGAGAATTTCATAGGATGCTGAATTTCTGCAGAAGATTTTAGCTGAAATGAGGGGAGAATGTGCAAGGAAGTGAGAGGACAAGTTCAGACTGGAACAGATGCCGAAGCTGTTAACACTGGCAAAGCTTTAGGGCCACTGTCAAGTTTTGCTTTGTCATATATTTTGCTTTTGTTTCGAGAAGCTAATGTGTTCTGTCAGCTCTTGGCCTGGGTGGCATTTAGAGCTGTAGTTCTAAAGTGCTTCTGCAGAAAGATTTTCCTTAAACTTGCCTTTACTAAGATAAAGGAAGGTCATTATGAAGTTGTTCTACTTTAACGGGGCTTTTAGATTCTAGTTTTCTCTATTATTTTTAGAGGTTACCTAATAGACTTTGATGTTTTTATGGACTTACTGAGGCATCAGTGTTTCAAAATATTTCATTGACCGCTTGTCCTGGTCTTGGCTGGGACAGAGTTAATTTTCTTCCCAGTAGCTGGTACAGTGCTGAGGTTTGGAGGGAGCATGGCCAGGAGAGCTGACCCAAACTAGCCAGAGGGATATTCCACACCACAGGGCATCACGGCCAGTATATAAACTGGGGGGAGTTGGCTGGGAGGAGGCAGTCGCTGCTCGGGGTCTGGCTGGGTGTCAGTCAGCAGGTGGTGAGCAATTGCATCGTGCATCTTTTTTGCTTGGGCTTCATTTCTTGGGGTTTTTTTGTTGTTGTTATATTCCTTTTATTGTTACTGCTCCTATATTTTATTGTAATTGTTATTATTTTATTTTAGTTATTAAACCATTCTTATCTCAGCCTGTGAGTTTTACTTTTTTTTTTTTTGCTTTTCTTTTTTTTCTGATTCTCATCCCACTGGGAGAGGGAAGGAGTGAGTGAGGATCTGCAGGGTGTTTACTTGCTGGCTGAGGTTAAACCATGACACAGCTGAATCTTTTTTTTTTCCTTGGAATCCAGTTATTCAGCTGTCAACTATTCAAGTTTAAAGTTCAGGTCTTGAGGTTTTTGTGTGTTTTGCTGTGCTTATTTATGTGCGCATTTTTAAATAGCGCATGAAACTAACAAAAAATTTATTTAAAAAAAAATTCTTCACATCTGAAGTGATTCATAAAATACAGCTTTAAGAGAAGAAATAAATTGGTAATTACTGTATATTAGGTCCTTGTGACTGCTCATTTCAGCCTTCCTAGCACATGATTTGCATCGTTTGGATCATTTTATGAGATCCTGTGCGCTTGTTTTCTTCTCTTGCTATAGCTCCAGTGGAGCTAAAAATTTTCCTTCAACTTCTTCTGGATGCGAAATGCTTTTAAGAGGATTAAGCGATCAGCATGTGGTGTTGGATAGTGAAGTATGAGAAAATACTAGAGGCATTTGCAGAGGTATCACGATACCTTTTGTGGCGTGTACGCTGTTGCTTCTTGATGGTGCCCTCGGTCCTAATTCCTGACAGAGCGGTAGCACCCACAGTCCCCAGGTCGGTTGGATCTGTATGGCACTTGCTTATAGTCTAATCATTCTGTGTTTCTGATACATTCAGTGCAAAGTGATAAAGGTGTGTGTCTTAATATGGAAAATGTCAGGACAAGAAAAGGCTCATGGCAATGTTTTTGCACCTTAAGTTTTTTTTTTGCTTTGAATCCTATTTTTGCTACAACAATAAGGAATACAATTTGGAGGTGCCTGTCATCATCATCACTCCTTGAAAAGCAATTTGGTCTGTGAAGTTGAAGTAGCTATTTAACAAATTCCATTTTCTCTATTTGTTTATCTTCTACGTACTCTTATCCTGTCTTTTTAAATTATTTAAATTTAAAGCTAATGAAACATGCTGGATTGAGAGGACTGGAATCTGATAGTTCCTCTCTGTGAAAGGTGGCTGGGAGGAAGAGATTCCATGTCAAAAGTTTTTTCTATTAATATTCCTTGGATTTTTAGCCAGAGGAATGGAGAAACAGTGATAATATTTTTCTGACTATATGTTCCTGTTTTATTTCATTTTTTAAATGTAGGAAGAAAGGAGACTTGCTTAAATGTCAAAAGTAACAAATAACAAAACTGAAAGAAATAAATTCTCTCTATTATATAATAACTTTTAAGAAAGTTATACCCATAATTTTATTTCTGGTATGGTAGTTCAGATTGAGATTTAAAACAAGAGTTTGGTGCTTGAACCTTCACAAGCATATTTTGTTTAGAAGGACTCATCTTAGTTAAGTGCATAAAAAAAGCTACAGATACACATATTTGCGGTTGGAGTATTATATGTGAAGCTTAATGGTTTAACTTGTGTTGTTTCTGTTTTTCACTGGTACACTTGAGGAAAAATTGGCTTAATGGAGAGAAGAATGTTTGATTTATGCTTGTAAAGTTATAAACCAAGATGTAATAATGCCACCTTAATGGCATGGTTCAGCTCCACCTGGAATCTTATCTTTGATATTTCTTTGCCAAAAGGATATTGATCCAACTCGAAGAAATTCAGAGAACGGTAACAAAAAATGACCAGGGCTTGGATAGGTTGATTTATGAAGAAAGCTTTGTAGAATTAGAAATATGTGTTTTGCCTCACAGATAACCACGCCTGTGGAAGAGGAAAATAATAAATTACGTATAAATGGGATCTCACTGTGAAAGTATTAGATGAAGGGTCCCGGAGAGCGTGATAGAAGCTCACTGCTTAAGTGTTTTAACCTAGGTTAGAAAATGTGCAACTGGGAATTCTCCACTGGCAAGGAGAATGGGCTGGAGTAACGTCCAGTCTCTTTCTTCCTTTGCTTTTAAAAATCTTTGCTTTATACTTTTAAGAATAACTTTTTTTTTTAAAAAAAAACGTATTTCCTGTCATTTTGCACTTGCACTTCCTAGTCGGGAAGCTCCCAGGCTGTGGTTTGTGTATCAGTGGTGGCACAGGGACTGTTTCCAACTAGTGCGTGATGGCAACGCTCGGTGTCTTTTACCACCTCTATTGGAAAAACCCTTTAAGATCGAGTCCAACCCTTAACCTCACACCGACAAATCCTCAGCTAAACCATATCCCTAAGTGCTGTGTCTGCACGACTCTTGAATACCTCCAGGGAAGGGAACTCCACCAGTGTCCTGGACGACCTGTTCCAATGCCTGACAACCCTTTCAGTAACGAAATTCTTCCTAATATCTAATCTAAACCTCCTTTGGCACAACTTGAGGCCATTTCCTCTTGTCCTGTCACTTTGTACTTGGCTGAACAGACCAGTCCTCACCTCTTTACAGCCTCCTTTAAGGTAGCTGTCCAGAGCTGTGAGGCCTCCTTTTCTCAAGGCTGTTTTCTAGGCAGCTGGTCGTGGCGTTCAGCTCCTGCTTCCCTGGAGTCATCCTGTGGCACATGTGGGTGGTGGGCGATGTCCCACCTCAGCCACCAGCCTGGTGGGACACAGCTGGTGCCGGGGGACACACTGAGGTGCTGCAGGTGGGGCAGGGGGGGGAGAGCAGCGTCCAGGCCGTGTTGTGACCCTTATGTGTGAGAGGGAGGTGTGGCGCCGAGCTGGAAGGTTGTGCTAGGAGTTGTTACGTTACCTTCCAAAGTCTTGCGGGTAGGTGCGAAAAGCTTCGAGTTCAGACAAACAAACCCCGTCTTAGCTGTAGATGTTCTGCTTTCCACTTGCTCCCTGCAGTGTTGGTTGGCCTTGTCCTACCGAAGTTCACGTCACTGGGAAAACTCTTGGAAAGCATGAAATGCAGTGGTACTTGCCTTAAAAAAAAATAAAAATCTTAATGATTGGTCGGCAGGCAGTGCTGCAGCCACTTGTGCACACACCTGAGTGCCTCGGTGGTTGAGAAGCCGAGTACATGGACTGCATCTAGAGTTCACTAATGGCTACAGGAGTCATATCATACACTGTTTGACTGCCTGAATTTTCATTTAAATTGAAAATGTTTTAAGGTCTGTTCTGTTTATCGGCGTGGTAAGAAAAGTATTTAACTTCTGAAGTTGTGAAAAAGCCTTTTTTTTTTTTTCTGTCTTGGATTTAGAAAACAAAGCCTGTTGAAATACTGCAGACACCAGTATGCAAAGATGTTCTGGAAAAGACTCACTGAAGTAATCAGGAGTGTTGGCAAATTGTTTAGCCGTAAACTACTTGAGAATCTTCTTTTCCCTTCTCAAATGCTGCCTCGCCTGTTACCTCTGCAATCACTTCTGGCACCTACATGTTTGTTTTTGTGTTCTCCCTCCTGCCATCTCTTCTCCTCCTCCTCTGAACTTTCTCCAACTTAGGAAGTTTTAATTTATTGCTCTGTCTTTGTTATCTTATCTTGTTGGAAGCTGTCAGAGGAAGACTGCTAGTCTGCCTAAGCAGCAGTATTGTAAGTGGAAATCGGGTCAACTGTTTTTTTTTCTTTCTCTTTTTTTAAACACATGGAACTTGCTAGTGTTCCTCTGAGACAGGATGACTTCAATTTCTCGGAAGCTTGCTTGCACCTTTGTGCATGTTTCTTTTTAAAGAATATTTTAAAGCACAGAATAGTCAAAATGTGGAGACAACTGTGTACGTTTTAGCTCCCTGTATACACAGAAAGTAGGAGCTGCAGCATATTAATGCTTGTCTGTGTGCCAAAAATGGGTCTATATTTTTAGATAGTTCAGCTTAAGCTTCTCAAGAAAGGGAGGAAAAAACATGCAAGATCTTTTTTCTGTCTATTGCTTGCTGATTTATAAAGTTTGATTCATCTAACTAGGTTAATAATGACAAGTTCATGCATTATGTAGGTTTAGATCTGTGGCAAATAGGACAGGAACCTAGGAAGTACAATAGACTCCTGGTAATGTACAGGTGGTAGCACACAAGGAATTAAATTGAGTAGGCAAACATTCTCCAAACTTTTAAAAAGAACATTGGTTTATTTTCTCCTTTTTAATTTCTTTCGACTTCAGGCTCCAGTCTTGAAATTCTAGCAAACATCCAGACCTATTTTGGAGGCTGATTGTTGTTTACATGAATATGTCTGGGATAGTACTTAAGAGTCTGACATTTTTTTCTTTTCTGACTTAAGGAAAAAAGAATTGTCTTGAGTCTGCTATTGAGAAGTGCTTTATTCTTGCTTTGTGCCTATTTTTCTGCATTGGAAGATTAATTGAACGCTGGCTATGAAAGTATTGATCTTTCAGTTAGACATTTGACTGGATCATACTAACAAAATGGAATAACAAAGGAGAAAATTTTGCATAGGATGGTGTCTTAGATGAGACTTCTTCTGCTTCTCCACCTGGATAGTTGTTCTGGATATGCATGTCCATAAGTGTACTATGTGTTCCATCTGTCTTCTTCTAGAAACTTTTATTTTTTTTTACCTGAGCTTTGTGGGACTAAACCTTTTCACTTGTCTCCTGTATCTACAGCATAAAATGGTATTACCTTGGGGGGTGGATATATTGAAATGCAGATATCATAGTATGCTGAGAACTTAGAAGGTGGATGCTTTCCAGCACTGCCAACTAAGCGTGTGAAGATATTTCTCATTTAATTTTTCTAGGAATTATTTGTTTAAAAATCACGGAGAGTTGAAATTTAACTTGTTGATTCTAAAAGGCTGTAGTTGGGTCCTGAAGCTTTTGGGGGAGGAGGAGAAGTGCAGCAGGCAAAATGTGATTTGTGGTAAGAGTTTAGAAGACCAGATTTTCTATGTTTCTTCAACCTTGCCATGCAGTGGCAGCCTGTTTAGCCTTTAAAATCAATGTATGTTCACTTTCTCTTTGATTGCTGGCAGAAATTTCCAGCAAATACAGTAAGGTGGTATCTTTGAAGAGGAAGGGTGGAGGTTTGGGGGCTTTGTTTTAATAGCAGCTGTTGAGTACCCCTGGGGATGGGATCCCTGAGTCTGTTCTGTTGAGGCCACCAAGTAATTGTAGGGTGATAATTTGTATTTTTCCATTTTGGGGAGGCTGAAGCATCACAACTGAAATACTTTTTTCTTGAAGTTCATGTCAGTGTCCTATCTTCTCTGGATGGGTTACACTAAAAGGTACTTTGATGTTCCTGACATGTTCGTGAAGAAATAGAAGCATTTGTTGCTACACGATGCAGAATTCTTTCTGTACTGCATTTGAAATCCATCTATATATTCATTTCAGTGCTTCATGAAAAAAAAATTTCATTTGTACAAGAACAGCTAGTAATAATATCAAAGAAAAGAACACATCCAAAGGCAACCTTACCAGAATGCTGCAAAAGTTAATCTGATTTTTTTTCTATTGTGTGGTTCTAAAATACTCTCATTTTTACTTTTCAGTGGAATCTATTTGATTTGCTATAAACTCTGTGTCTAGACATCGTGGCTCATACCTTGAGAACTTCCCTGAATCACAGGCAGATGTCTTACTTCTTAAAAATACATGGGCAATATTTGAATAGTGGCTTTTTTACAGGCCAGTGTTCTTTGTCCTTCTAACTTCTGTCAGAATGACACTCCATGTGTTGTGAGAATAGCAGATACGTTTTAGAGGACAGATCCGAAGAGACGGGAAAATAAACAAGTTGTAGTGTACTGATGAACTTAAAATATGTGTATGATTGCTTTCATGTAATTTAAACAGTGAAATCAGGCAATATAACTGTCTTACTGTGCAGTCATTGTTGGAAGAGATATTTATCATCAGCAGTAATTCTGCAGGTTTCCTGCTGCTGTGGATTATAGTGTTTCCAGAGCAAGTTTAATTATCTCATGTTGCCTCTATCTTTGATTACTGGCTGTACTGGTAAACATCTGCATAAATCAGGGTTAGGAAAATAATATATAAGATTTCCTCGTGAAGCTTTCTGGAATGTGTGAATTGTGACAGTGCATGTTCTGCGTTAAAATATATTAAATGTTGTGGTGTACTTTTCTTGTTGCAGATTCAGAACATGAACAACATAATCACTTTTCCATTGGACAGTTTGCTGAAGGGAGATCTGAAAGGAGTGAAAGGGGTATGTTTATCTTCTTACGTATAAAATTATGTCGGTACATTAAATATGTTTAGCTGGCGTATCACTCTTATTTGATGGAAGCTAAATATGTTAACAAAGTAACATATTAGGTTAATAAACAGATTTTTTTTTTTTAGGTTTGGGTTTTGTTTTTTTTTCTTGTATGAATTGAGTCATCCTTCTGTTTGTGGTTTCACATAGAGCATGCGCTTGACTATGTATACAAAACAACATTGGCCAAACGAAGCTTTAAAAACAACCCAGAGATACAAAAGATAAGCAGAGAAAGAGGTGTAAGAATTTAGATGTTTACTTTCTTGAGGAGGGGGTAGTACCTCATGTAAAAGGATTGTGAATAATGTGTTTATTTAGCATTCTAAACTTACCTGGAACTGTACGGATTTTTAAGAAAGCCACTTTAGACTGCATGAGCATGGGGTTTTTCTTAACAAAGCTGACATCTCTTTGTGCCTTGAGGACATTTCCTATTTGAAATAATAATAACCTAGGACTCAAATGATGTGTTTATAATAAATTTCAAAGCCTATAGCCGACACTTATTTGGCTTATGCTTCATTTACTACTGAGTAAACAGGAAGCGACTGGCAGCTATTGTTCTGGGATATCGACGGAACAAGAAAAATGTACACGGGCTAAAAATGGTCTCTGGAAATTACTGGAGGATAAATAGATTTTTTAGTAAGATAGGCTTATTTGTGTTGCTTGCTTACCACTTTTCACTTCTCTTGTTCTTTTCTTTTTCTATGTCAGAATAAGTACATTTATTACCATACGGTGTTGCCCCATGTTCGACTTAAATGCTGCTGTAGTAATTGTCAAAATAACTAGCTGACATGGAAGAATTAGTTCCTCATCTGTAGTTGCAAAGTTTTTCCAGCGTCTGACAATTAACAGTATTCAGTATTTTTTTTGTAGTTGGCTGGTCTCTTGAACTCCAGCAGAATCTCGACTGCTGCATTTTTAGACATCAGTGAAATAATTTTACAGCTTAAGATCATTTTATTCAAATTGTTTTCTTCAGAAGGAAAAAATAAAGGAATTCGGTCCATAAATAATTCAAAATTCTCACAAAATTAGTTATGTTGAGCTGTATGGCCTATACTGCTCCTGTTAAGTCAGCTGCAAATGATTTCTTTAACTTCAGTGGGATGAATCAAGTCCTTGGCCAAGGCTGTACCCCAGCAGCGAGACCAGACGCTTCTTTGCAGTGGAGCCAGAGGTGGAATGATGAGCAAATAGCTGATTTGATTAATTGCATAGTGTCCTCTTGGGGTGACATGTGGTTACGCTTTCTAAGGAATAAAATGGAGCCATAAAAAGCATCCTAGAGATGCTTTTAAAAACATGAGTGTATTAATTCTGTGTACAAGAATGTTTTTCCTATGTGCATGAGTGCTTTTACACGGTGTCCCTTATTCTAGTAGGTGCTGCAAACAACCAAGGTGGGTCTTCATTGTTAGATCCACAGTATATTTCAAGTAAATAACTAATGTTGGGGGTTTTTTTCTTTTTTTTCTTGACAGGACTTGAAAAAACCCTTTGATAAAGCTTGGAAGGACTATGAAACAAAAGTGTATGTATCTTTTAAATTTGTATTTGAAAGGGAAGTATAACTGAAATCTGTAAAGGTCTTTCTTTAATGTTAAGGTTCCACCCAGAAATCCTACATGAGAAGCTCAGGTCTTTTTTTTTTTCCCTCTTAAAACCTGGAGCTCTGTGAAAGAAGAAGTGCACAATCCCTTGAAATGTTGTAATATAAAACTTATTTCATGAGTAAATTGTCTTCTGTGTGTGCCATGACGACTAGTGTTGATTGTAGACCTCTATGTAGCAAAGTTCCGAGTAATGAGCATAATCTACGAGTGCATGCTCTTCTGGTGCATGTTCTTCCACTTCAGTCGAGAAAGTTTTGCTTTAATTGTGAAAGAGAGTTTTTCTAATTTTTGATAGTATCCATATAACTACCCTGTATTCTACTGCCTGTGAAAGCCCACTTCCTTTTCTGCCTTTCTCTACTTTTGGAGGACACTACTATACAAAATGGAAAGTTAAACACCCTGTGTTTTCATCCTTAACTATTAAAAGAGCAGCAACATAATTGTACTTGATGTCCTTCTAAGCATTTGTTGTTGTTGTTGTTTTGTTCTTCTCCTCATCAGTGACTAATTCACTGTAATTAGTGAGTTGAGTTGAAGAGTCCGGAAGAAATTACATGCTTTATGTCTGACTGTTTGGAAATGTCTTAACAAAAAATGTCAAGAGGATGCAACTGAAGATTTTAGTTTTGGATTTGTTAGCCTAAAACCCTTGCATTGACTCTGTCATGTCTCCGGCTCCAGCACGTCTTTGGAGATTGTGTCCAACACTGAGACCTTACTTGATGCTGAACCTTTGGCACTTACCAACAAGGTGGTCAGGCTGAGGATGGGGGTGTTGGCTGTTACTGTTCCAAAACTGCACAGGATGCCAGATTGATCCAGTACCAGGAACCTTGGTAAACTGTGTTTAATTAGTGCAATTCAATAAGGACAAGTGTAGAGTCCTGCATCTGGTGAAGAATAACACCAGGCACCAGTACAGATTAGGGGATGTCCTGCTGGAAAGCAGCCCCATGGAGAAAGACCTTGAAGTCCTAGAGGACAGCAAGTTGTCCATGGGACAGCAATGTGCCCTTGTGGCCAAGAGGGCCAATGGGATCCTGGGGTGCATTAAGAAAAGTGTGTCCAGCAGGTCTAGGGAAGTTCTCCTCCCCCTCTACTCTGGCCTGGTGAGACCACACCTGGAATACTGTGTCCAGGTTTGAGCTCCCCAATTCAAGAGAGGCAGGGACCTACTGGAGAGAGTCCAACAGAGAGCTATGAGGATGATTGAGGCACTTGAACATCTCTCTTGTGGAGAGAGACTGAGAGGACTGGGGCTGTTTAGGCTTGAAAGGAGACGGCTGAGAGGGGATCTTATTAATGTATAGAAATATCTGAGGGGTGAGTGTTAAGAGGAAGGAGACAATCTCGTCTCAGTGGTGCCCAGCAACAGAACAAGGAATAATGGGTTTAAGTTAGAGCATAGAGAGTTCCACCTCAACATGTGGACAAATTTCTTTACTGTGGGGGTGACAGAGCACTGGCACAGGCTGCCCAGAGAGGTTGTGGAGTCTCCTTCTCTGGAGACTCGAAACCCACCTGGACGCGTTCCTGTGTGGCTGCCCCAGGGGATCCTGCTTTTGCAGGAGGTTGGACTAGATGATCTCTAGAGGTCCCTTCCAACCCTAACCCACGACACCCTAACATTCTGTGATTCTATGTAGAGGTTTTCTGCATTTAATGCTAAAGCTGGATGCTCTCACCAGGAGTACTGTGTACTAGAAGTGGACTAGAACCTGAGAGTTGTCAGTTTCTCTCCTGTTGTGTGTCTAGCTCCATTTACCATAAGCCACTTCATTGAAGATACCTGATGCATGGAATAAACAGCTGTAAAATCAATTTTAATAATAGAATTTTATATGCAGCTAAATGAATCAAAGGAGTTGACAAAGCTCAGCACCCAAGATCAAAGATAATTTTGGTGCCTTGTAACTCTTCAGGTGGTTTGGTGCCCAACATCAGAACAGTTGTTTCCTGGGTTGGCCAAGTCAATTGTATCAGCACAACTGAAAGTCTCTGAAGTCTCTGAAGTAGAATTTCATAGTGGCTCCTATTTCTTTTTCCAGTAGATTGTAACCAGCAATTGAGTTTCATATCAGACATCCAGCATCTTTGATATTCTGATATAGTGCTGCATGTATCACACCATTTCTGATGATACAGGTCCAGAAGAATCATATATGATGGCTCTGTTTAACATGAATAGCTTGCAGATCGCCAGCCACCTAGGCTGGCTGAGAATCTAGCAGTGGTTTTTAATGTTTCTTTAATTGCACAAAGTTCTAATAATTCTCTGGTGCCCCCTCAGTTATCCCATCTGAAGTCATGTGCAAATGACCGATTTCTTCAGAAATTATTCCTGTAGGTGATTCACTCACAAAAACAAGTTTAGCGAGGTAGCTAAATTTTGTTATTCCTTTTGTGAATAACAATGAGAACAGTCTCATTGTGACAGCTCCAGTGTTCTGTGTTTTTAATATCGGCGAGTGGTCTCGTTTGATGCTGTGCCAGTTATTGGCTGTTGCAGTAATTAAGATTGCTATTCATTGTCCATGGCAGCAGTGGATCTCTGAGGATGGGCCATAAAGAACGGGCCTGTAATTTACTCTGCTGTTGCCTACCAGTGCTTGATTGGTGGATCTGAAAGCTTGTTTACTTGTGTATAACTTACTCATAGTGACATCCCACAAAGTCTGTGTGCACAGTTTGAAATATATTTGCACGCTGCTGGGACGTATACCAAGAACATTCCTACCAGTGGACCAAAATCTCTGACACTTTTAGAATTTCTGATAGAATATTCGCCAGGATGATTATGTTGCGGTGATGTTTGGTCAGAGCAGGTGGTCTCTTCCCAAGTTACCTCTGTAGTTTCTGCAGGACTTTAAAAAATGCAGCACACCTCCTTGACAGTGCTTATTTCCAAGCCATTTATGTGTCAGATTATTAAACATGCAAAAGCTGAAAGTAGCACAACTTCTCCAGGAAATTCTTTCAGATCCATTATAATTTTCTGTGATATTTTCAGGTGATGGGCTGGTACAGGTGCTGTGTGCCCTAGGTTTTTTAAGTGGTTAGATGAAAGTTCCACATCAATATTCTAGAGTTTAAAACTCTTAGTCTGGGTTGTTGGACTCTTTCACTCTGATCAAGACCAAAGGATCATCTGCCTGAGGCTTGGGTTTAAGGACCCTGGGAATTCTATGTACAGGAAAATTCTTTAGAACAAGGAGCTTTTTTTTTTTTGGCTTTTTTTTGGTGTGTGTGTGGTTGCTTTAGAACAGCAGAAATTACTTACTGTGGCTTAAGTTTGGCAGTCAGGGAATACTGGTTTTCAGTGCAAGCTGCCTCACTTCTACCAAGGAACAGACTAATTTTCCATAGTTCTCTTGAGTCAAATTCAAACTGGAATTTCCCCAAGAACCCCCCACCCCTGCGGTAGGATTTGTCGGACCCTCTTGTGTGTAAAATCAGTTTCCAGGTAAGTTGAGGTGTTGCCAGCTACCATTACTGAGTGTTGGTCTTTACAGATCAGAGTATGTAAGGTTAATGATGTCATTTTGAAACTAGGTTGAGAATATTAGTCTGAGTCTGAATCTGTTCACGTCAGCTTTATAATTTACTAAATTTTGGACATAAGTAAACTGAGGTTTTTCTGGGTTGCTATTATATGTGCCACTGAGGTTTCTTGAGATAATAACTGTTTTGATTCTGTGGCTGTCCCAGACGGATCTGAACTTCCTTGCAGCTGGGTGTTTTGGTCATCTGTGGCAGCAGAGATGCAGAGTCATTGCAAGAGTTCTGTAATTGTGAATTGAGTTTCTTTGTTGTAGTGTCTTCACAGTCAGTCTCTGCCTTAATGAGAACGGGCAAACAGGCTGGGAGCGTTAACCACAGTCTAACCTACAGCTTGTGTTGCCAGCATGGGCAGGTAGACGTAGGTGTCGATAGCCAGGGGTTTGTTCAGCCTACTTCAATCTCTTTTAATTATTTTTTTCCCCCTCTTTCTTTTTTCTTTGGGTTAAAAACTATTCAAGGGTGCTAGGTTGCTCTTTGTGTACATGTCTCTCTGGATCATAGGTTTAAAATCACACTGTTCATCTGCATTTCCTAGTCACAAGTACAGACCTGTGAAGCGAAGTGCTGGGTATCAAGGTGATATTTTTGTAGTCTGTGGAGAACTCATAATGTATTCATCCTGATTTCTGTCTTGATAGGCTGTCTTTATAAGGAAGAATTACAGCTTATTTGACTCAATATCTCTCTTACTTACACCTTTATGATGATGTGCTGATATAGTCAAGTGTGACCTATTTGAAAAGAAATTCACTTAATTAAAAAATCGCATTTGTTTTGCTTTTTCCCCATAGCAATTTCTGAACTGCTGCTTCAAACTCTGTTCCTAATTAAGTGTGTTTAGAAATAGCTGTCTGTCTGGTTTTGTTTGAGTTTTCTTATGTTCCTGGATCACCATCCATCAGTGTTGATTATCATGCAACTTCGTCTCTCTGTAGCTACGTAACTTCTCAGAGTATTTTTCTGAAGATTGCCTTAGTTGAAGTAACTCAGGGAGACTGGATCCATTTTTCCTTAATACCTCAGAATTGTTCTTGAATAAGGGAGTACGAGGAGCAAGCAACCCACATCTTACACCAGCCTACCTCTATCAAAAATCCTGAATATCCTTAGCTGACATTCACAAATAATTCATCTTTTCTCACCATGAGTCATTAACGAGCTTCACTTAAAGCTATAAAGATTTATAAATGTTCATAAAATCTTAAAGTAGTTAAAAGCAGTGCATTCTTCTCCAGACCTTGTGTAAAGAGCAGGGCAGCGCTGCTTGCCACCCCAGCACCGCGGTGGGGCGAGCCTGTTTGCGTCCTTTGGGTAGGGCTGGTGCAGACGGGGCTCTTTTTGTTACGAGGCAGTTGCTTTCCCCCGTGTACTTAAACACTAATGGCAGACGCGCCAGGGGAGCATATGGGGAAGCCGTACACACATCATAAAAACTGCTCATTCTCCCAGCAGGCAGACCGGATTCAACAAGGCAGCAAGCCAGATTTCACCCACATTCTTCAGTTTAATCGGTCCTGTTGTGGTAGATTTTGAGGTAAAGACATTGTATCATTTTTGCACAGGAAACAGAAGTATAAACTTACCGAAGCGTATTATTTACTCATTTTTTAGCCAAATCGTAATGTCTGTATTCCAGACATAAACTTGTCTTTCCTGAAAAGAAAGAAATGTTAATTTTTTTAATAAAGGTACCTTATTTTTAGACCTGTAAATATGTATTATCTTCAGAAGCCCTGTGCTAATAAGTGTTGTGCTAATGCTGTGGAACATCAATGTTTAATGAACGCTAACAAGCTCTTCCTGGGAACGCTGGCTCCCTCTCCTCCTTTGCCATTCTCCTTTGAAAAGCCGGGCATGAGGTCTGCTGTGCACAACTGAGTGGAGAGCAACAAGTTGTTTGAATGTGCTTATGGGATTATAAAAGCAAGGAAATAGGCTGAGGCGCATCACGTTAATGTGCAGAAACACAAGCACTCGTATCTGGCTGTGTCTTACCATAAATGATTTGATTTTGGAACCATTTGAAGTCAATGGAAGAATTAACAAATTCTTGTAACAGTCTTCTGTAAAGGCGTCTGCATAGCTCTTTGATTAAGTGATGGTGTTTCCAGTTTGGTAAACTTGTTTTTTTACACAATATCTAAAAAAAATATCTGAAAGTTCTGCAAGCTTTTTTTAAACTATATCTTCAGAGCTCTAACTAGACTCAGTAGATCTTAATATTCATAGGGTGTAGATATTTCTGCCACATTTCCTTTTAAAGCATGTATGTAATACAAAGCGGAAGTCACACCTTGAAAATAGTGGCACAAGATGAAAGTGCTAAACTCGGTAAATTTAATATCATAAAATCATAGAATGGCCCAGGTTGCAAGGGACCTTAGCGATCATCTAATCCAACCTCCCTGTCACAGGCAGGGACGCCTCTCAACTTGATCAGGCTACTCAAGGCTCTGTCCAACTTGGCTTTGAACACCTCCAGGGAGGGGGCAGCCACAACATCTCTGGGCAATTTATTCCAAAGTCTTGCCACCCTCGTACTGAAGAATTTCTTCCTAAGATCTAATCTAAATCTATTCTCCTTCAACTTAAACCCATTTCCCCTTGTCCTGTCAGTGGACACTCTTGTAAAAAGTCCCTCCCCAGCCTTCCTGTAGGATCCCTTCAGGTATTGGAAGGCAGCTATTAAGTACCCCCCAAGTCTTCTCTTTTCAAGACTGAACAATCCCACTTCCCGCAGCCTGTCATATAGAATCATAAAGTAGAATAATAGAATCATTTAAGTTGGAAAGGACCTTTAAGGTCATTGAATCCAACCATAAACCTAACACTTCTAAGTTCACCACTAAACCACATTCCTAAGCACCCCATCTACACATCTTTTAAATACCTCTTGGGGTAGTGACTCAACCACTTCCCTGGGCAGCCTCTTCCAGTGCTTGACAACCCTTTCACTGAAGAAATCTTTCCTCATGTTCAATCTAAACCTGCCCTGGAGCAACTTGAGGCGCTTTCCTCTTGTCCTATCACTTGTTATATGAGCAAAAGACCAATTCCCATCTTGCTGCAACCTCCTTTCAGGTAGATGTAGAAAGGAAGAAGGTCTTCCCTGAGCCTCCTTTTCTCCAGGCTAAACAATTCCAGTTCCCTTGGCTGCTCCTCATAAGACTTGGTCTCCAGGCCATTCACCAGCTTCATTGCCGTTCTCTGGACATGCTTCAGCACCTCAATGTCGTTCTTGTTGTGAGGGGCCCAAAACTGAACACAGGATTCAAGGTGTGGCCTCACCAGTGCCGAATACAGGGGGATAATCCCTTCCCTGGTCCTGCTGGCCACACTATTCCTGGTAGAGGCAAGGATGCTGTGGGCCTTCTTGGCCAGCTGGACACACTGCTGGCTCATGTGTAGCCGGTTGTCAACCAACTCCCCCCAGGTGCTGGGCAACTCTCCAACCGCTCCTCTCCGAGCCTGTAATGCTGCCGGGGGTTGTTGTGACCAAAGTGCAGGACCTGGCACTTGGCCACGTTGAACCTCAGACAGTTGGCCTTTGCCCATTGATCCAGCCTGTCCAGATCCCTCTGCAGAGCCTTTCTACCATCAAGCAGATCAATGCTCCTGCCCATCATGCTGTCATCTGCAAACTTAGTGAGAGTGCATTGGATCCCCTCATCCAGTTCATTGATAAAGATATTGAACAGAATTGGCCCCAACACTGAGCCCTGGCAAACACCACTTGTGACCAGCTGCCAACTGGATGTAAATCCATTCACCACCACTCTCTGGGCCAAGACATCCAGCCACCCAGCAAAGCATGCGCCCATCTAAGCCATGAGCAGCCCATTCTTCCAGAAAGGTGCTGTGGGAAAGGGTGTCAAAGGCTTTACTAAAGTCCAGGTAAATCCCATTCACAGTATACTGCTTTGAGCCCGAGAATTTGTATTAAATATTTTTATTTTGAAAGATTTTACCTGCAAATGAAGTGAAAAAAGCTTTGAATGAGTCTGCAGATACTATGCATGAAATACTGGAAAGATCTGGATGCTCTTTTCTCATTCTGCCCTATTATCTCCTATCCTCCATTGCAGGATGAGTGAAAGGGATAAACTTTCCAGCCTTTCCAAAGAGAAAAGATGACTTCTTCATTCAGGACTTGGATGATAACAGAGAGAGTCATGTTTTACCGTCAGCCCTTACAGACAGTAGGGTAAAATCAGATGAAGGCTCTTTCTCTGAAAGGCGGAGATGCTAAAGCTGAAGTTGGAGAGTCAGGCTGCAAAGGAAGACTGGACAAAGAAAGAATGTTTGAAATGAAAAAGTATAATATTCTTTAGTCAAATAAAACAGCAAGTGTTAGCGCTCTGTTTTCCAGAGTGCTCCCCATTCAAATCTGTGCCTTCCAGGTGCTGTTCCCAGTCTCTGCACATTCTCACGTATGTACCCAGATTCAGTCTCGCTTACTCCTATATGGGAAAGGAGAGGAAGAAAGACAGAGTTGCTGCCCAGCCAGCCAGTTCACTACTGATGCAAGTAACATGGGGAGTTCTAGTTGTTCACCCTTGTTCATTGGCTGAAAATAAATACCAGTCTTTTGGTGTGTTAAACAGTAGAATAAGTCTTGTCCTTTTTAAAGGTTAAAAAATGAAAATCCCTACTTTGATGTTTATTTATGCCATGATTTGTATGACAAAGTTGTTTTATGTGGAACACAAATTAAAATATATATGGGAAAATAGTTGCTTTTCAAATTGGCGCTGTGAAAATAGTCGTATAGCAGAAGTTAAATGGACAAGAAGGATTGTTTTGTATCTGATTGACTCCTCTGTTGTAATTCTTCATCCTGTATTTCAATTTTATTTGTATGTTACACGGATCTGAGCTCACTGTATATTAGTCATGTGCAGTGGCATTGTAAATGAGCTGGAGCGTGCTCCGATTTTCATCTTAGTCACCAAGGTCTACGTGTGTGATACGTGCTGCATGACCTTCAAGAGCAGCAACCTCATGCTTTGCTGGGTAGAAACTGGTTAGGTGGCCAAGTCCAAAGGGTCGTGGTCAGTAGACGTGAAAGCCAATGGAGTTAAATCCAGTTGGCCGCCGGTCACAAGGGGTGTCCCCCAGGGCTCAGCATTGGGCCCAGTCCCATTTAGCATTTTCATCAGTGATTTGGACAAGGGGATTAAGTGCTCCCTTAGTAAGTTTGCAGATGACACCAAGCTGGGTTCAAGTGTCGATCTTCTTGGAAGCAGGGAGGCTCTCCAGAGGGATCTAGACAGGCTGGATCAGTGGGCCAAGGCCAATTACACAAGTTTCAATAAGGCCAAATGCCAGGTCCTGCACTTTGGCCACAACAACCCCCAGCAGCGCTACAGGCTTGGGGAGGAGTGGCTGGAGAGCTGCCAGGCAGAGAGGGACCTGGGCGTGTTGATGGACAGCCGGCAGAACAGGAGCCAGGAGTGCGCCCAGGTGGCCAAGAAGGCCAATGGCATCCTGACCTGTATCAGGAATCGTGTTGTCAGCAGGAGCAGGGAGGTGATCATGCCCCTGTACTCGGCTTTGGTGAGGCCTCACCTCGAGTCCTGTGTCCAGTTTTGGGCCCCTCACTACAAGAGGGACATTGAGGTGCTGGAGAGGGTACAGAGGCAGCTGCCAAGCTGGTAGAGGATTTGGAGCGTGTGTCGTATGAGGAACAGCTGAGGGATCTGGGGCTGTTCAGCCTGGAAAAGAGGAGACTGAGGGGAGACCTTGCTCTCTATGATTACCTGAAAGGAGGTTGTAGCAAGGTGGATGTTGGTCTGTTCTCCCTAGTGGTGAGTGATAGGACAAGGGGAAACGGCCTTAAGTTGCACCAGGAGAGGTTCAGGTTAGATATTAGGAAGAATTTCTTTACTGAATGGGTTGTCAGCCATGGGAACAGGCTGCCCAGGGAGTTTCGATTGAGTCACCATCCCTGGAGGTGTTGAAGAGACAGGTAAATGTTTTGCTGAGGAAAATGGTTTAGTGGTATTAGTGGTGTTGATAGGGCTAGCACAAAGGTTGGACTCGATGATCTTGAAGATCTGTTCCAACTGAAACTGTTCTATGATTCCATGATTTGCTTCCTTATTGGTTCTAGAGCATTTTTTGCTGGTTTTCCCACTTATCCTGTTAAATTTGCTTAGTTAAAAGACCTCAACACCCAGCAGTATTTGGAAATCCCAGACTGACACTCTGTACAACTGTCTTTGCCAGCAGGATTTGGTTAATGTCACAGTAAAGCGACACTTGAAGCTGACTTGACCCTTGGACAGGCGACAGCCAGCCTTCAGCACTTGGAAGATTTGCATCCGACACTTCTGCACGGGATTTCTTTGTTTCCCTAGAAACCAAGTGCCCTGTAGTATCAGTCAGATAGGAGGTGGCATATTACTGTAGTGAAATAACAGGCTAAATTCTGAATTACAAAGCTGAAAATGCGGTTAGAGACTAAAAACATGACTAATAAGGAAATGCAAATGTGAAATGCACCGTCTTGTATCTCAGGTATTTGGAATCGAGAGATGGTTTGAGGTTTTTTCTGAAGTTTTTGAAGCCATGGGGCCTGAAGCTCCAGCAAACGGCTTCAAGGATGTTTTATTTCTTTGAATGTTGGTACATGTTAGTCTTAGTTTAACTGCTTTTTACCTGTGAGGTATGATTTATCCTTTCAGGAGTGTAAAGAACTCTTTTCACCAAATTCTAACTATTTCTTTAAAAGGAATTTAGTTTCTTGAAACAATGTGTGCTCTAATGTTGTGCATTGGTCTGTAAATAATGAAGATACAATACAATAGCAATTGATAGTTGTTAGACTTGATTCACATTTCAGTGAATTCTCTGGCCTCGTGAATTGTTAAATTAATGTGGAAATTGAGAGAACTAAAACTCTCCTGGATCTTTGCTCCAAGGTTTGACTGTTTTAGAACTATCAAGTAGGATATAGTGTAAACTCTTCTAGAGCATGTGCTAAAAAAGGAGCTGCGTATTTGTAGTTTTCTGTGAATCTTTTTGGAAAGGTTTATGTTCCTTGCTCAGGGTTGATGTCTGGTTAAATTCTTCTGTTTGGACTCTGTATTCTGTAGCTGCACAATGACATAAATGACAGTAATTGGGTAAGAGCACAGAAATTATTTTGATGAAAACAGAATGCTCCAGAGTTGAGTTTTTATTCAGTCAAATGAAGATTTTCAGAATATTTATTCTGAACAAGAGGAGCTTCCCTGAATGTCTCCTCCTGGTGGGATGCGGTGGGCTGAGGAGGAGCACAGTGCTGGCTGGATGAGCACGAGTGGGACTTTCTGAATTGCTGTTCAAAATGTTTCGCTATAGCAATGTTACAGGGTGGGATTAATGGGATTAGTTCTAGTTTTCCCTTGCTGCTTGAGGTGTAAGAGGAGGCAGTTGCTTGTCCTTAAGAAGTGTAAATACAGAACATTTTGTTGGCTGGAGGTCCTTAGACCTTCTAGGACATTTTCCCATAAGCTATTAGGGTAATGTTGACATCAGGTTAAGAGAGCACTTGAGCCACAACGTCTTTTCAGAGAGAGAGCTGAGAGACACTTGACTGCCGCGAGGAGGTAGGACAGTGTGTGTGTTATTTGTTCCTCTCAGCTGCTTCCTGTATTCCTTTTTAACACTTCCTCTTGTCCAAAAGCAGTATAGCATTTCCTCAGGAAGGTCTTTCCAGAATTTTCAGCTGCTAAATGGCACAAATGGCAAACTATAAGCCTTAGTCCAAAACACTAATACCCTCATGTATCTACTTCTATTAATACCTCTTTTCATATCAGGCTCGTCTAACTGGGTAGTATAATTATGCTACTGCCTTTAGGAATAATATGGTGAATAGCTGTAGCGTGCATGAATGTGTTTAGGGGAGTTACACTGTATGGCAGGCATTGCTTATTCATTTATATTCTGTAGGAGAACCTGTTTTGTTCAGAGCTCTTGGAAAACATTTGTAGAAACTTGTAGGGAATTAGGACAGCTGGTCTAGCAGACTCCGAAGTCTGCAACACAGCCGGCTGACTGGCGTTCCCAGTGCCAACTGGCTCAGTAGCAAGTAGAGATGACAACTGTGATTTTGGCTTAGGAAACCCTGTATATATAGAAAATGACTTGATGACAGGCAAGACTCAATAAATCTGGTGACATAATTGAACTCTGTTAACCAGTTGGTCAGCTGAGATTAAACATCGCCCTATGTTTTCAGTTACAAATTCATTATTTTGTTCCTGGGTTGTTTTTTTTTTTCCCTTCAACTCAAGAACTTAGTATCTTCCTCTCATTTAGTATCTTCTTTTAGAATGTCTGTCAGGACATTATTTTAACAGATGATTGAATTAGATTTCAGCTACTGTATGTCATTGCTGATCTTTAGTCACTGTCAAATTTTAAATGAAATGTCGTCTGGAAGTAAGTCATATGTAAAGCTACAAGAGTTTGACTCTACATCTGTCAGTAGACTTTGTCAATAATCAGATTTCCTGAGAGGCTGTGGATTTCTCACTTCATTGACTGATTCTTTGCTTTTTAGTACAAAAATAGAGAAAGAGAAAAAAGAGCATGCTAAGCTGCATGGGATGATCCGTACGGAAATAAGTGGAGCTGAAATTGCGGAAGAGATGGAGAAAGAAAGAAGATTCTTCCAATTACAGATGTGTGAGGTAAGATTCAGCACAAAATTCATATTGTTCTGTTAATATTTTTAGGAAGATTTTGAAAAATGCAATTGTTTAACAGCAATTGTGATATTAAAGGGAAATACCAAGTTATTAGTGGACCCTGTTTGCTAAACCATGGTTTTTTTTAATGCTTATGTGCTAACTCTGCAGGGAATTTAGATCTTTTCTAATTTCACTCAACAAGTGAATTGTAGAATAATGCAAAGCTCAATTAAACAATAAGAGATGATAATAAATAAGCCTTTACATTTCTACTTCAGTCTAAGTTATTTTAAGCCGTAGCTCATTCTCTGAATTGTTCCCTACACTGACAGCTGTTGCGTTATTATGAGGAGAGACTCTAGTCTAGCACACTGTTGGGCTGGTGCTAAAAAAAAAAGGTGCTGAGGATGGAATCCAGTTGCCTTTCAAGACATTTCAGAATGTTTCTACTTCAAAATCTTTGTGATTTTGCAGTGTGCTAAATCCAATAGGAATCCTTTTTTCTTCAGTTAAGGACATGTCCCGTTCCACGGTTGGGAATTCAAGTTGCAGCGTTCGTTCTTTCTATGCATTAACTCAAAAGTATGCCACAGGTGTTTCTTCTGTTTTTACTATAATAATTAGAGGTAATTTGACTCATATGCCAACAAAGCTTAACAGCAGTCGTCCTGAATACTGCTTTTGGTAACTGCATGCACTGATAATTTGTCAGAAAACTTCACGTTCCTGTATGGAGTCAGAGTCGGACCATAAGTATTCAAAACTGATGAAGGGATTTGAGTCTCCGATGAGTGTATGGATGTTGCCAGCTAATTGCCCATCTGTATCCTTCCTGGGAAACAAGCAGAAACAGATGCTTCTCTCTTCCTGTGTCACAGTGAAGGAGGAATTCATTTAGTCAGTTGTTGTGATAATGAAATGCCGGGCGAAGTCTGTGAAATTCAATTTGGTTGGCATTCAAAGACCACTTCTTTGAGGCTCAGGATCAGTGCATCCCATCAGGTAGGAAATCAAGAAAGAGATCCAGGAGACCTGCTTGGTTATCCAGGGATCTGCTGGGCAGACTCAGGTGGAAAGGGAGGGTGTTTAAATTGTGGAAGGAAGGGCTGGCCACTTTGGTGGAGTACAGGGCAGCTGTCAGGGAGTGCAGGGAGGCAATCAGAAAAGCTAAGGCCTCCTTGGAGTTAAAACTTGCAAGGGAGGTCAAAGACAACAGAAAGGGCTTCTTCAAATACATTGCTGACAAAAGTAACACTAGAGGCAATGTAGGCCCTCTGTTGAATGAGGTGGGTGTCCTGGAGACAGAGGACAGAAAGAAGGCAGAGTTGCTGAATGCCTTCTTTGCCTCTGTCTACACTGTTGGAGACCGTCCTCAGGAGCCTCAGTCCCCTGAGGTCCCAGAGGAAGTCATGACAAAGGAGGAGTCTGCCCTGATTGATGAGGAGTGGGTTAAGGATCAGTTTGAACACTTGGACATTCATAAATCCATGGGCCCTGATGGGATGCACCCACGGGTGCTGAGGGAGCTGGCGGGAGTCATTGCTAGGCCACTCTCCATCATCTTTGGTAAGTCATGGGTAACAGGTGAGGTGCCTGAAGACTGGAGGAAAGCGAATGTCACTCCAGTCTATAAGAAGGGCAGGAAGGATGACCCGAGTAACTACAGACCGGTCAGCCTCACCTCCATCCCTGGAAAGGTGATGGAACATCTTATCCTTGACGCTGTCTCTAGGCATATCAAGGATAAGAAGGTTATTAGGAGCAGTCAGCATGGCTTTGCCAAGGGGAAGTCATGTTTGACCAACCTGATAACCTTTTATGAAGACATAACCAGGTGGATGGATGGTGGCCATGCAGTGGACGTGGTCTACCTGGACATCAGCAAGGCCTTTGACACCGTCTCCCACAGCATCCTCATAGGTAAACTGAGGAAGTGTGGTCTGGATGACCAAGTAGTGAGGTGGGTCGAGAACTGGTTGAAGAGAAGAAGCCAGAGGGTTGTGGTCAATGGGGCTGAGTCTGGCTGGTTGCCTGTGTCTAGTGGGGTCCCTCAGGGGTCAGTGCTTGGGCCGGTGCTGTTTAATATATTCATCAATGATCTGGATGAGGGATTAGAGAATGTTGTCAGCAAGTTTGCTGATGATACGAAGTTGGGGGGAGTGGTTGACACACCAGAAGGCTGTGCAGCCATTCAGAGAGACCTAGACAGGCTGGAGGGCTGGGCGGGGAGAAATCTTATGAAGTTTAATAAGGGCAAGTGTAGAGTTTTGCACTTGGGAAAAAATAACCCCATGTACCAATATAGGTTGGGGACTGCCCTGCTGGAGAGCAGTGCAGGGGAAAGGGACCTGGGGGTTCTAGTGGACAGCAGGATGACCATGAGCCAGCAGTGTGCCCTCGTGGCCAAGAAGGCCAATGGCATCCTGGGGTGTATTAGAAGGGGAGTAGCAAGTAGGTCAAGAGAGGTCCTCCTGCCCCTCTACTCTGCCCTGGTGAGGCCACATCTGGAATATTGTGTCCAGTTCTGGGCCCCTCAGTTCAAGAAGGACAGGGAGCTGCTTGAGAGAGTCCAGCGTAGAGCCACAAAGATGGTGAAGGGAGTGGAGCATCTCCCTTATGAGGAAAGGCTGAAGGAGCTGGATCTCTTTAGCTTGGAGAAGAGGAGGCTGAGGGGTGACCTCATCAATGTTTATAAATATGTCAAGGGGGAATGTCAGGAGGATGGAGCCAGGCTCTTTTCAGCGGCGTCCACTGACAGGACAAGGGGCAATGGGTGGAAGCTGGAACACAGGAGGTTCCAGAAAAATATGAGGAAAAACTTTTTTACTGTAAGGGTGACCGAGCACTGGCACAGGCTGCCCAGGGAGGTTGTGGAATCTCCTTCTCTTGAGACATTCAAAACCCGCCTGGACGCGTTCCTGTGCGCTCTAGTGTAGGTGATCCTGCTCTGGCAGGGGGGTTGGACTAGATGATCTTTAAGGTCCCTTCCAACCTCTAACATTCTGTGATTCTGTGATTCTGTGAAATTCAATCAAGTTACCTTAAACGCCGAATAGCTGAAGTGTATCCTCTATTTCTTCTGAGTTTGGGGAAAAGAGGTTTATACTTGGTTACCTCTGAATAGTCATAAAAGGGGATTTTGTTTTGGTTTTCATAGTAAATCAGAAGTGTGACATAGTGAAGTTGTATCCTAAGTGGAGGCTAGTTTTCTTTTGATTGTCAGAGTGAACCAAATACCAGACACCCAGAGCTCGATTTTAAATTGATAGAAGCTGAAGAGGTGATTCCTCTAACTAAAGACTATCCAGTGCCTGTTTCTGCATTAGTCGTCTGTTCACCTGAACCAGCATAAAAAGCTGCAACACTGAAAAGCTGGCACGTGCATACTGCTTTATTTTAGTGGGTTTAAAACATTTAGGGTGTACGGCAGGTAGGAGGGAACGAGATGCATTAGATCATTGCTAAGAAGACGTTCCTTTGTTGGCTTGGAGGTCACTGTCTAAGCAAAGGTTAAAAATTCTTGTGATTTAATGGACAGTTAAGGACTCCTGTAAATATTTGGTCAATCTTAGTTCTGCTTGCATGGCTGATGGCTTTTGTGCTATGGCATTCAGGGGAAGAGCCATCGCTTAATCTGGACTTTGTGTCTAATGGAAAAGGACACTAATTACACTTCTTTTAGTTTGACAGGAGATTTTAAAAATCTCTCGCTAAACTGTAATTTGCTGTAATTGCCGTGCAGAAGGAATTGGTAGAGAAAATTATAAAATCAGAAGGCAGATTTAAAAATAGCTAAAATGATCCCTTGCTTTTTTGAGTAAACTGTTTTCTTCCTTAGTGCCATCTCTTTAGCAATGAATGTAACAACTAATCAGATAGGTACCCAGATGGCTGCTAATGTTAGGAATGGATTCCTAAATTCACCAAACAAACCCTTCTATGCTTTCTTTAACACAGGCTTCCACTGGGAGTCATGAAGGATGTTTTAACAGTCTGAATGAATCAAATTGCTTTTGTCTGATTAACCCTGAAGTCAATATTTGGTGCCTTGGCTTTTAGGTCTTGTAAATCTGTAACTGCTAATGCTAGCTGAAATAGAACTGAAAATAAAATGGTAAAAAAAATACCATAGCAGTAATAATTAATTTCTCCTGTGAATTACTATTTTAACAGTACCTGCTGAAAGTCAATGAAATCAAGATTAAAAAAGGAGTGGACTTGCTTCAGAACTTGATCAAGTATTTTCATGCTCAGTGCAAGTATGTTTTAAGTTTTCTTTATATCTGCACAATAACTGGAGTAATGCTTGGTTTTTAACATTTGACATCACCGTAACACTTTTCAGAATTTTTCAAAATAAATTTAAGATTCAGCTGTTCTCTCTGGTGTCTTTTGAGAGACTACTTTTGTCAGTTAGTCACTGCTTCAGTTACTGGCTTCCAAAACATGCAGTGAGGTTGAGCTAGGCTCCTAGAATATAACTGCCTGTTCCAAAGGGGTGCCACACAACAGTTTGGCGTATTTCATAAAGTACTCTCGAAACAGAGCTGTTAGTTTGATCTATTAGTTAGTGGTCCATTAGTTTTAATGGGCTTTTTTGAGTGACTCTAGCAATGATCTAAATGAATTCTGCACTCAAGAAAAATAAATGGCATAAGCAGCGGGATGGAACTGTATTGAAAGAATAATTCTTTTTCTTATTAATTGGAGGACTCAGTAATAAAACACGAAGGACTCATTAGAGTGATGTACATTTTTATGGCAATTTTACAGATCAATAATATAGCAATAAAGTCATAGCTTTAAACTTAAAGGAGACGCTGTTAACCTGTTCAAACCAGTGAGTTTTCAACTTAGAAGCCCAGTCTGCGTCTCTCTAGGTTTTTCCCTATATAACTGCATCAGATGTGAAATTATTTGACTCCCAAGACGTCGCAATTGTTTTATATCTGTTAGAGCTTTTGCTGGTCTACAAATGAATCTTGCTTGTTCTGGGCCTTCAAAAAGTGAGATGAGAACCTGTATTTCAGGTGAGAATGAGGAAAACTTATGTGGTGGTGGATTGTGGCAGTTCTGAATCTAACTGGGGATTTTGCATGTTAGAATAAACTATGATGGAAATAAAGAGGTGGATCAGTCAAAGATGCATAAAAAAATAAATGTTGAGTGTTTTGAAGTTTATGGTGTGGCATAATAACATGCACATCTTCCTTTGGCAACTTTTTAAACAGAAAAGACAGAAGTTTAATAACAGTTGGCTTTTTGTTTTTCTTTTCAAGTTTCTTTCAGGATGGGTTAAAAGCGGTTGAAAGTCTCAAGCCTTCAATTGAGACACTCTCGACAGATCTTTACACAGTGAGTAGCAACCTTTTGCATGTGTTGTAAACTTTGCTTTTTACAGAAGAACTGTGGTTATTTTTGTTGAGGTTGGCTGATTCTTAGTAATCCGCATTTGAAGGTTTTGAGTATATCTTTGAGTAAAATGTTGTTTTAGTATCGTATCCTTAAGTCTTAGTTTAAGTTCAAGACCCCAGTGTAGAAAATGTTAGGAAAGCAGCCTTTGCCCTGAAATGTTTACTGACGAAGTGAAAAGTAATGTATGGTTTCGAATTGAACAAAAGGAGCCAAGAACAGTGTGAGGCAATATCAAAGTCTTAACCCAGCAGTATCCTGGCAATTATCAAGTTTTCTGAAGGTACAAAAGAAAATAAACTCATCGTGTTACCTTTTCTCTTTGTGTTTTCGTTCTTGCTGGGCATTTCTCAGATAGATGAACCAATTAAGTAACAAGTTTGGAAGAACTGCATTGAGAAGAAACAGTAATATTAATTTTATCTCGTGTTTTCCTTCCTTCAAGATTAAACAAGCACAAGATGAGGAAAGAAGGCAATTAACACAGCTCAGAGATATTTTAAAATCTGCACTCCAGGTTGATCAGAAAGAGGTGAGCATGTGAGGTGGTTTAACTTTGGAATACTCATTTTAAGCGCTTCTAATGTAATGTTAGTATTTGGAATATAGTTGTTTTAACTTTTATTAGCCATCTGATTTCTTTTGTTTATTCATCTTTGTTTTGATATTGATATTGAATGTTACTGACAAAGGCAAATTTTTTTTTAAAGTAATTACCACTAAAAATATACAAGACTTACTGCAAAATTTCTTTTCGTTTACCCATATTGCAAAATACTGAAGATGGTGCACTGTCTGTGAACTAACAGGCAATGGTGCTTATGTTGCTCAAACTGAGGATGGAAGAACTTTGGTGGTATTGATCTTATTTCACACTAATATTCCAAACTTTATAAAGATTATGTAAAACTGAATTTCAGATCCCAAAACACCTCTTGGGATCATCTGCAAAAATTACAATGAATTTACTACTCTGCTCCAAGATGCCAGTTTTCAGATGCGCAAGAGCTGCATTAGTTTGGCAGTCTAAGAAATTTTTTGAGTTTTGCTTGTGATTGCTGTTAGACTTAAAGAATTCTGGAGTAGGTGTTTTTAGGTTTTTTTGCAAGCTCTGACCCTGGAAGCAAGCATCCTTTGTATAATCTAATCCTAAATATTGGGTCTACTTTTGTTTCAGATTGCTAGTGCTTCCTCTTCATATAAATAAATGCCAGCCAGCTTCCTTTGTGTGGCTGCTGGGCTGTGAGTAGGTGATGCACGAGCCTCCTCCCCGCTTTTTCACACTCTCTGAGAAGGGAGCACAATGAAATAGTTTAGTCTGCAGAGCTCAGACTTCCTCGATCTTTTCCGGGTTTGCTTTCATCTTCCCATAAAGGCTGCGGTGACTCCGAGCTCTGGCCAGACGATGGTTGTTGAGCAACCTAGCCTGGTGGCAGATGTCCCTGCCCCTGGCCCGGGGCTTGCAACTAGATGATCTTTCAAGGTCCCTTCCAACCCAGAGGGTGCTGTTACTCTCTGACTTGCTGACAGACCTTCGAACAGTCTTCATCGCTCTGTGCCTTGAGGTGCTCCTTGTTACCACGTGATACAACGACTGCCGTGTACAAAGTCCCGCACAGTTTGCAGGCGCTTTCGTAGGTCCTGCCTGGTCTTCAGGACTCGCTGAAGGGTGAATTTGTTCAGAACTTCCAAATTTGAGTGCTGTGGGATGAAAGACCAGTGATCCTTGTGGAAATGGTGATTACTGGCTTCCTATTTTGTTTGGGCCTTTGTTCAAGAGAGGTGATAGAAGCAGTTGGGTTTTATGGCTGCTGGAAATGTTGCTTCTCTATATTTACCCATTTATCAGTGATACTGATACTAAATATATACGGAAGATGTGAGCTCACATGTTTTCACAGACTGGAAGATGTAGTAATGTGCATAAATTTATTACTTGTACTGATTTTGTTGCATTTAAAAATACAAGTGTAGAAAGTGCTTTATTCTTTATTAATTCTGCAAATTTAGATATAGATGCTTACCTGCAGAGCATGAGTACTATAATTATTTTTAAAGGTTTTTGAAAACATCAATTAATCAGTGGGACGCCGAACAATCTTGGTATAATTTACTGTACGACCCACTAATATTATTCTTGTTGCACTGTAATTTCCTTTACTATAACTGATTTCTTTTTCCTTCCTGAAATGCATTTACATTTTGTGACCGAAGTCTAGGAGAGTAAGTGTTACTATGTTTTAATGAAAATAGTTGGCATGATTTCCATTCAGATTTCAAGAAACTGGATTTTTCCTCTGAGCTTTTATCTGTTGGTATGAGAAGACTGGTTCTTTTTTTTTATCCTCTTCTGTTTGTTGTATTACAAAAAAAAAATTATCAGATTATTCTTGGGAAGGAAAAGTACTATAAGACAAATTGGTGATTTCCTTTGCACACTCTTTTGGGAATTAAATCCAGTTGCTTGATTTGATGTTCTTGCAAGATTTTGAAGTTATATGTATTTATAATTAAAATGGACTTCATGTATGAAATAGTAGAACTTTGACAAATATTGTTTCTGTTTTGTTTAAAAAAGAAAAACACACAAACACTCCTAGTGAACCTTATTTTGTTGTGCCTGTATGTTTAGTTTCCTCCTACACAGAACGTCTTCAAACCTGGTTTGTATTGAAACTTTTTTTTAAAATGTCATTGTGTGTATACCTCTGTAATTTTTAATTTTTAAACTTTTATTTTTCAAACTGTAGAGCTCCTACAAGTTTCATAGTCAAACTTCGAGTCGTATTGCCTTCCTTTGTATTTCCCATGTCCTCTCTGAAGGTAGCCTTACTGTAATGTTTAGATTTGCTTCTGCTTCTTATACATGTTTCGTAGAACCTATAGTCTATTTCAGCTGCTGCAGAACAGGTTAAATTTTGTGTTTCTTGATGAAAATTACAGTAGCTGTGCTATAGGCGAGGCTGTCTGCAGGGGCTTCTGGCAGATACATCTGTTGGAGCCTCTGTGAGTGTGTAATAGGTAAGGGATGCATCTCTGAAACAACCTCTTGGCAATGATCCTGCAGATGCAGGAGAAGCTCAGGCTCTCGGAGAGCTGTAAGGGACTTTTTGCAGCTTTATGCACTGAAGTGATTTAGACAGTCTAAAGTCCTGCTCCGTGGGAGCCATGGGAGAGGCCAGAATTCACCGTGTGTAAGTTTAAACACGTTGTATGGAAAGTTCTGTCCTATTCATATAGTGGGGCTGATAAATAGGTCTTACTGGTAGTCATAGACCATCTTTACAAAATACAGCTTTTACGTTTCTTTCATTTTAGCTATGCTGTTCAGCTTGATTTAGAAGTCACTCTGGCTTTATAAGACTTCAGAAAAATTAATTTCAGACTTACATGCTGTCAGCAATGTGATTAGCTATAAATGCGCTGCAATGAAATGACTCACCTTTTTTTTTTTTTCTTTGTATGCCTATCTGCATTCCAAGCTGATAAAGTGGACAAAGTTCAGTTTCTTAGGCTTGTGTACTTCAGTCCATTCTGATCTTGTCATGTTCAAGAAATATTTAAAACGACAGTACTCTGTGCTAGGGGCTTCCTATACCCTGCAGTGATCCGTTTCCTCCCGTAGGTAACGTACATTGTTCCTTCTCCTCTCACAAAGCCGTTGGGGCCGACCCTGTTCTCTGTGATTTGCACTCCGGTTACGTGCAATAGGCAAACCAGAAATGAGGGAAGATCCTTTGGGAAGCCTGAGTGTGGAAAAGACATGCGGAAATAGCCCGGAAGGATGTTACTTGTGATACAGTGGTTTGTGGTACGGCTTCCGTCTGTGAGGAGCTCGATCAAAACCATGAACTTGCGTGTCAGAGAGCTGTGGGAAACCATCATCTGCCACTCGGGTCGGACACCGTCGATTTGTACGTGGCCTGAACTGAGGATTTAGAATTGAAAGTCTCCATACGTTGCCCTCGAGTTCTTTTCATGAAATAGCATTACATTTTTTAAAGATACTGCTGTAGTAATGAATGTGTGGACATACACGTCAGCTACAGCAGCTTCCTCTCTGGTTGAAGCGAGGCAGGAAGTCTGTATGACTGGCTTGCCAGTTTGGCCAAACACTGCAGCCGAGCGTAAACAACAGCTGAAGGGAGGTAGCTGAACTGCAGCACAAAATTATGCTTGAGAAGTAGCAGCACAATCTTAAGTAGTAGGAGTTGTGCTATGGGCAGGTGTTAGAGGTCATCTGAAATCTTTACATGGTTGAGGATGTGGAGAACTGAAATTAATTTCCTGTAGGGCCTCTAATCTTCTTGGGAATGGAGTTCCGTTGCTGACTAATGGGAGACAGAGATCAAGGCGTCGGTAGGACACAATAGGCAGCATCAGATCAGGTTTCCTTCAGAAGTCAGCAAATGTATGCGTGCAGCAGTTCCGAACCAGTGACGAGGATTCTCTTTAAATGTCGTTCTGTTTCTACTCTGGACAGCCAGAGTGCAAAACCAAGCAGTTCTGTGTAAAGAGGCTGGAGAGGAACGATAGATGGACTGGTTTAAATCTGAAGGGGTGCTTTTTCAGGCATGGACACTTCAGTAGTTGTTTTGTGGTGCCTTTAAGAGCCTCATATGAATGTTACAGCTGCCTGATGTGGCTTCCTAGATCACTGGCTGAGAGACAGGGAGGCAGGCAGGGGTTGCTTCTGCTGCTGAGAAGTGCTGCAGCCTGCCTTGAGCTCACCTCATGGTTCTCAGGACCGCTGAGCTCCAGCACCGTATTCAGGATGAGCCTGAACTCCTGCAGCCTGGAGGTGTGCAGCGCACTCAGCAGGGACGAAGGGGCCAGCTCTGTCCCTGCCACCGTATTTCAGACCTGTCATGTGTTGCAACTACTGCTGAGGAGGACCCTGAACAGCTTCGGCCGCATTGGTAGTTTTGGTAGCAAAATGTGCTGCTGGAGTTTGCAAAGGAGCGGCGTTCTGTCTGAGCTGGCATTCTCTGGGTAAAAGCACAGTCCAGGTGTGGTCTTGACTTTCCTTTGACTTTTTCCCCCTGCTTGGATCCAGAGATGTCTTATATTTAGTGTAATAAAGTGTATGAAGCTAATTGTAATTAGGGAGAAACTATCTTCTTCTTAATGCGTACTTTTTAGGTCACTGTGTATTTTATTTTATTTTATCATGTGTATCCTCTGAAAATCAGAAATTACGTATCTTGTGATTGCATTCCTAGTGTATGTGAGACATATCTCAACTTCTTAGCAAAAGAGATTTTTTTTTTTCAAATTAGTAAGTCTGTTTCTCAATAGCTCTTAAGTTTTTGCTTAGAATAGCTCAGATAGTCACTTAAAAGCTGCTTTCCTTGTGGTTTTCCTCACCGTTCTTGTATTATCTGCAGTATATATATAATAAGGCCAAGTGCCGGGTCCTGCCCTTGTGTCACAAGAAGCCCAGGCAGCACTACAGGTGTGGGAAGGAGTGGCTGGAGAGCTGCCCAGAGGAAAAGGACCTGGGGGTTGGTCAACAGCTGGCTGAACATGAGCCAGCAGTGTGCTCAGGTGGCCAAAGAGGCCAACGGCATCCTGGCCAGTATCGGGAATAGTGTGGCCAGCGGGAGCAGGGAAGGGAGTGTCCTCCTGTACTCAGCACTGGTGAGGCCACACCTTGAAACCTGTGTTCAGTTTTGGGTGCCGCAGTATAAGGACATTGAGGTGCTGGGGCATGTCCAGAGAAGGGCAACAAAGCTCGTGAGCAGTCTAGAGAAACAAGTCTTACAAGGAATGGCTGAGGAATCCGGGATTGTTTAATCTGGAGACGAGGAGACTGAGAGGAGACCTCACTGCTCTCTGCAGCTCCCTGATCAAAGGAGGTTGCAGTGAGGTGAGTGCTGGCCTCTTCTTCCAAGTTACTGCTGATAGGACAAGAGGAAGTGGCCTCAAGTTGCACCAGGGGAAGTTTAGATTGGATATTAGGAAAAAATTCTTCATGGAAAGGGTTGTTAAGCATTGGAACAGGCTGCTCAGGGAAGCGCTGGAGTCACCCTCCCTGAAGGTGTTCAAAAAACATGTAGACGTGGCACTTCAGGATATAGTTTAGTGGTCATGGTAGTGTTGGGTTGACAGTGGGACTCAATTATTTTAAAGGTCTTTTCCAAGCGTAATGATTCTGTGTAACAGATGTGTATTATGTCAGTAGAGAAAAGGTAGCAGAAAAGAAAACAATAAATATTATGAGTACTAATCATTGTCCCTGCACACATTAAAAAGTCCACTGTGCCATGTTACTGGTGCTATAACACATCAGATTCCTCTTGATCAGGTTCTTATTTTTCAAGAAGTGGGACTCTTGCAATAGTGGATCCTTCCTCTGGATGGTTCTGAGAGCAGTGAGAAGGGTCACTTCTGTCTCCGAGTTCTACTTCGTTCAAGATATTTTGGTTTAATTTATTCTTCTTGTGGAAAGAACTTTCCAGTTTTCCTTTATGCCTCTTGAACTGCTTTTCAGAAAATAGCTTGACTCAGTTTCCATGAGGGAAAAACACTTTTTCAGGTTTATGTATGTAACATTTTTACAATGGAAGGGTGCACTAGGAATTGCAGGTAATGATAATCTTTAGTGTTTGTGCACTGCAGCCTTGGCATGAGTTGGAAAGCCCCCTACTCAGTTGCTTTTTGGGTTAAAACCCACATGTATTAAACCCAGTAGTAAAGCTAAATAAAAACGATCAAGAGGATTTTGGCAGGTGCTGATAACGGCTGCTTCTCAGATAGCTTTTGTGCCCTGTGAAAAAAGGAACGGATCATGTTCTCTCACTGAGGAGGAAATACGCGCTTCATTTGGCCTGTAGGATTAGAGCGGGGTGGAAAGGCTCTGAAGCTCATTAATAGGGGGAATATTTTGCTCGGAGGTGTGGAATGCGTTACAAATTGCTGTTCTGTGTATTTCAGGATTCTCAGATTCGTCAGAGTACAACCTATAGTTTACATCAGCCTCAGGGAAACAAGGAGCATGGCACTGAACGCAATGGCAGTCTGTACAAGAAAAGTGATGGGTAAGTACTGCTGGATTTTGCTGGGAGGAATAAAAAAAGCCCTAAGAGCTGAAGTAATATAATACTAAATATATTAAAAAGTGAGTAACTTTATCTTTTCCTCCCTCCTTAAAACCAGAATCAGAAAAGTGTGGCAGAAAAGGAAGTGCTCGGTTAAAAATGGCTTTCTTACAATTTCCCATGGTACAGTAAGTATTTGTTTACAGTATTTTATGTACATGGTTGCTAATACAAAAAGCAAACTACGCTGCACTATATTTATAATTTGGAATTATCTAGATTCCTGGTGCAGTGTTTTGAATATGATGGATACGTTTTTTTGAGGCAATCTTTCACAAAAATATTGAGACATACACAGCACCTAAAAATGCAGCTGTTTTAATGTTCATGACTTCTAATGGGAAAAAGAAATGTCTTTTTTTAATGACTCAGTTTGTGTAAACTGTTCATATTTTACTGGACTATCTAAAATAAAAATTCTAACTTTTTATTTTTTTGAAAGGTATCATGAGGTGTTAATCCATCTTTTAGATGTAGGTTAAACAACTTTTTATATTTACAAGACAAATCAAGAGAATGCTGAATCTCTTTTCTCCCCCAGGTTTGCTGCTGTATGGTAATCTGTTACAAAGGTAGCTTTCCTGGGGAGTAACTGCTGGGGAAAATCGACTCTGAAGGCGACTTCTAACCCTCTATTTCTTGTAATTCTGTTAGAAGTCCCTCTTTCTTTGCTACCAATATTTGAAATGCATTACCAAACTTCTGATAAGCGTTACTGAAGTTTTAAAACTTCCCACTTCCATGTTTGGGACCTGTTACACTTGGCTTTGAACTCAGCTGTTTTTTTTCCCATAACTGTTCCTTTTTTATATTGCTTTCTCCAAACTTTCAAGAAGTTTCTTAAAGCAAAAATCACCTCGGTGACAGTATTTCCCATTCTTGGTCTACTAACCAGTCCTATTTCTTGATCCTGTTATGAACTGTTGTGTTCTTCATCCTGTTATGCCTGTTGCTATGACTACAAGTTGACCCTGACGGCAAAAAAGAATCAATCGCTCATTTGTGCATCTACCCGCAAGCTGTTGCCTTCCGAATCGACAACGAGGAGTTAAGGAGGAGCGCAAAACCGCGCCTGCAAAGCAAAGTGGTTACTGCGGCTTTGGATTTGTCCACCAGTTTATCCCGATTCTCATTTCTGAGTGCCTCTTCGTCAGAGAAAACCCTGTGGGTGTTGCTCTACTGGTGTCTCCGTGTGCTGTAAATGCACTTGGCGTTGGGCACCAGTAAAGGTGTGGGTAGGGCAGCTCAGAGCTGGCAGAGGAGACAAAAGCCACTTGCTGAGCAGGATTTTAAAACTTTCACACGCCAGCACGGCTCCTGAGTCTATCGGGATACCGTTGTTCTTCTCTTTTCATAAGCTGTCTACCAGATGGTCTAACATTTTTAGAAGCAGTGAGTTCCCACTTGAATCGGTGGAGCTGTCTAGCTGGAAATCAGTTGCTGAGGTATATTCTTAAATGTGGCTTTAGACATGTGGGTTTCACAGGTTTGGTCTTGATCTTTTTATATGACAGGATTCGAAGAGTACCTTCTTGTTTTAAAATACACTCGCAAAAAGTGCCTTATTTATTTACTCACTTTTCCCTTATATATTGATGGCAGTTTTGAGTAAAAATTTAATGCTTGTTTCATAGATGTTGAAATGAGTAGAAGTGATTTCTGTTTGTTAAGTATTTTCTGGGCTCCTCTGAATGTCTTCTGAAGCGACAACACAGTTTTCCAAACTTTCTCAGGGTTGATACCTGCTGCGCTCTAAAATACGAGGTGCCATTCCCTCTTCTCAGCTGTTCATCAAAGTGAACCATCTCTCAGAAATTCACTTGCGGGTTTTGTTTGCTTGATCAAGTATGTATTCGTGAATGCTTTTCCTTTAAAGGCCAAGTGTTCTTTATGGATTTTTGTTTTTCTGTCATGCATCCTTTCTTTATGAAGGATTATTTTTTTCAGTTAGTTTCTAAAACAACTGTCTTCAGTGAGTGGCAGATGCTGTGTTCTAATTTAAACTTGCCTGCTCAGTGCTCTCACGATACACATGGGGAGAATGTGGTCGGTGCTTTTGTCAGTGACCCAGCTGTGATGCTGAATGCGCATTGACGTACACGCCGAAGTTACACTTCTAAACAACTGAAAACTTCAAAGAAAGTAACATTCGTAAAGGAACGTGCTTTTATTAGCAGTTGGAAATATTCTGACATCTACCTGACTGCAACTGAACGCACGTGGATGAAATAACAGTGATAGAAGCAGATTGTACCATGTAACTAAGAATTCCTAAGTGGTTTCTCATCAAGAAGTTTTAAGGGAAAAAACCTAAATATGAGAAACCTCAGATTCCTCAAAACTGATTTGTATTTAAAGATCTTAAATGAGATTTGCTGTTTGTCTGCAAAAAAGGGGTATAAGAAAGACTCATTATCAAGGATTCATTTTTTGTTATTTTTTTCTTTACTGCTGGAGATTTTAAGCTACCATTACGATTACCAAGACAATTGGAAGGCAAAACAATCACATTTAATCTTCTGGTTCTTAAGTAAATCACTGTGATGTCCATAAAAAAATGCGCACTGGAATCAGCCTACAGCCTGTTAGGGAAGCGGACACGTTTGCTCATGCCTTCTGCAAAAATCAACGCTGTACCCTGCCACTCAGTACTTTGTTAGAGGCCCAGCCGTGTGATCCCTGCATTTACCGTTTGTTGCCAGGACAGACAAGTCAGTTTTTCCGGACCGAGGATTGTCCTTTCTGCAGGAAGGAACCATTTCTGTGGGAAGGAACTGCTGGAGTCTCCGCATGTGGCATCGAAGGGTGGCAGCTCATCTTCTCAGGGTGTTGGTGTGTTCACGTGGCTGCGCAGAAGTTCAGCAGTAAACTGAAATTTAGTTGTCTAATCGGAGACTTGAGCAGGAAAGTGAAGCTCAGAAGTTTCAGACCAGTAGTGGGACAGCAATCGCACAGTTGTGGCCCAGCGTGTGTTTTAGGTTGTCGCAGCTGTTTCTTTGGGCTCTTGGATCCTGATACACGTTCTTAGGCTGCATTCTCCTATGCAGAGAGACAATTTCTATGTATATGGGTCCTTCAGACCGCTCTGCAGCATTTCAGTGGATACATTTACAGCTTTGTAAGTTGTAGAAAACTAGTTAGGCCCTGAGTGTGCTTCAGATCCACAGTCCTGGGACAAGCGGCTTATTTCTTAACCTGAATTTATTTACATTTTTGCATTCTCATAGAGCTTGTGAGAAAGGTACATATGAATGTTTAGTGACTTGTTTACCAAATTTGGGGGGGTTTGTTTGGGGGGTTTTTTGTATTTTCATTGTAGGTGGCTTCTGGACACTTCTTGGACAGTTCCATTAAACATGTAAACATTGGAAACTGTAATATTGTGGATATTAAATACATTTAAGTAGAACTGAGAAAATGGGCCCAAGCTGGTATTTTCAAGATGTTTCTTGCATGCTTCTAGTTACAAAGGACTCTTGTTGATAGGCTAAAATAAGGAGAACTGTTTGCGCTTTTACTACTAAAAAGAATGTCTGGAATTTGAAAAGCCATTTACTAGGCAGAGAATACAATGTGAGTGTCAATTAATTGTCATCTTGCTGCCTCCAGAACCCCTCTTGGGTACAATTTGTTTTACGTTGCACAGCAAGTGACCTGCAGGTTTGTTGTTTCAAAGCCTGTGTGACTTTGTCTGGGGCTGCTCTTGGGCAAAGCATGAGCAAGCTGTTTTTCAAGGACAACATGCTGCCTTTTTTTTTATTCTGTAAACAGGAAAAAAGTACGTAATTGTTTCCTTCTTAAGTTTCTCCATGGCTTTGCTTTTTTACTGGTCTTCAGATATAATGATGATGTTCTCTTTTTTTTGCCAACTGTATCATTTTATCACATTGTTTCAGGGAAGTCCGTACTCTTCAGACTTGTTCTCCTTTCTTGAATGAAATATTTTCATCAATAAATGTAGAAGAGACCGAGATCTACATTTATTAGGATTCATTGCAAGTTAATTACATTATGTGGTATTTCAGCTTCATTTGATGATAGTTCTTGTTTAAATTATCAAGTCTTGGTTTAGCAACTTGATGGATTCACATTGTTAGAAAGGAAAAATAAGTATGGTATAAGTGTTTATTTTTATTGTGATCTTTATAATAGCACTTTCCTAGTGATTTAAATTATCATTTTTCAGATATTGTTGCCTAGAGCAGAGTCTCTGTAGTTAAATCTGCTTTCTGATTTAATTCTTCTGTGAGTGAAACTAGTTATTTGTTGTAGCAAGTGCAAGCCGCTCCTCAAGTCAAGGCTGCAAACCTGATGTCTTCCTAGGTCCTGCTTCAACTCTGCAGAACAGGATGGTTAAGAGAAGGGAGAGATTAGTGCCGAGATGCTGTTTGAAAAATCTTTATAACCTTTATGGGATTTTTTCAAAATGAAGTTTGCTTGTGCATTTAGCTTTTGGGAAAACATAGCCACTTCTTATTCAATGAGGAACTGAAATAGCTGAGAGGAACTTGGCTAGAAGATTTGCAGCATTATAGAATTTATTTTCACTGTATTTTTTCGTAATGAACTATCTGTTTAGCTTTGCATACGTTTGTTGCGAGACTTCTCTGTGCAAACTCCTTTTCTGTCAATGTGTATGTTTATGGTTTTAAAAATCGAACATTTGTTCTAAACTAGTTATCTAGGCTCTCTTAAAAGACATTAGCAGGAGTCAAATTATTTGAATATTGAAAACTTAGACAACTGGTTTTTTTAAACCAAATGTCTAAATGTTAGAGGACTAAAGTGACAAAAAAGTAATCTGACTCTGTCGTACCTGATTCCTTCAGATAAGTGTTACTGGTAGGGTGCTCAGAGTAATGATCATTAATGGGATTTTACCCCTCTCCCCTTTCGGAATTCTAGTGTCTGTCCAGTTATCAGTGAACAAAACAGCCAAATACAAGAAAAATGTAGTTTACAAATGACAACGAGGAAGAAATCATAAATCAAAACTTGAGTGCCTTAAGAATTACAGTCATGGCCATTTGTCAAGTCTTTTTGGCCACTGGGATGTTATGGTACGTTTTTGGGCTGCAGGGCTCAGTCAGTATCAATATACTGAAATGTGTGTGTTTTATCTTCAAACAGGCTAACCGACCTCCGGCAAAGCTCAATCTGTTAACCTGCCAAGTGAAAACAAACCCAGAGGAGAAAAAATGTTTTGACCTCATATCACGTAGGTTTGTTGTTTAGGTCTTTTTACTTGCAGCTAATATCAAAGAGTTCTGTGTTATTTCCGTAAACGTCTCAATAACCTGCCTGAACATTTTTGCAGTTGTAGAATGCTTCCCTTGACAAAATGCCCTTCCTATCACAATTCACCATTTCACTTATTTTAGCATAATGCAACTAACTCTACCAGTTTCTTTGGAAAACTGCTTGTTTTTAAAGCTGTCTTTACACCTTCTTCCTATACATTTTGTGCAACTTTACAACAGAGTAACAGTGTTTTTGCTGTGACATCACTCTTTACATTGAAAATATTAAAGCGTTTGTCTTGAAAAGTTACAGCTTTAGTGCAGGATCAACAGAAGATTTTAAACTATGGCAAAACTTAAAATTTAATGTAATGGTTGCTATGCAACTGTAAAGAAAATACTGAAAACTTCTTTAGTTTGTTTTGATCTAAAGGTAGAGAAAGAGTCTGCATATTAAAAACACCAAAACTGAATAAATTTGGGATCTGAATGGGATGATACAAAATTTTGTAGTAGAATGTTTCCTTTGTTTTGTCGCTGGGACATGTTGGTATTGTATTTGTAGTCTCACTGAAAACAGGTTACCAAAGTGTATATCTGAGATTATTTGGGGAGAAGAATGTAAATCTATTCCTCATTTGTTTGGGGTATAGAGTTCTTTTGTATTTGTAAATGTAAGATATGTTAATAGACTAGTACTCAAGTATGCAATATGCAGCTTTTCTTTATCTGCACAAGCAAGTGGTTGTCCCTGTTTACTTTTACACCTTCTTTCTTGGTGACCAGTAGCACCTTATCACAACATCATCGTTTGTCCCAATATGACAAGGCGTAACCGGCCCCTTAGCCTTCTCCAGATCACTTTTTCACTTTGTTTTACTATAGAGTTTAAAAACATTCCGTGTTTTTTAAAAACTGCACATTGCTGTGTTATGGGAAGATAAAGTCTCTGAATCTTTATCTAGCACTTTCCTTTGTCTTTCCCTGTTTGAAACTCTTTTAATACATCTTTCTTGAATGTTTTTCAGGCTTTAGGAATTGTCAGCCTAGAAGATCTTTCTGACAGTAGCTTTACCTCTGTTCTTCTCACCGTTTTGTTTATAACTCCAACTCAGTCATTAAACTGTATCATACCTCATTTGTTTTAGAGACTTAAAATGTATTACGATTTTTCTTTAGTAGTACACTATGGTAACAGCGCTTAGAATTGCGAAAGGAGTGGTAAATCGAAATTTTTCAACTTGATTTAATTGAAACAGCGTGAGGCTTATTCTGACAGTAGTTCGGACGTTGCGTCTGGCAAATTTGTTTTGCCATGTTTGATTACTGTGGTTTCAAGAGCTTACTTGGAAACTATGTCTTTCTTACATACACAGATTAACTCAAACATGGGCTGTGTCTTTTTGCTCACACACACCACCCTCCCCTAGGAGAACTTTAGACTTAGGATTACTGAGTTTATGTGCAGAACATGGAAAAATGACTCTGCTCCTCTGCTGCTTATGCGATAGAAGCACAGCACTGAGGGAAACAGTTTCTATTTAAAGAGCAACAAGCCACCTTGTGTAAACATAGACATAAACATAGATGAACTGTAGGTAGTACTCGTAGTAGTTTTGGGTTGACAGAGGGACTTGATGATCTTAGAGGTCTTTTCCAGCCTTAATGGTTCTAGAAAGAGTGAAACTTGCTAAAAAGGCTTTTTGCCTGTTGACACTCCAGTGATGAGACTAGAGACCTCAGGAGTCATACCTCGATTAGTGTTAGATTTTTCTGAACTATTTTTGCAAAATCAGTTTTTTCAACCGTTTTTTTTTTAATCAGTATGTGAATTATTTATTGTGCAGACGACAGAACGTACCACTTCCAAGCAGAGGATGAGCAAGAATGTCAAATGTGAGTTACTTTGCTAATTTTATTTTTAACACTAGTGTTCTGCTGAGACATTACTTTGGACTTTAGAAGTGCCAAAAACATTTAATAGCAAAATATTACTGCCATTTTAGATGGACATCTGTGCTACAAAACAGCAAAGAGGAAGCTTTAAATAATGCATTCAAAGGAGATGATAACACAGGAGAAAATAATATTGTCCAGGAACTGACAAAAGAAATTATATCTGAAGTCCAGAGGATGACTGGAAATGACGTGTGTTGTGACTGTGGAGCACAAGGTAACTAAATTAAGCATATTTCTAACTGGTAAAATTCTGTTTCATGAGAGTATTTAAGCTGACGTTTTATGCTTTCACTTTTACTTATCTTACAAAGATTATACACATAATAGAGTATGCTAGCAATTCAGTTGCACTACTTCAGTAAGATTGATTTGCTCTATGCATATTGTGGGGAGGGAGGTTACTAAGAAGCTTATTTTTCTCACGTGTGTTTCTCTAATTGTAACCTTTACTTTTATAAATCAATTGAACTTATTTTATTAGCTCGTATTTTACGTAAGATTTAGGTAAAAGTAGCCAGCAGTAAGATACTTGAAAAATTTCCCTAATACACTTTTTAGGGGTTGTTTTTCTTTTTTTTTGTTGTTGTTCCTTTTTTTTCTTTTTTTTTCCCCTTTTTTTTTCTTTTTGTATTAGACATTGAGGATGAACCAGGGAATATGTCCAAGACTGTGCTCATTTAGAAGAGAATGCACCTACTGACTATGGTTTGCAGTGTTGGTTTTGTTGATCAATGAATTTCTACTTTAACTCTTTTGAGATTGTTTTTTAAATGCTGCTGTTTCCTGTGTTCCTTTATGTTACAGAGACATGGCAGGACCTAGGGGTTTTTGATCTGAAGCTGTAGCTGTATGCACCTTAGAAATCAGTAGCAACTTCCAGCAATAGATATGGTATAAAGCTATAGGAATAGGAAGAGTCAATCCTGCTGTCTTTAAAGGAGAAGATTCTAAATAGCTACTACCAAACTTTAAAAAACACATGAATTTCTGAGCTGGCTGAAACTTCATAAATTAATTATTTGTCTGAAAGATAAGGAAAGGTTCTAGCAAGACAACAAAATACCAGGAGAAAAGACAGGCAAGGGTGATGAGAGGGATGAGCCTTGGTGTCTTTGAAATAGTTTAGTGAGAATCCATCGTAGTGTGGTGCTATACGTATACTCCAGAATCACTGCGGCTTCACTTAGTCTAAGGTCTGTTCTTCAAAGACAAAAAACCCACCTCTAGGCGTTGTTATTTCAGTTTGACCTGCACTCGTACCCTGCAGTGGAGAGTGTGACACCATTACACCGGTGGTGGCAAAATGCAGTTCCTGGAAGCCGTGTGGAGAGTGACAAACTGGACTGGTTGAGGAGCTCCCTTGGAGAGCAGTACCCTTTACCAAAAAATAATAATTAAAAAAAAGTTTGCATCTTCACTTCTTTTGCACTAAGAAAAAGACCTTGTTTGTGTTTCCCAATAGAGTCAAAGATACTGATAATTCATTACAGGAGTTTTATTTTACAGAATTTCATTTCCATGTACTACATTTTCTAGAATTAAGTAATCACTTGAATAAATACTGATTCCGTGGGTGCTTTGTATTTCAGATCCTACTTGGCTTTCAACAAATTTGGGAATTCTAACTTGCATTGAATGCTCAGGAATCCATAGAGAACTTGGTGTTCACTATTCCAGGATGCAATCACTTACATTAGATGTGCTGGGAACATCTGAACTTTTGGTAATCAAATTGCTTTTCTTAATGTAAAACTAGTACTATAAAATACTTCCTATGCAAGTACCTTATTGTCACGTTCAGGTTTGGAACAACATATCATTAAAGTTGACACTGGATAATCATAATTTAAGATAACTAAATTCTTCAAGTTTAAGCAAACCTCCTGGAATATAGTGTCTTAATGTAAACTTTGCCTAATCTTAGAATTCAAGTTAGTAGAGGCTTTTTTTTTTTTTTTGCTTCCAAGTCTTTTTACCCTTGGTTGCTTTTTAAAAGAACACAGCTGTTCTACATACAAATGTGCCTCTCATCTTAAAAATTGAAGGACTTCACAAATACTTATGCCGTTAATTATTTAGCAACATTTTAGAACACAGTTCTAATCCTCAAAAGAAGAAAATATATTCAGCTTTACTACACAAAGAAGATCCCATGTTTCAACTCCTCTGTGACAGTTCCTGTGTGTGTTCTTACCCAACACAAAGTGTTTTGCATTTATTGCATGAACTGGTGTCTTGATGGGTTATTCTGCAGTGACTTGTTTCTGTATTAAATCCAAGCTGAAAATTGAGATCCAAAACGGTACCTGGTGTGTTCATGCTCACTTGACATAGTAGCAGAACTGGAATGAGAAACAAAAAGTCCTAACTCCCCTTTTTCCTTGTCTTGCCACTGGTTATTAAGAGCTGTGGGTGATTTATTTTTTTTTAACAGCTCGCAAAGAATATTGGGAATGCTGGGTTTAACGAGATTATGGAATTCTGTCTGCCAGCTGATGAGATGGTCAAACCTAATCCAAGCAGCGATATGTAAGTAATGAGCCACTACTTCTGAAAAAGGCAAGCATTTAATTTAATATTACTAATGGGTTGTGCCATTATGGTTTGCACTGGCAGTCCATGGAGGATGCATAATGTCTTAGACAGAGCCTTAGAGCTATAGACTAGGGTGAACCCTTCTTCTGATGCTTTGCATGTCAGTTTTATTGAACTTTATCTGATTATACCTTCCCTAATATTGAGGATTATCTTACCAACTCTCTGAGAGGGTTGGACAGAGACAAATTAAACATGACTTAATGGAAATTTTAAAGACACACAAGGGTAGGGATTAAAACCAAAGCGATTAACTTTGCAGTATTTAAACATAAAATGGAAACTGGAATACAGTGGACATTTTTTGTGAAAGATACTGAATGCGTAGTGTTTAGAAACTACACCAAGGACATAAGTCAGTAACTGTGTGGAATAAAGACAGAACATTTAATTGAATTCCTCGAAAGCACTGGACAGGGATGGCAGAGAGACAGCAAGGACAGCTGCCTGCTTGGCTGGATACTGCTCCAGCGTAGAAGAGCTAGTAAACGATGCAGAAACAAACCCAAAGGAATTGGCTTTGGATGAAGCCGATTTTGCATTATCTGGACTTTCACCAGAAACAGAACCAATGTTAAACCATGCCCTTTAAGTAATTTCTAACTACGACTACCAATAATACTAGGGAATATCGATATTAATAGTTAAAATTACTCATAATCTTACAGAATGATAAACTGATACTAAAAAAATAATTTAGATTTATACATCTACATATCAAATTTGGGGCTTTTTCAATGAAAAGAGAACCTAAAGACAGACTTTTTAAAAACGAATGAATACTGTTGTATGCTTTAGGAACTGAATCTTCAGAGATCCATTCCAACCACTACCGTTCTGTGATTCTGTAACAAGAGCTATCCGTTGGTTCAATTTATTATTATATGGGCCTTTTCTTCTTTTTGCCTGTTACATAGTATCTAGATGAAAAAGTACAGCTTTGTTAAATGTCTTCTGTGCAATGTTGCGTACACCCCAGGAGCTGGTAAGGAATTTTGCTTTTGTGAAGCGTTCAACCTCCTGTCTTGCTGTGATGGGAGGAGAAGTACTCATTTGTTAGTTGAGTGTCAACAGCAAAAGTTTTGCCTTGTGTGCTGACTGAAGTGTGCTGAGTTGCCACCTCAGTATAGAGGTGAAACTAGAAACTCTGCTACACCTTCCCTGTTACGATTAAGGTGAAGAGTTGTTTTTGAGATCAAACTCGGTACTGTGATTCCAGATTTAAGGTGTGGATAGTCTGCGCAGAGGTATAAACCAGATTTTTGTATTCCATGCCTTCTATCCCTTTCCAGCATGTGTAGGGGTACAAGTCAGGTAAATGTGAACCTGCAAGGCTGCTGTTAGCAAACCAGAATTATGAAGCTTTGATGTGTCTTCTGTACCTAAAGCTAGGTAATCTTCACACCAGAGTTCAGAGGGGAAAATTCATGGCCTGTCTTCATATTGGGTATTTGATTCATCTTCTGAAGCTGTATTTCATACTGGAAATACGAGACTGCGTGTCTTACATGCATATTTAAAAAGAAAAATTACCATAACGAATGAGAAATCGTCTTTCCCAGATTTTATTTCAAAAGACCTGCATGTATTTATGGAAATTCTAATGTGTATCTTCTGCTAAAAGTTATAAAAGCTAATTATATTCAATTTCAGGAATGCAAGAAAAGATTATATTACTGCCAAGTATATTGAGAGAAAATATGCAAGGAAGAAACATGCCGACAATGCGGCTAAATTGCACGCGCTTTGCGAAGCCGTCAAATCCAGAGATATTCTTGGATTAGTCCAAGTATATGCTGACGGTGTGGATCTCACAGAAAAAATTCCACTGGCCAATGGTCATGTAAGTGTTGTAAATTACATTAGACAAACCGTTGTAAATGCAGTATTCTTTCATAAGCATGCTGTTTATTTGAAAATAAGATTTGAAACACGGTTCCGAACACTTGTCCTTCTCGTGATGTAATTTAACAATAGCAAAAACGGCATAATAAGTAGTTTAACATTGTTTCTAAATACTGTCATACCTTAAATGTATTAGAACATTAGACATTATATCATTCAATAATCTATTTGTTTTCAACCCATTTGCTTACTTTGAAGGTATGAAGGGGAAGCAATAAAAGTCTTTATGAGATGTTTTAGTGGTAGCATGTCTGAATATTTCAAAATTAAATCTTTTAATTCATCTAATTTATGTAGATCAGAAGAAGCAAGTGTATTCTTTTGTCTTATTCCTAGGAGCAAGACGAAACAGCACTTCACCTTGCTGTTAGATCAGTTGATCGAACATCCCTTCATATAGTTGACTTTTTGGTGCAGAATAGGTAAGTATATGGAAAACTGTTAAAATATCAATGATACCGCTTTTATGTCAACAAATACGAATGCTAAAACTAATGCTAGTATTTGCAAAGGTAATTTTACGCTTTGAAAATCTTGTAAGGAGAGAGGTTTATTAATACTGGGTAGGAAACTCAGTTTAATCAGCTTTCTTCTTCTTTCTTGTTCTCCAATAGTGGCAATCTAGATAAGCAGACGTGTAAAGGTAGCACAGCCCTGCATTACTGCTGCCTGACGGACAACGTTGAGTGCCTCAAACTGCTGCTGAGAGGGAAGGCTTCTATTGAAATAGGTAAAAGGGTAATAGTGTGTTACTTCCATCTCGCATCGCTGCTTCAGAAAAGAAACAGTGAAGGTGGAACAAGTGCACATTGTTTATCGTAGTGAATATAATCTTCATTATAAGAAAATTAATATTCATTCTTTATTTCAAGTTTAAAATTGACTTACACACTTCTTTTTGCAACAAGTTTAGATAAGTCTGTGCCAAGATAAGATTTTTACATGGTATCTTGTTGCCTAGTTAAATACTGTCATTCGTAGCTGTCATTCCATATATAGGGCGTGTTGAGATGCTGCTGTTTGTCATGTTAAGAGAGTTGGACCTATATATGAAGGAAAAAGATAAATTTTAGATTGTGTTGGTCTAGTACTTCACTATGTACCTGGAGGTTTGTCTTTATCGTTAGTAATGGACATGTTAATAGCAGTCCTTCTCTTCATAACTTTCTTTTCTTGCTGTAATATAGCTAATGAATCAGGAGAGACGCCACTTGATATAGCGAAACGATTAAAACATACTCATTGTGAAGAGTTGGTAAGTCTTGCATCTTCCTGTGTGTTTGTGCATTTATAAGCAGAATCATGTCTGAATATTTGAATAGTTGAATATTCAGTTAATGTATTCCAGGCAGAATAGTCATATGCTTAGAAATAATGAGATGTGTATATCAAGTTATATGCTTTTAAGAAGAAAATTATATTTCTTTTTAGATGCTTTGGAAATGCTAGATTTCTTGGGGTGAGGGGGTGATTCTCTCTGAGCTATTAGTTCCAGATCCACAAGTAAAATCCCCTCAGAAAGTTTGCAGATGACACTGAGTTGGGCAGAGTGTTGATCTGCTGGAGAGTAGGGAGCCTCCACCGAGGGACCTGGACAGGCTGGATCACTGGTCACTGGGCCAATTGTATGAGGTCCAACAAGACCGAGAGCCAGGCCCTGCACTCCAACCCCAGACACCACAACAGGCTTGGGGAGGAGTGGCTGGAAAGCTGCCTGGAAGAAAGAGACCTTGGGGTGTTGGTTGACAGCCGGCTGAACATGAGCCAGCAGTGTGCCCAGGTGGCCAAAAAGGCCAACAGTACCCTGGCCTGTATCAGGAATAGTGTGGCCAGTAGGAGCAGGGAAGGGATTGTCCCCCTGTACTCAGCACTGGTGAGGCTACGCCTCGAATCCTGTTTTCAGTTTTGGGCCCCTCACAATGAGAAAGACATGGAGGTGCTGGAACGTGTCCAGAGAAGGACAACAAAGCTGGTGAAGGGTCCGGAGAACAAATCTTATGACGAGCGGCTGAGGGCACTGGGGTTGTTCAGCCTGGAGACAAGGAGGCTGAGGGGAGACCTTCTTGCTTTCTACAGCTACCTGAAAGGAGGTTGCAGTGAGGTGGGGGTCAGTCTCTTCTTACAAGTAACAAGTGACAGGACAAGAGGAAATGGCCTTAAGATGTGCCAGGGCAGGTTTAGATTGGTTATTAGGAAGAAATTCTTCATGGAAAGAGTTGTTAAGCACTGCAACAGGCTACCCAGGGAAGTGGTTTAGTCACCATGCTTGGAGGTATTTAAAAGACGTGTGTCACAGAATCGCCTAGATTATAAAAGACCTTTAAGATCATCATGTCCAACTATTAACCGAACACTGACACACTGACAAGTCCTCAACTAAACCATATCCCTAAGCACTATGTCTGCACAAGTGGGTGCTCAGGGACATGCCTTCGTGGTGGACTTGCCATTGCTAGGTTAACAGTTGGACTGTATGATTTTAAAAGTCGTTTCTAACCCAAATAATTCTGTGATTCTAAGTGTCTGACATCTCATTGAAATCTGATCACTAAAGTACTTTTTGTGGGTGAAGGTCATGTATGAAGGCCCTTTTCTTGTTTGCCAGAGAGATTGTGGATGTCCTGTCATTAGCAGTGCTCAATGTCAGGTTGAATAGGACTTTGAGCAGCCTAATCTAATGGAAGATCTTTAAAGAAGATCCAGCCTGAAACTGTTCTGTGATTCTGTGAAGGTGGCTACAATCACTACTTTTAGTAAGCAGGAAAAATGGATTAGTGGGACCAAAGCTTCTTGATGAGTGAGTCTGATTCAGAAAACATGCCATTACAGTTACTTTCTTTGACTTGTAGTTTCTAAGTCAAAGCAAACAGAGTGTGATGCTAATCATTGTAAATTAAAGAATGAACCTGCAATGGAGAATTGACCTACAATGGTTAATGAAAAGCCTAGTTGCTTTTGATTTATTTGTGTTGTGTTTGATCACAGAGCTTAATTCGTTAATCACAGAATCCCAGAATGTTAGTGAGTGGAAGAGATCTCTGGAGATCGTCTAGTCCAACCCCCCGGCCAAAGCAGGTCACACAGGAACGCGTCCAGGCGGCTTTTAAAAATCTCCAGAGAAGGAGACTCCACACCCTCTCTGGGCAGCCTGTGCCAGTGCTCTGTCACCCTCACAGTGAAAAAAAATTTCCTAATGTTTTTCCTAATGGTTTTGTCGAACCTGCTATGCTCTAGCTTGTGCCCATTGCCCACTTGTCCTGTTACTGGACATCACTGAGAAGAGCCTGGCTCTGTCCTCCTGACACTCACCCTTTACATATTTATAAACATTAATGAGGTCACCCCTCAGCCTCCTTTAAGCTAAAGAGACCCAGCTCCTTCAACCTTTCCTCATAAGGGAGATGTTCCACTCCCTTCATCATCTCTGTGGCTCTGCGCTGGACTCTCTCCAGCAGTTCCCTGTCTCTCATGAGCTGAGGGGCCCAGAACTGGACACAATATTCCAGATGTGGCCTCACCAGGGCAGAGTAGAGGGGAAGGAGAACCTCTCTTGACCTACTAACCACTCCCCTTCTAATACACCCCAGGATGCCATTGGCCTTCCTGGCCACGAGGGCACATTGCTGGCTCATGGTCATCCTGCTGTCCACCAGAACCCACAGATCCCTTTCACCTACGCTTCTCTCCAGTGCAGTAACTGTACAGATTATTCGAGTAATATTTGTACTCAGAAGCAAAGCTTCCTTCTCTATGTGTGTTTTGTTTATTTTTAATATTTTTTTTTAAATAAGTACTGCATATAACATAAGTGTGAACGATCATGGTTTTTTCCCTAGCTTACTCAAGCATTGTCGGGAAGATTTAATTCTCATGTTCATGTAGAATATGAATGGCGGTTACTCCATGAAGATCTGGATGAAAGTGATGATGATGTGGATGAAAAGCTGCAGGTTTGTATCAATATGTTACTACTTTTCCGTACACATGCATTTATAAGCATGATGTTTGTAATTATTTCAATAACAGTACTTTTTACTGTAGGTATGAATACACTGTGAATTAAAGTTCTTTGGTAAAATGTAGTAGCTGAAGTTTTACTTCCTTAAATCACAATTCGACTTCTTTTTCCTCTTTAATATAAGGTATAAAACTTATGACCGTGTGGTCATGATCAAATTACCATTAGCCAGATGCAGTATGTTCTTTTTGGATTGAGTGAAGAGTTTGTTTCAGTGTATCAGGAATATTTAGATCTGCCGATTGTGAAGGGGAGCTATCATGAGCTATGAAAAGTGCCTTTACAAAGACACCTTATGGTATGTATAGTACGTGTGACAGCTCTGGTCGATGGCTTTAATTTTGGAACAGTTTATGCATTGGCTTATCTTCAGTGGAGCTAAACTTGTGCATTAAATAAGCTATGTCCATTAATAGCAGGGTAGAATCTTAATTCTGGATTTTCGTGTAAATATATTTTTGGGTTTCTCCCTTTTCTCACTTGAATTTTGTGGTGCTATTGGGTCCAGAGTCACAGAATAGTTGGGGTTTGAAGGGATCTCAGGAGATCATCTGATCCCAACCCCTGCTAAAGCAGAGTCACCTGGAGTCAGTTGCCCAGGATCACATCCAGACAACTTTTGAATATCTCCAAGAATGGTCGTATTACAAAGAATTCCAGTAGCATAAGAACTTCGTTGCATTTTCAGAATTTAACTTCCCGATTTAGTGACCAACTTCAAAAAGGATTTTAAACACGTAAACATTCAGACGGGGAACAAACTGCCATGTTTTAATACTCGAACAATGCTAAAAAGAATTTGGATTTCTAGGGGCCAAGTAGTTTGAAATGATGTGCAGACTCCTAAATCCTAATGACATTGTGAAACTTCTGTAATTTTAAGTATTCCATGTAAGCATTGAGCAAGTGGTTTTGTTCTTTTTGTGTGTGTGTGTTATAATTCTTTATGCCTTTTCTGGTTCTTTTATAAAAGTGCAAGGAATACACAGTAGGTTTTATATGAGTTAATCTTCAGATGTTAGCACAACTTTTTTTTTGTCCTGAAAGTAACTAAACAAAAAACCCCTTTCTCCTCTGGATAATGAATTTAACTTTTTTCTTTCTGCAAACTTTAGCATTTTAGTACTTCAAAGTCTCCCATCATGAATTGCTAATACTTAATTAATAATGTAAAACCAATCTTGTGTGTTGGATTTTTCTCTTTTTCTTTTTTTTCCATACATCTTAAAACCTGACAGTCATAGGTTCATTTCCTTTGCTTTCAGAGAATGTCTTCAAAAATACTAGGTCATCAGGCCATTGAATTGGCTTAATGTTTTGAAGACTAATTTTGACATCAGTAAGTTTCCTCTGTTGCCAAATACCATTTTTACAAGATCTTGTCTGCACAGGATTCTTCTCCCCAAGCCCTGTCTCGTTAGTCTGAGATAGCTGTTGCCTCTGGTGCTTGGCTTGAGCTAGTTAACAACAAACAGCAAAAAACGTGTCACAAGCAATCTCTGTCAAAGTACAGTTGCTACTTCTGAGACTTTTCTTAAGATTTTTCTTGAGAATTTTGGAATCTGTGCAAGAAACTGGAATCTGTGAACTGCTGAATCGTTTTTCTGTGTGAGCTTTCATACTATATCCTGGCATTTATGTAGTCCTACATATCGTATCACCGTTCAGGTAATAAGAGCAGTAATGGTGACCTTTTTGAGGTCAAAGCAGCTTGAAACTTACTGTTACGTTTTAGAGATTTCATTTCTTCCAGCTGTAAAACCTTTGGAGTAATTTACAGCTGGATATCTAGGAAATCTCTTTCTGGGACACTCTAAATTTGTATTTTTGATCTCTTTTTTCATTGTTGCCAGTGACCTTCTGCAGTTGGGCGTTCTCTTTTTGGCTGATCCTCGAGCTCTGTCTCTTATAGAAAGTTGCTACTCATTGCTACTCAGCGATGAGGCTAAAGTAATGAAACTGCTACTTCACTGCCCATTATTAATAGGCTTATACTGCAGGGACTTCTGAAAGGAGATTAAGGACTTAATCACAGACTAGTGTCTGTGACTACCTTGGACACACTGGTGAATACTGTTTGTTGCTTAGGATCACATTGGAGTTCTGTGTATAGATGTCAAGCAAGCTCTTGGGCTTGTCTCCCTTTCTGGTAAAGCAATTGAATAGATTTTGTAATCGTTGTCACAAAAGGTCATGTCTGAAATTGAAAGTCTTTTAGTCCAGAGTTTTTCGCATAAAGGAGAGTGTAACCTAAAAGAAGAGTAAGACGATCTGAGTGGTTTCTCCTGCTGTTCCACAACCCGGCTGCCTGGTCCTGCCTCACCTTTTGCCTCCATTCTGGCAAACATTTGTCCCTGTATTGAGCTGTTTCAGCTTGGTAAACCAGTGGAAAGCTAAATCGACACAGCAAAAAAAGAAAGAATTTTCTGCTCATTTAGAAAGTAGAAGCAAGTGTGGGCTGAAACCCAGAACCACGACAGTGGAGGGGTCAGGGAGTGGAGAGTGTCTGCCGGTGAGAAGTGAGGCTGCTAAGCCAAAGTAAGGAATTAATGCGTCTGGCTGTCACGTACCTCATTCTGATAAGTCTTTTAAACTATAATGCTGTGTTGTAACATGTCTAAAGACCCTACATGGTCAATCTGAAGTATGGAATATATTCAGAGGAAAATCGATTGCTCTTTTGGTGTAAATTTTTATTCTGTCTAAAATTTATTAGTACAAATTACTATTCCTATAAATATCCTGTTGCTGCCTTTTGTTACTATAAATGTTTATTTTAGTTTCATGCAGACAGTACATCAGTGATGTGTTTATCTACCACTATTTTTAAGGGCATATTTGTGTTCTGGAGTTGTCAGTTTTTACAACCCATTCCTGTACTAGCCACGTGAATTTATAACTCCAGCTATTTTAATTATCATTTGATAATAATAATAATTACTCTGCTTGCTGTTGAAACAGCAAAAATAATGCTAAGCATGCATAGCAAGCAGATGACTTGCTGTAAATCTCAAAGACAACTAATTAGATCTCATTCGATAATGTGCATGGGATGAGCGATGTTCCATGCCAGCTGCCAAGTGAAGTATTCTCCCAAACTTGTCCAGCAGCACTTGTGAGCTAAAAATCATTCATGAGAAGTTTTGACTCCTAATTCATTGTAGGCTGAGCTACAGGTAATATAATTCAATGCAATCGTTTTCGGTTTTTGAGGTCATGATCATCTATTTGGGATCGAACGCTGCTTAACTTTGGATGAGGCTTAGGATCCTCAGTTGTTTGTTTACTTCTGAAAATAACTGCCTGGGCTTTTGATGCAGAGAAACTTTACTTGATCCAGTCTGAATATCTCTATTGACAGTCTGTAGAAGTATAGTCCTTTGTGTGTGAGGATGCAGTATTGTCCTATAGGAGTGTACTACAGCAGAAAACAAGAAAATGATAATTGTTTTGAAACGCAATTCACATTTAATCTTTGGAGTTTTTTGTTAATGTGCAGTTACTTTTTCTTGAAGGGTGTGGAAAGTACATTTTAGGTCACATATTAAAACCAACAAAAATTCCTTTTAGAAGCCGTTGCTAGAAACTAGTAACTTTCTCTGGACTAGTAAATAAAACGCGTGCAACTAATGCGGTATCAGTGAGTACTTTTGTTACTGTGTTTAAGCAACCCAGTCCCAATCGGAGGGAGGACAGGCCTGTCAGCTTCTATCAGCTCGGATCAAACCAACTCCAGCCTAACGTAGCATCCTTGGCAAGAGATGCAGCAAACATTGCAAAGGATAAGCAAAGAGGATTTATGCCGAGTATCTTACAGAATGAAACGTACGGAGCAATACTCAGCGGCAGCCCACCTCCCCTTCAGCCGGCAGTACCTGTTACAAGTAGCGCACCGCCTCTACCTCCAAGGAACATTGGCAAAGGTACTGGCGTCGGAAAGTATCGTCGTACGTTCGAAGGATGGGATAGTAACGCTCTCGTTATTATCATTACATTTTTAGGTTTTCTTTTACAGTTCTTTAGCACAGTAAGTATCGGAACAGTTTCTTTATGACTTCGTTTCATATGCGTGAAGTGAATCTGCACAACCTGTTGTGAGTTTGGTTTCCAGTATATCTGCAAGAAAGTACACAGTAGTGTTTGGAAAAACGATGCCCAGGTAACCTCAGTATTAAACAGTTTATTCAAAGGAGGGCTGCAGTCAGTTTAGTTTAGCAATTTTTTTATTGTTATACCCCCATCTTTTCACACATCTGTTTCTCAAAGACGTCAGTGTCGAAGTTCAGTTTAAATGTAGGATTTCAGTAGTATTTAGCTGCTGTGGAAAATTGTTTTAAGACCTGGGAGGATGGAGAGTGTATGCAGAGCATGAGAGATTTTTAACCTTGTGTGCTTCAAGGTCGTTGAAATAAGAGTGTAAGTGTCGTGATGTGGAGAACTGGATGATTTAGAGAAACAATAGCTGACTGAAAATGTAACTGCCAGTTGCTGGGTTATGCCCTTATCATCAGAACAGTGTAAAATGTACATGTCGTGTCCTGGTTCAGAAGGGTTGTGTGCTTGCAAAATCTACTGTTAAAGCTGACGCTGTGAACTTCATTTTTCATATGCAATCTGTTTGGATCATATTAAAGAAGCATAGCGAAATCTGTGTAGGTCCCCTTTGTACAATATGTTTGCTGGGATTCATTGCTTTAATACCTTTATTAATCCAGCAGCTTTCACGGATGCTAAATTGATGTAAAATTCAATTCAAGAAAAATTACTACGTGCAGACATGCTGCTGTAATTCAGACTCTGTAGGATGAGATGTGAGCAGGGAGTGTTTGAGGCATACGTGAGTGGCCTCTGCCTTGGGGAGCGCTGTGCGGGGCTCAGAACACAAAACTCTACACTGGTGATTCTGTCTGAGCTGGCAAATTGAGCAGCTGTGCAATATGAAAAGTCAGTTATCAGTCTCACAGGAACGACTGCAACATAGAAGTCAGATTAAAACGTGTTATTTTGGGAGCAGATAAACTGAGAACAGTAGAAGAGCATGGGATTGGATTACTTAGAAAAGGTGGCGTGAGACTGGGCATGTTAAGCAGCATATAAAATTTAGTGAAGGACGGATTCCTTTCATCTAGCATTTTTACGTGAAGTCTGAGCTTAATATCTGCACAGTTTTTTTTACTTGATGGAAAGGAATGTGTTCCTCACCAAGCAGGAAAATTCACACAAGGAACTTGCATAGTCTGTTTAACTGTTAGATTCTATCTCTAAATTAGTAATGCAATTGGACAGTTAAAAAGACCGATTTACCCTTTGATCTTATTTTGATCATGGCCAACCATACTGTTTTACCCACTGTTTGCCCTTGATTAAGTGACACCTTTCAAAGAGTGTCATTTTAATTTCATTCCCAACCCCAGACTTCCTGGCACCGGACTAGTGCGGCGCATGCCAAGAAGGCACGCTGGCTAGCTTAGTTTATTAGCTCCTATTCTTTACTTTAGCAATGTATTAACCTAATGTTTATATTCCCAGTTAAAAGCTATAATAGTATCATCGATTTTAGCTTCTTGTTGATTGCTGGTGTTGTTGACGTTTTGCTTATGGTGTATATTACTCCTTTATGCTCTTAGCTTTAAGCTGTTCTCCAAGTCTTCTGAGCCTTTTATGCTTTTCCCTGCAACCTAGTATTTATTCATACCTTGCTCTGTTTCATCTTTTCTTAATATGATGCTCACATGCTAAGTAGGGGGAAGTGGCATGATATGTGCAAAATATTTGCTTTATGAAGAAAACCTGTAGTTGTTTTTATGGAATGTGGAGGCAGCTCTTCAGCCTAAGAATGGGGTAATTTAGGAAGAATTATGAAGAATTAGTACTTTGTAACTGTTTCATGACTAGTTATTGGAGCTTATTGTTTGGGTGAAATTCAGAGTTACAGTTCTGTGTCAATTCCAAGTGAAAAGCGATATTTCACTTTGAGTCAGCAATGTCTGGTAATACACATGAGAGAGTGAAGTCTTTTTTTCACAGTATGTGAGAAGATTACAACTGTCAGTCAGGAATTAAAGAAGGTAGCAGGACTTGCCTTCTTTCTTCTGGCTGAGAGATTTCTGCGTTTTCCAAATGTTGACATGTTTTGAAATAATGACTGGAGACAAATTTTACTTAGGTGAAGTATTAGTAAGACATCGCCTAGTAACGTCAATGTATTTTTGTACACCAGACTCCGATTTCTGCTGTGCCGTTCCAGCAGGATGGCCGTGGTTCCTATTGCTGAATATAGTGGCTTAGCCACCCCGCTCTTAAAAGCACGGGTGTGAGTATTAACACTGTGCTTAGGGTAAGCAATAATAATAATACAGTATTTTCCTCTCTTTTTAGTTCAGCCTTCAGTTCTTGGCAGTGGTATTCAGACAATTTCTTCATCTAATGCAATGTGGAAGACAAATTCTTTAGGAGTGGAAAGTGTAAGCAGGCAGAGGTCTTCATCAGATCCACCAGCTATTCATCCCCCTGTGCCGCCATTGCGTGTAACATCTACAAGTACGTTTCCACTTTCCCCTGTTTTCCCTTCTGCTGTATCTAATCACGGTTGGCTTATTTTTCTCCATTTCCACAACTCATGCTTCCTCTTTTGGTGACTGTAGCTTTGGCCTATCGTTCCCATTCAGCAACTTCGTAAGAACCGTCTTCTCTGATGCTCCAGGGAGGACTGTGTGGTGTAGTGCAGGGTCAGCAGGAAATACTATCTAGTAAAAGAGCTAAAGAGCTCTTCACTTCATATATGTAGTTTCAAGGCTGAATTTCTCATTAGTTCTAACTATGAGTTGTTACATGTAGGCCTGGGGCTACGTCTCCACATTGTGCTTGATTCTTGCGGACCGTAGGAACGCAAAAAGATGTTTTAATGCATTTCCAGGTGCTGTTGTGGTGGTTTCAAAAATTCAATAGCAATTTGGATTAATTGCTAAACCTAGTGTGAAGTTACTTAGATGTTAATTGTAACAGGATTTTAAGCAAAAAGGTTCCTCTAAATAAAATTTCTCAGATATTATTCACTCATTTACTTTTCCATAAAACACAAACTGAAAGCCTTGAGTGAGCAAACAATATTAGCATTTCATTAAATATATTCTGATGTACTGTTTTCAAGAGTATGACTGACTTTGGTAAGAATTTTTTTGTGTGTGTGTACTTTAATGTTTCAATGAATAGAAGTGCTTGTGAGCTCTCTGACCTTGACTAGGTGAAACAAAAGGTAAACCTCTTTCCAAAGAGGTGCTTCTTCCGGTGCTCCTCCTGATAAAGTTACTGATTACATGTCGCAAAGCGTTTTTCTTGGATGGGGTAAATCCCGTGACGGGAAAGCATATAGATGAGAACCCAAAAGCAAAATGGTAAATAAAATCTCATTTCCCTGTCTAACTTTCCTCTGTAGATGTGCTTTCTCCAGCACCACCACCTCCGGTGGCAAAGACAGCCAGCATTATAGAAGCTTTGAACCAGCAGTCTAAACAGCAGCCAGCTCCTCCACAAACTAAGCCAACCCCACCACCGCTGCCCCCACAACCTCCTAGTAGAATCTCTCAAAGAAAGCCTATTCCTGGGTAACTGATGTCCTTTTACTATTTAACATATTTCATAATTTTTAGTAACTTTTCAATTTTATGGTCTGTAATGTGCAATTCCTATATAAAGCATGCTTACTTTTGCCAGTGGTGTGTTCTAGAGTACAGGAATGAGCAGAAGGCAGACACTAAAGGATTCCCACAGTAAAAACAAGACATCCTGGTGATTTACGGTTGTATGACTTGCAGAGTATCTACAGAATGCTTAGATGGCAATAAGAAGCCACAAAGAGCAATCTAATTCTCATAAGAAAGAAGAGATAATGGAATCTTACGTCTGATTGTGCCGTCAGGTCCTTTGTGCAGGTTGAGTTCCATTCAGTGTTTTCATTCATGACAGGAGTAGAGGGACCTGGAACAGAAAATACAATTTCAAAATTTGAAGGAAACAAAGTTAGGAGGGGCGAGTGTACTGGAAAACAGAATTCTATCAAAGTAGCCTTGAGAAACTGGAGTAGTAGTCAAGGGAGAAGGGTGATGTCGGTCACTAGTACTTACGAACAATTGACTACAAAAACGAAGCATGGAGAACAACAAGTAGAACAGCATGGAGAACTGTTAAGCAGAAGTCCTTAAGGGAAGGATCTGCAAGGAGATAGTGAATCATAAATAAAAGTAAGTCAGATGACTCATGCTGGTGTGGAAGATTATGGTATAGTTTGATTATAGCCTGCAAACTAGATGAATTAATCCTTCCAATCAGTAATGCCTCACCTGGACTGCTGTGTTCAATCTAGGGCATTGCAGTAAAATAAAGATAGAAAACAGTGAGGCAGAAACCAGGGGAAATCAATAAGGTAATGAGAAGTCTAGAAAATATGACCTGTGAGAGGAGTTTGGACAAAGTAAGATTCACTTACATTTTTAAAGAACAAATTGTAGCTTAGATAGGCATCTTCAAATATGTACAAGTGTTGGATTATGCCGTTCCTTTTTACATCTCATGACAGCTCTGAAAAAAGAAGACATTTGTTTACATTACGGCAAGATCAATTTAGACACTAGGGAAAGCTTTCCAAAAGGAAGTATGGGGAAGTGTTGTAGTAATTTGTCGGGGAAGTTTTTGGATTCTCTGACACTGACAGTCTGGCTGAGTACAGCCTATACAAACTTAGATAGGTATAGAATCATCATAGAATCATTCAGGTTGGAAAAGACCTTTGGGGTCATCGAGTCCAACCATTAACCCTGCTCTACAAAGCTCACCCCTAAATGATATCCCCCAACACCACATCTGAATGAATAGGAGAACATATGTCTATATGAGAGATAAAGAAGTAAGTAAGTAATCTAAGTAAAAGGGAGAAGCAACTTGCTGAAGCTTACTGTCATGTACAGAATAATATGGATACCTAATTTGAACAAAGAATTCTGAAATAGCAGTGAAAGGACCTTCAGAATTTAGGAGAAGAAAATCTGCTCTACCTAAATTGCAGTAATTGAACCTGTATTATTCTTTGGCCTTATATTTTTAAATGAATTGCAACTTATGATTGGCATAATGAAAAATATGGAAGCAAAGTAGTATTTTTAAAAGCAAAATAGCTGCCATCAGAATGTACTGAAGACATTACAAGAATTTTATAATTTGGAAAATACTCTGTATTATTGCATTTAGAATTCTTGTTTGTTTCTTAAATGGATAAATTTCTAACTTTCTGCACAGGACTGAGAAGTCATCTGGCTTAACTAACAAAACACAGTCCAGAGGACTTGGCTCTCTACAGCAAACTGGTAATTGTGGTTCAGAGCTTTATTTTATTGTAGTTAAACTGTCGTTATAACAGTCTAAGGAAGAGTGTGGGTTTTTTTTATTTACCTTACACATTTAAATACAGTCAGTACCACTGTTATTTCACTTCTTGGTTGTGTAGGCCCTGATGCCTCAAGCTCTTGTGCATGAACAGAGTTATGGGCCAGCTGGTGTCTATAATGGGACCATGTTATAAAGAAACGGAACGACAGAGCGGTTGCGGTGGGGAGGGACCTCTGGAGGTCATCTGGCCCAACCCCTCTGCTCCAGCAGGGCCACCCAAAGCCGGTTGCCCAAGATCGTGTCCAGGTGGCTTTTGAATATCTCCATGGCCTCCCTGGGTGACCTGTGCCAGGGCTGGGTCACCCTCACAGTGATGGGGCATTTCTGATGTTCAATGGGAACCTCCTGTGTTTCGGTTGGTGCCCACTGCCTCTGGTCCTGCTTTCCAGAGGAGTCACCAGCGTGTGGTGGTGCCTGGGCTTGTTCATCCCCAGGTGCAGGACTTTGCATGCCCTTGCTTTAGATTCTCCTCTGGTCTCTGGGACCTGCGATTCCTGCAGACTGGTCTTGCTAGTAAAGGCTGAGGCAGAGAATGCTTTCAGTAGCTCAGCCTTTCCCAGGTCCTGCGTAACCAGATCACCATCTTCTTTAGTAATGGGCCCACATTTTCCTTAATTTTCCTTTTGTTACCTGTATATTTACAGCAGCTCTTCTTGTCTTTGACAACCCTTGCCAGGTTCAACTGCAGCTGGGCTTTAGCTTTCCTAACTCCACCTAAACCCCACTCAAACAAAGGATGCATTAGGAAAACTTAGTTAGTTTCCTCTCTTGTTTGCATGTGTCATGAACAAGGGGACAGATATACACATTAGAGTAGAAAAATGTTTCTAGTTTGAAAATCTAAAGCTCAAATAGTGTCACTGTTAATTAAATTGCAAATTGACACTGCAGTTTTCATGATCATGAACAGAGTTTGTTATTCATTGGGCACTTTTCATTGTTCAAAGTAACTACTACTTCGGGACATTACAGTAACATCAGCTCATTAAAATGTCCAAAGTAAAGTTTGTGTGGATTCTGTGGTGGTTTTAGTGGAATTTGTCCTACTTTGTTTCCACTCTCTGTATTATATTCATTGGTTCTTACTGTGATTCTTTTTAATATTCCCCTGACGTACCCAAGGGGAATTTGCCATCTGTGTCAGGAGTCTCCAGTGAAGGATACAGCATCTTGATAATGATGGTCTTTACTAGGAAAGAAGAATTCTAAAAGCATGACAGTCTGTAGTGAGAGAATAGGGAAATGAGATATTTGGTACTGCTCACATCTGTTTTATAGGCTTTTGTCTCCTTTAAGCATATCTGTAGTATTAAAGGTTTTAGGTGATTGTCTTTAGGAAAAGAGACCTTTTTTTGGTAAGGAAAAGGACAGAAAAATTCTGCTCAGTTATTTAGAAAGAACAATTAAAATGTGAAATACTCACTGGATACAAAGAATTTTATATTCTTTAAAGAATAATTAATTTGGTTTCAGTTTGTATCATCACTCTTTTTGAAGCATGCCTAAAATTTACTTGTTTTACTTACCTTAGCAGCAGGAGAGTCGTCTTCTGTCTGTGAAATTCCAATAACACAAACTGGTTCTACAGCAAATACTTTGGCACAGATCCAGCCACCAGCACCAATGCCAAGGAAATCACAAATAGTAAGTAGACAGTCTGGGTTTTAATGTTGTTAAATCCTCTGCATTTTATGAAACACACTGTTGGCATAATAGTGTATCCTGCTATGGAAAAAGTGCGAGAATCCCTATACCCTGTGTTAAATATGTGTGACTTTTACTAAATATTCATGAAAAGTTTGCTTTTCTTGTGTTTGCTCTATGATAGTATGTGATTTTAAATAAAATAAAAACAGAAAACCACCACACAAAAACCAAAACTCCACGAAAAAAAAAAACACAAAGAGAAACTAAAGAAAAGAAGTATGGATTCTTTGCTTGTGTCCAGATTTGACCGACACAGTCCATGGAATGTATGGCTTGACCCACTGAAGGTGGGCAAGTTTTCTGTGTTAGTCACTTGTAGCTGAGTTTGATGAGTCAGTCACTTGTAGATCATATGTAACTTCATTCTTAAATTTCAGTGAAGTAATAAGGGTGCTTTTATGCTTATTTTTGTAATGGAAGTAGGCATACTCATTCATACAGGCAGATAAATGGCTTCAGACAAGACCAGTAGGAGTCAAGCTCAAAACAAAAGAAGTGGGTTCTTTGTCAATTGGTTCTCTTTGCAGCTCTTTGCCACCCATTCACTGGGTGCCAAGAGGAAAATCTCTTGGTAAGTGCACAGAAACCGCATCTGACTTGAGATATCCCCAGCCAGAAGGTGGTTGAAGAGTGAAGATGAAGGCTGGAAACATATGTTCTTCTCCTCCATGTTCTCCCAGCTTTACAGTGACTGTTAGAGAGGAGAGGTACTGGATGTAGATGGACTCTTCATCCAATGGTGTGGCCTTTTTATACTCTATCTACTAGTTATGATCCCGGACCATGAATGGTAGCACACCTGATAACGTCAATACCTGTATTCTTACACTGGTGTAGGTACTGGTGAAGGGTCTAGAGCACAAGTCTTATGAGGAGCAGCTGTTTCATGCTTTCCATTCCATGTAGGAGCATGATTCAATAGGTAAATAATAAACTGGGAGGTAGGAGACGTGCTCTTCCTGGGTCTGCAGTCGTCTTACCAACAGGCTCTAACAAAAAGACCTGCCTTCTCCAGTCCTCTGTCTCTCTGCCTTCATCCGTTTTCCCTTAACCTTGTCTGCTGAACTAGTAACCCTCCAGAACACAGGCTTCAGAGTGTTTGTGTGAGTAGCCTTGCACATTTGTCTCGAGCTCTCAGAATTCCTGTTAGCTATTTCTCGTCTGATCATGGTGAAAAACCACAGGGACAGCTGGAGTTCATCTTACAGCAGTTGAGAGTATAAAATCCTTGTTTTTCTTGCCTCTCCCACACTTCTTCAACCAAGTTACTGTCTGTCTTGCATCAAAATAACTTTCATGTTTTAGGCCACGACAAAAACGAAATGGTTAGCCTACATGCATCAAGGGAGTTGCCGTATTTACTTTATGAAACTGTTGGACCCTGATTGCAATTTCTGTTACATTCAGGTGTGACCAGTGGCTGCCTCCTTTCAACAGATCTGTTGGTTCTGAAACATCTACTTACCCGACTTTCTGTGTAAATTAAAGTTGTTGTAGTTTCTATTTCTTGTTCTCTCTTTTTTTGTTTTATAGGACATATTGCTTTACATATGAGTGAATGGGCTATCCTGGCTAATTTCTAGGAACAGTCATTGTCTTCACTATTTAATACTAATTGCCTGTAATGTGAAGAACAAATTTAACTGTCCAGGTGTCTCTGGGGCTTCAGTAGGGTGAATTTTGTGAGACCGACAAAATCAGCTGGATGATTTTCTTCTGTGAGAGGACAGGGAAGGAACGGAAACCTGGCTCAGGGAGTGTGTGCTAGTTAAGATGCTTTGGCTAAATCAATCTAGCTAAACCATCTTAGCTGAGATTTGGTCAGGGTCCCCCCACTAAAGAGCTTTAGCTAGATCAGTCTAGCTCAAGTACTTCGGCTAAATTGCTTCATTTAGCCTCCTACTTCAGCCTTTTGTGCTAAGTCTTTACCCTGTCAGAGAATCCAGAAGCCAGCCCAGATTTAGGAAATGATTGCAGAAGTGATCCTTGAGTAAAGAAACAAGAGTTCTAGTTGTATGTGCACATGGAGCCAGTGGCTTATCTCCTGTATAGTGCATTTGCCCAACAGAGTATTTTTCAGATGGAAATTCTTGATGCATCTTTTTTTTTTTTTATTTTTTTTTTTCCAAGGAGTATTTTGTATTTTTGAGTGTATATTGAAGGCCAGTGGCATCCTGGCCCATATTGGGAATAGTGTGGCCAGTAGGACTGGGGAGGTGATTTTTGCCCCTGTGCTCAGCACTGGTGAGGCCACACTTCGAATCCTGTGTTCAGTTTTGGGCCCCTCATGACAAGAAGGGTCTAGAGTACATGTCCTAGGAGGAATGGCTGAGAGAACTGGGGTTGTTTAGCCTGGAGAAAAGGAGGCTGAGAGGAGACCTTTACAGCTACCTGAAAGGAGGTTTTAGGGAGGTGAGGATTGGTCTATTCAACCAAGTAACAGGTAATAGGACAAGAGGAAATTACCTCTGGTTGTGCCAAGGGAGGTTTAGATTGGATATTAGGAAGAATTTCTTTCCTGAAGGGGTTATCAGGCCTTGGAACAGATTGCCCAGGGCAGTGGCGGGGTCCCTGTTGCTGGAGGTGTTTAAGAGCCATGTAGACATAGTACTTAGGGATGTGGTTTAGTCGAGGACTTGTCAGCGTTAGGTTAATGGTTGGACTCGATGATCTTAAAGGTCTGCTCCAATCTCGGCAATTCTGTGATTTTAGATTTTTGAAACTCTATTGCAGATACGTGGGAAACTTTACTGGAAGATTTCAGTCTTCTGGGAATGGCACCTATTTTAATTTCCTTGCCTTCTAAGAACAAGGAATACCTGCAATTACTGCACTTCGGAGTTAGCAATCATATCACTGTTGTACTGATGTGAGGGTTTTCCCTTTTGACCTAGCAGTTGGTTCTGGTTCAGATTGTAGCTTGACTGAGATAGAGCACCTGGCAAAGTGACTGCGATGCGGTGTGAGGCCACCAGCGCGTGAGAGTGTGCCCCACAGGTAGAGCCTAAGGACGTGCCTGGTCTGGGCAGGTCAGGTTTGTTAAACTAAAATGCAAATGGATGATTACGGAGGACTGTAGGGATCCTGCTACCTCCCTCCTTCCCCTTCCACATGTACCTTTTTCTGCAAGGCGCTCAGCTGCCACAAAGTGATGCATTGAGAAGCTGTTGGGGCAGTACGATCCACAGCAGAGACTTTTGCTGGTGAGGAGAAGTAGACTTGTGAATCACAGGAACACAGAATTGCCTAGACTGGAGAAGACTTTTGTGGAGGCTCTTCTGCCCTTACAAGCTTTCTGCTCCACAGCTGGCCTAACTAGAGACTGGGACCAACCCCTGGTGGGCTCCAGGGTGGCAGAGACCTTCTTTTCCTTAGCCTCCTTGGAGCCCGTGTCCCAAACACCCGCTGCGTTAACAGGCATCTTTTGGCCTAAACGTCGCTTACAGCTCTGTGCTGGCACCTTGGGGTACAAAGGAGAGATTTTTGCTGGCTGTGGCTGGGCAGACTGGGGAACATGGTTTGTGCTTTGCCTCCAGGTCTTGTGCCTCTCCGCTCCTTGCATCGAAACAGTGTGTGGGTAGAGAAGGAGGAGGCTGAAAACAAACACAGCAGCAGGTTGGGTTGTGCTGGGAGAGGTGGGAGATTAGGATGGTGGATGCTGTGGTACCAGAGCAAGACAATTTTGGCATCACTTCAAATAGAGCACAACTAGGGTTGGAGTCCCGCTGCAGTACTTGAACATTGCAACTCCTCGTTCAACTTCCCTATTGGAAGAGTTGCTAAACCTCTTCTCTGGCTTGCAGTCCTCAAAGTTCTACAGAGAGGCAGGGGACCTTTTGGAGGGTTTCTACACTGCTGAAATGTATTTAGCAAATTAAGGGGTGTGCTGACAGGTGGCTCAGGCCTCTGTGGTGAGGCTGCTGCTCTTAGGTTTGCTGCATAGTGCTTGATCACCCCAGCTTCTGAATAAAATTGTACTCACTGCAGTGATGTAGAGCTCTGGAAATGGGATTGGATGAGCCAGGGTGGAAGATTGCTAATGGAAACCTGGCCTGTGTTGGTGGTGCAGTGGTTCCAAAAGACTTTGGAAGCTGCCAGATTCAGCCTAGAGCATGAGCACCCAGCATAATAGATGTAGCTGAACTCTAATCTATGAAAAATAATGGTGGGAAGCAGTTCTGAAGCTTTCTTTAGATCAACTGGAAGCCTATTCTGTCTTCCATGCTGTGTCACTTACATTTACTTATTTTTATATTTCAGTCAAAAACTAAACCCAAGAGAGTAAAAGCAATTTACAACTGTGTAGCAGATAACCCAGATGAGCTGACTTTTTCAGAGGGAGATATTATAGTAGTCGATGGTGAGGAAGACCAGGAGTGGTGGGTGAGTATTTTGCATTTTCTACCAACACACATTGAAAGAAATAAATGAAATTTACAGGTTGATACTGACTTCAGAAGATTCCTCCCCATCTCATGGAAACGTGATTCCAGATTTTTTTTTTGTTCAAATAAATCAAACTTCAGACAAGTTTTTAGCTTTTCTCGGTCAGGAAAAAACCCAAACCTGACTAGCAGGGTTCACAATACGCAGGGAGTGTGGTCTGTGTGATTCCGGAGATTCTCCGGGTGTGTCAGCAATTTAAAAACCTGCTGCTGTTTCAGATGCTGTGTGGTGGGCCTCGGAAGACAGGTTTGTATTGTCCTAATTCTTCAGCTGACTGAGATTGAGAAAAGGTGTCTTTGAGCTGGGAAACCATCTCAACTCTACCGTTCCAGAGTCTCATGAGCTAAACCAAAGTCTTGGGAAAATATTATGCGTGAAAACACTTGCCTTAGGCTGTTAGCTAGCAAAGAATAGAACTTCAGATTGCATCTAAATCGACAATAATGCTGTGTAAACACAAATAGATGCATGTGAAACCCAAAACTGTTGAAGCTTGACAAATCTTTTACCTTTCAGTGATTGTTAGGAGGGGGAAGCAGAAGCAACTTTAACGGCAGAATATGGGCTGTCAGGCATTACAGAATGCGCTGACACGATGCAGCAGTGCTACTGCATTAAGAAGTGTTAGTTTAAAAGAACAGGATAAAACATTTGAAGGTGAAAAATAAAAAAAAAGAAAGAAAAAAACGTCCATAGCTGAAACACAAATGCACCTTGTTAGGACTGAATTTTCCTGTTAGCAAAAGGAAACCACCACTACTGCAGAAGCAGGGGGAGGCTTGTGGTACTGCAGGCAGGAAGGTCAGTGATACTGAAATGCCAATTTGAGATTAATTTAAAAGAATATCTGGATTCTTTCAGATTGGTCATATTGATGGAGATCCCAGTCGGAAAGGAGCTTTCCCTGTATCGTTTGTGCACTTTATTGTTGACTAAATTGCTACTGATAAGTGGAGACATTTCTCATTTCCAGCGGTCACAGAAATAAATTTTGCTCTATTGCATTTCATCTACCTATCTGCAGACACCTTGCCAGAGCACTGCCCAAGTCCTAGGTACTGTAGCTTACTTTTTTATTGCCATTGTTCTGATTTTGGGACTTTTGAAACTTTTTTCTATGTGAAAACTTCTCATGAGCAGTTTACACTTTAAAAAAAACACAACTCTTCCTGTATTTTTCAAGGTGAACTGAAAAGCTTTAACAATCAAAATCCATGTAAGTGTGTGAACATCACAGCGTTACGAATGTTCTTTTCAATCAATTCACTGTAATTTTATTCTCTCTTGTCACATGACAATGCCACAGTTCAGTGTTGCTTCCCCAGTCGAAGAAATTGTGTGCATCTAACAGGGCAGTGAATTACCCAGTTCTTGATACCGTTCGAAGTGTGGGAACCAAACCATGCAAGCTGCTGTGTAGTTCTAAATCGGACTCATTCAACATCTTGCCACACTGGCTGTCATCCAGGATGTCAACAATTATGGATTTTAATTGGGTGTCTTTGGCCAGGTGAAAGTGAAAAAAAAAAAGTATTTCAGTTTACCACAGGTGAAACTTCTTTCTTTCAGAATGGATGTAGATATTTGCTTAAAGTTATCTGAAATCTGTGTTTGTTGTTGAACTTTCTAGTTCTAATTCTGTGAGCTTGAGACTGTTTCATTTTTCTATGCTGCACGTGTGTAGAACCTGTTTTTTGAATGTTCTTTCTGTATGTTACATCCATTTTGGTCATTTAATGTGACTACTGCTGGTTAACTCAACTATGGCAATATTAACGAGTTACTCCATTAACTCAAGGCTATGAAAAACTGCACTTCCTGAAATGTACTTAACTATGATGATGGATTGCAGAGCATTTCTTACACTTGTCTCATTGTAGCGTTTAGACTTTTGTTTTGAAATTCTCGAGTTTTCTTCAATCAGCCAGCAACGTGTTCACGGGGAGAGAACATATTTGGCAGAACACTTAGCTAATTATCCTTGGTCAATAAGGTATCTCGACACCTCACGAGTACACTACCTTACGTTCTGGTTTATAAACTTTGTGTGCCACTACCTTGCAAACGACAATAGTTTGCTAACTCACCCTCTATTTATATAATATACCCACATATATGGTAGCTACACTGTCGTTTAAATTTGTTTTACTAATTTGTGAACAAAGGCTAGGCCACGGATAGTTCCCAGTTGGTTGATGGAATACAAAACGCCAACACCAATCCGACATCGTTTTGATGTTTGTATATTGTGAAATTGTTCGGGGTTTTGCTTATGCTACAGGAAACAACCGGTGGCATAGGGTAAGAAAAATCATGTCTAGGTCACATTGGCTTTGATCACGTTTCGTGACTATCGTATCTCTAGATTTATCAAGAGAACTTTGAATTTTCTGACAAACGGTGTTTGAATTGGCCATTTCGCATGGAAGAGAATGGAAGAGAGGCCACCACCATAGACGCTCGGTTTGGAGAAGAACCGCGTTGCGTGAGCGCTGGAAGAGCAACACTGATCTCGCCTGGCATTGCCTTCCCTCATGGTACAGCTGGTTGGGAGCCTCTCACGAGGGTGGGTGCAGCCAAGTAGCCGCGTAACTTTCATTTCCTAGGTGCCGTTGCTGCAGTATATAAATGGGGAACAAACTGGAATGTTTGGAGATATTTTTGTTGCAAGTTGAAGCAAATTAGTCCGTATTTTCAAAGTTCCCAGTAAGATGGTAGAGTGATAGCTTAGCACTACGTTTTTATTCACTTACTGATCTGTTCAGTTTGCAACACTATTTTGTATGTTTCTATCCCTGATAGAGTCTAGAGATTAAATGGGCATATTATTTTGCACAGATCTCCTAATGTACAGTATTTTTAACACAGAATCTTATAGTGTATGTAACAACTCGTGAAGTTAAACGATGCAAAATTTCCTTGAGTTCTGCTAGAAGAGGAAATACACTTTAAAACGTCACAGCCTTGTTCACTGGTCACTTAGGAACTAGGAAACTTGTAGAACACACCTTAAGAGCACTAACGGTGCAGACAGATAAAATCTTGAGGACCAATAAAGAGCAGCTAAGCAAAATTTATCCCTGGATTTTCCATGTTTCTCAAAGTTTGCTCCTCTGGCAGAGGAAAAAGAAATTCTAGAGCCTGTAGATATCTATTTATAATATAAAATTTAAGAATTATAAGTCCAAATTTTGGTGTATTTCATACAACTTTTCACATCTGATTAAAATAACAATTCAGAAAAATCTGTTCATAGACAGACTATTAGGTTGCTGTGTTAACTGTTTAAAAAGGAGCAAGTGACACTTAAAATGCAGCTTAGAATGCTATGAGATGTATAATACTCGATTCAGTTGTTTTTATTTTGTTTAGTTGCAGAGCAACTGTATATATTGTATAACCTAAAATCAACTCTTATTTTCCATGTCCTGGATGCAGTGATTTATAATTAGAGCATGATTAATAAATTTTACTCTTGTTAACCAGTCAAATGTCTGGAAAAATAAAACTACTTTTAAAATCACTGTGGCTACTTCTCTTCTGTTACTCTATCGATTAGGGGGATGGGGTTATAGCTGGGATTGCAGCGGGGCAGTGCTCTAGAAATTATGAGGACCAGGTGGCCTCCCATCCCCCTAGGGTGAGATCAGTGTGCTCAGCTTGCTCCCTGAAATGCTTATACACCAATGCACGCAGCATGGGAAATAAGCAGGAGGAGCCAGAAACCTGGGTTCGGGCAGGAGATTATGACCTGGTGGCAATTACAGAGACATGGTGGGACAGCTCACATGACTGGAATGTGGTCATGGGTGGCTATGTCCTTTTCAGGAAAGACAGGCCAGCCAGGCGAGGTGGTGGAGTCGCTCTTTACGTGAAAGAGCAACTACAGTGTCTTGAATACCATCCAGGCATGGATGAGGAGCAAGTTGAGAGTGTATGGGTTAGAATTAAGGGGCAGGCTGGCAGGAGAGATACTGTTGTGGGTGTCTATTACAGGCCACCAGATCAGGGTGAGGAAGTTGATGAGGCCTTCTACAGGCAGCTGAGAGTGGTCTCACAATCACAGGCCCTGGTTGTCGTGGGAGATTTTAACTTCCCTGATATTTGCTGGAAGGACAACTCAGCCAGCCAGCCACAGTCCAGGAGGTTCCTCCAGTGCATGGATGATAATTTTCTGATGCAAATGGTGGAGGAGCCGACTAGGAGAGGAGCACTGCTGGACCTCATCCTCGCTAACAAGGAGGATCTGGTTGAAGAAGTAAAGGTTGAGGGCTGCCTTGGCTGCAGTGACCATGAAATGGTGGAGTTTAGGATCTCATGTAGCAGAAACAAAATAGCAAGCAGAATTGCAACCCTGGACTTTGCCAAGGCAAACTTTGGATTTTTCAAGCAATTACTAGAGAAAATCCCATGGGCAAGGCTGCTTGAAGGTAAAGGGGCCCAAGACAGTTGGTTAGCGTTCAGGGACTGCTTCTACCGTGTTCAAGATCAGAGCATCCCGACACGTAGGAAGTCAAGGAAGGGAGCCAGGAGACCTGCGTGGCTAAACAGGGATCTGCTGGGTAAGCTCAAGGGCAAGAGGAGAATTTACAGATCTTGGAAGGCAGGGCTGGCCACTTGGGAAGAATATAAGGCTATAAGGCTGTTGTCCGAGGGTGTAGGGAGGCAACTAGGAAAGCAAAGGCCTCCCTAGAATTGAACCTGGCAAGAGGGGTCAAGGACAACAGGAAGAGCTTTTTCAAATACGTGGCAGATAAAACTAACCCCAGAGGCAATGTAGGCCCACTGATGAATGAGGTGGGTGCCTTGGTGACAGAAGATACAGAGAAGGCAGAGTTACTGAATGCCTTCTTTGCCTCTGTCTACTCTGCCGGAGGCTGTCCTGAGGAGCCCCGTTCCCCTGAGGCCCCACAGGAAGTCAGGGCAGTGGAGGAGTTTGCTTTAGTCGATGAGGACTGGATTAGGGACCAATTAAGCAATCTGGACATCCATAAATCCATGGGTCCAGACGGGATGCATCCACGGGTGCTGAGGGAGCTGGCTGATGTCATTGCTAGACCACTCTCCATCATCTTTGCCAAGTCTTGGGAGACGGGAGAGGTGCCTGAGGACTGGAGGGAAGCAAATGTCACTCCAGTCTTCAAAAAGGGCAAGAAGGAGGACCCAGGAAACTATAGACCGGTCAGCCTCACCTCCATCCCTGGGAAAGTGATGGAACGACTTATCCTTGGTGCCATCTCAAGGCATATCAGGGATAAGAGGGTCATTAGAGACAGTCAACATGGCTTCATCAAAGGGAAGTCGTGCTTGACTAACCTCATAGCCTTTTATGAGGATATAACAAGGTGGATAGATGATGGCCGAGAGGTGGATGTGGTCTACCTTGACTTCAGTAAAGCATTTGACACAGTCTCCCACAGCATCCTTGCTGCTAAACTGAGGAAGTGTGGTCTAGACTCTCGGGTAGTGAGGTGGACTGTGAACTGGCTAAGGGGAAGAAGCCAAAGAGTTGTGGTCAATGGGGCGGAGTCTGGTTGGAGGCCTGTATCCAGTGGAGTGCCTCAAGGGTCGGTACTGGGACCAGTATTATTCAATATCTTCATCGATGACTTGGATGAGGGACTAGAGAGTACTATCAGCAAGTTTGCTGATGACACCAAGCTGGGAGGAGTGGCTGACACACCAGAAGGCTGTGCTGCCATTCAGCGAGACCTGGACAGGCTGGAGAGTTGGGCGGGGAAAAATTTAATGAAATATAACAAGGGTAAGTGTAGGGTCTTGCATCTGGGTAGGAACAACCCCAGGTTCCAGTATAAGTTGGGGAATGACTTATTAGAGAGCAGCGTAGGGGAAAGGGACCTGGGAGTCTTGGTGGACAGCAGGATGACCATGAGCCAGCACTGTGCCCTTGTGGCCAGGAAGGCCAATGGCATCCTGGGGTGTATTAGAAGGGGGGTGGTTAGTAGGTCGAGAGAGGTTCTCCTTCCCCTCTACTCTGCCCTGGTGAGACCCCATCTGGAATACTGTGTCCAGTTCGGGGCCCCTCAGTTCAAGAAAGACAGGGAACTGCTGGAGAGAGTCCAGCACAGGGCAACTAGGATGATTAAGGGAGTGGAGCATCTCCCTTATGAGAAAAGACTGAAGGAGCTGGGGCTCTTTAGTTTGGAGAAGAGGAGGCTGAGGGGTGACCTCATTAATGTTTACAAATATATCAAGGGTGAGTGTCACGAGGATGGAGCCAGGCTCTTCTCGGTGACAACCACTGATAGGACAAGGGGTAATGGGCTGAAACTGGAACATAAGAGGTTCCGCTTAAACTCGAGAAGAAACTTCTTCTCAGTGAGGGTGACGGAGCCCTGGAACAGGCTGCCCAGAGAGGCTGTGGAGTCTCCTTCTCTGGAGACATTCAAGACCTGCCTGGACACGTTCCTGTGTGGCATAGTCTAGGCATTCCTGCTCTGGCAGGGGGACTGGACTTGATGATCTTTCGAGGTCCCTTCCAATCCCTAACATTCTATGATTCTATGATATTATTCTGTTCAATGTGTAAAATGAGAAACAGTTGAGTAGCACTTGAGCAAAAAAAACAACTACTTGTGGATTTTTAGTCAAACACAGAAACAGTGTAGAGGGCACACGTACCATGAACTTAGAGGTGTAAAGCACCAGATGACCAAATGACTTCGCTCTTGTTTTGTTTCTAGTATCAAGGTTAAGCAGAGCTAAAGTCTCTATTAACAAATTCTTTTCCAGACAAAGAGATAGAAGCATCAGTTTTATTTTACAATTCTACAATATTGACATTAATATACAAAACATGACTTAGTGAAAAAAAAATAACGTTAAATAGAAAATTCTGTATTGTCCTGGAAACTGAAGATGGATTAGTTTCTTCAAGTCACAGCTGGAGAATGACAAAGTACCGTATGTGAGGTCGCAAGGCTCTTCTTGGCACAGCGAGTCTTTTCCACGTTTGCCTGTAGCTGCAGCTGGTCCGTGTTATCGCAAAGGAGCCCCGTTTCCTCCCCACACAGAGGCTTCTTGTACTGCACCGTCACGTGCTGCTGAAGAAAATCAGGACTTCTCCGACATCAAAACCGAATCGAAGGCTGTAGATAACACTTTGCAAATAGCTTGTGCCTGTTCCTAAAAAAAAAAAAAACAACATACCCAAACACGCACATTAACACTTCCTGAAGAACTTCCAAAAGTCTCAAAACTCATTTAAAGGAGAATGTGACCTTTATCACTCTCCTCCCAGAGACGCACGAAATGAAGCAGCACGAGTGAGGTTTGGTTTCTGTGGTCTGCAGTGACACGTGGGAAGCTGTTTACTTGAGCTCTTTTGAAGCAAGTCAGGAGTTGTTGGCTTTCATCACAGCCTGATGCTGGCGTTCAGAAGGTCAGTTCACGTGTTGCCCCAGTGCTGCGGAGGGTGTGTGCTCTATCGTAGTACCTCGACAGTGAACTCCCCTACCCTTAAGAAGGGATCACTTCCCTTGCTTATAAATACAAATGCATGCTCTGTTACCAGAATTGTTACTCAATCCCTCCCTGCTCTGTCCAATCTTAAGAGGCTTTTGTCTTTGAAAATACAAACGGAGGATTGTTCTTAGCAGCTAGGACAGCACTCTTTAGATTGCAGAGAGCTTTCTCAGGCATGTAGATTCGTTGGCACTTTTAGGGAACGCAGGTAGTTTTTCTTACAGCTGATCAAAAGCAGTCAGCTGAGCTTTGCAGAGCACTTTTTTTTTTTTTTTAAGTGATTCCCCTTCTGCCAAAAAGCCTTCACAAGGGGCCTTGGGTTTTTACAATCAAAACACCGATATCTAAATTAAATACCGTAAACATAAAATCTTACCAAACTATTGCACTGATATACCCAGAGGCTGCATTCTTCAGAGGTTGCATCTGTTGTCTTCAAAGCCAGTAAACTTTTTCCTGCTCCCAGACCATCATCATAGCAGACCATCCGTACAATTAAATAGAGAGCATGCCTATGTAACACATCCTGAAACCAGGTGGCAAATAAAAGTTACTCTGGAACAGTGCAACAGCTATTTCACTTTTCCACCTGTTTTGATTCTCTGTCTTTACAAAAGAATACTTCTGATTTATTTACAGGACAAAAGTATTCCTTGCTAAATTTGTAATTTTTTCTTTGAGTGTATAGTCAAGATATTTTTTAAATGAAGTGGTGGTTTCACACAGTTTTAACTTTAATTTTTGCTTCCATTTTAGAATTACATTCAGATGTGGACTGTATTCCTGGCCGTACTACAAAAGCACACGTTCATTTCCCACCTACTCTCACTTGCCCTCTGTGAGCAGCACAGGTGTCACTCTGTACCTACCTCTGGCACAGAGGTAACTTAAACCAGCTTTTTACTTTTCTGGTGTTTTTCCAATCCCCTGTGAGTTCCAGGATGGATTCCCACCAGAAACTGTCCCAGAAGTGGGTACAGATAAGGTCCATGTGGCTGCAGCCAGGCCAGTTTGTGGTCTGAGCCACAGCGCGGGTTCTGACTCTTGCAAGTATCTCATCTGGGAGACTTCTATTCTCCACTGCAGGGTTTCACCAAAGTCCCAACTGGTCTTGGCCATTCCGAAAGGGGATTGGGTGATGACACCCAGTACCAGGTCTCTGCAGACCGACCCTACACAAAGCCTTTATTCTCAAGCCATCATACCCAACCAACAATGTGCATGTGGTCTATTCCACTTCTAGGGCCTTATGACGTCAAGACAGTTCCTTGTTCCACACTCATGGCATAAAACACCTTGTCCCTATGAGTAGCTGAAGGGCCTAAAGAAACATCCACTTCAGTACAGAAGCTGTAAAAATGGACTTGATGCCTGCTAAGAAACCCTGGAGGAGAGCCCTCTACCAGAGGTCCTAAGATCCCCTTGCTGAAAAACATCTCCATCCCTGACATTCACTGAGCAATCACAATTCTTCGTGCCATCATAAACTATTGTATCACGCTCAAGGCAGCTGAAGCTGACACAGAACTTACTGAATCTGCCTCTCTATGAATGCCAAGATTCCCCTCCAAATTACTAGTAGCTTTTTAGAATCACTCACTTGGAACTTACTACAGTGCTAACGTGCATGTGGATTATCGTTAAAAGAGGAAGGACAGACCTCTCTCAAGTACACAGTGCTGTAAATTCATTTCCTTCCCTCCTTCTAATATTTGGCTACAAGGGGATTTTGCAGTTGAGAGAGAAATTAGAGGGCAGCTGGACAAGCTTTGCCATACATGTATGTCCATACATATAACGTACAAATACATGCGAACCGAAAGGCCAGAGCCTCAGCGTGACTTCTATAAAAATCGGTTTCTAATGGTTGCATCCACAAACAAGGGAATTGTATCAGTGAATCATGTATCTGTACATACTTCACTCAGTAATGAAATAATTTCTCAAAAGTTGGCCGAAATCCATGAGGAAAAATTTTGCATCCTGCAGTCAATTCTCTCTGGCATCTGAAATGAGAAGCTGCCTGTTCACCTGCAAATATATCTGTGAATCACAGAGCTCCCACATTTCGCCCAGAGTCGTAAAAGGCTGAATTCTGTGTATGAATGCAGGAAAAAGCTTTCCATTGTGGAACTCTGTGAAAAAGTTACGTAGACTAACATGCTAAAGGACAAATTAAATGTCAACAGTGACACAGATGCAAAAAAGCCAGAATTTGGAAAACAGGATGCAATGCAATAAAAGCCCAGTGCAAGCTAGTTTCATCACAAAAGGCTTTAGCAGCTTGTGCACGCTTTCAGCTTGAAGACAGAAGAATGATGGATGAAAATCTTAAAAATTACATATTTGATCTTTATCAAAATACAAAGGATTTTAAGGAATACTGTAACCTATGTACTTAACCAAGAATTTAGGAAGACAGCAAAAACAGAACCCGGAAGAATTCAAAGTCTCAGTAACAACTACTACACTTCTTCCCAGGCATTAGAAACAAGAGTTTTATTTTACGAAGGGACCAAAGGAAATTTTTTGGCTCTTTTCAGAGTATTCAGCTATTGAGCAATGCTATTCATCGTCCTCATCTCAGGGCTTTGATGAAGAGGCACTGCTGGGTTGTTGATGGGTCATGACTTCATAAGGCCAAGTATTTATGGTATCTGGGGCTCAGAGGGCAACCAGAAGGAAACCACATGGCTGCAGTACAAAGCTACACAAAAGCAACTGGAAGGCCCCGGGGAAGAGACCGGATTTTTATTTATAGCAAAAGGCCTACTTGAAGTACACTAAAGGAAAATAAACTACGTGTAGGAAATGATGCCAGCAAAAAATAGGCTTGATCAATGAAGTGGAATCATGAGGCTTTAACACAGGAGTGAACTCCCACTCTTGGATTAGGAATGCAAGGCTGGAACTTTGTTACAAAGGAAGACAACTCAGGTATTGTTGTGAAAAAAAAAATAAGATATTTTTTTTTAATCTCCACAATAACATCCAGTGCATGACTAACTCAGGCTGAGGAACAAATGGTCTCTGCCACCCCAGTCATGTTCCTTTTCCGTGTGAGAGGACAACAGGACAGCCACAGAGGAAGGAAAATGTGCCTGAAGAGCATAAAGGCTTGCTTGCCTTTTGCCTGGTACTCTACCTCAGAAGGAATGGATTCTTGTCATATATCAAATCAATCCAACCAGGAAAATACAGAGAGCCCCGAGGACATATGACATGAAGCACTGCTGCTGTGAGAGCTTGTTTGTTTGTTTTACTTTTGCTTAAAGCCAGAAGTGACATTTTGGTCACACAGATCTACTGGGGAAATAAACAAAAGCACTTTTCAACTCTCACCAAAAAGACAGTTTGTTGCAAATCACTTACATACTGATCAGATGTTGAAACTTTAATGCCATATTTCGAAACTCCCATAATAAACTCCTCTTCACCTGGAACAAAAGGTAACTTTCCATCTTGCTTTGGAGGGAAACAAACAAAAGCCTTTAGTGCAGACAGAAGAAAATGAAGATACATAAAAGAAAAATGCATTTATGTGTACTTCAGTCTACTGGCATCAGCGATTTCACTAATCCTGCTTACACCCTGCTGTGCCCGCCACTCTTACGCTCGTCCTGTCCCTTAAGTAAAATATATTCAGGAGAGGTTCAGACTTGACATTAGGAAGCATTTCTTTACCAAGAGGTCGGTGAAACTCTGGAACAGGCTTCTTAGAGAGGTGGTCGATGCCCCCAGCCTTTAAGAGGCATTTGGACAATGCCCTTCATGGCATGGTTTAACTTTTCATCAGCCCTGAAGTGGTCGGGCAGTTGGACTGGCTGATCATTGTAGGTCCCTTCCAACTCTGCTCATGCATGCCCTATCATGCTGCGCTGACCCTGGGTGATCCATGTTGCAAATGTTGTTAATTTGGCTGTAAAAGTAGTTTTAGCGTATATTCAGATACTTGAAATGTCGAGTTGCTTTAAGATAAACAGACATTCTGCGCTTTTCAGAGATACAAATGATCAGCTGCCTAATGAGAACAACCAGTTGGGGCTCTTCGCACAAAAATAAGTACAAGCAACCGCAGTTTGGCAACGATGACCCAAATACTACTCAGGCTCTTTGGTCACAGGTTCGTAAGCGATTATAAGCAGAAACTTGACATTTTCCTCTACGTAAAAACTTCTACACTACTGAGGAAATCTGGAGGAGATTATTTTTTTCCCCAGATACTAAGCCTAACAGTGCTGAAGACAATATGCTCAGTAGTGACTCGTAAAAAGTGCCTTCCTTCCGAATCGGCTTCTTCAGACGGGCTCTTTGGATACATCTTCTCCAGTTACTCACTAGGATGGAATTGGGAGTGTGAAAGCTTTTGAGATTCACAGCTTAATGTTTTTTGAAGTAAGCCACTTTATTCTAGTAAGTCTAAAATCCACAAAGATGTCAGATCATGTGATAATAGGAAAGGAATACGCCTAAGCTTAAGGTGTTCCGACATCGTTGGTATCGTCTTTTGTAACCCACTTACCTGTGCAACGTCTATGTAATTTATCAAGTCCAATGGCCCTTCAAGACTCTTGCTCTCATTATATTTCAATTTTTCAATGGCACCAACATATTTTACTCTGAATTCTGCACACGTATCAGAATTACTATTGCTTTGCCCTGCAACAAAATAAAACAAAGTAATTCTGAAGAATTCCAGAACAGTAATACTATTCTAATTGGTGTTAATGGGGCTAACTTACTAAATTCCATAACTTTTCCAGCCTTTCAGCAAATGCTTAACCTTACCACAGTGTATTAACTCCTCTCTTCAATGAACTGTCCTGGCTTTACTCAGAACAGCCCTTGGTAAAGACAACAGTTTCATATGAATCCATAATACAGCACTGTTTATACTAGTTCAAATTTGGAGTTAACAACCTTGAAACACAAAACATAGAAAAGCTGGTTCTATTTTTATATAAGTACATATTTGTTTTAAATTTACTGTTTAGTTCAACAGCAATGTACTGTCATCTGGTGAGCAAGAACAGGGGAAAGTAAATCTTATTCCCGTTATTTCAATGCAAATGTAAACTTACGAAAGCAGAAAACATAGCTTCCAAAAAGTTACATGGGATTTATGCTGTGTAACAGACTGGTAACTGAACTGTTTTTCTTACTCAGACACTTTACTTTGAAAACAGCAACTTAATCCTGTATGAACCATTAATCCTCGAGTAACGTATGCATTAGTCAACAGGCTAACAGATTCACTCACAGTTATTAGAAATACACATTTTACTCTTTCCCATTTTCTGCCCTTTTATATGAACACACATAGAGTTATTCCTGCCCCATATACATCTGTTCAAACTCTGATTACATACCTGAACTTTTTGTGGAGTCTGTATCTAGACTGGCCACAGTACTAGACCTGGAAAGTCCCCCAAGACTGGAATCTACAGACTAAGAAAAAAAAATCAGCATCATCAGAAAGTTACTGAGAAAATATTAATAATTCACTTTTAGATGCCCTGCCTCAACTCTTCTTTTTTTTTTTTTTTTTAAATAAACTAACATTTATATTCTAATTACTTCAGCAGCACTGCAAAACCAGGAGAAAAAACCACAAGCTATTCCTTTCCTCAAGTTATCTTTCTGCTTCAATGTAGATTAAACTGATATAAATTCAGCAGGAACGCCTGAGAAGTCCTTGAGAAGTCCACAAATATTCTTCAAGAAGGAGGAAATAAAAGGAGAAAATGAACCTTAAGGATATGTCCAGACTTTTCTGGTACTGCCTCTTAACTCAAAGAAATTGACAACTACATGCTTGAAGTAACATAGCAGGGCACTTTGGAAAATGGAGAATATTCACCTGATCATTCCAAAACCTGTCAGGCAAAATGGACACATTATTCAAAATGAAGAATGCTTTTTAGAGAAACTAAGTAACCAACAAGTACCGAATAACAAACTCATTCTTGGCGCCTGACACCAGGCACCTTCTTAAAGATGGTACCTGTCACTACAGAACAAATCATAGAATCATAGAATCATAGAATGTTAGGGATTGGAAGGGACCTCGAAAGATCATCAAGTCCAATCCCCCTGACAGAGCAGGAATGCCTAGACTATGCCACACAGGAACGTGTCCAGGCAGGTCTTGAATATCTCCAGAGAAGGAGACTCCACAGCCTCTCTGGGCAGCCTGTTCCAGGGCTCCGTCACCCTCACTGAGAAGAAGTTTCTTCTCGAGTTTAAGCGGAACCTCTTATGTTCCAGTTTCAGCCCATTACCCCTTGTCCTATCACTGGTTGTCACCGAGAAGAGCCTGGCTCCATCCTCGTGACACTCACCCTTGATATATTTGTAAACATTAATGAGGTCACCCCTCAGTCTCCTCTTCTCCAAACTATGTGCTACTGATTCCTCCAAACCTTACTCTGTGCTGCTGGTAGCCCTTGTGTTTGTGGGCTTCACTATGGAATCAATCAAGCATTCATCTCAGAATAAGAGGACTTTATAATGAGTAGGTTTTTTTTAACTCTCATAATACAATTTGAGGAATAGCAGAAAGTGCTGCTTGTGGAACGTGGTGTTTTATGGAAATCACATCCTACCATCAGTGCAAGCAAACCACTGAACCGTCAACTTGTAACAAACGGAGTATAAACCAAATTCATCTTACCTTGCTTTTAGTACTGATTTCACTGCTTTGTGAGCTGCTGCTGCTGTGTCGTTTTTTTCCTTTTCTAAACATTTTTTCATAATTGGATCAAGGAAGATCTTCTAAGTAGGAAAAATAAAAATTAAAGGTGTCATACTATCAAGGGAAGGAATTCCTGGCAAACACTTGAGTGACTGTGTCCAAAGAGGGCAAAAACTGTAAAATTTTAAAGGACTCTCAGAATGGAAGCAGGATAATCTGGTGCTCTTCACATGGGACTGGGGAAAGTCCCTCAAGCTCTCTGCTCAACTTCCCTATCCTTCTGATTCATAAAAGAATGCTGCTGCCTAGTTTACAGACTTTTGCAAAGGTCTAATGCATATAAAGATACAGATTTAGAAATAAGAAAAAAAGTTAAAATCTGTATTTCCACTTAAAAGCATTAGAAGACTTTGATTTGTAACTACGATCTAAGTGCCCTACAAAGCGCAGCCAATGCAATCCCTGCTCCAGAGATGATGCTTCCCTTAAAAGCAAGCAAACAAAAAAAACCTCCCAACCAACAAACCCTACTTTTGAAGAACTACTTTTGTGATACTCCCAGGAGCAGCCATTACTAGTTAACACATTCCTTAAAGCAGGAAGTGGCCACAGAAGCAAGATACGCAGAGTGCAAGGAGTGTTCCAGGGACATTTCTCCCGTATCTGCTTTACTGCTTCCCTTAGCCTTTGCCCGGCCAGCGGGAAGCGGCACAGGGCTGGCTGCGGGTCAGGGAGTGCCGAAACCCTATTTCCCAGCTTCAGAGCAGAACACCTGAACTGCGAAGCTTCAGGAGCCTGGGGCAGGCGGAAGGCGGAGGCCGGAGCAGGAGCACAGCGGGCCATGGAGGAGCTCTCCCCAGCCCCCGGCCCGGCACACGCGTTGGCCGCGGTGCATCCCTCCGCCTGCCGGCGAGCCCGGCCTCCGGCTCCCGCGGCCGGGACAGGCACGGCGAGGCCGGGCAGGGCAGGGCAGGGCAGCGCTGGGTCCCGCCTTCCCGTTCCCCGCGCCGGCCCCCAACGGGGGACCCGGCAAACGGCAAAGCCCCCTCGCCGCGAAAAGCGGGGTCCCCAGCGGCTCGGCTCCCCCGGCCGAGCGCCCCTCTGCAGCGCCCCCCCGCCCCGCTCCCCGCCTGCCGGGGACGCTCCGCGCCAGCCCCTTCTCCCCGCAGCCGCTGCCGGGGGCTCAGCGCCCGGGCGGGCCCCGGACCCCTCACCCGCGGCGCCCACTCGCCGCCGCCCCCTCACCTCGGCCTAGGCGCGCGCCCTTCCCCTTCCGGGTCGCTCCGCGCGCGCATGCGCGGCCCGGCCCCGCGCGCGGCGGCGGCGGCGGAGAAGGGAGGTCGCGGGGCCGCGCCATGTCGGCCAAGAGGAAAGCGGAGGCCCTGATCCCGGCGGAGGAGAGCGACCAGCTGCTCATCCGGCCCCTGTGAGCGCCCGCCCCGCCCGCAGCCGCGCCGGGGCCGGGGGAGGGGGGTGTCGGGGCAGCGGCCCGGGGCAGGACGGGGCCGGGGGCGGGGGTGTCGTGCTGTGCTGCCGCCACAGGAGGGGTGGGGCCGCGCCCTGAGCGGCCCGAGCGAACGTCGTGTGGTAGTTTAAATTGATTTTTTTTTTCCTCTGGTAAAGACACCAATAAAATTCGAATGTCTGTCTGGTGGGATCGCAGTTGTTGTCGTCTGGGCAGCTTTAAGATGCTCCTTGGAGCTTATTCGGCCCCAGGCAATCTGCTGTCTCAGGGCCCTTTCCACAGCCCAGTGCCCTGAGGCTCGAGCGTGTGGGCACGGAATGAAAACCAGAGGAAACCAAAATAAGTTCCCCAAACAGGTTCTTTTTAGTTCTGTTACGTTTTTCATTTCCGTTGAGATAGGTGTAACTGTTCGGTTGTTCTCAGTATCTGAGCTTAAAAGGAGTTGTTATTTTTACACAGAAAAATAGCCCCACGAAAGTCATCCAGCAGACAATTCTACCCGTACCCTGTGGGTCGTTTTAATTTTGGTGATTTTACTCTTTTGCAGAGGTGCTGGCCAAGAAGTAGGAAGGTCATGCATTATTCTGGAGTTTAAAGGAAGAAAAATAATGGTAATTACTGCATGAATGTATTTGCACTTCCTCTCACAAACACACACAGAATCACAGAATGTCAGGGGTTGGAAGGGACCTCAAAAGATCATCTAGTTCAACTCCTCTGCCAGAGCAGGATCCCCTGGGGCAGCCACACAGGAACACATCCATGTGAGTTTTGAAAGTCTCCGGAGAGCCTGTGCCAGTGCTCTGTCGTCCTCACAGTGAAAAAGTTTGCCGTCATGTTGTGGTGGAACCTCCTATGCTGCAGCTCATTATGATACTTCAGATTACAAAAAGATGTTACAAGTTAAATTCAGCCTTTGCACTGAAGTCAGCTGCTGTGCAGAGAAGGCACATTTTGTAGCATTTTGGAACAGTGTAATATATATGATAGTGAGCATTGCAGAGGCTGGCCTGTAAAATAAATCTATATTCCCAGACAGAATGTCAGTGTCTAAAGTGTGGATTCTAAAATTTGTACATACTAGGTTTCAGTGGAACGTAAGGCCAAGTTATGTGTCAACAGTCACGTATAAATAGTGGCTAAAATAAGTGGTATATGCTGGTTCTGTGTCTTCAGGTGCTGTTGAAGTGGGAATGGAAGGTTGCGTAGATACAAAGTTACAAACAGAGACTGGAGTCTTTTGAAAGGTGTTCAATTTCTTGGTGGAGATTTAGACAGAAGCCTAAGATGTGAAATCCAATGCTAAAAGCAGTGTTTAAGGGAAAAATACTTTTATTTGCATGATACTAAAAGATACCAGTCACTAGTGACTATATTTTACACCAAAATGGAAGACTTTTTTTATGTGGTCCATTAGATGCTTTAACTTCCTTTAATTTTTCAGCTTGATTGTGGAATCCATCCTGGACTGGAAGGAATGGATGCTCTTCCTTACATTGATTTGATAGATCCTGCTGAGATTGATCTCCTCCTAATTAGTCAGTAAGTTGCACCTAAAAGAACAAGTATACTGAATCACAGAATCATCTAAGTTGGAGAAGACCTTTAATACCATTGAGTCCAACCATTAACCGACACTGCCAGGTCTACCACTAAACCGAGTCACCAAGCAGCACATCTACACATCTGAATGCCTCCAGGGATGGTGACTCAGACCGCTTCCCTGGGCGGCCTCTTGCACTGCTTAACAACCCTTTCAGTGAAGAACTTTTCCTCATGTCCCATCTAAACCTCCCGTGGTGCAATATGAGGCCATTTCCTCTTGTCCTGTCACTTGTTACTTGGAAGACCCCACCTCGCTACAGCCTCCTTTCAGGTAGCTGTAGAGGGTGAGAAGGTCTCCCATGAGCCGCCTTTTCTCCAGGCTAAGGAACCCCAGTTCTCTCAGTTGCTCCTCATAAGACTTATTCTCTGGAGCCTTCATCAACTTTGTTGCCCTTCTTTGGACACACTCCAGCACCTCAGTCTCTCCTTGTGAGGGGCCCAAGACTCAACGCAGAATTCAAGGTGTGGCTTCACCAGTGCCGCCTACAGGGGGCAGTCCCATCCCTACTCCTACTGGCCACACTTTTTATTATGTGTGGTCTGAGCTGTGTTCACGTTTAGGTTATTGAGAGGCTGAAAAGAGGTGTTATATGGATGGTCATGGCATGGCAAAATTGTAGTTTCTAAGTTTTTTTAAATACAGGATATTCAGTCACTTTTGACATTACAGCTCTCCTCTGAGCTCGCTGTGATGTCTGACTTCTGTGTAACCTGGTCTTCTTTAACACTGTCGTGATAGTTTTCTGCATAATGACTACTGGAAGTACTGGTTGTACTTTTTGCTCTATTGACCTTGAATTAAAAAGGTTCTCAAGAGACTTATCGTAAGCTTTGAATGTGGTCTTAATATTGCTTAGTGTCAAAGAAAAAAAGAGCCATTTCTAAATGATTTAAGCGGGTCCCTGTAAAATTCTAAGCTTTTGTGATATGTACTTGTTCTACCTATATTTCAAAAGTACTTACTTAAGATAGGTCAAACTAGAAGTACATCCAAATAATTATATTTTAGTAGTTCATGTTTTAATCCGTAGTGTCCAACATGAAAACTCAGGATCATATTTGTTACCTTTCTTGTATCTTGGACATTTATTCCTGGTTCCTGTTATTTTTCTGCCTCTGTACGTAAATTACAAAAAAAAAGTTAATTCTGAAATTATATGGGTAAAACATTTGCAATTAATGGAGAGTATACTATATTATTCTTCAAGTTTTCTTGATTGCCTTTCTAGTCACTAGAGGTCAGATTTTTGACCATCATAGTTAACAAGAAGGTTGAAAATTCTGTTTCTGGGTTTTTGGGACACTATGATATTTATTAATGTTGTGTGATGTATTAATCCTATGTCTTTTAAGTTTCCATTTAGATCACTGTGGGGCTTTACCATGGTTTTTGCAGAAAACAAGTTTTAAAGGAAGGACGTTTATGACTCATGCCACAAAAGCTATTTACAGATGGCTTCTTTCAGACTATGTCAAAGTCAGGTAAGCTGATCTGTGCGTTGTCCCTTCAACTCCTGATTTATTTCACCTATATATCCACCAGGAAACAAGCTTCACAGTTTCTAGCTTGTGTCAGAAACCTGATAAAAAGTCCTCTTGTAACTTCTGTCCTGGGCTGATGGGAAAAGTGTGGTTTAGTTGCTGTTTTTGTGGACTGTTACAAGCTAAGTGGAAGATCTCTGTCTAGGACTGGGCACCTGTTGGTACTTTTAGACAAATCCAGAGCAGATTCTGAACTGAAGAGACTATTACAGCATGGCCTTTCAAAAGAAAGGTGTTTTAACTCTGCTTAAGTTATGTACATTCGAGTACCTGGGCTTGATTTCTAATGTAGGAGACACAGCGTTGTTGAATGGAAGTCCTGCTGGCAGTGGGGAAAAATGCAGGAAATGTTTTTTTTCCAACTGTTGTATAATCTAAGATGGTAAGATGAGCTAATACCTGGCCATTTCACTTACATGTAGTAATATATCAGCGGATGACATGCTATATACAGAAACAGACCTTGAAGAGAGCATGGACAAGATTGAGACCATCAACTTCCATGAGGTGAAAGAGGTGGCAGGAATCAAATTCTGGTGTTACCACGCAGGCCACGTTCTGGGAGCAGCCATGTTTATGATTGAAATAGCTGGCGTGAAGGTATTTTCTTTTTATTATAAAGTCAAAATCCAGCCTGATTTCTGATGTAATGATTAATTAATTATTATTGTCTCTTAAGCCCCACCACTGTGGCTGGAGCTGTCAAATGGACTCAAGTCAAGGTGGGAGGCCTTGACTTAGGGAATGTGTTTTCCCATTGATTAGAACTAGCACGTGCTGTGCCTGTTGAACCAGGTAGGATGTTTGGATTTTATAGGAAAGAGTTATGACTCAAGACTTGGAACCAGCAAACAGGTGATTTTCCTTGCTGGTCCATTCAGAGGAAGCTGAGGGCTGTGGCAGTCTTATGGAAGCTGCAGTTTAGTAAAATCTGTGAACAAATGTTTGATTTTGTAATTCTGATTTACCATATCTGCCTGTTTCGGGTGCTTAAGTGGTATTTGTGTGAGTACACAAGTTGTATTTTTCTCATAACACTCTTATGCTAAAGTACCTAAAGGAATAGGATTCTGAATAATTTTAGGCACAGAGGGCTTAAATAAGTCATCATATAGTCACAGGCAGTGCTGTGTGACAACCAGATGCTTGGAACTAATCTTGTGAACTAGAGTTCAGCAGGATAATCAGCACCCAAGAAAAGTTTCATAAAGCCTCAAAGAGGAAAGAGAAGTGATGTTTTAGTTGTTGCTAAGCAGTGCTTACTCTAATTCAAGGATTTTTAAATTTTCCGTGCTCCCAAGCAGCTGTGGCATGCTTAGTTCCTGGCTGGGGTCAAGCCGCAGCACCCTCTTATGAAACATGACTCAAATGGATTGGGTTTTAATACTTGTTTTTTAATTCCCTATAAAAGAAATGAGGAATGCGATAGGAGGTTGCCTGTAGACCGGTTATCTGTTGTCATTTTATTATTCACATTTTCATCAATGGAATAGTAGTTAACTACAAAACGTTCAATTTTGAAACAATCATTTTGGGCACAGAGAGCTCCATTCCACCCTTGCAGTTAAGAATACGTTAAAAATTATTAACTGTTACAAAATTCTTGGTATAACGGGGAACGTGATCGTTCTGTTTGGAAAATCTGCTAGATTATAGGCACATTTTTTTTGTTTTGGAAATTCCTGGAGGAATTTTAAATAAGTGATTTTATTTGACTATTAGTTGTAGTTATATTCTGATACGTAAATGCAGTTTTATCTACTTTTTACTTCCACTTAGAACCTGCTGTATTTCCTGTTACATCAACTTTTATTTCTTAATGGGCAGCACATGCAAAAAGCTGAAAATGGCACTCAGATGAAAAATGAAATCTTAATAATTGTTTACCTAGGTCTGTTGGAGTTATGGTACTGTTTGAAATACTTTTACTTACTGTGGTTCTAATATTTGTGTTGTGATACAATTGACCTAATATTGTAAACACTGTCCACATCAGAGGACTCTTCAGGAAGTACATGTGACTTTATTAACGGAAATTCCTTAAAACCATCTTTGCTTGAAGAATATCTTGCCCATACAACAGGTTTTTAAAGACTACTGACCTGGTCGAAGCTATAATCAGAATAACTGCTTCTCTTTGTCTCCAATAGCTTTTATATACAGGTGACTTCTCAAGACAGGAAGACAGGCATCTGATGGCAGCTGAGATTCCCAATATTAAACCTGATATTCTTATAATTGTAAGTTTTACAGAATTATTTCTTTGTACTTGTAATTAAATATGTGTGCGGGTATTACTTAATAAAGGCTGAAATGGAATGATAATGACATCAGAGGTTTAATGGTAGTATGTAATTTGTGTTAAATATCCACATGCTTGAGTGTTCAGAACACTCTGACATTTCTTTTGGCTGTATTAAAAAGTCTAATTTTGTGTTTTAGAATTCTGAAATTCCTTAAGTGTCCAGATAAACCTTTTCCAAAGATGGAAGATGTATTATACTGTGTTTGCTAGATCTGTTATACAAACACCAATTTAGCCAGATATCTTCTTTAGTAGATCCAAACCTGCTTCCAACTTTGTTGAACGTTTGTCCTCCGTGGAAGAGCCCTGAATGCTATTGCATATTTTTGTTTTCTGAGCAAAATGGTTTTATTCTGAATCAGTGTTTGGAAAATAAGAACCTTAAGGGAAACTTTAAAAGTAAGAGCTTTATCTGGAAACAAACAGTGGTATCTTTCTGAGTAACTCTTAACATTATTTTTTATATTGTGTCCCTTCTAAGTGCTTTCTGTAACTGATAATTTTGTTTGAAGTGACATCAAAATCTTGTATTTTGTGTTAATTCCTACGTTTTAAGCTACGTGTTTCTGAACTGTGGCACATGTACCACTAGTGAGCCATGTCAGTGTGATTAACCCCTGTATCAAAGCAGTGGCAGCATTTTCACTAACAGGATCTGTCTTTCCAGACTGCTGGAAGGGTTATTTATCTTGGTGGAGGTGGTTATGAGAATTTTTGGGTGGTGCTGATTTTTCCCTTTACCTGACCTTTCTTCCCCCCCGCCCCCCATGCTAACACCAGTGTTTTTTTCACCATTTTCTTCTTGGATTCATAGGAGAAAATCGAGAATTAGTATCTGTGTCAGTATTTTTCAATATTTGGTTTCTCTCTACATAGGAATCCACGTATGGTACTCATATTCATGAGAAAAGGGAAGAGCGAGAGGCAAGATTCTGTAACACCGTTCACGACATCGTAAATCGAGGAGGTAGAGGTCTTATTCCTGTGTTTGCCCTGGGTCGAGCTCAAGAACTACTTTTAATTTTAGGTATGTACCTTCCCAGCTCCTTAATAAAAGGCATATCAAGTTAAGTGAGAATATTTTCATGTGCAGTCTTGTAGAGATAATGATTTTTTTAAATGACTCTTCAGCCATTTTCCAGCATGTTAATTACCTGAGAATATATAATGCGTGTTTGTTCAAATGCAAAAAAATCCAATAATCCAGCCAAGGCAGTTCTGCTCTGTGAGACAGGACAGAAAGCTAGAATGGAAAAGGTAATGGCATAGTAATATCTGCTTGACTTTTGAATCTCATTGAACCAGGATTTTGGCAAATAGGGACTGTTATTACAGATGGAAAAGTAAGTGATCACAACAACTACTCTGTTTAAACTGTCCTGCTAAAAAAGGTGTGTTTTTTCCTGAAGTGTCATTGACTTTAGTTCAGAAACGTATAGGAAGAAGTCTTTGTAGGAAAAGCTGGAAGGCCATAGCAGATACTTCTAGCATTTCTGAAGTCCTAATGATAAAGGGAAAGGGAAATTAGGCTTTGTCAAGAGAACAAAAATGGGGGAGAGGAGACAGAATTACACGTGAGCATAACAAGCCACTTCACATAAAACATACAGGTAATTGTTACAAGGTGCTTCAGATAAAACAGTTTTAAAATAAGTTATTTCCAGTCGTCTTTGCTTCCTTTTAGCACATTAATTTGTACTGTGTGATGTGATTTTTCACTACTCTTTTTGCTTATGCAAATACTGGCAAAATCAAAAGATAACTGTCTCAAAATCAAGATACTTATTTTTAGGGTCGTTCTATCTAAAGTGTTACCAAAAATACATTAAAATCTTCTCACTTTCCGTTTCAGTTTAGCTCAACATTAGAGACTAGTTTGTTATCAAAAAGTCAAGGAAGGGAGCCAGGAGACCTGCGTGGCTAAACAGGGATCTGCTGGGTAAGCTCAAGGGCAAGAGGAGAATTTACAGCTCTTGGAAGGCGGGGCTGGCCACTTGGGAAGAATATAAGGCTGTTGTCCGAGGATGTAGGGAGGCAACTAGGAAAGCAAAGGCCTCCCTTGAATTGAACCTGGCGAGAGGGGTCAAGGACAACAGGAAGAGCTTTTTCAAATACGTGGCAGATAAAACTAACCCCAGAGGCAATGTAGGCCCACTGATGAATGAGGTGGGTGCCTTGGTGACAGAAGATACAGAGAAGGCAGAGTTACTGAATGCCTTCTTTGCCTCTGTCTACTCTGCCGGAGGCTGTCCTGAGGAGCCCCGTTCCCCTGAGGCCCCAGAGGAAGTCAGGGCAGTGGAGGAGTTTGCTTTAGTCGATGAGGACTGGGTTAGGGACCAATTAAGCAATCTGGACATCCATAAATCCATGGGTCCAGACGGGATGCATCCACGGGTGCTGAGGGAGCTGGCTGATGTCATTGCTAGACCACTCTCCATCATCTTTGCCAAGTCTTGGGTAAATAACCCAAGTAGGGTTATTTACTACTTAGCATTGATTGGGGGGTTTTATTCTGTAGAAGATATACGAACTGAACCTTTCAAGTATTGTGCAGCCATTAGCTTGTAAATTATTGGCCTCTCCTTGCTGTATGAAGATATTAAAGTGAGGTTCTACAGAAAACCTTGAAAATACATCTAGTAAAGCTAGACATGCAGTTAGATGCTTAGTTAGGTAGAAAATGCAGTTGCATCTCACATGCCCACACAACTGAGCCTGCAAACTTCGGTGTTTGTTTTTCTTCTTTCCATGAGCGTATGACAAAATATAAAATAGTGTGTTATGGTATGGAAAATTGTAATGATGAGTTAAGTCTTTTAATGTCACTCCAAGTCCTTGGCTCTTCTAGTGGCTGTTTCCACCTTACACTTGAGCTTGTTGAGCACTCACTCAGTGAGCTCAGTGAGCCTCTCTGACATGTTCCGAAAAATCACAAATGTTAAGTTAAAGCCATATCTTTTTAAATGTGCAAATACAGCCGAAAGCACACTGCTATTGCTGGATGGTTGTTCCTCACTTAATGTGTTATAAGTATGTTTTAGACAATCAGAACTGTATCCAAGTGGGAAAATGAGTAAGTTATATTTGTTTAGCTCTGTCCAGATTTCTGCTTTGTGCTTGGTAAGGGTCATGGCTACTGTCATTAGTGATAAAATAAGTTGTGATTAGCAGGGGCCTTTTTCCTGTTTTGGTTTCAGTTATGCGTGTAAAATACAACTGTTGGTGATGTACAGGAGGCTGGGCTTCTGACTGGGTGATCCCTTCACACTTTGACCTCCATAGATTTGTTTTACAGAACTTAGGTGTAGTGAATTCTCACCAACATATCAATGTACTGTTGGATGTATAATTAATATTTGACAGAGACATTTTAGCTTTATTGCAGTGGTGTGGTAAAACTTGCATTGTAAATATAAATTTGTTGCTGTGTAATGTCATGAGTACTTTGTACCTCGTAGCTGAAGTTAGTGATTGATTGGAATCTGACCCACCAAAAATATGTGAAGTTCATCTTTTTCTTGTTTGTTTGTAACAGTTGTATAATTTTTAGTTGGTGATTGCTTTTTCTTCTTTAGTGGAGTAAGTGAAAAAATATACAAATACACAATTGCGATTTTCTGCTATAAAAATGAAAAAAAAAGCCCCAGTGCTAAATATATTTTACAAGATTTTACAAGAAGTATTAACGTTTCTGAGAAGCATGCGTTTTGGAGATCATGCTGTGGGCAGGGTTGTGTGTGGTTTTTTGGAGGGATGGTCATGATGTTCTTCATTGGTCTTGTTTTCTTTAGATGAGTACTGGCAGAATCATCCTGAACTCCATGATATCCCTATATACTATGCCTCTTCTTTGGCAAAGAAATGTATGGCAGTTTATCAGACGTATGTCAATGCCATGAATGACAAAATCCGCAAGCAGATTAACATCAACAATCCGTTTGTTTTCAAGCACATTAGTAATCTGAAGGTAAGCTTGACATAAGGTTGTTTTACAAAAGAGGAAGGGTGACAGAAGGGTTCGTATTTGCCGAATAGTTTGCGTGTTTACTCTCCTAACAGACTGTTTAGTTGTATATGGAATTTATCTGCTATCCCAGTGCTTGGAGGGCTGGTTGAGAGGAGCTTCTGCCTCAGCTTTTCTTCACTATAGATCCTTGTGTTTATAATTTGGTCCTTAAGGGCATCAGTGGGGGGAAGTTTTCTGCGAAGAGCACTTTTTCTGAGGATGGGGTATGATCTGCTTTGCTTGTACATCGTTCAAGCGTGCAGCTATGCTGTCCTTCGCTTAAGTGAGTTATGGTGACTGATATTCTTGCTGTTTGTCCATTTAGAGCATGGATCATTTTGATGATATTGGCCCAAGTGTTGTGATGGCTTCCCCAGGTATGATGCAGAGTGGTTTGTCCAGAGAGTTATTTGAGAGCTGGTGCACAGATAAAAGAAACGGAGTAATTATAGCAGGGTACTGTGTTGAAGGAACGCTTGCAAAGGTGAGTTGCTAATACACCGCGTCTTCTTAATAGAAAGTAGTGTTCATGTTATGTTTAAAAAGAATGGGCCAACAGCAAGTGTCTTTATTTGGATTTACTGAGAGGGTTGCTGTCAAGTGCACATAATTATGTAGTCAAAACTAACTGCTTTTCACTCATACTAATGAAAAGTACAGAAAAATTGCATATGGCCGTGTCCAGTGATACTATGCAGAATAGTCTCTTCTGGGAGCAGTTATCTTGTCATGAGAAGGAATGATTAATACTTTTCTCCACCTTTAGACCCCTCTAGCCTTTCACTTTTTGAGAGGGGAGCCCTAACTCTAATTCTAGAGGATTCAATATTAAATGTAACACTACTTATGTGCCAGAGATCAGACTACCTTGTGCATGTTGTGCCACTGTCCGGATGTAGAGAATAAAATCCTTCCTTCCAAATTCCAGCAGCTAAGGGCAACCAGAGCATCTAGATTTGCCTGTAAAGACACAAGTCACACGGTTATTATAATTTCAGTGCAAATTTGAGTGATGTCTGGAAGAAGAACGAAGTCCCAGATCAGCCGAGGATGAAAAGATGCAATGGTGTGTGTTGTGCATGCAGTTTTCATTTGTGAGTGCGTGTGTTGTGAAATTGGAGAGATTTTTCAGTTCTTTACATTTAACCTGGCTACCAATATTATTTCATTGATTTTTGAAATGTAAAGCATTAGTTACTTAGTGTCTGTAGGAGGCTTTCAATTTTTGATTTAAACTGCTTTTTTTTTCCTTCTGACTAGCACATCATGTCTGAACCTGAAGAGATCACAACTATGTCAGGGCAGAAGCTCCCACTGAAGATGTCTGTGGATTACATTTCTTTCTCTGCTCACACCGACTATCAGCAAACCAGTGAATTTATCCGGGCCCTGAAACCTCCACATGTGGTTAGTATACACGCTGCCCATTTCTCCAGAGTGGGATTCATCAAACCAGTTCACAGCCTTGAGTCGTCAAGGCAGGTACTGGTGTCCAGCAGTAGCCAGCATCCCTATGTTTTGAGTGAAAAAAGGTGGAGATACTAAATGTTTTTCATTTTGCAAAGTACAGATGAATTTGCTCTCAGCTGTCTGCATGTGGGATATCTGAGGATGGATTTCAAGGAAGTAGTACAGTCCGTAACCTGTTTTGGCAGTGTTTTGTGCAAGTAAGATGCAGTGTAGGATGACATCAAGTTGGGGACAGTGGTATTGGAATAACTTATTGGAATTTGCCCCATAATAAACAAGAAAACAGTGATTGAAGGCATGTGGTGGGCAGGAAAAGATAAAAGGCAGCACTTGTGGGGAAAAGCATGAGCAAATCACAAGGAGCAGGAGGTGTGAAGGACTGAATATGAAAATGAGGACTGGGATCTGAAACTTACTGAGGCAGGAGGAGAATCAGGGTGCAAGCACAGATAAGGAAGAAAACAAATCATAGCAGAAGAAAAGAGGATTTAATGTGGCAAAGAAGGTTGTGAATTGTGAGCTGTAAAAGCATCCCCTCTGAATTGCATGTTGGTTTATCTACATGCAGGCACAAAAATGTGAACTAACTTTCATTGTTGAACTTAATACTTCCCTTCATAATATAACAATGTGGTTTGTGTATGAGGAACTGAGTGGAATCTCTGTAATGCATTCTGCTTATTTGCATGTGTTTTCCTACTAATACTCAGGGTCGTGAAATCTAAGCCTTTGAATAATGCAAAGGGTTCAAAGACGTGCATAGAACTATGGAATATAATGGAACTAATGTTTCATCTATTGCAACTTCATGAAATTACATTTCCTTAAAAATTAGGTACAAGATGCCAGTTTTCATGGGTAATTTGTTTACTAAGCATGAATGGTTGGACAAATAACTTCTGGTAAAAAGAAAATGGTCTTCCCTATAGATTTTAGTTCATGGTGAGCAGAATGAGATGGCCAGATTGAAAGCAGCATTGATACGGGAGTATGAGGATAATGATGAAGTTCACATAGAAGTTCATAATCCTAGGAATACTGAAGCCGTGACATTAAACTTCAGAGGAGAAAAACTTGCCAAGGTATAAAATGAGTATTTTCTGATCTGTACAAAAGTATTTTGCTCTGGGATAAAAACTACACATTTTCTTCCAAGCCTCTATTTTTAGTTGGTTTCAAATTGCGTATGCTTTCCAGGGACTCAAAGTATATGAATGCTGTGGATTTAGTTTGGGGTTTGGGGTTTTTGTGGGCTGTTTTTTTGGCTTTTCACTCTTCCAACCTTTTCTTGTGCTAGTTCTCAGAATGTTTGTTGGTTACTCTGACCTTCTTTTATTTTCATAGTTAATTTTATACTATGCATAACTTTTCTGAGAAAAGTAGATTTCATCTCCAGAGTTACCTTGAAGCTATGAATACTTCACATTGTCTTGTTGGTGTGTTTTTTCTTTGCAGGTGATGGGATCTTTAGCAGACAAGAAACCAGAGCAAGGACAGAGAATTTCTGGAATCCTAGTTAAGAGAAATTTTAACTATCACATCCTTTCTCCATGTGACCTCTCCAGTAAGTAAAGGCAGTGATGTGCTCGGTAGGTAATTGAAACTTACCGTATCTTTCTTTTGTCATTAAAACACATACAATATTGGGTGGGGGTTTTTTTGTCTAATTTTGTGTTTGGTAAGCAGTTAGCAAGCATCTTGATTTAGTTTTGTCTAAAGTTCTGAACTATTCTGTGAGAAGAAAGGCATTGTCTTCATTGTCCACTGAAGTTTAAAATCTTTTGTGTTCTTTCTGTAAAAGCAAAGAAGCAAAACTCTGTTTTTCTTCTGCTTACTTCAGACTTCTTCCTCTGCATGAATATGCACCGAAGATGCCAGTGAGAACAGAAGAGCACTTTGTCCTTCCAGTTTCTAAAATTTAATTAGTTTTTAGTCTAAAAGGCTAAACTGCAGTGAAAATACTTGTGTATTGCTCCTATGTTATTTATTGCTGAAGAAATTGATCTATTCTCAAAATGTAAGGTCAGAAGTGCTTGGAGGAAAGCAAGTCTGCTGTCCTAGTTCATTGTTTGTCTCTAATGGGTGTGATAAAATAAAAACTTCTTTCCTGTTTCTTAACCAGAAATATATTATCTTCCTTACAATAGACTGCCAACCCTCCTCTTTACACACTGTCCTTTTCAGCCTACCATCTTAAATGTGTCAAGGTCATTATTTATCTGTAGTGGCAATTTTATGTCTTGGGAAGTGAATTCAAAGGCACTATTTCTAATGCATACTTCTTAAAATTCTTTCAGATTATACAGACTTGGCGATGAGCACTGTAACACAGACACAAGCCATTCCATATACAGGCCCTTTTAATCTGCTTTATTATCAGCTACAAAAACTTACTGGTACGTATTTGGAGAGACATGGCCGGGATTTGTAGTGATCAACTTGTAAACCAACTTCCCGTCTTTTTTCAGAGGTCTTCTGAGTGAAAGTTCTTTGCCAGTAACTGAAGTGCCACAGTCAGTTTGCTGTTTTACAACTTTGATGCAGCCAGATCCAGTTCCTGAATATGACACATCCTTTTGGGGGGATTCTGCTGTAGGTGTATTACAAAACCATGAGTGTGCAGCAATATAGAGCCTTAGTCGATTTTTATCTTCTGTCAGCCCCTAAAATGATCTATAGCCACTCTGAGGTAAAATTTATGAAATTATCTTTTAACTCAAGCCTCAAAATAGAATGGCTAATGCCATCCAGCTAATAAAAACAAAAGCTTTTTTCCTCCTGTGTGACAGACAGCCTCTTCTGTCCCTCTCCAAGAGGCAAGAATCTAACTTCGTTGGCTTCTTGTGAGTCAGAAGCCATTTAAATCTGCCACTAGTGTGACCCCTGGTGCCTCTGTGTAGCTTTCTTAAAGGTTAAGGGCAGCTCCTGTCCTAGTTCATTAAAGGCACACAGGCTTTGCTGCATCCCTTCGCAGATTCATGACTCAGGACTTTTTTTCTTTCTGATTCATATCACTAGTAAAGAGAAACCTGTATTTAGTTGATGTTCAGGTGTCATAACCTGAGGGCTACCTATCACACAAGTGCTTTTGTTTTGAGCTCTGTGTTTACGCAAGCAGTGGATTATCCTTTCAGGGTGTAAGAGCAGCTGGTTAATTCTGCAGGTGGAGCGCTGAATTCCTCATTTGTTTTCTTTTTCATGGTGTACTTACATCGGTGTACTGAGCCAGTCAAATATGGGAATTGAAAACAAGTAAAATGGCCAGTGTGACATACTAAAACCACCAAACAGTCCAGAACAGAGAAAAAAATATTGTCGGGTTGGGGATAAGAGTACGCACTTCTGTTTTGTGAGCTGCTCTGAGCAATTGTGATAAGACAACCCCTCTTCTCTAAAGTGACTTCTTTTCTTACGCAGATAAAGTTAGTCTTGCTTTCAGTATGATTTTATTCTTGATAACCATTTGTTGTCACTTCTTAGGTGATGTAGAAGAAATTGAAATCCAACAAAAACCAGCCCTGAAAGTTTTCAAAAATATTACTGTGATCCAGGAACCAGGCATGGTGGTCCTTGAGGTGGGTGTTGGCAAGGGAGAAAGAAGCTATGTTGTACTCCAGTTCCTGCAGTCATATAGATGCCGTGCAGAATTAAATGCTTTAACTAGTTTTCTGTTGGATGACCAGTAGGATGAAAGCAGGAACAAGGTTTCCCTTGAGCTACGACCCTGTGTTGCTGCACTTTGTTTTATTTAGCCACTGCCAGTTTCTTTTTTTGCCATGACTCAAGAGTATAGTGGCAGATTCACAGACTCACAGAATCGCCTGAATTGGAAAAGACTTTTAAGATCATCAAGTCCAACCAAACCCTGACAACTTCCCAAGTAAACCGTATCCAATTCAAGTTTCATTTGGCTTATAGTGGTTGGAAACAATGACAAATGGTGTTCCCTCCTTCCCCCCTCCCACCCCAAATAGTTGTGGCAATTCATAACTCTCTCATAGAGTTCAGAAATGTTCAACAGCTTGGGTTTTCCGTGGGGAGTTACTGGACTATACCAAGTCAAAAGTAATTAATAATTTGCCAAAAAATGCATGCCACTCACTTGAGGCTAGAATTCATAGAAAAGCAAATAGGGGAATGCAATGAATGTTACACTGGTTTTATGTTGCGTTATTCACTCAGACGAAATAATGGGCTCAGATTATGAGTTGTTACTGGTTTTATCTTCCAGTGGGTGGCAAATCCTGCTAATGATATGTATGCAGACACCGTGACAACAGTGATACTGGAAGTTCAGTCAAATCCCAAAATACAGAAAGGTAGGAAGTTTTAGTGTATGCTTATTTAATTGAGGCATTTCTTCTTATTTTTTTATATGAACCTTAGGAGGATATAATGTCCTGCAATAGATTGCAAACCCCTTATTCTACTTCCTCGCCTATGAAACTTTATAGGGTGTAAGATTTGCTACTTCAGAACAGAATTACACCTTGGTCTTCATTAGTTGTAACACAATTCGTGTATTGAAACTTTCTCTTACATGGCAGCTGGTAGCTGACTGTGGAAGCTGTGACTTTATTTAAAATAAGTTAAATGTTACTCACTTTGTATTTCTGTATATGAACAGTTTATGGTATCTCGTTTAAATATTTCAGTTTCTCCTTTGAAAATCGTGATTACCATTCATGAGTGGTATTCCTGTGCCTGTACGTCAGAAAGATTTAGGTAGACAACGCTGAAAAAAACTCAGTCTAGCTTCACAACTACATCTATGCAGACTCTGTAGTATTGGGTAGTGATAGCATCATCAGGTACTGGGCTTGACATTGCTGTTCAAGAATCAGCAATTTTCTTGGGATTACTAGAGATGATAATTTATATTTTTACTCCGCTGTTTCGCCTTTGAATATGTATGACGCTGTGCTGAGAATCTGAAGCAAGTATTGAATATTTGGTTGGCCACTGAGGATAAGTGTTGGCAGCCTGGCAACACAGTACCGCAAATAATTTAATGATCATTTGTTTATCAAAATAAAGTAAGGATATGGTTTTTTGTTTACTAGGGTTTTAAATCACTTTTTTTTTGCCACTACCTGCATCATTACTTGGAACATACATTATTATAAAGGTCTTTCTAAATTCTGCCTTCTCTTGCTCACCTAAGTACATGGCAGTTGGGTATCTGTCTCAGAGCATTGTTCATCTCCAGGTTGGATATGTTTAGGCAAGCAGAACCCAAAATTCTGTTCCTTGGATGTTACATAAAAATAATGCCATTTGGTGTTTGAGTTTGTTCTGGGTTTTTTGGGGTTTTTTTCCCAGCAATAGGGCAGTATGAATAGAGATCTTAGTAAGTTAATCCCAAGGTCAAACTTCAAAAACTCGTGGGCTATGTCTGTAATGCCCAGCAGGTCTGTTCTGTGACCCTAAAAAAGAGGACCAGTGGCACGTGGTGACCTTAGGGCCCATTTCTCCTTTGTGTGGGAACAGGAGGACTGGGGTGGGGGCGAGGAGATCTTTCGAACAGGACCCCAGGGCACACCTGCAGTGTGTGCCTGAACCTGGAAGCCTTCCAAGCAGTCTCAGATCCTGTGCCACATCCCGTGCGACATAGAGGCCTTCGCCCTCTGACTTCCTTCCGTGATCGTTTTCCTTTTAACCAGTTCCAATGTTAAAAATATCTGCCCTGTTCCACATCATCTTCTCTCACCTAAGGCTGTCTCTTGTTGTTCTGTATCAGACCCTCTGTTGAAGTCTGATGGCCATGGTCAACAATGTGTCCCGGAAATAACTGATAATTTTAAATTACACCATGTGAGGGGTTTTGGCTTAATCTGCCTCTGTGAACGTCACGTGATGTCTTATTATAACACTTCTAGTAGATTTTTCTTTCCAAACCAGCTTGGAAAGCAGCACTAGAGCCATCTGGGCAAATAGATGTTTATTTTCCATAGGTTCTTCCTGTTGTCTTTTTATTATATATTTGAAGGATTTTATATAAAATAGCAATCAGTGTTCCTTAGGTGCTTAGTCGCACACGTGACTCAGCCAGTCTGTTAAAAATCCTTTCTCCTGAGTTTATAAATTCACATAATAGTTCTTTTTCTTTGGGGATAAAGGTTCTCTGCTCACCTTGATCTAAGCAAATTCAAAGTGGGATTTTCTTGTCTTGATTGTGTTTCCAGTATCAGCCCTTTTAGCCACACTCTCATGTTCTGCTCTCCTGAACCTAACCAAAAATAGAAATTTTATTTTTGGGTGATAGTTTGACCTCTTTTTTTTTTCCTTCCCTATCTTTCTTTATATGACTGGAAGAAACTTTTGCTGGTTTGCTTTTTTTTTTACTATCTTATTGTAATATCATCTTGGCCTGATTTTTGGTAATTTTTTCCCTTTTTTGGTGGTAAAGTCACATTCCAAATAGTTCTCACACTTCTCTATTTTAGAGTATGTTCACAGGATCACAAGTGATTGAATTAAAATATCTGAGTTGTTGTTGCTCAGCTGACCACGTGCCTGCTCTTACCTCAGTTCCAGTATAAAGTTATTTTCCTTAGTACATTCAGTTACTGCCTCTTTTCTAAGGGGTGGTTAGTATTTGAGATGCACTTACTCTTGCAATTATGAAGTTCTTCAAAGAATTTCTAAGAAATTCAGTTCTCTGATTTTTTCAGCTGATTTAGAAGTGGCAAAAAATAGTCTTTAAAAAGCCTGATCTGTTTTGTTTATTCATCAGTGAAAAAGTACTGATTTTCACAATTAGTTCTTCCTGTAGACTTCTGACTCCTTTAATGATCAGATACCTAAATAATTATGTTCAGAATAAAATTAGACATTTTAAACCACCTCTGGATTTCAAAACCAAATCTAAAAGCAGCATAATTATTTTTATTTCAACCTCTCTATGCTGAAACATATTCTAGGAATGTCTGCTTATCACAACTACTTGTGTTTGCTGTCCAGTTTTACTTTATGTTTTCTCTGTGTGGGTTTATAAACAAATTATGAAAGTACATTATTTTCACTTTTAAGTAACGGAAACATGAGAAATAAAGGGTGTCAACAATTAAAAAAAAAGAATTAAAAAGTGCGAATTTGATTGCAACACTTTCTGGTTTAAAGTGTGATAAATATAGGGAGCATATATTTAAAATTTATGCACTCCCTTGACTCTTCCATTTTCTTTAAATACATTTTCTTTATAAATTATTTAAAATAGATATGTAGCTTTCAGATTGTTTTTCATAGAAGTTAATAGTAACTAGGATGTATCAATCAGCCAATTGTCCCTCTCAGAAAATGTCTATGGAAGTAAAATGATGTTGTGTTTTTTTTCAGCTGCAGTACAAAAAATTTCAAAGAAAGTAGATATGGACGTATATAGGAAGAGAATGGAGATCATGCTTCAGTAAGTTGGCATATATTTTTCAAAGGAAAATGATCACTGTTAATCACGTAAATACAGTCCGTTTGGTATAATACAGTTTGAAGACAGAGTTACTTAAACATACTTACTACAAATTACTTAGGTTTAATTTCTGTACAGGCCAGGAATTAAGTAAAGAAAGAGGTACAGTAACAAGTTCTCAGCATCTTCAGCATTTTGAATACAGGGCCAGTTCGTTTAGAAGCTGATTTTTAAGTTGTCTCCCAAAATTGTGCAGTGAATGGTGTCGTGGGTTACAGCTGGGCCAGCCACTAAACACAGTCTCTACCCCCTTTTTGGATCACACCTCTTTTAAAGCTTACTCTGATGTAAATTCTGTTATTTGTGTAGAAATCTTGCCTCTTTTGAAATCGAACAAACCCTTCCCTTCGTTTATGATAAGATTTATTTTGGCAAAATACTTTCTGTTATGTGACACCCACTCTCATGGTAATTTAGATTTGTTAATTATATCTAAGTGGGTTAAGTAATAGTTGCTGAAAGGAGATACTCTGCTGACAAAATACCTTTGGAACCCTAGGGATAATAGAAAGCAAAACCTAAGCTTCCTGTTTGGCTGCGTCTTACACGCATAGGTCTTTGTTTTAGGGATATGTTTGGAGAAGACTGTGTGAGTACAAAAGACGACTCCGTCCTGTGCATCACAGTTGATGGAAAGACAGCAAACGTTTCGCTGGACACTCGGGTACGTACGGCAGAGCCCTCGCGTTTGTGTGCGCTGGGTTCAGGTGAGTCCCCTGCCCAGTTGCTGCTTAGAATGTCATGTACCTGTTTGCTAAGGAAATGGGTTTGTATTTGGAATCAAAACAGCTTGTGCCTATTTGCTTTCCATTCATTTCGCTGACATTCTCATCGGTTGCTCAGTACCTGTGGCAATGAAGGAGGCAGCAGCCGCTGGTCTGAGTTGGAAGCAGGGCCTTTTATCGGCAAAGGAGAAGCAGGAGCAAAAGCAGAAGCGAAGTTGTGCGTAAATGTATGTGTGACTCTGTGTGTGTGTCCCCGAGAGCCACTTATGTACAGTTTTCTGTATCTGAACTACAAAGCCAAACAGGATTATTTATGTTCTTCTTGATACATCCATCCTTGCGACTATCTTAGTTGTGTCCGTTGACATAACGCTTCCGTGCAGTTTCCCAGCCTGATCTTTTTAATGCACTCATCAACTATTATCCTGTGTGGCTTGTTCAGAACAGCTTGTTTTTACCCAAGTTAGTCCAGTTTTATCTTCCAGGTGTTCAGCAAGGTCCCTGCATTTCAGAACAGTTCGTTTGACTAAAATCTGGTCTTGTTTTTCCACCATGTGTTCAGCAGGGTTCTCACAAGTACCCAGCCTTTCTGAGTGAAATACCAATCCAGCCTGCAAGCTGAGTTTACTGAGCTTGTTACAGAAGTATTTCCTGGAGAGTTTTCCTTGTCAAAAAGAATCTAGAAATGTTTGTGTAACAAATGCAATAAATTTGGAAGAAAACACAGGGGTTTTCAGCAGCTGTTTACTTTTGTAGAAATCGATAAAGATTGTGGAGGAGAAGCTGATTTAACCACAATTTATTTGTTTTTTAAATGCTCTTAAAGCATAGGCTCTGGTCTGAATAAATGAACAGTAACAGAGTAGTAATGATGCTAATATTTTTTTATTATCTTGATCCTTTTGTAGCTAAATTGAAAGCCTGAAAACTCACAAAAAGAAATACTTTATAAATTTACTTAGCAAGGTTCAGAGTTGGATGTCAAAAGGCTGCTTTAAGAAGCTATCAAGCCTAGTTATTTGAACGATGTGGAACTGCAAAGAATGGTTAAAACTGTCTTTCCTATTCATAAGCATTTAAATGTGTTGACTTTCTGTCTTTATTGAAAACATACTAAAAATATATAATGTATTACCACTATCCATAGCAATAATATATTCCACTGGAGTAGCTCTCAGATGCTGTCCTTAGGGACCACAACAAATGCTTTAAGTATTCTACAAACCCAGGTTAGTCTCTTCCCAGAATTTGTTATCTGTTGAAATACAACAAGTAAATGTTAATTATCTTAAGAGGATAGTGACTTACAGTCTTGTGGTCAACACACAATGCTTGCTGCGTCATCTTTTTTCCATTTTTTTAATAAACACATGCCACATTTCAGTGTATACGTAGTGCAGAAAAATACAGGACTGATGAAAAGAGCTCTTGCAATAGGGAAAAAAAGTAACAAGCCTGGAAAAAAATGCATACTGTGTAATCAAGAAGTTAGGTTTCGTTATCATATAATGTTATACTGATATATGTCCGTATTGTTAAAAGACTTGTATACTGACAGAAACCGTAATGGCAACTCAACTGCAACAGTGTGTATCTTTGTAACACTTATTTTACATACTGTATTGGCAATGGCAGGCTTGGGCCATAGGGAACAAAGTTCTGTGAGATAGATCTGTCCTTCTTTATGTGCCTATGTATCTTCTTATGAAACAAATAAGAAACTGTTAAGTGTAGGTCTGACTGTATGGTGGGACGTGGATTTATTTTTTCCGTGTTGACTGTTAACACAGTGCTCTTACAGTTAACATGCTTTTAACAGCATTGTTAGATAACATTAAATGCATGTTTGCTATTTCAGATGCCTTTTTTTCCCCAAAAAAACCCATAATGGTTGAAAGGAGTTACTCATTCAGAAGAGTAACAAGTTAATTCTGAATTAGAGAAGGTACAGTCTTAGGGTTAAGAATAGTATTGCTATGCACATGCTGCCCTTTGGATTTTGGATAGAGCAGTGAGGGTATTGAGTCAAACATTGACAACTTGCATGTTTGGGGTGGGCATCTTTCTCTAGGAAGACTTATTATAGTGATAAATAAATCTCTCTGGGGTTTTATTTTGGTGTAAATGTTATCTTATGGGTGTGGGAACATCGATGTGGAGACTCCCTGAGTACAGGTGCCGGTACCTCAGTGGTGAATGTGCATGTTTTACAGTGTTAACCTAATTCAGTACAGGTGAACCCAAAGATAAAATGAAATCTCCAAGGACTGAACCTTGTGTGGTTTTATTTGGTTTCGAATTAGATGTAATCTACAGAATTTAATGCATCATAGAACTCCATATTAATCTTCTTGTTCCTCAGCAGGGCTTGTGTAAGCCTTCTCGGAACGCTTCTACAAACCATTTAAAAATGTGCAGTGCTGCCCTTGATAACTTTCTTTTCATGACTGCTTTTTCCTTTCCCCTTATTCTTCACACGCTGAAAAGGAAAGTGCTGGTTGTTCTGATGTACTCCTTTTTTCATTCCCAGACGGTTGACTGTGAGCCAGGAAACGAAGATGATGAATCCCTTCGAGAAATGGTGGAGCTGGCTGCCCAGAGGCTTTATGATGCCCTCAGCCCAGTATGCTGACCTCTGTAGATACCTAGGACACATCAAAAAAAATCCTATAAATGTTCTTGTATTCGGACTATTTTTTAAGAGTAAATAAATTTTTTTTTCGGTAAGTCAATATGTATTGATTCTGTGACTGTGAGAGTTATCAAATAATGGATGAGCAACCTTATTGCAACTGTATTTGTGCATATAAAATGGAATGCAATTAAAGTGGAGTTCATATTTGCATATGCTGGGGTTAAGTGGAGCTTTAAAAAAATGTAGTCTGGCATTGCCACTAGTTGGATTAAATGAACAAAACTGGTGTCAAGTCAAGTTGGTGCTTATGACCTGTGACAGCCCCAAGTGCAAACAGCTCCTGTCAAGACGATCCTGTTGCTTGGTGGTGGGTGAAGTGGTCTTTCCTGAGTGTTAGGGTGGTGTATGGCTGTAGGTTGGACTTGATCTTAAGGTCCTTTCCAACCTTTATGGTTCTATGATTCTAAAACAACATGGGATATCCAAAACTGCAGAATGTAGGGAAGAATTTCAGATACAAATGGGATGCTCCGAATTAACCAGTGTTGTTGTCAAACAGTAAATCACAGAATCACAGAATGTTAGAGGTCAGAAGGGACCTTGAAAGATCATCTAGTCCAGCCTCCCCGACAGAGCAGGATCACCTACAGTAGGTCACACAGGAACACATCCAGGTGAGCTTTGAATTCCAGAGAAGGAGACTCCACAATCTCCCTGGGCAGCCTGTGCCAGGGCTCTGTCACCCTCACAGTGAAAAAGTTTTTTCTAATATTTTCGTGGGACCTCCTGTGTCCCAGCTTGTATCTGTTGCCCCTTGTCCTGTCATTGGACATCACTGAAAAGAGCCTGGCCCCGTCTTCCATCCTGACGCTGAAAAACTCACAGAAAGTGAGTTTTCTGCAAAAGAACTTGATCTTGTACACATACACAGCTTTTTCTTCCCCCCTTTTCTCAGCCAATTGAATTGGCAGGTGATAATCTTCCCACCAGCATTAGTATTAGCAGAGTTAGTGACAGCTTTCCTCCCCAAATTGCATGTCATTAGCTAACTAAATAAGAGTGTGAAGTCTTTTAATGGAGGTAATTGCATGTTCTTAAAAAAGAAGTCGCTCTTTGGAACACTATTTAAAATTACACACGTTTTTTAAAATGACTTCAGGAGGAGGGGGCTGCCGCGCTCTTCCCTGGGTCCCGCAGAGGCACTTCCAGCAACAGCCCTTTCAAAGACTCATAGAATAGTTTCAGCTGGAAGAGACCTCGAAGATCATCGAGTCCAGCCTTTGTCCCAGCCCTATCAACCAGCGAAATGATTCTCGCCAACACAACACCCACCCGTCTCTTAAACCACCTCCCTGGGCAGCCTGTTCCAATGGCCGAGAACCCTTTCAGTAAAGAAATTCTTCCTAATATCTAACTTGAACCTCCCCTGGTGCAATTTAAATCCATTTCCCCTCGTCCTATCACTCTCCACGAGGGAGAACGGACCAGCCCCCGTCTCTCTACAGCCTCCCTTCAGGTAGCTGTAGAGAGCGATGAGGTCTCCCCTCAATCTCCTCTTTAGGCTAAACAGCGCCAGAACCAATAAAACGTTGGCGGCGCCGGAACGCGGGGCCGGTTTTTAACGCGGATCCAAGCGGGGGCCTCCCTCCCCCGGGCCGCCACCGCCCCTTTTCCCGCCGCCGCCGCCTCCTCCTTCTGCTCCTTGTCCCTCCCCGTCCCCTTCCGGCGGCCGCCATGGCGCTGGCGGAGGCGCGCGCCCGCGGGCGGCTCCTGCTCTGGCCTCGCGTCGTCCTCTTCGGAGACTCCATCACGGAGGTACCGGCACCGCGAACCGCCCGGCTCCTCGCAGGGCTGCGCCCCGGGGCGCCTCGGGCGCCGCGCCAGCGCTAGGCTGGGCGCCTCTGCCGCCCGCCGGGCTTTGCCAGGTAGCGGTCTGTAAGGGCAGCGGCGGGAGAGGAGCCGGTGTCCCGGCGTGCGGCCGCGCCTCGCCGGCCGGTCCCGCCTCGGCTGCCGCAGGAGGAGCCTCACGGGTGGGATTTCGGAATCGTTGAACGGTTTGGGTTGGAAGGGACCCGCCCCTGCCGTGGGCAGACACCTCCCGCTAGACCGGGTTGCCCAGAGCCCCATCCAGCCTGGCCCTGAGCGCTGCCCGGGATGGGGCACCCGGAGCTGCTCCGGGCAGCCTGTGCCAGGGCCTCAGCGCCCTCCCCTGAGCCGGGAGCCGGGAGCCGCTCTCGTCTCCTCCGGGCAGGCGGAGGGGCAGGGGAGGGCAGTTGCCTCCTCAGGGCTGCCCCACAAACCCAGAGCTGCAGTGTCAGAGGCCAGCCGGCATGGCGGGGGCTGGCCTGGCACCCCGGCGTGGGGAGGGAGACTGGCAGATCAGGAGCGTGGCCTGGCGTGTGTGTGGAATCATGGAATAGAATCATTAAGGTTAGAAAAGACCTCTAAGATCATCTAGTCCAGCCATCAACCCAATACTGCCATGACTGCTGTCCCTGTTGGATCTCCCACGTGAGTGTGACCAAGAGTTTTCATGCCTGATGGGTCAGACTTTCATGGTTTTTAGAGCTTTTCTTCTTGCAGAAATTCGTAAAACTCCTATAAATTCCTTGCCGTGTTGGAAGTGCGGTCTGGTGAAAGTGTAACTTCAGATATTGTGGTGGCAGTGGTGTTTTCCAGACAGGGAGCACGGGTCATTTTCGATACTGACCCCTGCACTTTGCCCTGTCCCAGCGCCTGGAGCATTCCTTCCGTGCAGCTCCCTGCGAGGAACTCGGCTACCCGCAGGAGATACATTCAGTATCAGCATGACGGGTCTGTGGCTTGACGAACATCTCCTTTGAGGCAGAGCCAGCTTTTTAGTGTTTGGTTTGGCTCCCTGCCTTCTGTTGAGTGGTGGAGTGCATCACAGAGCTGCTCTGGGCAATGAAAATTTGGCCAAAGGCAAAGGTTATCTTGGCAAAGGTTATCTTTAACAGGAGGTTGATGGTCTAAACCGATTCACTGCAGCATCACAACAGGGAGGCTGGAGCAGCGGTGGGGATTAGGAGCAGGGATTCATTTTGCTGCTACTAGAAGAGGTAGGTATTGAACTGCACTCTGAAGCAGTGTGTGGAGAGAGGGTGTTTGAGATGTCCTCTCCAGAATGAAGGCACATCTTGGAAATACGTTGAAAACCGACAGCAAGTCAGTTTTCATTACAAAGGGACTGCAGCATCTGACCTTCTGTAGATGGGGCCCCACGTTGCCTCTGATACCAGTGCAGTGGTTTGACTGGCTGGTGGCCAGGTGTCCAGCACAGCCACTCTGTCACTGCCCCCTCCATGGTTGGAGATAAGGACAGGGAGATGACTTGAAGCTACTGTTCTGGGCAAAACAGACTTGATTTGGGGAAATTAAATTTATTAACAAACAAATCAGAGAAGAGTAACAAGAAATAAAAACAGATCTTAAAATAACACCTTACTGCCCCACCCCTTCCTTCTTCCTGGTCTTAACAATCCCAATTTATCCACCTCCTCCCACCGAGCGGTGCAGGGGGACAGGGAATGGGAGTTGCGATCAGTTCATCTGATGTTGTCTCCACCTCTCCTTCTTTGTCTGAGAGAGGACTCCTCACTCTTCCCCTGGGCCATTGTGGGGTCCCTCTCACAGGAGACGATCTTCACACAACTTTCTGCAATGTGAGTCCTCTCACGAGAGGCAGTTCTTGACAAATGCCCCAACGTGAGTCTCTCCATGGGGTGCAGTTCTTCAGGGGAAACTGCTCCAGCATGAGCTCCCCACTGCATCACAAAAGTCCTGCCAGCCAGCCTGCTCTACCGTGGTCTTCTCTCTCTCTGTGGGCTGCAACTTGCTCCAGCACAGGCTTCCCACGGAGTCACATCCCCCTTCAGGCACCCACCTGCTCCGGCATGGGGTCCTCCTTGGGCCACAGGTGGACATCTACACCCTGTCACACCTGTGGGCTGCAGGGGGACAGCCTGCCTCACCATGGTCTTCACCACAACCCAGGGGACTCTGCTCTGGTGCCTGAAGCACATCCTCCCCCTGACTTCTTCACTGACCTTGGTGTCTTCAAATATTCTCGCTCCTCTCTCTCTCTCTGCCAGTTGTTTTGTGACACAGTTCTTTTTTTCCCTGTTTCATATATGTTTTCACAGAGGTGTTCCCATCCTATCAGTGCTGACAGGCTCAGCCTTGGACAGTGGCGGATCCCTCTTTGGAGCCGTCTGTCGTTGGCTTTGTCAGACCTGGGGAAGCTTCTAGCAGGTTCTTGCAGAAGCTACCCCTACAGCCCCCCCACCACTAAAATATGGCCAGGCAAACCCAGCACAGCCAGCCATGTGTCCAGATGAGACCAGGGCTGTTTAACCCCCGCAGGGACAGAGCGGGCTGGTAGGGAGGAAGGCGATGCACAAAAAGCTTTTGGGAGGAAAAGTGGTGATAGTTGTGGGACTGAGCTGCTGGGGAGTGAGTCCTTCCAGTGAGGATCTAACTGTTCTTCTTCCTTTCAGTTCTGCTTCCAGGAAGATGGCTGGGGGGCAGCCCTTGCTGAGAGACTGGTCAGGTAAGAGCTTAAATTTCAAAAGCATGCAAAAAGTCACTCATCTTTTCTAAAAGAAAACCGACACAAGTTAATATTTAATGTGTATTTATTTATTAACAGTTCTTTACTTATTGAAGTGGAACTGCCTTTGCAGTAACCTGCCCAGTACTGGGGGAAATGCTCCTTGGGTGTTTCATTCCAGTCATAACTTCAGTGGAAAAATTTCCATTGTGATTGTCATAATCTGAGTGACAGGTTGAAAGATACACAGACAATCTGTGTGTGCACTTTCAAAACATAAAGTTATAATTGCGCTGAAAACTCCTGTGATGTCTTGTTGTTTCTGAGAGTGACAGAGGGAGGTGTCCTGACAGAATGGTTCGGAACTTCCCAAGCTTTATTCTGGCGGGCAGGGGAGAGATGATTTTGATACGTGTCTCTGTTTCAGAAAATGCGATGTTGTGAACCGTGGGTTCTCGGGGTACAACACCAGATGGGCTAAATTGATCCTTCCAAGACTGATCACTAAAAGTACCAGTGCTGAGAGTACTGTGGCAGTTACTATTTTCTTTGGAGCTAATGACAGTGTTTTGAAAGGTACGGTAGCTTGGGGTTTTTTTGTTTTTTTTTTTTTAACCTGTTCTCTTAAGACAGTTTTACAATGTAGTAAAAAAAAAGCAGGATATTACACAGACTTTTCCTGCCACTTCTCTATGAACTGATTGCCTTCTTTCCATTTTTTTACAGTGGATTGTTTTCAATAATTTAATTTGCATTTAAGCCATGTAGTGCCTTCTATTTCTCTCCCTCTCACCAAGTTTTATTATTAAAAGTAAATTTCAAGGTACTCAAGAATTAGTTGTGTATCACAGAATCATTTAGGTTGGAAAAGACGTTTAAAATCAAGTCTAACCTAACCCAGCAATGCTGGTTCCACCACTCAACCACGTCCCTAAGCACCACATCTACACGTCTGTTAAATACCTCGTGGGTTGGTGACTCCACCATTTCCCTGGGCAACCTGTTCTAGTGCTTGGCAGCCCTTTCAGTGAAGAAATTTTTCCTCGTGTCTCATCTAAACCTCCCTTGGTGCAACATGAGGCCATTTCCTCTTGTCCTGTCGCTTGTTACTTGGGAGAAGAGACTGACCCCACCTCGCTACAACCTCCTTTCAGGTAGTTGGAGAGAGCGAGAAGGTTTCCCCCATCGGCCTCCTTTTCTCCAGGCTAAACAACTCCAGTTCCCTCAATTGCTCTTCATAAGACTTGTTCTCTGGGCCCTTCGTCAGCTTTGTTGCCCTTCTCTGGACACAATCCAGCACTTTCATGTCTGTCATGTCATGAAGGGCCCAAAACTGAACACAGGATTCGAGGTGAGGCCTCACCAGTGCCAAGTATGGGGGAACAATCACTTCCCTGGTCCTGCTGGTCACACTATTCCTGATACAGGCCAGGATGCTGCTGGTCCTCTTGACCACCTGGGCACACTGCTGGCTCATGTTCAGCCGGCTGTGGACCAACACCCCCAGGTCCTTTTCCTGTGGGCAGCTCTCCAGCCACTCTTCCCCCAGCCTGTAGCGCTGCCTGGGCTTGTTGTGACCCAAGTGCAGGACCTGGCACTTGGCCTTGTTGCGATTCAGGCAATTGACTTTCGCCCACTGACCCAGCCTGTCCAGATCCTTCTGCAGAACCTTCCTACCATCAAGCAGATCAACATTCCCACCCAACTTGGTGTTGTCTGCAAACTTACTGAAGGGTGTACTTGATTGCCTTGTCCATGTCATGAGTAAAAATGTTAAAGAGAGACATTAAACACCAGATATGTTAAACATAACTGACCTTAACACTGAGCCCTGAGGAACACCGCTTGTGACCGACTGCCAACTGGATTTAACTCCATTCACCACCATTCTCTGGGCCTGGCCCTCCAGACAGTTTTTCAGCCTGCAAAGGGTTTACCTGTCCAAGCCACGAGCAGCCACTTTCTCCAGGAGAATGCTGTGGGAGATGGTGTCCAGGGCTATACTAAAATGCAGGTAGACAACATCCACAGCCTTTCCCTCATCCACTAAACTGGTCACCCTGCCATAGAAGGAGATCAGATGAATCAAGCAGGACCTGCCTCTCATAAATCCATGCTGACTGGGCCTGATCACCTGGTTGTCCTGTAGGTGCTGTGTGAGCTCACTCAAGATGATCTGCTCCATAACCTTCCCCATCATTGAGGCCAGGCTGGCAGGTCCGTAGTTCCCCAGATCCTCATGCCCCTTTTGTAGATGAGCATCACATTTGCTAACTTCCAGTCCATTGGCACCTCCCTAGTTAGCCAAGATGGCTGATAAGTGATGCAAAGTGCCTTGGTGAGCACTTCTGCCAGTTCCTTCAGTACTCTTGGGTAGATTCCATCTGGCCTCATAGATGTGTGCACATCTAAGTGGAGCAGGAGGTCACACTCAATTTGCCATTTGGGTTTCATTCTTTTCCCTATTCCTGTCTTCCAGCTCACGAGACTGGAGAACAACTGGTCTTACTATTGAAGACTGGGGCAAAAAAGGCGTGAGGTAGAATCATGCAATGTGTTGGGTTGGAAGGGACCTTTAAAGGTCACCTAGTCCAGCCCTCCTGCAGTGAGCAGGGACATTTTTGATCAGATTGTTCAGAGTACTTCAAAATTGCTCAAGTTGGTCAAAATATCTCAGCCTTCCCTTCATCTTTTGTCAGTGTTTCTCCCCTGAGATTCGAGTTGGGCACCTAGCTAAGTTTTCTGCCTTTAAAGCACTTTGATGAGTTCTTGGCAGGTGGATTGAGGAACTGAGGAAAGGGAGCATTTGGATTCTCTCTAAGATAAGCGTAGCAGCACGCCAAGCTAGCTTAATCGAAATGACAGCATTGGTGCGTGAAGAACTGACTGCACATCCATGGCAATTTCCAGAATGCAGTCTGCATCCAAGAGAGATAAAAATGTTTGTTGGTTGTGGTTTTTTTTTTCAGGTGAGGGTTGAGGTGATTGTGTGATCTAATACTTAGATAAGAGTTATAAGAAAAAGCATCTTTAAAGAGGTGGTTTATTATTCATTTTTCCCTCCTGCACCTTATTTGTATCAATTGCAAGTGCTGTGTTTAAACTCTTTGGCTTGTCTGCTTTGGATGCTGAGGAATGGCATTTTCCTACGACAATGGTTGAGGTGAATGGCATCCTGCAGATGGTTGCTCACATTCATATAAAGCAAGTTATGTTGTGCTACACATCTCTAGGCAGTTGAACATTGCTAATGCCTGTGCTCCATCTCCGAACAGATCTGAACCCTAAGCAACACGTTCCTTTGGAGGAATATGCCATGAACTTGAAGAGCATGATAGAGTACCTGAAGTCAGTAGACATTGCTGAAGACAGGATTATTTTGATAACGCCACCACCTCTTGAGGAATCGGCTTGGGAGAGGTCTTGTCTTGCCAAAGGTAAAAGCGCGATGTGGGTGCGTGAGATTTCCGCACTTTATTGGCAGAGTCGAAGTTCCTGATGGCAGGCTGACAGGTGAGCAGCTTCGTGCTTGTGCCAGATTGCAGTCCTGTTCTTTGAGTTGATGGCAAAGGACTGCTAGATGTTTCACTAAACAGCTTTTGGATAAGGTCGCAGAGTAACTACCAACTGGTTATTAACATCCTTTCAAAAGCGTTGATTGATCTGTTCATGTGTAAAACTGACAGAGGTGACTGCCCTTTGAGAACACAGGTTTTGCTGAGATGTCCTAGACAGACAGCGTCATGGCCTGGCAGCTTCCAAAATACCATGAATAATGGAAGAAATTCTGGCATTGTGTGCCTTAGAAAATCTTACAGTAGTCACAGCATATTTCACATTTATTTGGATAAATGGCAATATCCTGGCCAGGTTTATTTTAAATTTAAGAAGCCTCCAGAGAATATCATAGTCTAAGGTTACTAATAACAGTACCTGTAAAAGAAGCAGAAGGTGATTTAAATGATTTCTCATTATGTTGTTCAAGCTAACTCTAAAAATAGGGACGTGACAGCACTGCTTACTTCGTGATACTCTGCTGGTACAAATTGCCATAATGCTGCTGACTCCAGCACCGACAGTTAGTACCTTCTGAGGGCTTGTCCTCTTTTCCATAGGGAAAGATCAGGCAGTTCTTGCATGTTTATGAAAGAGTTTTGAGTTAAGTTTCAGGTAAATGCAGAGCTGTGGCCTTAGTGTTTGCAGGGTTTCCTCTAATTTAGGTGATATTGCCTATCCTGAGTTGCGTACCTCAGTCACGGCGGTAGCGTTTTTGAGATGACCTTGTGCTAAACTGCGTTAAATGAGACGATGTTATTGCACGACTTTGCATTAGGGGGCTTTGGTGTGTGTGGCAGCGATTGCTGTGCAAAACAGGTTTTGCACTACATGGACTTCCAGTCTCATCCAGCAGGGTACGTTTTGTGTTTAATTTGGAGAAGGAGAGGAAGTCCCTCACAAATTGTGTAAGCCAGTGGCAGCTGTAACAGGTCAGATCAAACATGGGTCGTGGCCAGTGCCACATACGTGACAGCAGTAGCTCCTGGCTACCAAGTAACACTTTTCAAATGTTAATTCATTTTTTTCTTAAAGCTCTCCTTATTAAAGGATAGGGAGGGAAGAAACTTGCATTTGCAGTGTTGAATCTGCCAACATCTATCTAAAAGAGATTTGTGTCCGGGGGTGGAACAAAAGATGAGTAATCTTGGACCGTGGACCACAGATAAAGTACCGTGGGCACAGTTAGCAGCAATGTCAGATCCTCTGCCCTCACCCAGTATCCAGAGAAATCATCTGCTTGCTTCTGGTTTTGTCACATGGGTGACAGAGCAAAGGGGAGATGTGAAACATGAGGATGATGATGTTCAGAGGTGTGAAAAGAGGAGTGAAAAGAAACTCGGCTTCCAAATGAGAGTGCTGTGGATGACAGAGTCAAAGCCCTTCCTAAAGTCAGAGCTGCCCTTCGTCATCTGCGCAGCCATCGTGTCAGCGCAGAAGGCAGTTGGGTTGGTCAGACACTGGCCTGGCTGAATTACATCAATAGTTCCTTCTTGACTTGTGTGTGTTTCAAAATGAATCCCAGGAGCTGAACCAGGAAGAACGTTGAAGAAAGCAAGAGATAGGAAACATATTGTGGTGGGGAAGGACGGATGAGGCTGCCGAGGGTATTTTGACGATGAAAAGAAATGGTGGGCAAAAAAAAGAGGTGCCAGTGGGAGGAAGTGGGAATCATCAGATGGAAAGAGGGAGTGGAGTAGGAGCTGATGAATTGCCTTATAGGTCCCATTAAAAAACCCAAACCAAACAACATAGCTTAATAATATCCTGCCCCAAAGTTTCACTGTGGTCAATGCAAAACTGCTGGCCCTGAGCACGTACTGAACGTCCAGCTCCCAGCATAACTCCGCACACAAGTTCTAACAAAGCTTTGCCACCGAAGTGTTACCCTGATTTCACCAGCACATTACGATGAGGGGAGTACCGCAAGGAGATGTTACATGTCGGATGTCATCCAGGAAGCGGAAGGCAAACTTCTAAAAAGATTTACATGTTTTTTAACTATCCTAAGTGCTAGTAGCAGGTGTATGAGGGATTTAAATCTGCACTGTTTTCACCTGAGGCTTGCCAGAAAGTGAAAGCTGTGAGTAGCACAGAAGTAAGTGTTACACGGTGTGCTTGTTGCTGTTGCCTCTCTCTCACCTGTTACCTCTCTGTTAACAGGCAACATAATTTCAATTACCTCAAAACCGAAAGGTGCCCTCAAAGAGACTGAATGAGCTACAGCTTCTAGCCACTAAAACTGAGGTGCTCTGGATTTAATTTGTAATTGCTTATGTCGGCTGGTTTAACAAACTGATACACATTGTGTGTGCCACAGAAGACTGAAATCAAGCTGTATTGGTTGCGATTGCTAAATGCTTTCTTTGTTTCTGATTGACAGGTGACATATTAAATCGCAGAAATGCCACCACCGGGGAGTATGCCCAGGCCTGTGTCCAGGTCGCTCAGGACTGCGGAACAGATGTAGTTGACCTCTGGACGCTCATGCAAAAAAGTCAGGTACGATGTCATGAGAAACACTTTGAAACTGTCATGAACTGTGAAAGGCATTGTTTAGTATAGAGGAACCAGTAGTGACACTTTATCACTGAAATAATGAAAAACAATCCAGAGTGTTTCACAGTGGGCTACAGGAAATAAAATCTGATACAACCTGGCCAATATACTTGATTAGCAAATGTCTCCTTAGTGCCTTCCATGTGACCAGTAGTTTCCTTGGGCTTTGATTCATGGACTAGTTCAGGTTGGAAAGGGCCTCTGGTGGCACCCAGTCCAACCCCCTGCACAGTGCTGGGCAAGCTTCAAAGTTAGCTCAGGTCACAGCGGGACCTGGCCAATGCTTCTGACTTAAGATCCAGACTCATCTGTGTGACAGAGATTGCAAAGTTTTCCCGTGAGCAGTTTGGACACTGAATCTCTTCTCTCTCCTGCACTCCCTGGTGCAGGAAGTAGACTGTTCAGTAGACTCAGTATTTTGATTGCATCACTGAATGCTGTGAGCTTTTCCTGAGGAACAGCAGTGACTTTGGCCATTGGGACGTTCCTTGGTATCGTAATACAAACGGCGTAAAATAAAACTAGTATATCTACCAGATGGCTTTGAAGAACTTGAAAATTACTCCGGACCTTCTGTTTGCATCTAGCAATTATATTAATACGTGTTTTTAACCTCCCCTGTAGGATTTTGCTTCCTATTTGTCTGATGGCCTTCATTTATCGTCAAAAGGCAACAGATTCCTAGCAGCACAACTTTGGCCGCACCTGGAAAAAAAGGTCTCTGCTCTTCCTTCCCTGCTTCCTTACTGGCGTGATGTGGACCACACAGACCCTGAGGCCAGTCTTCTGTGAGCTCCCAGCCCTCAGGAGCTGAAGCAGCCAAGCCTGACAATGCTACAGGTCACAAAGAACTGGTACCCAGCACTGTGCTGCACACATTGCACCCTTGGGGCAAGGGGAGTCCCCCTGTCAATACTCTTCCGTGTCCCCTTCTCTTCATCTGGAAGAGAATAAAGATGAGACCACGCGAGGTGCGTCGTGGGGTTGTCTGTCTGCACGCTGCCTCTGCCTGTAGCTTGCACATCCCTGGGGGCGAGAGGGGAAATGAGTCTGAGTTGTATTCATCCTCCCCCTCTATTCTGCCTGGTGAGGCCACAGCTGGAGTACTGCGTCTGGTTCCAGGCTCCCCGGTTCAAGAGCAACAGGGAACTGCTGGAGAGAGTCCAGCAGAGGGCAACAAGGATGGTTGGGGGACTGGAGCATCACTCTTAAGAAGAAAGGTTAAGAGAGCTGGGACTGTCAGCTTGGAGAAGACTGAGAGGATACCTTATCCATGTCTATAAATGTCTAAAAGGGTGGGTGCAGGGAGGATGGAGCCAGACTCTTTTCAGTGGTGCCCAGTGGCAGGCCAAGGGGCAACGGGCACAAGCCGGAACACATCTAAACATGAGGAAAAACTGTGGGGGTGACAGAGCACTGGAACAGGCTGCCCAGGGAGGTTGTGGTGACTCCTTTGGGGACTTTCAAAACTCACCTGGATGCAATCCTGTGTGTGCTCTAGGCAATCCTGCTTTAGCAGGGGATTGGCCAAGATGCTCTCTAGAGGTCTCTTCCAATGCTGATGATTCTGTGATTCTGTGCCCTGGGACCAAAGGCCAGAAGCTGCCCTGAGGAGTTCCTGGCCTGGCTGAGCTTTGGGGACTACACTTTGGTTAATACCATCTAGTTGCTGATGAGCAGTAGTGTGGAGTTCGTCAGGAGCCACTGATGTCAGGCCAGATTAACTTAATTGGATGTAGTGCAACAGCAAAAGCTGTTCTCTGAGCTTTAGTGAGGCTTCTGATAGTGATGTAGCGCTGTTGAGAGCAAGAGTTTTAAAGTTTCACTTACTTTGGCACCAGCAGCAGCTTCTTTATGCCTTGTTTGTGCACAGTTTTGAAAGCAGTGCATGCCCTTGGACAGCCTGACACTGGTGCTGCACACGCTTGTTTTGAGGAGCTTGAGGGAAATTACTAGAAAGGGTCGGCATCTCTGCTGGCAGAGCTGCACCACGTGTCATTTGTCATAAAGTTGAGACCTTTCACATGAGCTTCAGTATTCACCCATAATTTAACAATTGACATAACAGACAATTACTGCATACTATGTATCGGTTTTGGCCAAGAGAACACAAATTGAAAAAAAAAAAATTAAAAATAAAGCCTGAAATCTAGATGGTGTTTGACAAGCATGGAAGAGCATTTTGGGAAATAATTGGCCAGCTGCAGAACTGAGAATACTACTAGACCACAGATTAAAAACAAATACTGTATCACTGCAATGAAAAAACTGCTGAAAAATGAAAAAATTCTGGGATGCGTTAACAGTTACGTTGGCACAGAACAGCTGAGGCCAGTAGCGATGCAGTTACTGATGAGCAAGCACCAAGATGCCTGGTGTTGTTAGCACCATGTGGCTGCCTTTGCTTGCTTAAAGAACCAAGACAAATAGGCCAAGACCTGTCATCTTCTATGTAATAGTGTTATAAACTGGAACATAATTAGTTATTTTTCATGTGCCTGGAGCTAGGCCAGAAGCGAGTTTGATTTACCAATACTTATGGATATTAAACGGGACCATCCTTTTTGTCCTAACTGCTTATGGTGAAGTGGCTGAACAGCAGAAGGGGCTCCCTGGGGAAGCTCTAGATCTTCCTGCCTTAGGAACTCTGACGTGCTGCTTTCATAGTCTCCAGGACATGGCTCAGATCAGGGGATGGATTCTGTGTTTCCCAAAGCCTGCTCCAAACCGCTCTTTTCTCATGTTCCCAAGCTCCTGCTGCTGCCTGGTTTTTTAGCTAAAACGAGGACAATCAGGGAAGTAACAACCAGTGCTGAGAACATGTATGCACAGATTTGCTACCTGCAAAAGCACTTGGGCACCCACCCCTACCTTAGATAGGAATGTCACCATCAGAACTGACCATAAATGCCCGGGACAGCCCAAGTCCCTCCCCAGGAGGAGCAGGGCAGCCCTGCAGTGCCAATCCCCACCCTGATGCTCAGAATCTGGCCTCTGCAGCAGCTGCATTTTGAAGAAATAGTTGGAAAGAACCAGCTCGGGACTCGCTGCGTGCCAGGCATTTAACTCAGGGTTTGACAACCAAGGAATTTAGACCTTTTCTAAAAGGATCACACAGAAACAGCTCTTGTTTAACTTGTTTTTTTTTTTAAATATAAAAAGCTTTTATTGCATTGGGAATTAAATTAACTCCTCACATACGTACTCTGCACTGAATCACAAAAAGAAAACCCAAACAAAACAAAACAAACAAATCCCGAAGTTCAAAACCAGTATATAAAACACAACAGCTAGTCAGAGAGGAATACCATAAGGCAGACGTTCAAGTATTAGTGTAACAAGAATCCTTGGGTGGGGAGGAGAGAGAGGGTTGGTTACTCCCACCATCCTTTCCACACAGGTTTGGTTCCTTTCCCTCACATTTAAAAACCAGAACCACTTTCCCCGTGGCCGAGTGCAGGCTTGTAACAGTTACAGAGGTTGCACCGTTGGTCACAATTTATGTCAGTTTTATCCACGATTATGGGAGAAAACAGATGCAGAACTAAGATGCTGTTTTACTACCGCGACGGTTGCTCTGCGACTCTGCCACGTCAGTCCAGCTGCTGCTAAGCTAAAACGAAGCTCCTACACCCCGCCCCAGCACACAGGTCACCTCGCAGAGCTTCAGGTGTATCAGAGGGTGCCATTAAATGGCCAAGTTCCAACATCACATTTTACCACCTGTGTGGGAATCTGAATTCATGAAGTCTTCTCCCTATGCTTGCCCTGCAAGTTTAACAAAGGTTTGTTTCTTTTTGGATTCAATTTACAATTGTTTTTAACGAAAATGCCACCCCCCTGCAACGGGGTGAATTTTTCTCCCCCCTTTACTTATGCAGTGGGAGCTTCCAAAGGCCACAACAGACCACAAAAACCAGGCTCAGCCCTTTGAACATCTCCACAACAGCGTTACCTATTCCAAAATACCATTTGGAGAAACATTTCTGCACGGAGACGACCAGTGCAAACAGCTGGTTGAAACAATCCTCCTCCACATAAAGCATTTCTCCCCATATGCTTCATTCTCCTACCAGACACCTGCAACACACTCGCCTCTTCGTGCAGAGCAAGAAACTCCCAACAAAAAAGTCTTTCTCTGCCACAACGACAAAACAGTTTCATGCTAGAGGAGCATTCCCGTGCACCGGCTAAAGTTTAACTGCCTCTGCGTGACTCTTATTTTCGAAGCCGTGTATCTTCAGCTTTTGATCCCAATTAGGCATCTTCATTCAGTGCTGAGACTGGATTTTTTTATGTTTACTCTCATTCTGTTCTCAAGGCATCTGCTTAGTCTGTTTACAAGAACCTTAACTGCTAAACAATCTACTCTATATGGAACATACTGCAGTGTTTTCGTTTTGTTTTTAAAAGCCCCTTCGTTTTGTCTAATCAGTGCTGTCAGACTACAAAATATTAAATTATAAAAAAGGCTGATATACACAGTCCAATATCCATCAGGATATTCGGTTCTGCACCACAGGTTGGAGGAAATGTTAAAGGTCAAGGAAATAGAAAAACAAATCCAAAAAGCTTTAAAAACAAGCCAGTTTTAGTTTGGATTTTCCTTTTTAAAAGACATAATGCTCTAATAAATGTAATTTAAGGAAGGTCATACACATGACCAGCATCTGCAGTAGGTCACTTCCTTATTTCTCCCATTCCCTCACAAAAATATATATACATATATTTATATTTATAGAAATGAAATGGTTTTAGATCCTTATTTTGCAGACACAAGTCATATATTTAGAAGGCAGCGAGACACTAGCATTCTGTTTCTTTGCTGTCCACCCGGTTCTGGCGCTGTAGTTTAAAGGACGAAGCTTTCTCACTCCTGATGACAGGGTGGTCCGTCAAGTCCTCAAAAGATTTGGCAGCTGAGCTGGTATTTGGGAAAGGGTCCTTCTCAAACCCGTCCTCATCGATGTGAGAGTCGGTGCTGGGGTCCTCCTGGATCGTGTCCATTCTTTGGTGGTCCTGTTTTGGCGCCGTGGCGACGGGAGGCACGGCCGTGAGGGGCTGCAGTGGCTGGTGCCGGCTCGTCGACTGCGCCGCAGGGAAGGGCTTGATGATTCGAACAGAGGCTGAGTCCAGGCTGCTGAGCATCTCCACGTTCTGCAAGACACAAGCAGCCACATCACTGGCAGAAGGAACCAGAGTTCAGTTTTTGCACCGTTTTCAAAGGGAACAGGCAACAAGCACCTTCTGAGGAGCACCCGCACCTCTGGTAAGAACATTTTGAAGAGTACCGCGTCCCTGCTCCTGGCAGAGATGTGCCAACTGCCCTTGTGCCACCTTGTGCCAGGCTGAACCCACTGCACTGTGAGATTCAAATTCCTTTTCCTTCACAGCAGGTTCATACCTTACATAGAGGAGCAAGGGAACCATATGACAGAAGTAACTTTTTTTTCCCTCAAGAAATCCAGCTACACTAGGTACTGAAGTCAGAAAAGTCCCTTTTATCTCTGCTTGTTCCTTTCTCCACACCAAGCCCCACAGGTGCCAGTTTCTAAGGGGCACAGAGCTGATAAATCAGCCCCACCCTCCCCTTGTGCCCAGCACGGCTCTGGCAAAACCTGGGACTGGAGATTCAGGGTCAAGTCAGGCGACAACCAAGAGCTGAGCGCAGTAAAACAGTCAGTACAGCTCATCCCACTCTTTCCACCATTCCACATGCGAGAGGCTGCACCAAATGCAGGGTCAAAGACTGGAGGGGGCACTGTGGTCACACCCAAATTCTGCAATCCAGGTTGAGTTAGAGCCCGTTGACTTCTGCTTCTATTAGAGCATAGTCTGGAAAATATCCAGACATTTCTGGGCATAAAAACAAAAAACCCCAAGCCTTAGCAAATGCTTATACTAGGCAGGGGGAGATGTTTACCTGTTACCAGTACCATGTTGCCCAACCACTCAATCCTCAGCAGGTCCAGAAGACACAACATTTGTTGAACTGTTGCTGGTGCAAGAGGCCCATTAACTGTACCCGTGCTCTGTTGCTACACCTGCTTCTGGGATTTTCTTGACTGAATTCAAGTATAAAGCTCTAAGGTGACTTTTCAGACAGCATTCAAGACCAGTTACAGGGGACTCGAACTCAGATCACCTTCAGTTACGTCAGAGTAGAAGACGGAGGCAAGCTGCCTCAGCAGTCTCTGACTTCAGTGCACTTCCCCCAGCAGTCGTACAAGAGCTCTGCAAGGCTTTTTTCCCCTTCAGAATAACATTTTCTTAATCAAATGTTTAAGTTATTAATAAGAACTGGGTTGTCAAAGCGCTGGATGGATACTCAATTTCTGTCAGAAGGTGCTCTGTAATTAAAAAACTTATGCACTTGTGTGCTCTTCCCTCCTTCCAACCCAGCAACTACAAGGTGAGAAGTGTCACTGACAGGTCCCATAAAGCACCTCGAAGGCTTTAGCACATCTGGCCACTAGAAGCTGACTCCTGCAAACAACCGTTCTGCAGCAAAGGCACCACCACATTTTTGCAGAGATTTTTCTGTAGCATTGCCCCGCTAAGCCTCACACTTCGCTGACACCACTGGGCTGGGAACAAGCGGGCTGAGACCTGTGCCACGGGGGGCCCTTCCGCAGGCGCCTGCAGAGCAGAGTGGCTTCCTGCCCCTGGAGCTGCAGCTGCTGCAAGGGAGCTGCTTTGTCAACGAGGGCAAGGCACAGCTCTTACAGGAAGGAAGAATGAAGACCCCACCAAGCTGCAGCGCTTCTTGTATCAGGCTCGTTCAAAAAAACTGTTTGCCCTCAGCTTGGTTCATCCCTCTGCAGCGCAAGGCAGGGGCTCCAGGGCTCTCCTGTTAAAATTTCTTTGATAAATATTCTGTACACCCCTCAGGCTGAGATTTTCTAATGCCCATTGGACACCTTTCTCCCAATTCATATTCACACAGCAACTTACACTGGGGCAAAACAGGGACTTTGTGTTCTCCTCGTACTGCTTGTCCAATTTCTTGTCCTAATGGAAAACAAACAAAAGCAAACCAAAAGACACGCACAAAGTAAGAAAAGTTAGTTTACCGATTGCAAGGTCCCCAACCCCATATCCCCGTGTGTAGAGCTCTTTTCCCTTCCCTGCATCCGATGCCTTCCCGTCCATCCCCAGAGCGCTTGTGGGCACAGTAACCGTCTGCCCTGAGCCCATGATGCTGTCAGCATCACATCCCTCTCCTTACACATCCCACCCAAGCTCAACCAACACGACTTTCCGCTCTGGGCCTCCCCAAAATATGGGGGCGTCATTTCTCGGAAATCTTTGACTCTGGTGGACGTTACCAAAATTACACTTGAGTAGAATTCAGGAGGCAGAGCAAGAAAATCCACCAAGGAAAGAATGGGAAGGGCTCCAGGGAACGGTCATGGGAGCACCAGCTCTGCCAGAACCCAGCAGAGTTTAGCAGGAGTTTTGCCTCCTGAAGGAGCTGTGAGTCCTACATAGGCTGGATTCCACCCCCGGGGTCTGCTTCCTGTCACCTTCTCCCACAGACATCTGCTATTCGTATCTGAAGGGTGTTCTGCAGCTCAATCCAGAGAGTCATCTCACAGACAGCTTACTCACCACACAGTGCACAAGGATGCTGAGAGGAATCCAAAAAAGTAAGGAGAAGACAAGCACGGAGCCCACTATATTATCCGCGAGAAACTTCCCTGTGAAACCAGTTCACATCTGTTAGTTACCCACCACACGTCGATTCATGAACACACACACACACACACCCCCCCAGCCCCCTGCTCTGCAGCTGCTGCTCCCGTGAGCCAAGCCACAGAATTGCTCCGAGAAGCACAGATTGGCAGAGAGAAAAGAAACTATACAATTTTAGAAAATTGTATCTAATGCATTAACAGCAATAGGTTTTTTCCCTCTGTTCTCTGAGAGGAATGCTGACAGGCTGTAACACTTAATACGAGCTGACTAGCAATGGGCTACATTGAGTTGGCCAAGCCATCCCTCTCAATTACACAAGACACACAGTGAGTCTGATACCAAATTCTGATTTTAGAGTCATGTGATAACTACCCACCTCCACAAACAAAATATTGAACATCAAGGACACGCAAACTGCCTCTACCTGAGCAGGCTAAATAGGTTAATTTCCTGAGAAACAATTTTTTGACCCTAGAACTCAAGATTGAAAGCCCTAAACCCAGATAATTACACTGTGTAATAATAATTACACAACATTACTGTGAGCGGTTGGAGTTACTCAGTCACTACACAGCACTGGCTTGTAACAGGTTTTGTGTGGTCCCAGTAACACCGAGTGAGGCACCGGGGAGTTACACTGGGGGGGCTACCTGCTTGGGTTGCAGGTGAGGATCAAGACCAAGGAGTTTCACTCACAGCTGCTGGGCAGTGGCTCAGCACAGGCACACAGTCCCAGGTGTGGGACCTCAACAGTTTTCTTAAATATGAGAGAAATGAAGTTTTCTTTTCCTGGTCTGTTGACATCTAAATCCCACCAAGAAGCCTGCTTGATCCTACGCTGAATTTAGCTGGCCTCTAAGATTACTTGTTTCTTTTTCTCTAATTGACCTACTTTTTGGTATTCAGACCAGAAACTATCATCTCCTTTACAAGCTTGGAAGATACTTAGAAAATAATGGAGGGGGAAAATGCAAAATGGTCCTCCATTCTTTCAGCTTTAAAAGACAAGATCAGTATTGTCTAAATACTTATATATATATATACATACATATATATGTACACACACAATCAGAAACACAGCTAGTAGCTACCCTTGCATACGGGTGAATAAAACCAGGCAGCTAACTCCCTCCGAGGTTTTAGAGGTTTACATCATGAACTAAGAAAACCCCAAAGCATATGGTTGCATATCTTACCAAAAGTATTGATGCTGAGTTGGTCTATGAAATCCCAAAATCGTTCAATCACATCCTGTACTTGCTTCTCGCATTTGCCCTGCAAAAGGAAACACTTATTTACAAAATAACCTTACGCTATCCAAGCATTAAGTGCTGCCTTCCTGGAGAGGGAAGACGACAGAAAGATGGTCATGAAATGAAAACTACAGACATGGGAGCACTTGACACACATTCTGGATACAGCTTTACACTCACGCTCAGTAGCTGCGGCCCGTTTTTATTGCCTTTATTTTTGGCAGAACAATTTCGATTCTATTGTTGGCTCAAACAGATGAGGTTTTCAAGTCTGAAATGTGCAAAGCTCGCCCTCCACCCTTGCCTTATGTTAGGGGACATAACTGAAGCTTCTGGAGAGGCTGAAGCACTGGACGCCTCAGTTCCCATTACCCCACACCAAGAAGGCTGCAGCTCTCAGGAGCCCACGGTTACAGACTCACTCCCAGAGCTGGCTGTGCTGGTTTAACACAGCAGACATCCATCTTTCAGTTCCGCCAGTGGAAGGGCTGGGGCCCACCTGCCCAAATTCACTTCTGCCACCACCCAGTTCAACTTCAACCATTGGGGTCGGCAGGTGACACTACCGCCCGCACTCCTGTACCGTGAGAAAGGCCACCGTGCGTCTGGGAGAAGGAGGAAACCCACCAGGCTCCCTGCCACAGGCCCACTGCCCCTCCCAGGTGCTGCCAACTAGATTTTCATGTGATCGCTCCCTGACCCGAATTATTTGAGTCAAAATTCATCAGGCTAACGTGAACAATGGCAATAGCAAGCGCTGCACACCCAGCCCAGCTTAGGGCAGTGCTCCTTCTCCTCCTTCACACAGACTGCCAGAGCTGTGGGCAACAGCAGAAGGGAGGTAACAAGCAATGGCAGAAGGCAACAGCTTCACCTTGCTCAGGTCTCTGCAGAACTAACTTCCATTTGCAGCCTCAGATGCCCTGTAGTATTACCCAGCGGAGAGGCACTTAACATGGCCCTGGTCAGCAGCGCATCATGCTCTGGCTTCTCTTTACCAGCACCGCCCTCGTCACCGAGGACCTAAACCCGCTGCAGCCCCAGCAGCAGAGCACGCGGCGCACTGGCATCTGGGAAAAAGAAAACCAACTTACGTTTGTGTCACAGAAGCCCACAGTGCAAGGCTTCCCCTTGCGCAGGAACAGGAACTGGTCCTTAGCGTCGACGTACGGTACGCACCTATCCTGCTCGTCCCGGCAGCACACTTTGCAGGAATTATCTGTTTCTGTAATAATGCAACAAATTCGTTCCTCAGAAGTACCAAGAGGCACTTGTGACGCACAATTCCCCATGCACCCTGACCAACCACGTTCCTGCCCAGCTTCCCCGAGGGGAAGGTAGGACTATGCAAGTCACCCAATTTTGGGCACTCTGATGACCCCAGCCTGAAACTCAGTCACATGCCCTTTGCGATGCATTAGGGGACACAGGGGGACCAAGCTCTCCAAGCTGATACCCCAACACCGCAGGAATCAAGAGGCCAGTGAAGAGGTTCCAAACACATCCAAAAGACAGACTTAAGTATTTCTTGGGCTTCGGGTCCTCTAGACACCCTTCTCCTTGGCTATGCCCTCCTTCTCAAATGGTGGGTGGCTCACAGCCCTTCCTCCTGCTCCCAGCTGCTTTACCACATTTAAGAGATGATGAGGAGAGCAAGCAAGAGGTGAAACTTATTCACAGAAGTACGTGACAGGCATGTTTGCAGTAGCAGGGCCTGGACTCGGAGATCCTGTACTCTCAAGGCGCTTGAACCTCTTTGAAATCTTTCTTTAAGCACTTGTTGGAGGCCACTACTCCTCTGCCACGTGCCTGGTCCAGAGGCTGGCTGGGATCCCCTTACAATTCCCTTCCATCCACCCGTGGCAGAGGAGGTGAAAGGGAGGAGAGCGCCCTCTCCGTTATCTAGGGTGCCAGACTGCAGGTCTCATCTTAACATCTTCAACCTAGACCACCACAAGACAGAAGGACATTCGCACTCCCTTCCCAAACAGAAAACACTACCCCTGAGAAAAACACAACCATTTATAAACTTTTTCAGAAACCATAAACGCAGCCCTCCAACAGCCAAACCTGCACTGACACCAGCACTCTCCGAGAAGCAGAGCCGAAGCGCGTTTCAGCTTGGCCCCGTGTCACCCACCGTTGCACGCACATGACCGTAGGTTCTTCTCCCTCTCGCAGAAGGGGACGCACTCCCCATCTTTGCACTTCCCCATGTCCACGCAGACCGTGTCGTCCGGAGCGTTCCCGGGAGGGGGGCACTCGCTGCTGTTCCCTACAGGCAGGGCGACAACAGGGTGGGAGGACTCGGTTAGAAGGAAAGTGCAAAGCACCCACCAGAAGCAAAAACGGGACAGTGAAAAAAATCAGGCTCATGCTGAGGGAAACCCAAGTAGCTCGTTCTTGGCTTCCCTCTGCAGGCTGCCTGCCAGCGCCTCTGAGAGGCAGCAGAAGCTCTGGAGGCTTTCAACAGCTCGGGCATTGTGGCACTCTGGCAAGCAAGCAGTAGGTATCAGACCCTGGAGGCACTATCAGCGAAGCAGCAGCAGCTCTGACTTGACTCCTTGCCTCCAGGAAAAATTATGAGGAGGGAGTAAACAAATGGGGAAGTGAAGCAGAGTAACAGTCATTCCACCCTTTCTATGGCAAGATTCAGTTCACTCCTGTCCCTTCCCAGGGCTATGCTCTGTTTTAACTTTTCTTAAGGGAAAGAAACAGTGAGGGAAAAAAATAAAATAAAATAAAAAAAAAGAAAAAAAAAAATCAATGTTTTCCAGATACTTCTGGGCAGTAAATCATGAAGTGAGTCCTGAACTACAATAAAACTCATTATAGGGTGATTTCATGATGCTTAACTGGTCTCTAAAATTACATGTACCGGATGAATAAAGGGCAGTAGTTGGAAAACAGACTGAACAGACACCGAGTCAGAAGCGCTTGGCCAGCTGATGTAAAGGGGACAGAACCATGTCCTACCAGTGCAGAAAGATTCTCCTTTACAAGTGGCATTTATGGCTTCTTGGCATTTCTTTTGTGCACTTTCAAACTGGCAGCCTTTACAGCAGGGACTGTTCCGATCACTGTGGAAAGACCAGAATGAAAGGAAGAAATATTAAGCAATTTTTTTTTTCTCAAAGAAGTATGAGTATGACAAAATGATGTTTAGGGAGAGAAAAAGAAAAAAAAAAAAGGCAGCTACTTTTTGGAGATAGACTCACTGATTCAGAACCCTTGTCTTCTCCCGTAACAACCTTTCTGCACACCCACCTCACTCTTCATTTACCAAAGGTAAAAGCATGTGGAAAGCACAACATATTGAGAGACAACACAGGGATCTTTGTATTTATTCAAAGCACCTGGATCCTCTTGTCACTCGCTGAGCAACTATGGACAAGATTTTCCATTGTCTTCTTCCCCACACATTTTTCCCTCCCTCTGTCCTGGTTTACTACTCTTTATTCCATGCTCTCTTTATTTGCTTTGTTCTGCACCTGCAAGAAGCCCCTTACTATAAACACAGTCACTGAGGCGGAGGGAAATCCTTGGAAAACAACAGGAGTTGCAGAAGCTCTCTACTGTTACATGGCGCAGAGCTGAACTCCGGAAAACCAGACTGGACATCACGTTGCCATAGGGCCATGAACACACCAAAGAGTTAAGAACAGAAAGAGGATGCATTTTGCACAGTCACTGTCTTGTCAGCTCAAACACATTTTGCGGCAGTCTTGAAAATACCAGCATGTGATCCCTGTTGAAAGCCACCTTGCAATGCAAGCAAGAATTGTATTTGCACAGAAAAATTTTGATATGAATTTCTGAATGCTTGATTTTGCTCTGAAATATAACAACCATCACCTTCAAGCCTGTGGCTCTTGATGCTTCTCAGAAAAAGTAAGAGAATTAAATGGAAAAATTAACGTATGCAAACAGTGCATTCACTCAGCAACCTTTTCTGAAATTCTTTATTGTCTTCAGCTCACACGTTTAGTTTTAAAGCCAGGACCCAGGCCTGTGGCACTGCAGGTGGCTTTAGGAGCTTTCAGCCCAGCTCATCGCTGTCTCCCGTGTCAGAAGTTGCAGCTCATCCCCCCTTACCTGCATTTGGCACCGTCTTTCAGTTTACAGTCTGCAGAGCAGCAGGGATCAGCCTGTTGGTACAAGAGGCCGGGATCGCATTCCTCCCCTTCATCCACCCTGGAGTTCCCACACACTTTGTTGTTGCGTTCCTTGAAGCACTGCTGGGCCTTGATCTCTATGGTCCTATGGATGGATTTTTTGCTGCAGCTTGAGAACATCTAGAGAGTCACGAGGGGAAAGAGCAGCACTGAGGCGCGTACCTGTCAACAAGTGGCATCTAAGACAGTCTCTGTCTCCTTACGCCTCCAAATTCTGGTGCCTCAGAAAGCAGTTATTTCCTCTATGCTGTCAGTTTGATAATTTGGAAAAAATTTAAGATGGGAAAGTAACGGTTGGGTCCATAAAGGACATCGCTACATTACAATGCAAGGACACCCGCACACAGTCTGGCTGTCACAGACCCAACTCCAGCTCTCCCACAGCTTCAGAAGCACCGGCAATGATCCCCAGGAAGGGCTGCGCTGTCCTGCGGCGATAGGGCTGGGTATGACCCACAATGAGTTAGACTAGACTGTGGACTAACCATTCCCTCGATAATCTTGGATTCTCGCTCACAGAACAGGCACCGCACTAAGTCCCCGCTGTCAGCCCGAGCCTCCGAGCACCACGGCCGTGGCACCTGGTAGTCTCTCTTCAACACGAACAGCTACGGACCACCCAAACGCTATCTGGTACTGCAGGGCCTGTATTTGACTCTTGCTGATGACTTGCTTGTAGGAGCATGCGGCCGCAGCTAATTACAAACAACTAATAAAAAAAAAAAAAAAACCTGGACATGCTATGACCTCCAGTGAAACTCAAAACCCAAAGATGAGTTTGTCTTGCAGAGAACCCAAGAGGATCCAAGCATGCTTCTTCTCACGGCTAACTCATCACATTCCAGACTGTTTCAAGCTACATGAATCATTACCTAAATACCCTTCTCGTGCAAAGGGTCACTGACCATAGCGAAAACTTGTACATGGAAGCAAAACTACGCAACTATACCTTGTTGTTTTCATGATCTCCGCTCACAGCAATTGGATACATCACGTATTTCCCTCCCTGGTCTTCAGTGGGGGCACATTCTGGCAGGCTGTCAGGATCATGCTCTGCTCCAAAGTTATGACCAAGTTCATGTGTTGTAACCAGGTCTGCCTCCTTTTTTAAACATGAAAAAAGCAACGTTGAAAAACAATTAGTCCAAGCATGACAGGACAGATCATCCCAGCTGCTTCCAGGCCACCAGCAATGCTAAGATACACTGAGATGGAAAGGGACTTCCCTGTGAAGTTTTTTTTTTTAAAAGCTGGGGGACTGAAGTCAAGTAAAATTATGGTCCATTTCCCTAGTCAAGTTGCAGGACTAGGTCTGAATGTGAAACCAGTGTTAAAGGCAAAATGCTGTTCTAGAACACCGATTGAGTCTTGTTTCAAATGCAACGCAGATACTTAAAATATGAAAACTTCCTTTTAAATAGCTGGAAGGCATAAAAAGTTTTAACAAAAACCAATCCAAACAAACATCAGCTACTAGGATTAGTCGGTCTCTTGTTTTAACACAACTTGTCCATAGAATTATTTCTTCTAGATGGATGATGACATTAGGAGTGATGAATAAGCTCTTCTATTGTACGATTATTAGGAAAGACATCTACAAGCGTGTGGCCCAACAAGGATGGATTTCCAACATCATTCATGGAGGACAGGACTCCCTCTGCTGAGAATTCCAAACCGGCTTTGCCTCGCCACACAGCTCCCTGCACCGCCTGACCAGCAGTGTCACAAGGTGACAACCACAAATAAAACTAGCACAGAAATAAAAGTTAACCACAAGGAACCGAGTGCAAGGTCCTCCACCTGGGTCAGGCCAATGCCAAGCACCAACATAGGCTGGGCAGTGATTGGCTTGAGAGCAGCCCTGAAGAAAAGGACTTGGGAGCTTTGGTAGATGAGAAGCTCAACGTGAGCCGTCAGTGGCACCTGCAGCCCAGAAAACCAATCATGTCCTGGGCTGCATCAAGAGGTGTGTGGCCAGCAGGTCGAGGGAGGTGATTCTCCCCCTCTACTCCACTCTCATGAGACCCCACCTGGAGTACTGCATCCAGTTGTGGAGCCCACAGCACAAGAAGGATATGGACGTGCTGGAGCGTGTCCACAGAAGGGCCACAAGGATGACCAGAGGGCTGGAGCACCTCTCCTATGAAGACAGACTCAGAGAGTTGGGGCTGTTCAGCCTGGAGAAGAGAAGGCTCTGAGAAGACCTTATTGTGGCCTTCCTTCCAGTATCTCAAGGGGGCTACAAGAAAGCTGGTGAGGGGCTTTTTAGGATGTTGGATAGTGACAGGACTAGGGTGAATGGATTAAAGCTAGAGATGGATCGGTTCAGATTGGAACTTAGGAAGAAGTTCTTCACCAGGAGGGTGGTGAGACACTGGCACAGGTTGCCCAGAGAGGGGGTGGAAGCCCCATCCCTGGAAGTTTTTAAGGCCAGGCTGGATGGGGCTCTGGGCAACCTGGTCTAGTGGGGGATGTCCCTGCCCATGGCGGGGGGTTGGAACTAGATGATCTTTAAGGTCCCTTCCAACCCTGACAATTCTATGATTCTAGTATGAGAGAGTGAGAGAGTTTGACGAGCTAACAATGATTTCTGCTGCTGTGCAGGCAGAGGAAGCGCTGTGACACGCAGTATCAGCACCAAGCGCAGGCACAGTTCACACGAGAGCCAGAGACAGCAGAACTCTCCAGAGATCACTCCCATACCTCACCTCAGTTAATTGGGGGAAGGGTTTTGAGAAGATTGCTTTTTGTCTTTCAGAACCTAAGCGGACACCATACAATACTCTCCCTGTGAAACCAATCCGTAATGCTCCTGTTGCCTCATTCCAAGCTTTGTGATGGCCACTAGGAAGACAGAAAGCTCAATTTCCTTTCTAATCCAAGGCAGAACTCCAGCTTGGAGACTGAACAACAAACGGAAATAGCACGGCAACAGCTAGAGCTCTTTGTCAATATCTCCCTAACAAAAAGCTTCACTGTTCTTTTTTTTTTTTTCCCCCTCTAGCTTCTTGACAGCTTCTGTGCCAAGCATTAGCCCACACATCAATTATGAATTCCCTTTACAACCAGGCTACAGAAAAGCACAGCCAAGAAGCTGGCAGAAGTCAGCAACAGAGAAATATGCCCGACTGCAAAGATTTGGTAGATGCAAACACAGGCACTGTGCTGGTATCTTTACAAGTGAGACAAAGCTCAGATTCAGACCTTTATGTATTTACTACTTCATCAAGTATGAAAAAAAAAAAATCCAGACAGCATCAATTTACATTAGGCTGAGTATTCGCATGAATAAGCCCTGTCTCTTACACCGGTTTCTGCTCTCCTTATTCAGGACACACACAAAAATCAGGTACAGGAATTTAATTCAAAACGTCCAAATCAAACCTCCTACTTCACCGCTCTACCTTGCAAATGGAACAGACTGAGCGTATGCAACCATTCACCTCACCTGCATGTTGTAGGTGTACACAGTTGAAGGGTTTGGTTTTGATTTGGTTGCTGGGTTTTTTTTGTGTTAATTTTTTCTTATTTTTTTTTTAAAAAAGCAAAATACATTTTAATTCATCTTTAGGTACCAAAATCTTGTCTATATCTGGACAATTACAGCTCCTATTAGACATGAGCTGTGTTTCCTCATTTCTGTTCCACAGTGAATTCAATCTTCAATTCCATTCAGTCCTTACTCCCCTTGCCAGCAAGGACAAAAATGATGATTTTGGTTTTGTAACCTACATCCTCATCCCCAGGGATCCAACTCAAGCACAAACTTTTCTTGATACAGCATGGAAGCTTGTCACAAACCCAGAGTGCACATCACCAGCACACACACACAGAACACTGAGGCTCCACAGAGGAGACTCTCCTACCTTAGTGAGGATGGTCTTCCCATAGTTCTTGGTGCTGGTTAAGCCGCTGTTCAGAAAGATGTCCTTCTTTGCAATTTGACTGTAATAAGCTACAGAAGTGAGAAATAAAAAAAATAAAAACTGACAGTCATTTTTGGGGGGTTTAGAGGGGAGAGGGATCCTTGTTTGGGGAAATGAACTTTACTGTTCTCACAGGCTCACCAGGAGGACCTGGCTTCTTGCCCATTTTTGGAGTGGGGAAATCTTTCAAGCACAGCACAAATAGCTCAGTAAAGGGGGGAAATAAAAGAAATTTCCAAGCGAACAGCATCTGCCATTCCAGAACTGGTGCAAGATGCACAAAGCAGCCGCTGGTCTAGCCAGGCTGCAGTGGCCTTCACACGGCCTGTTTGCTTCAGATAACTCAGCGGCTTTTATCGCTCCTTCCCTTCTTTTCCCAGCTCCAGTCAAGAAAATAGTCATCTACTCTATCCAAAGAACAACCACTAGAGTCTATGCAAATAACACGTCATGCTCCATCAAAGTTAGAAAAGAGGATTAAATACAAATAACAAAAAAAAGAGCTTTGAATGCACAGTTAGGAGGAAAGAAAAGGAAGCCTTGCCTTTAGGACAAATGCCACCATGGCTGTTAGGTCTGGGAGAGCCAACGTAAGCCAATCCAAGCGTTCCCATGTCAAAATCTTGATATGTGAAGAGATGAGCAAGGCACACGTGAGCTGCTTTCTCAGCAATATCAAAGCTAAATTGCTTTAAAGAAAAAAAAAAAAAATCAAATCTTTGTAAGACACTTTACTGTGCACACTAGAAGTCTATAGATAAGAACATTTATCTAACAAGCCAGACGGGGACCCTCTAGATCTGGTTAAGTCAGAAAATAAGCAGCTGTTTAGCTGTCCTGCAGAGCTGTCGAAAACCAAATGAACACCTAAGGACACTGTACGTACTCATTTACATAACTTGTGTATTCATTTCCCCTTTTCACAAACAGGGGAAAAACCAAGTACAACAATTTGATGAAGGTCACGGGGCAGCCGAGCTCAGGCCCAGACACACCAGGACTGCCGCAGACTCAGGCCACATCCTAAAAACTCTAATTGCCGCGTGCTCTCTAATTATACCACGGAGCCCTTTACCACAGGCTACAGGGCACACCAGCTACCTTGACTTTGGGTAATATCTACATGTCACACAGAGGAAGTAGAGAAGTTTCATCTGTTACTACAGAGCAGCTGTGAGAATAATCCCTTCGGAAAGGGCACAATTTTTCAAGGGTTACAACCTACCTCTAGCAGCATTTTCACATCCCAAGCATCTTTCTTATCATCTGGGTAACTTTTTGCCATGTTGTAATGCTTTTCGCCGGGTTTTACAAGATGTGGCTCGTTGTGGATGATAATCTACATTTCAAAGAGGGCAACAACAACGTAGAGGAATTTTTGGTCAATTTTATAGCTACAGAAAAAGCTTTCAATGCAATCTTAAATATCTCAATAGATCTGCAAGGATAAAAATTCAGACTCAGCATGCTTCCAATATGAACTTTTCAGCCTCTGCTAGTTAAGACACACCAACTACATCATAAGTAACTACACAGGCAATTTTATAGAGCAATGTCAACCATTTTCTGTTCCATCAAAAAACCTCACCCAAATGCAACCAGGATTTATGTCTAGTATAAAAAACCCTGAGCCATTTCAGAGTTCTAGATAACCAAGACAGATTTTAAAGAACTGCTACTATCCCAGTAACCTACTATTTGTCCGTCACGTGCTTTTCCCTTCCCGGCCCAATTAACTCTCCTCTCTTGTTCCTGCAGGCCTTTCCCCAGCAAAGGGGCAGCCACCTTGCACCATGACTCTCCATGTTCCACATCACAGCTCTTGCAGCTGCACTCTGAGCCAACGGATTCCTCTTCTTTTCAATGCCTTTTGCCAAATTTCTGTGTGCTAACATTCAGAAACCAACACATCAACTGCAGTCACTACACCCCCTGTGTCTACCCCATAACGGCCTTTACACCATCATAATGTCTTGAATCAGGATTTATGGTTTCTTCATGTGTTTGAGGCCCACTCAGGCTTTGTAAGCTAAGCACTATCCACAGTCACAAACATTAACTACATGTGTAAGTGTGTCTGACAGAAACATGAATCTCTCCTATTCAGAAAAAAAGAAGCACCTTCAAACTGAGATTAAATATGGGAAGAGTCTCCCTGAAAACTCTTTGTCTCTGAAGTTGCAAGGAACTGAAGATGGGCATGCTGTGTCAGACCACTGCCACCACCGCCGGCGAGATGCTATTTCAAAGTGCTCCTGGCTGGAGTTAATGAAGTAGGATTTGATTATTTTAGCTCTAATCCAGATAAAATAATCAGAAACCCTGATATCCAAAACACGCTGTTCCCCTTTAAATTAGAATGCCTTTGCACAGTTCGGTGAATACCTGCTCTATCTGTATGCCGTACCCATTGAAGGCTCCGTTGTCCCAGGAAGTATTTCGGTATATGTCATCCACTCTGTCTATCAACTCAATCTGTGTAGAAAAGAAAAACAAGTTATTTACTTCCGAGCTTGCATGTAAGTTCAAGACACTCAGAGAAGCTGCAACATACCTAGAAACACTCACTTCAAACTAAAATTGAACCTGATATACCCTAGTAGACATACTCAGTGATCCAACAACAGCACTTTGATCCAGAGAGGGTTATCACAGAAATGTAGAATCATTAAGGTTGGAAAAGACCTCTAAGATCATCTAGTCCAACCATCAACCCAGCATTACCATGACCATCAACACATCCCTGAAAATTTTCCATCATAAAAAAAATCAATAGAGACTTTCCCCCTTATCATATTTGGTTGTGTAGTGGAAAAGTGATAATACTAAGAACAAGACATTCTGGGAAACACTTTATTCATATACTAGTTTTTCACGTTTCTTCAAGGGGAAGGGTAGAAGGGGAGTTGTTTTTACTGTTTTGTTTTGTTCAGCACGATTCTGACCCCTGAGGCCTGCTTCCCTCTCCCACCCAAAAACCTTATTCCTTTCCTCATCATGGCTCAAGCACAAGGTGCCAGAAAACCTCTCTTCAGTGCTCACTATCAACACCTCCCTTTTCAAGCTGTTGTCATCTTCTCAGAAAAACACCTTCCACTAAATATAAACCATCAAACTTGCTCAGAACGAAAAGTGGCATTTGGAGCAACTCTGTAATAGCTCATGCTTTAGTTTTCCAATCACTGTGTTGTTTATAGTACTGGGGAAACATCCCAGCAGGATAGCCTCAGCGTAGGAGAGATGCTGAGACAACAGCATCTCTGCAAACATGGGAATTGAGGCTTCTGTCACTTGGGGAATGTGAACATTTCTGGGGACAGAGAGGTCAAAAAGGCAGCAAGCAACGGTGGAACAGAGTGATTAGCATTGAAGAGAGACTCTGGACAAACAGACCTCCAAAAGTGGTTTCATTTGTCATTATCTCCAGTCCCTAGACCCATATTCTCCACTTATTTCACAAAAACTTGTCAGGACGACAACCCCCTTGTACTGGTTTTGGCTGGGTTACTCGGTAACAAGCACACAGGATGGAGCCCTTCTCTCCTGAGTGCAGCAGAACACCTGCCTGCTGATGGGAAGCAGCGAATTAATTCCTTATTTCGCTTTGCTTGTGTATGTAGTTTTTGCTTTACCTATTAAACTTTTTTTTTCTCAGCCCACGAGTTGTCTCACGTTTACCTTTCCAACTCTCTCCCACAGCTCACTGCGGAGGAGTGAGCAAGCGGCTGAGTGGGGTCAAACCACAACACCCGTGTACCACCAAACAATGTTTACCACACCTGATTTGAATTTTATTGTTCTGGACAAAGGATCCTGGAAGAATTTTTTGGGTTAAAAAATAAACAAAAGTCTATGGAAGTTGCTTTTGCTTCTCATATGAGCTTTAAACATGCTCGAACTTCAAAGGTGCTTGGATCGCTTGCAGTGGATTTCAAAATCCAGGAGTTTCTAAAGCTCTGACTGGAAAAAGAAAATTTCTCAGGCAGAAAATAGCATAGCTACAAGAAGTACATGAGGGAAGAGATCTCTTTAAAGTGAAGCCTGAAGGCTATTTAACTACAGTATCACCCCATTATAAAATATTTTTTAAGCATGATTTAGCACTTTCCCAGGTGAAAAGCAGACGCAGCAATGAGATGTAAATACATTGTATCGTACAAAAGCAGTATAAGGTATGTATTGGTGTAACTACTGAATCACTGTTTCTCCCTGCGTTTATTCCAGCAAATTGCAACAGAATATATTTACTTACCAAATAGTTTATAGTGGTACTCTCTTCACCACGACCCATATACTTGAAGAAACGATGATCTGCCACTACCAACATCTTGCACGTGTTTTTGGAGCTCTCTGGAACGGCTCTTTTCTTCCGATGGATGTTTGCTAATGTGAACACAACAAATACAAACAAATAATCACTCAGTAAAACTGCCACTGCTGTGCCTATTATACTTAAGACATGACTGTGAGTTTGGGTGGGTTTTTTGGGTGGGGAAAAAGGGGATGTTTAGTTTGGGGTTTGTTTTGGGTTTTTTTAATAACTATTCTTAAATTTTGTCCATGACAGTCCTCAAACTTGTTGTGTGAGGGAAGGAATGTATAGCAGTGAAACTGAGTTATCTGACAGATTTACCTATAGAGCTTTCATGGTCATCACCTCAGCCTTAACACCTCTCCTCCTAGTCATTACCACAACCTCTGCTGATGCAGCAAAGGACAGAGGAAAGACAGACCAAAAACTCTCAAAAAATCCATCACAGCTCAAGGTGGATTCTTTATAGCATCCTCTCCTTTGCCTATGCTTGGGTGCCCTGAGTGACAGCTGTTGGGGCTTCTCTGGATGGGGAATGGGCATGAGGAAGAGTCCTGCTTTCTTCTTCCCAATGAATTTAAAGAGCTAATAGTTAAACTAGAAGCAGTAACACAGCTTATTGCCCAGGTTCTGATCTTATTTGCTGACACAGAGAGAAGTCAAGTAATTGTTTCAAAGATGCTGCTCTCCCAAGGTGCAAACACTCACCTTCGTTTTGCTCCCTGTCTTCCAGTCCTTTTGGCAACAGTTCTTCTTCATTCAGCTTTAAATAACCACACACTTTGGGGGACTGCAGTCTTGAGAAATCTTTAATATCTTCAGATCTGTAGACCAGCAGTCTCTCATCTTGCACATTATCTACAAATCTCCACAGTGGCTGACAGGATAAGAACCACCAAAATGGAGTTAGTTAGGCACATAGTGAATGCAAAGACAAGTCTATATGAGTAAAAAAATGTATGTATGTGCCATCAAATCCCCACAGCTGTGTGTGTACATACACACAAATGCACTGGACTATGATAATTTTACTCAGAACAATAACCCTACTGACAAAAACGATGTCCTCAAGAAAGTCAAAGGAATTCAACTCTTTTATGCTACACAGGCATCTAAAAATCTAAGACCGTCTCAGCAGAGTAGCAGCAGCCACCTCATAAGGCTGCAGAGCGTGAGCAAGCCGAGGAGGCATCCCAGGCTCCTCTGCTCCTTCTGCAGCAGTACATGGAGACTGGCAGAGCCAGGGAGGAGATGCGTAAGCTGTGCAGACAAACACAAGGACCAGAAGTGCAGGAGCTGGCAGATAACAGAGAGTAAGTGCACAGCAGAACACAGTCTGCACAGCAGAAGGTAGGCTCTTTTAACGTTCACCAGCTACCAAAGTCACTTAGAAGCACGAAAATTCCTCTGAAACCAAAGAAACACATAAAATCTCAATGTAAGGCACTAATTCCCAGAGCAGGTGCATTCTAACCATCCTTCTTCTTTACCGACACGTCTCTACTGTTACCTACACATTACAGCTACAGCTACACTGCAAAATCCAGCACACACAGGGTCTATTCTTTGGGCAAGGCCGAGCAGCACAGACTGCCCATATCCACAACGCAGAGCACCTGGCTTTGGGTCTCCTCTGGCCTCCAGACAGCTATTATCTACTGTACTGCTCTCTCGATTCACCCTAAAAAGCTCCTGAAACGAGAAGGCTCTGCCAGCCCAGCAGCCACGCTTGCAGTGCAAAACCGAGGGCACGCCTAGGGCAAGGCGCGAGGGCACCAGGGGTTTGTAGGAAGGTCTGCAGCCTTTTCAAGCAGTCCAGGAGGAGCATGACAGCAAAGGCAGGCAGTGGCAGAGCAGCTCTGTCCGTGCTGCCTTTTGAGAATGGTCTCCAGCATGCGCCACCTCTGCCTGCACAGCAGCACTGTCGCACCCAGCGCTGGTTAGGGGCCGAAGGTGACCCCTGGACCCCACCAGCTAGATCCACACCGCTGCCTGCCTTTATTTTGCTGTACACACACAGCCCGAGGAGCAAAGGAGTTGGCCACGTGGAGAATGGAGATGTGCTTACATTACTCTGGACCACAAACTCAACAATGCTTTAAATCACAATCAAAGAGCTACTATATGCTCTTAATGTAAAACACAAATACAGTGGTTTGGGTATTCTGTTCACATTTTCTTACTTTAACAGGACTGGATTTCCCAGGTTTACCCATAATTCTGCATATCCTTGGGTTTGGAGATAATTACAATATCCATATAGCAGCCATAATTACTGCTTTTCAGCCATTCTAATACAGCTTGTGCCTGGGAATCTACTGCACTGAACAACTCATTAGGGTAGTCTCTAATTACATATTTATTGAACATGTTTTTTAAACCAATGGTTTAAAATAACACAAGCAATGAAAATTTTGAAAAACAAAAACAAGGGAGTGGGGGAAAATACCAGATTTTCAAATAAAGCTCTACAAATTGTAAAACTTCCAAGATGTAACAAAGCCAAAAATTTAGAAAGCTCAGATCTCGACTCTGCTCAGAAGGCCACACAGTTTGTTATTCTAGAGGACATGATCACCACTAATTACTCATGCCAAGCATTTCTGTTTCTAAACTCCATTCCTGTTTGACACATACCTTCTCCCTGATGTATCTAAAACACGCAGATGTCAAGAGAATGTCACTCACTAATAAAAACTCAATACTTGCAAAAGCCAAATTGGTTTCACATTTCTTCCCCTCCTCCCTACTCATCCCAAAACAACCACCACCGCCAAGACTATTTTGAGCGACGGAGGTGTCAATGTGACTAACTGGAAACACCCACAGGGGAAAAAGATGATTGTTTGAATATAGCTCTCAACAGTAAAGCATACCTCAATATTGTATTCTTCTCCATCAGTATTGATTCTCACCGTAAAATCTTCATCCCCAATATGTGCCATGACCTTGGAGTTATGCTCTCCTTGAACATAAGGAAGCAAAAAAATTAGTTCAGTTCTATTTTCATACATCCCCTGCACAGACACTGTTTGCTGGATACATTTAGGTGTTACTAAACTTAAAGCCAAATTACCTTCCTCGGTCTCTGAAGAGCAATACACTGTACATTTAAAAAAAAAAAAAAAAACACAAAAAACTCCAAAGCAGATCAGCACTTGCTCCCAGTCTTAACTTCGCAACAGTCACAGCCATCAAGGTACAGAATTAACCAAAAATTTTGCAGGAAGTGTTGAGATGGCTCTGGGGATTAGTAATGGGACACCAAATATTTCTGCCCACAAAAGAGCCTGCATCTTACTACCATCAAGCAGCAGTTTCACGGTGTCAGCCTGCATTCCAGGGCAAAAGGAATTTCACCGCATGACACAGACAACATAAAAATCCAAACACCGTAGCAGAAGCATTAGTGCTGGACTGAAGTGGAGCAAGACACTCTTTCTTTAGACAAAAAGTAATCTGCAAAGAACCATCTTAAAGTCTTTTAATACAACAATCTGGGCAACACTGCACCACCACAACTTGTGCTTTGTGTTCTGGGACAAGGCACATTCAAGCCCTATATTCCAGCTGGAATTAAAGCTATCACCATCATTTAAAGAAAAAAAAAATCATAAGCTGCTGGCTGAGTAAATTATGCCTTTGTGTTCTGCCAAACTCAACAGAAGAGTCCTATTGTAGAAGCTTGGTGCAATAGCTCAAAAAAACCCCACCACCCACCAAACCTAAAAAAACATCATCCCAAACCTATCACGAGAACTCCACAGAACAAAACCCAGAAAATCTGAGGGGCCTGAGAATTAAGTTTCCTTGTTTACCCTAGCCATATCTGATGAAAACGAGGGCAATACACCATTTACTTTGGCCGAGAGACTCGTGCGAAGCTGTGCTTGCTCCGCGCTGACGCAGAGCCCAGTCCATACTAACCAACGACATGTCCGGTGAAAAAGTCTTGCCATTGAACACGATACTCCTTTTCCTTGCCTTCACCATTCACAATTAATGCCTGAAATTTTTCTGAAAAGTGTTCAGCAGTTGCAGTTAAGTATAATTTAAAGTGCCTGTAAAAGAATTTACTTCCATTTATTTTTAAGCAAAATGTTCACATAGAAGATACATGCAACCTCCATTTTACTGAAGGTCCAGAAGTTAGAAAGCACTCATTCCGATAAGCAGGCTAAAAAAATACATACTAGATAATTCTTAACTGTAAACATTTTAAAGCTTCAAAGCTGTTTAATTAAGAAAAATAAAAAACAGATCCCAAGAGTCACAGATTGCTCACAACACACCCTCTCCACGCACAATCAAGTAAAACCAGTTACTGATAGCTATTTAAAGAAAATCAAACCAAGGAATCTGTAAATCTATTTTAAACTAAACTATCTAATAATTCTTATTTTCTGAAATAATCCATCCAGAAGGCTATCAACAAAAATCTGAACTCTGTAGACTTTTATGATATATTGTCACAAAAACTAAAGGTTCACCCAAGAAGTAAGTAGAGAACCTTCTCTGGAAGGAGCCTCATGGGCTCTTGGTTTTTGTGGGCTTCGGGTCAAAGATTTTTGCTGTGCCCCTCTGCAACTATTCTGTAATTATCACTGGCAGTATTGCAACCTCACCATCAGGTCAGGGTACACAAGGCAGTGCAAAACAGGGACAGCCAGACATTCGATCCCATTAACCTTTTACACTTGGTCAGAGATTCAAAAAATGCGCACAGCTTGCACAGCAGTTGTAGCTGTGGATGACAGACAGGGGAAGGCACGTAAGAACACACCAGACAAAGATGTCAGATGAAATCAACCTACACTTGTTAATACAAATTGTTATTCTCACCCCGCTCCCTCACTTCAGATTCACAACGCCAGCGCTCAAATACCTGCAAGGCACTTTCCTGACACTCGGTATAAAATCTCTACAACCTTCATGCCTGCTTTCTTCCACCTCTCCTTCTCCTTTCACCTGGCACTTCTATTTCCCATCTTATAAACCAAAAATGATTAAAAGAAGTGTTTTATTGAACGGGAAATTTACACTCAGTAGGAACAGGATTAAACTTCCATGAAAAAACATTCAATAAATCTCTTGGGCAACACACCCCACACACATTCCCCAAACTGAAGGCAGATTTTTTTTTTTTAAGAACTAGAGGACAGTCAAAAAGTACAACAACATTGTCAGATGAGATAAAAGTGGGATCCAACCCAATCAGTGGAAGTAAGCTTGGAAAGAAATCTTAAATCGCTACTTCAGCAAACAGAGTAATACAATCAGCTTGTTTTTCTGTTCTCTCTAAGTCACATAACTATGCAGGTTGCTAACTTAGAAGAATTGGGCAGTCATGACAGAAAACGAGGTAACTATCTCTGGGTTTGGAAATGCACGTTATTCATCCCAAACTGAAGGAAAATCTGATGGGAGTTCATTGCTGATGATTTAATTACCTTTGCAAGGCTGAAAAACTCAAGATTCTCTCTACGTGCGTCTCAGGCTGGAGGTCCCTTTTCTTCAGCGAGTGTTGCTGGATGCTAGACTGAGAAAGGATGTCGTAGTCTGAAAGCATGGAATCAACCGCGTCTGGAAGAGCAACAAGGACAGTTTTAGGTTCAAGAGTCTCTCTTTCACAAATGCACAAAGAGAACAGCAAAACAGAACCTCCCATTTCAACAGCAAGACCACCATTGGTTTTAGTTTTGAGAAAACTATTGCACATTTCTGCACAGGTGCATTTTTGGATAGGCAAACAGAAATCATAGTGTGAGACAAGATACAATTTGAGGCAAACAAGTAATTTAGTTTGCTTCTTATAGCAATTTTTGAGCAACCAACCCATCATTTTTACTGCTACAGTTATGCAGAGCTAATGCCCTCCCTGGTCACCTTCCGGAAACTAAATGGGGAAGAATGTTCCCATTCCTCTGGATTGAATCACTGTCCTCACCTACCGGTCAACACCTGAGTCTAAGGAAAAAAAAAAAACCAACAAAAACCTAGGAAAATTCTACCAAATTCACTGCAGATGAAGACTTCATTTGTTACCTTTCTGCCCAGTATTAGCCAGAAAAATAGATGTCTGCACAGCATAATCAACCAGAATTAACTAAGAAGGCACCTCTTACGGGGCACGTCAAAGTAGCCTGGTTTCCCAACACCCTACCACCATGGAAAACCCCTTTGATTTTCCTACTCGTAATGCAAAAACCTGCTTGAGAGGAGGGAGACCAAGGGCCTAAACCCCTGTGGGGAGGCAGCACACAAAGTCCCAATTCAGGTCAACATTCTGCAGGTGCTCCCACCATTAACAAGAGTGTAACGCTGGCTGCCAACGGTGCGTAACTCTTGCTGATAAAACCTCCTGCTGCTTTCAGGGCAGCCCTTTGCCAGTAGCACCCACCACCCAGCCAGACACCTGACAACGACCTCTACTTCCACCAGTGCTAATCAACCGATTTGCTATTTACAGCCTCAAATAGAGGCCCTTATTCCTGCACCACTATCTTCTCTCGCTGCCAGAGGTGTTCGCTCTTTTTGCCGCACCAAATGAGGAGTCAGACACATCGTAAAGGAGGCAGAAGTGCTCATCCAGACATTCATTATTAAAAAATTCCCATTTTTTTCCCCCTTCACTTGTGCTTCTAAACCAGAAATGACAGCTACCAAAGTGGGGGTTTATTACTGCAGACCGCCTTCCACTTCTTCAGAGTCCCTGACGACTAGTTTTACACCTCTCAGCCAAGTAACCTCATGCCTTTTATTGGACTTCTAAGTAAGCAGCACCACTAGAAAGCTGAGTTTTACTGGCTCTTGTGCAACAAGCCAAACTGCCAACTTGAAACCCAGATTGGTATAGCCTCTGAATTTTTATTTATTTTTTTTTAAATCTGACACTCAGTACCATCATTTATCCCCAAACGCAAGAAAGCTTCTAAGTGTGGGAGTACTGTTCAGGGCAAGGCAAGAACTTTGCTCTTTCTTTTGTGAAGGGCCAGGAGGGAAGAATTAACCACCAGCGTATGTGCACACATGTGCTCGCCTACACTGCAAGCAAAGGAGCTGCAGAGAAGCAAAGATAACTCTCACAGTCCTCTTGGTCCTGCACCAGACCTACTAGCAAAGCGACGGATCCAGGACGCAGCTGCTTCTCATGCAGCAGAAGCCACCGAGCGGTGGCTCCCAGGCCTCTCCCTCCCCGGCTGCCCCTCCCCTGCCCTTGAGCAACACAGGAAAGGCAGCGCAGTTGCAATTTCCTCATTTCTGTTTACAACCCACAGGTCCAGGGCACCTGCAATCGATTACCGTGCGTTTCGGGTTATACGCAAAGGCAAGTTTCCACCACCTTCCTTTGTGTGGCGGTTGTCTTCCCCTTATGTGCCCAGCTGCTACATGCCAGGCGGCATCCTCACTCTCCGCAGTGAGCACATACCTAACCACTCCCAAGCATCACCTTTCGTTAAAAAGTCCATTATAATTCATTGTTTATGGACTGGCACCTGTCCTCATCAGGAACCACCAGGGGGGAAACTAGGAACAAGCAGGGGAAACTGATTCTGCAAATCACAGGATGTCAGGGGTTGGAAGGGACCTCTAGAGATCATCTAGTCCAACCCCCTGCCAGAGCAGGACCCCCTGGAGCAGCCACACAGGAACACGTCCAGGCGGGTTTTGAAAGTCTCCAGAGAAGGAGACTCCACAACCTCTCTGGGCAGCCTGTGCCAGGGCTCTGTCACCCTCACAGTAAAGAAGTTTCTCCTCATGTTGAGGTGGAACTTCCTCTGTTCTAACTTAAACCCATTATTTCTTGTTCTATTGCTGGGCACCACTGAAAAGAGATTGCCTCCTTCCTCTTGACACCCACCCCTCAGATATTTCTATACGTTAATAAGATCTCCTCTCAGCCATCTCTTTTCAAGGCTCAACAGCCCCAGTTCTCTCAGCCTCTCTTCACAGGAGAGGTGTTCAAATCCCTTAATCATCCTCGTAGCTCTCGGCAGAGTAGAAGGGAAGGAGAACTTCCCTGGACCTGCTGGACACACTTTTCTTAATGCATCCCATTAAAGCCTCATTAAACTGCCCAGTCCTCAATTCTTTTAATTAAACCTGATACTAATCATAAAATCACAGAACAGTTTGACTTGGAAGAGACCTTAAAGATCATCTAGTTCCAACCCCCCGCCACGGGAAGCGACACCTGTCGCAAGACCAGGCTGCACGAAGCTCCATCCTGCCTGGCCTTGAGCACTGGCGGAGAGGGGGAACCCGCAATTTCTCTGGGCAACCTGTTCTTTAAACACACTCAACCAGAGCAGAGCCCTCCATTCCAGTGAACGTTGATACTTGGGACACCAAACATCGGCTAGTGATACAGAGCAAACGTGCGGTATGTGGGCCATGAAGCAAGAGAGGCGTGGTACCACCGCTGCGCTTCTCGGAGACTTACCGACACAGGGACTTGCCAAGCACAAGGTCTGCCCAAGAGGCACAACCCCAGCTGCAACACACCAGTTCTTCTGCCCCTTTCCACAACAGCACAGCCCAGAATCAGGGGAGGGTGATGCCAAACAGCAAGAGGCAGCTGGCACTACAGCCAGGCAAAACGTCTGTTTCACGGCAAGAGAACTGAGAATTCTTCTAAAGAAATCAGTTGCAGGTTGTTTTTTTTTTTAATTTGGTAACCAAGGAGAATTTCAGAAGTCCTGCTTCACCTCAACACACACAAACACCCTTCTGGAAATGCCTCACAGACACAGGGGAAGGGCAGTAAGAACAAGACCTACAGAGCTGAAGATGAGTAAGATGACTCCGCTAAAGTAACAAATGAAACACGGGGCACTCCCAGCTCCTGTAACCCTGAAACAAGAATGCACTTGTTCGTATTTCCTCTTAACCTTCCTAAATTTGTTTGCTTACAATTTTACTTGCGCCACAAGCCTTAAGACATGTTGCTGCTAGACATAAATCTGTGAACTAATTCAGGTATCAGACAGATGCAGAAAAAAATATATTAGTAACAAACCACAATTTTTTTACAAATTTTTTTATACTGTGAAAATGAATCCGTAGTCATGGCTTATTGAAAATAAAAGAAGAACTGTCACTATTTTAAACAAAACACAGAACTGCATGGAGTCAATTGCACAGCAATCCATGGAGTCACTGCAAACAAAATTGAACACTTTTTATTCAAGTCTAATAATCTTTCTGGCATTCCTTCCTCATTATCTTTACCGTGGTCCAAAAGTCATTTCCCATGGGCTTCAACAGCACTGAGCTGGCTCAGGTTTTCCCAAACCACTTTCTTGCGGTTCCTTCCCTCCTGGCCCCTCCTAGATTTCTGCATTCCTGTCTGTTCAGAGAAGGACACCATTTCATCCTGATATCCCAAATACTTATGACCGCCAGCCTTCACCTCATTGCACCTTCTCTCCTGGGAGGAACCTCCCCAGAACACACACGTGTCTCAGGTTTGTAAGAGAAACAGGGAAGGAATACTGGTGTCAAAGACCATATCCCAGAGTTCTCCAGAAGAAATCCACAGCAGTGACTTTTCCTCTGAACCCAACTTTCAATTCAGTGTTTCCTTTTCTTTCACCTTGTTTCAAAGTTAAAAGTAGCAGCAGATGTCACTAAACTTCACAACTTGCCACAGGAAAGTATCTTTTAAACAAATTAGGGGCCAGTACACATTGCAGCTCAAGAAGGTGCCGGTCAACAAGTCAGCTCGCCTAGTCAGAGGCCACTGCATTTATTTCAAAAGAAGAGGTTTCACTTCCAAGTGCTCAGCTACCAATTCAAATACCAATGGCATCCTTCTCCAACCAGCTCAGCAAAACAGTAAATTCCCATGATCTCATGCCCAATCTATTGCCCGGAAAGCAACAAGGACATGTGGCAAGTCAACCATTTCGTAAGCAAGCATTATTTATAGAAAGGTTAAGCTTAGCTAGAAGCATCAAGTTTTAGCCCAGAAAGCATAATTAATATTTTTTGAAACTTTCTTCACAATTATCCCATGAAAGAAAATATCTCTACTTAGAAGACAAAAGCCAACAGTATTAAAAAACAAATATTACTTTCAGTATTCAAAAATGACCACAAGGCCATCAGAGGGGTTTGCAGGAACAATTGTAGTTATTTCTCCAACCATCCCAAAGGGAATAAAAGCAGAAATAAATCTCCTGTCAAAAGGCACTGGCGTGGGCTGACAAGCCTACAGAGAGTAGTCCTAGAGCAAGCACAGCAAACACACTCGGGGAGGGTTTTGCAGTGTGACTGTTAAATCATTCGCATCTCACAGGCTGAAAAAAGGGCTCCAACCCGTATTTTGTGTGGTACTCATCGACTACAACCCAGATACTGACTTCGAGCTGATTTCAAATAGACATCAAACACCTCTCAAAAGCCTGTGAGCAACTAAATAATAACAATTTTTCTGATTCAGCTGGGGAGTGCCTGAATGGTTGAAGGGCTCCATGTCCTTTATTGTTACTACTTTTTTATTATTATTATTTTTCTCCAAATTATGCTGCTCTTCATACATTAAAATATTTTAACTGAAATAACCAAATACAGTTGCTTCACATATAATTCACAGCCTCAGTCAGAATTTGGACCAGGAAACACAGACTGGAGCCTTTCCAAACTTAACCATATGAGCTAAGGCAGGTCTCCATGCCCCATGTAGAACAGCTGCCCTCGTGTTCACAGAACAGCCGGTTACTGGCCACAATACAGCCGGATCGTCTGACTGGAAGCCAATGTATTCGGATCTCAACTGGGCACACGAGCGGTCTTCATGAGGCAGGTGGTGATGCAGTTGTGCCTAAATGTTTATGGGTACCTTCTCTTAACAGTTTACGCTGCTTTTAGGAGACTGTTAACAAGGAGGATGTGTTGAGAAGATCCATCTGTGGGAAAGCTGTTTCCTAACAGCTCATTACACGTGCTGTTACATCTCTCTCCAGTACATCTGGTGCAGAGCCATTGCCAAAGACAGAAAACAAAGTGAATTGAAACACTCAGCCCATGTTTTTAACAGTTTAGATAAATGATGTTTACTTGTTTCCACCAAAGAGTGGCTGCTGTTCTGCTCATCAACTGTACATTAACAGAACTTGTGTGAGAAACAGGTTCAAAGACAGACCTTAATGTATGTCAGCCTGATTATAAACCTACCAGGATAAAGGTTTACACTCTGTTTAAACACATTTCTAGACAAACCTGTTAGTGAGAATGGTCAGCCAGGTCAGCACTGCTGAATGTTTTAAAAGGCATGGTTTCGACTCGATCCCAACTGCAGCGAACTTGCTAAACCACGTGAGGAAGAAAACGAGGTGCCCAAACTCTGTTAGTCACCGACGCATCGCAGACAAAGCCTCAGGGTACGGTTACACAGACCTCGCGCTGGAGGAGAGGGAGGCTGCCCGTTCACCATCTGCACCAGTTGCTCCATGGAGTACTTCTCCTGCAGTTACACAGGGTAAACTACGCCCTAATTACCAGACATTCAGAAGTGCCCAGTGATAGAGACCATGGAAAAGCTAATAGCTTACAAAACGCCCTTTAGCTCATCTCAGGAAAAACTTGTTCATAGAGCTGCACCCTTATATTACATCAAAGCTTTTTTCCCTGCAGTAAAATAGACATCTGGTTTTGGACAGTGCAAATACTTCCTTAAGGGTGCAAATTCTGTTTAGCAGAAGCCATACAGATAATTAAACTGCCGTTTCTGGTGGTTTTGAATACCCCCAATGGCTCCTACATGTTACCTTATACAATTCCAACCTTGGAAAAATTCTCCTTCACTAAACACACCTTAAATAGGGAGCAGTGAGGAACAAAATCTATTCTCTTGGATCTACTTGATTTAATAATCTAGTCTATCCTATTAGTGAAAGTAGAAAACAAGTTTTGAAGGGGGGGGGGGGGGTGAAGCAATATCCTGCTCAAAAATTGACATTAGAAAAAATAAGGAAACCCACTGAATTAACACTCTCACATTCAAAGCGAAACAAGGGCAATACAGCTGTCTTAACTTAAACCAGAACAGCATCATATGACTCAGTGCTTAACCCCCCTAAAAAAAAAACCAAACACCAAAAAAACCCCAAATCACATGCTTTCATATATCCTGCTGCCCAGACCAGCCAAGTCACAGGACGCAGTGTTCTCTTCAAACACATCATTTCCCCGGCTCTCCAAAAACTGTCAGGCTCACTACTGTGCTTAGATATCACATCACAAAATCCTGCTGTGCCACAAAGTAAGTCTGAGTGGAGCAGATTTTCTAGGTAGAGACTAATCACTGGACTACACTTGTCAGGCCAACCCCTTCTCCTCATCTGACTGTATCTCTGCTCTTTGTGGATAGAACCTTGGACTCACTCAGACACAACCTTCCAAAATTCAAGGCACGTCACAGGTACTGAGAGGCAAAACTTTATAATCTCAGTAACAGCCTGAAAACATAAAAGGGAAATCGAGGAACGCAAAGGATACCTTGTTCTCGTTCAACACCTCGGTAATCACGGATCAACAGCAAGTGGGTGGCAGCTATAGGGCCCTCCCTGCGTAACAGAGCCCCCTTCCCCGCTCCCCCTCCCGTCCATGTATCTACACAGGCTAAAAATGCCAGCATGAAGGAGGAAACAAAAAAAAAGTATAAATAATGTATATTAAGAGCAGCACAGGAAGACAAGGATGGACATTGTGAAGAGATGCAGGGCACTACGACAAATAGAGCCAGTAGAGTCACGTACATCTCCGAGAATAAAAGACATCAAAAAGACCATCACAACCACTGAGAAGGTGGTTGCAAGATATTCCCAAAACCAAGCCAGTTTGAGTGTGGCATATGAGATCTGTAGAACAGGACAGCAGGATGCACTGCTCTCTGTTAGAGAAACCTGGCTCTTGGTCAACCTTTTATTATACACAGCAAGCAAAGGATTTCCCTTGATCAGTCTGGGAAACAGGCAAACCCGGACTCCTGCAATTTCTAAAAAAGCTGGGGGGGCTGAACACCACCTGCTAAAAAAAAAAAAGTTAAATATAAATTTCTGACTCAAAGATAAATCTCTACTGACTACTAAACACATGACTAAATCCTGGTGTAACGTTAGAGTGCAACCAGGAGAACTCTGCACTGAAGACCTTGCCGGCTGTGCTTCCTCGCTCAGCCCTTCCAGGCACAGAACAGAAAGTCACACCAGGGCTTCTACGCGCACACAAAAAAAATTCCAGAGTAGCAGAAGCGTGAAACCGAGATGAGTCACTGCTGCTATCAGCAATGAACAGCAGCAGTGAAGCAGTCCACCCCCAAATCTTTAATGAAGACAAGAATTTTCCTTTTCAGCTGCTTAGAGGTCAGACCAAACCGGCATTACTGTAAACCAAACTCACACTGAGCACTTGTAATGTTCCCACTACAAAAATCTTGCAACACTTAAAGGTAATTCTTAATAATTAGAATTTAATCTAGTGTTGACATTCTTCACTTTGTTGACTTTCAGTATTTCTCTCAGAAATTCCACTTTTATCACATTTTCTTCTTTTTCCTTTTCCAGTTGGAAATGGAAACACTGACTGATTCATATGAACAAATACTTTAAAACCCTATATCAAGTACCTCCACAGCACAGATTGCCAACCCACAGCTCAGAAATCACACTGATAATTTGCATTCAATAAGGCCATGTCTACACAAAGTATCTGCTTTTTATACAGAGACAAAGCCTACAGAAGACTGCATACTTTTGACCCTGAGCTAAACTTCCAACCCCTTAATTCTTCAGCATCTGGTTAAGTTTCTGGCCTGACAAACTTTTTATGCTTTTTACACACCAAGTGTGAAGCACAATTCAAAACTGAGTGCAAAGGCTTTTTTGCTGCCCTCTGTATCACACGGTTCCCCCCATTTATTCATCAACACCGCTATCATTTGGGATTTTTCAGTCGCTAAGTGCTAGTCTACTGATGCGCAGTACGTATGTTGGTACTGAACCACTTCATTTCGTCAGCTCACGCGGTTCATTGTGAGCTCCGTGTGGTTTGGGAGAAACAATTCAAGCCCAGGTTACCTGCCTCAGGTTCTATTAGCACAACATAGCAGGTAGAAAAAGACTGCCAGTGAGTGACTCAAAGGGCATCATCTGCTCAGGACAGGAAGTTATCTTAATTCTTTTAGTTCCCGGCCTTGTGATAAAAAGATCTCGTTCATAACAGAAAACAGTAGAGTAAGACACATTTTACACATGGACTGTATTCTGAGCAATGCCAGATATGTGCTGCTTAGTGGCAGGGCACTACCGATACCGCTGTGTTGTAAAACAGATTCAAGGAGTTCTTTAGACATATTCAACAGCCCTGAAGCTGGGTGTTTGCACTGTTGTCCTTTTCAAGTACATTAAGCCCTGTGAACACTCCGATAGGTCTGAGCTCCAAGACAAGCAGCATTAATATTTAATAGTTATAAAAGGTTATCTTCAGAGATAACTGACATGGAAAAATTTTTAAAGAGTTGACATTAATTTTTCAGAGGCAAAAATGTAAGAACAGTCATTGTACCGACTAATAGAGTCATACTTCTCCCAAAGATTAATCCCTGCTGTCAACACTACTAAAAGCAGCATCACTTCCAGGTCATCTAAAGGCAACAAACTAAGGTGGATACCATCCTACCTTCATCCCCCACCCTGAGCACAACCACCACCAGCCCCCAACACACAGGGCAGGTACTTGGGCAGTTACACCATGAGAGCTAGTTCAGGGAGTGAACTCCTCAAACAGAAAACATCCAAATGCAGACAACTTACCCCTTACAAAAAAGGAAAAAAAAAAAGGCAATTAGCTTCCAGGTGGCTTAGCTCTGTGATTGTGCTCGCAGGAACGGGGAAGAGATCTGAAAGCTGAGGCCAGGATTGTGGCAGTCCCAATTTAGATCAGTTTAGACTGCTGGAGCACCACACCCTAAAATTATTTCAACTGGGAAATGACCCACGTCTTTTTATCTATTTGTTCTGTTCTTTGTCAAACGCTGTTTTTCACTGTAAAATCCTTCTTTTCCTTCCTGAAAAACTGAACTTTTAGAGAAACAAGCAAGTTCTTAATAGAAATCACAAAATGCTAGTCCTTGAAACTTCCTGAAAGATACTGCTTGCCAGAAATACGATTTCAGTTCACAAAATTCAAGCTGTGGTTAAACAGAGCTCTCAAAATAGCAAAGTTGAAGTTATTAGAAGGAAGAGATGGTATTACAGAAAACCAAGCCATGTCTAAGATGAGGACAACAGAACTCCAGCAAAAGATGAGAATAAAACCTCCCTAAAGTAGGCAAAGATCCTGAAGAACAGCTTGTAAAAGGCAAAAAGCTAATACTTGAAATAGCTCTTACTATATCAAAAGAAACCACCCAGCTAAATAATCAAAGCGGCTTGTAAAACAAGTAAGCTGCAAATACAGTCCCAAGAATGGATGCTGAATCATAAAATCATAGAACGTCAGGGGTTGGAAGGCACCTGGAAAGATCATCTAGTCCAACCCCCCTGCCAGAGCAGGATCCCCTAGGGCAGCCACACAGGAACGCGTCCAGGCGGGTTTTGAAAGTCTCCAGAGAAGGAGACTCCACAACCTCTCTGGGCAGCCTGTGCCAGTGCTGTCACCCTCACAGTAAAGAAATTTCTCCTCATGTTGAGGCGGAACTTCCTATGTTCTAGCTTACACCCACTATTTCTTGTTCTATTACTGGGTACTACTGAGAAGAGATTGTCTCCTTCCCCTTGACACCCACCCCTCAGATGCTAAAGGTCAGTACCAAAAAGTAAAAGAATAACTGACCTCAGCATCCACTGCAGAGGAGGCTAAAAAGATCCCCAAAATCTTGTCTTGTTAGGATAGGATGAATCTGAAGAACTCTCTCCAAGATTCAAGAAAAAGGGCTTTAGAAGAAGCCAAGAAAATAATCAGTAAGTCAGTAGGACATGAATGTATTAACCCAAGATTTATAAAGCACTGAAAAAATTAAACCAGTCAACTAGTAACTATGGTATGCAAGTACGGTGCCACTGGTCTTGCGCAGGTAGCCTGAAAGTTGCCAAGGGCAGGACCAATTTCCACTCCAGGTATCATCTAGAGGCCTAATGAACAAATACACTCAATGTCCCTACCTGACAAACAGGTAATAATAACAACAAAGTGTGAATTACTAGAACTGTGGCTAAATATGATCTGGAATATTGTGTCCAGTTCTGGGCCTTGCAGTTCAAGAAGGACAGGGAGTTGCTTGAGAGAGTCCAGTGCAGAGCCACAAAGATGATGAAGGGAGTGGAACATCTCCCTTATGAGGAAAGGTTGAAGGAGCTGGGTCTCTTTAGTTTGGAGAAGAGGAGGCTGAGGGGTGACCTCATTAATGTTTATAAATATGTCAAGGGGGAGTGTCAGGAAGATGGAGCCAGGCTCTTTTCAGGGGCGTGCAGTGACAGGACAAGGGGCAATGGGTACAAGCTGGAACATAGGAGGTTCCATAAAAATATGAGAAAAAACTTTTTCACTGTGAGAGTGACCGAGCACTGGCACAGGCTGCCCAGGGAGGTTGTGGAATCTCCTTCTGTGAAGACATTCAAAACCCGCCTGGACGCGTTCCTGTGTGACCTGCTGTAGGTGGTCCTGCTCTGGCAGGGGGGTTGGACTAGATGATCTTTGAGGTCCCTTCCAACCTCTAACATTCTGTGATTCTCTGAAATATGATGCTGGAAGCATGGCCTCATATATATTAGCATTCTAAAACAACGAAGTGCGTGGATAAATGGAACAGTTAATGGAGCACTCCTGGATTTTTTTAACCTCCTTCACAAGATGCTTTTACATATTTCATTTACTGAAAGTCAGAACAAAATGTCTGATGCAATTCAGAGTGAGAATGTGTGAAATAACACGAGGAAAATAAATCCTCACTTTATAATGCAGCAAAATATTTCAGCCTAATTATTACCACTCAAAAATTTAAAAAGTGAAAAAAAACCCCGAGCTCTTGGAGTGACTATTAAACAACAAAAAAGGCCAAAAAACTACTCAGAAAAACAAACCCAAAAGCACTTATCACTATAAATCCATGGTACCTTTGTATCACAAATACTGCCTCGCACTCCTGCTCAGAAAGTATACAAACAAAAGTAACAAAGACTAATAAAGTCTCTTTTTTCCCTCATACTAAGAATTATTGTATAGACTAAAATTTTCCTGCTCAAAAAAAAAAAAAAAGGGAGATAAAGGAGACAAATTACATTAATCTGTAAGTCACTAAATGTGTGAAGAAAATGAGTAGTATTTCCATAGTGACTGTTTCTGACAAGAGAAATGGTCAAAGTTTAGAAAGAGAAGGGAGTTCTTCCTCCATGCAGCATTTCATAAAATTGAAGAGCCTGCAGTCCAGGCATGGAGGTACGGAGACCAAGCATACAAAATCAGATAAAGATGACACAAATCCATCATAGCAGATAGGTCCTTAGAAGGCATAAAAACCTGACAGCTCAAGATGCAACCTCCGTTTGAGGAACTCCCTGACCTGCTGATGCCAAAAGGCCACACTGTGTTTGTTCTGTTTCTGTTACACTTCCTGGAGCATCCACCACTGAACCCCATCCTTCCCAGGTTCCTGCAGTCACCAGCTGCTGAGGTCTGCACAGAACCACAAGTCCACCTCAGGTCTAGGAGAGGAGAACAGAGGCACAGCCTGGACACCTGTCGGGAAATCTGCTGAGAGATCTAAGTAAAGAAAGGGGACTTGAAGCAGCCACCACTGGCCACGCCAGCTGGAGACAGGACATCTGGCTGAGTAAAACATGACCACTACCTCTCACAAGAGCTCAGTGATAAGCTTTTGCTTATCAAACAGACATTCCCAACTTCTTCACTCCCAAGTAAAAGTTTAGACGCAAAACTAAGTTTACAGAAGTTAAATAAAGCAACGGTTCTCCTCTGCACTAAGCTTTCTACAAGTCACATTCAGCTCCAATAGCTTCAGGCACTCTCTGCAACGGTGACTCTCCAACCAGAGCTATGAAGGGAAGCCATTTATGTGATTATCCTGCCTTAGCACAAGGCAAACTCCTGCAAGGAAAACTCTTCAACCAGCCTCCAGTGTGAAGATAATGTGGTCTCATCAGCCCCAGGAGCACCGACCCCCCAAACACCGCCCATCAGCAATGCCTTCAGCCAAACTGGGACCAAACAGGGACCACCGCCACAGCAGGAGGGGACAGGGCCCAATGGTCTCCAGGGTCACCTGCACCACCCACGCCCCCACCCACTCAGACAGACAGACAGACACGGGAGCAGGCCTCGGCCTTGCCCACCGCCCCGGCCCGCCCCAGGTGGGTGTTCACTCAGGCCACCGCGTCCTCAGCTCCCTCCCGTGTCCCCTCCTCCGCTCGCCCTTGGCAGAGGGGGGTGTGGGTCCCCCATCCCATAGTGATGGTCTCTCCCCAACCCCCCCACCAGTGGCCTCTCCCCCACCCCACACGTTACCCCATCGCTCCTCCCAGACAGACACGAGTGCGCCCCTCTCCCCCCGCCCTGCAGCAATGGTATCTCCCCAACACCCCCCCCCCCCCCCCCCCACTGGTCTCCCCCTCACCCCGCTGCTCCCTTTCCGTAGCTGGGAGCCCCCCTCCTACCCCCCGCCCCTCCGCAGTGGTCTTTCCCCATCCCCCTCCCGCCCCACAGTGTCTCCTCACCCCACAGCTGCCCCTGGGCAGAGGCCGGCCTGCCCTTCTCCCCCCGCCCCGCACCATTGGTCTCTCCTTCACCCCCCCCCACTCCCCGCGGCCGCTGTGGTGCCGCCCCAGCCCCTACCGTAACGCTGCCGGCGCGGCGGGCGCCCCAGCGCCTCCAGCCCGCCCGGCCCCCACAGCAACACCAGGGCAGGGACCAGCCACAGTCGGAGCCTCATGGTCCGGGCGCGGCTCCCTCCTTGCTCCGTCCGCCCGCTCGGGTCACATCCGGTCGGGGAAAATTCTCCCGCGGCCCCCTCGCCGTGCCGGGCCCGCCGCCCTCCTGGGCCCGCACCCGGAAGCGCGACGGCGGCTGCCCGCGGAGCACTGTGGGAGCGGGCGGGGCCGCCATATTGGCGGCGGAGGCGGGAGCGCGGGGGGAGCTCGGCCAGGCCCGGGCGGAGTCGGATTTCTCCGGGGCGGTTGTGGGGGGTGCCCGCCTCGGGCTGAGGTGGGAGGTGTCACGACGGCTGCTCTCTCCGGCAACGGGTGCGCTATGGGGGCGCTGGCTGCAGCATCTTCCCCTCCAAGGGCACTCGCTTCCTTGGGGCACCCTCAGCCCGGCGCGGGAACAGGCCGCCCGTCTGCCGCCCGGGAGGGGAGCGGGCTCCGCCTTTCTGCGGCCCCTCTTTGCGGTGAGCTTGAGGTGCGGGCCCCCCCGGGGGAACCCAGCGCTCTCACCCGCACCTTCTCACAGGCGCAGCCATGTCTCGCACAGTTCATAGAATCATAGGATGGCCTGGGCTGGAAGGGACCTTAGAGATCATCTAATCCAACCTCCCTGTCGTGGGCAGGGACGCCTTTCAACTAGATCAGGCTACTCAAGGCTCTGTCCAGCTTGCCTTGAACACCTCCAGGGAGGGGGCAGCCACAACCTCTCTGCGGAATTTATTCCAAAGTCTTGCCACCCTCATACTGAAGAATTTCTTCCTAAGATCCAATCTAAATCTATTCTCCTTCAACTTAAACCCATTTCCCCTTGTACCATCAGTGGATGCTCTTGTAAAAAGTCCCTCCCCAGCCTTCCTGTAGGATCCCTTCAGGTATTGGAAGGCAGCTATTAGGTCCCCCTGAAGTCTTCTCTTTTCAGAACTGAACAACCCCAGCTCCTGCAGCCTGTCCTCGTAGCAGAGGTGCTCCAGCCCCTGGATCATCTTTGTGGCCCTCCTCTGAACACACTCCAACAGTTCTATGTCCCACTTACGGTGGGGGCACCAGAACTGGATGCAGTATTCGAGGTGGGGTCTCATAAGAGCAGAGTAAAGGGGGAGAATCACCTCTCTTGACCTGCTGGCTACGCTTCTCTTGATACATCCCAGGATGGGGTTGGCCTTCTGGACTGCATGAGTGCACTGCTGGCTCATGTTGAGCTTCTCATCTATCAGCACTCCCAAATCCTTCTCTTCAGGGCTACTCTCAACCCGCTCTGTGCCCAGTTTGTATTTGTGCCTACGACTGCCCGACCCAGGTGAAGGACCTTGCACTTTGACTTGTTGAAGCTCATGCAGTTTGCACTGGCCCATTTCTCAAGCCTATGCCTCTGGATGTCATCTCTTCTCTCAAGTGAGTCCACGGCACCACACAGCTTGGTGTCGTTGGCAAACTTCTGCAGTTGTGCTGCAGCTGCCAGGCAGAGAGGGATTTGTGAGTGTTAATAGATGGCCGGCTGAACACGAGCCAGCAGTGTGCCCAGGTGGCCAAGAAGGCCAACCGCATCCTGGCTTGTATCAGGAACAGTGTGGCCAGCAGGAGCAGGGAGGTGATCATGCTCCTGTACTCAGCTTTGGTGAGCCCTCACCTCGAGTACTGCATCCAGTTTTGGGTCCCTCACTACAAGAGGGACACTGAGGTGCTGGAGAGGGTACAGAGATGGGCTGCCAAGCTGGTAAAGGCCTTGGAACATAAGTGTTATGAGGAAAGGCTGAGGGATCTGGGGCTGTTAAGCCTGGAGAAGATTGAGGGGAGACCTCATCACTCTCCATAAGTACCTGAAGGGAGGTTGTAGGGAGCAGGGGGTTGGTCTGTTCTCCTCATGGAGCAAATTGTGCCAAGGGAGGTTCAGGTTAGATATTAGGAAGAATTTCTATAGTGAAAGGGTTGTCAGCCATTGGAACAAGATGCCCAGGGAGGTGGTTGAGTCGCCGTCCCTGGAAGTGTTTAAGAGACGGGTAGATGCTGCTTTGGGGGGCATCATTTAGCCAGTTGATAGGGCTGGGACAAAGGCTGGACTCGATGATCTTTGAGGTCTCTTCCAGCTGAAACTATTCTATGATAGTTTTTTCTCAGTCCGTGCAAGCGACACTGCTAGATCCCTTTACTGGGTTTTGTGCTGTGCACTTAGCACAACAGTGGGTTGTGCCCTTGGTACAAATAATGCGTGATGGGTCCATTAGTTAGCTCTTCCCAAAGGCACGCTTTATTGCAATAAAAACATAGTAAAACATACTTGAGTTACACTGGCACTGTAGTGTGTCAGTTTGTGTTTTCTGGAATTAGATGGATCTCTTATCTATTTGCAGATCCCTCTAGCAAAGATGATGGCAAGAGATGTACTCAGCAAAAATGGGGAAAAAATGTGATGTTCACCCATCCTGCTTTTTGCTGTGCTGGTCATTAAATAACCTCAAATACTTAGTAGCTATAGCATGAATAAAATTATTCATTTTTTTAAGAACTTAAGGACAGACATAGTGCTTTAGCCAAGAGCATGTGTCTCCCACTTTCTTGTCTCCAAAGACAGGAGGATAATAGGAGGCCAAAACACCAGTGAAGTTTCCAGTGGGTCTTCTTTGATTTTCCAGCAGTTTGCACCTGCTGACTCCCTCAATCAGAAGTGGTGTCTTCTTCGCATGTAGTATCTTAGCGTAGTATCTCCTCCAGACATTTGTCCAGTTGACCCTCTACTGCTTGTAAACTTGTAACATCCTTAACATCTTGTGACAGGGAGTTCCACAGTGTAATTTTATGTATGAGGAATCACTTTCATATGACATTTCATCACACCATTTGATGACCCCTGCTTCTTGCTTTGGAAAGGATAGTCAATGATTTTCCTTTGTCCATGCCAATCATCACTTTTTAGCCTCCACGAGATCCCCTTTCAGTCTGGCAAGGCTTCTCTTGCAGTTCTAGTGCAATTTAGTTCCTTTGATGGAAGGTATTTGTCGCTATTCTATGAACTTTACCAATTCTCCAGTTCCTGTTTGTGGTGGTGGGACTGGAACTGCTTAGAGCGTTCAAGGAAGGGGCATACAGTGCATTTATGAAGCGGCATAACAATATTTCCTGTCTCGTTCTGTATATTATTCCTAAATATTTCTAACATCCAGTGTACTGTTGATCGCCACTGAGCTGACATTGCCCTACAAATAGTGTTAAATTCCCAAGATCTCAATCCTGAAGTGTGATGCTCAGTTCAGACACCAATATTCTACACATAAACTCTAATTCTAAATTCTAAATATAGAACTGTGCTTTCCCCACATGCATTACTTTTCATCTCTCTGTATTCAGGGTCTTTTATCATTTCACTGCTGGTCACCGAAGGCTCAGTTGAATTGCCCAGTGCTATGTCACATGACACCAGTTGTCTCACCGAGGCTTCAGGAGTGGACGGGGCTCCGTTAGAGCCTGTGCCAGAACCATTAAGGTGTCTCCCATAGCGTGAGTGTGGGTAGTTGAGCCCCGAGTATTGGAAGGTCTTTCTGCAATTCTTCTCAGCCACACCTTTTCTTTCCTTCCATGAATAACACGATATCATCAGCAAGCTTTGTCTCGTCATTCCTCACCTCCTTATTCAAATTATTTATGAATAAGCACAGAGATATGAAGGTGCATTAGTGACTTCCTTTCACTGTGAAAACTCACCCTTTGCTCTCAGTCTTTTAATGACATTTTAATCCATGCAGGGATCTCCTCTGTTGTCCCATGGTTGCTCAGTCTTCTTAAGAGCCTTTGGGAAAAAGTGCTGAAAGACTTTCAGAAATCTCAGCAAACTGTATCTCTCCAATCCCTCTTATCCAAGTGCTTGCTGACACATTCAAAAAAATCCATACCAAGTTTATAAGGAAAAATTTTATAAAAAAAATTTGCAAAAACAATATTGACAAAACCCATGTTGACCTTTCATTAGTAAATCATCTCAGTCCATGTATGCACTAAATCTAGTTGTTACTAATCTGTGTAGTACAGGTGTCAGTTTTAATGGTCAGGACCTCTCCAGCTTTCCCGTATAAACATTTTTTAAAAAATAATGTCACATTTGGTGCAATCCGTTCCATAGATGCCAAGAAAGTTTTAAGCAAGATTTTATGCCACAGTTAGAATTTCAGTTATTGCATCCTGGAATTTTTTGGATGAAGAGAGATAATCCGTTGAAAATCTGTTGGTGTTCATATTGTCTACTCTTAGTCCATGAATTTATTTTAAAATCAACATCTCAGTTTGAAAGAGATCAGAGAGAAGTCTGACCATGAAGTGTTCCAGCAGAGGAACACAGACACAGACACAATTAAGTTCTCTTAGGTTTTCCACTACAGCCTTATCATCTCCAAGTGAGTTTTATAGCTTTTATAAGTCTTTCCTTTGAATGTGATTCATGAGATCTATCATAACCCTTGAGGCTTTTTTTTTTTTTTCCCAAAAGTTTTATCTTAGTTAGTCTTCCCTTGTGTGGAATTATTTCATATTTGTGCTTATTCTTGTTACCTCTTTCTGTATTTTTTAGGTATAGTATACCCATTCTGAGGTATGTAATATATCCTTTTCCTCTGGTCATGTCTGAATTCTAGCCACTCTCCTGTTTTTTTGACCTCCACTGAGTAGAGAGTTGAGATTTCAGGTAGGTGATGCTCCATGAGCTTCCCAAGAGCTCTTTCCAAAGTAGTAACTGAATTAAACAACTGCTCATCATTCTGAGGATTTGGTGAAGGTTATACTTGGCTTGGTTATAAACATCAATTTTCCTTTGCCATTTTACCAGATGTCACTTGATATTGCAGGATCTTTCTGCAACTCCTGGAATCAACTTTAGATGGAACTTCTGGGAATAGTTTTATCTGCAGACTATTTATCCCTATTTTCAGATCATATATTGAACTACCAAGGTCCCAGTAGAGATCCATTTTTTTTATCGATGGGTAGACTTTCTTATCTCACACTATTTTGTAACTTATAAAGCCAGATAAAAATAGATAAAAGGTTTCTTTCTCTGTTATCACTTGAATTTTCCAACTGAGTATGTTTGTTTCTTCCATTTACTACTTGTCTCACAGGACACCTTGGCAATAAAAGTTGGTTGCTTGTAGATATTTTAGGGTTATAGACTGTTTGTGATTTGTGTTTTGACAGAGCCCATCACAACGGAGTTGATTGATTAAGGTGTTTAGACAATCTAGTAGCAAAACAGTAAATAGTAATTATGAAAAGTGTAATTGGTTTAGAGATATTGTTTATTCCACATTAATGACTAATTTATTTTGTATCAGTAAGTTAGTATGATGGTATGTCAGGGTGTGATTTAAAAAAATTTTATTTATACAAACATATCCTCACATGTCCAGTACAAGAACACTCTGGGAGTGTGTTGATACTCAGTATTGGTAGGAATGCATTCTTCCTTTCCCTCCTTAAGGAATTTCAGCTATTTTATTCATGCAATTAGTGTCTAAACACTAAACACATAGGGTATGATTAGAAACAAATGGGAAACAGTATGTAACGTGTTTTAGTGAGAAATAGCATCAGCACACTGAATGAAAAAATAAACAAAAGAACTGAATATATGTAGCCAGTAAAATGTGTTTTCTTCTGTTAATGATAAAAGCAAGAGAAGCGAAGAGACAGCTAACTGAACAGCTAACCTTCTTCAGAGGAAGAGTTCCTTTAAGAAGTATTTGATAAAAGAGGTTAGCCCACTAACCAGAGTGATTCCTAAAATACACAGTTTAATAATTCACTTAAGAAGGAGGGTAAGATGTTGTGGCAGGCCCTCGAGGAGGATGGAGGATTACCTTTGTTTTGCGAATGTTTGAATAGTAAATGATGCCCTGAGGAACAAGGCCAGATCTTGGTTCTGAGCGAAGAGATAAGCAGAGCCCTACCCCACCCATGTGGGAGATGGTAGGCAGCATAAAGCTGCATATTTTCCCATGGGAATTATTGGAAACCCTGTTACTTGTGGCTTTTGAATCTCAGTGTGGTGAAGGAAGTCCTAGAAGTGCAGTGTCTGGTAAGGAGCGTTGTGCCCTTGGGAGGTGGATGGAATGAATGAGTTCGTAAGTCTCTTCCGATTTCATCATCATCTGGAAAAAAAATATTAAAAAAAAGCACTTGGGAGTTTCTCAAAGTAAAATAACCTCTAAAACATGGGCAAAAAACCAGCAGCAAACCGTCATCCACACTTGTGTAACACGAGGAGAGCTTTGTGTTTGTTTAATACTGTGGAACATGGAACCTAATAGCAAGGACAGATCCGCAAGAGTTGACAGAGAAGACGGTCTTGATGGCTGAGGTTTATTCTTATCCCTCTTGCTCATGAGACCATTCTGATAAATGAGATCTGGACTCCTGGACTCCTGTACTGTTCAAGGAAAAACTGTAGAAGTTTCTAGAATTCCTCTCTTCCTTACCTTTTTTTAAATCCTCTGTTCCCTTCCATGGCTGTCTTTCACTCAGTCATCTGACTTAGTCTTCTCTCTTTTATCTCCATAGATTATTTTTTTCCCCCATACAGCCTTTCCTTACACTCTGACTTGGTCCTCTCTGGCCCATTGTCACTTTCTAAATAAGTGTAATAGCATTGCACAGCAATGATCCAGCCGCTTAAGGCATTAATAGTCTTTTCTCACTATTCCCCCTATCTACTCAGCAAGAATCTTGGCTGCAACTCTTGAAACCTACATATTCCATTATTTTCTGGAATACGTAGATTTCCCATAGAGGGAACTTCTATGGTCTTCGGTGGTCTTCCAGGACTACACCAATACACTGCTACTGGACTAACTTAGCTGCTGTTCTAGTCTTGAAATCTGCTGTTGCAGAAGGAATATGAAGGAAAGCAGAGAGGCCAACATGAGAGAGCTTTTTAAAGGCAGAAGCACCCTGAATTTGTTCTTCCTAATTGCAAGTATGTGTTCTCCGTAATAATAATAACACATAATGCTTTTCTTCCCTGAAGCATATCGAAGTTATTCTTCCTAGGGAGGTAACTTCTGTGAAGTTACTTCCTGCTGCATTTTTTTTGAAATCCGCAAAGAAATGACTCGGTCCTACTTTCTGACACAAAGTGGTCCCTATTTCTTATGTCTGCCAGGAGATGGTGCTGCCAGTCTTCATTCTATTCCTTTCCAGTTCTTAGGAAAGGTGGCACGTTTATGTAGAATTATGTGTATAAATAACAAAGATATATGTCTAATAGCAAAGATATTTCTGCCATCTGACTGGTGCACTTTTGTCCTAATAGGGGTCTTAAGGGAAGCAGAAAACATCTTTCCATATTTAACACTTGCTACTGTCTTAGAACTGGACATACATATTTAAGATCCATCAGATGTCAATGGCAAAGCCCTTCAGCAGTTTTCCCGAGATTTCTGGCGTTCCATGATGGGATGATGAATACAAACCATTCGTCTTTATGATTTGCTGGGTAGTTTCACACTTGCCGTTCTCACCTTTGCAGACATCTCTGGATGCACTCTGGCAAGGTGGGTCATACTTTCACAGGCATCCCAGCACTAGTCGGAGAACCAGAGCTTTGACACTGCTTTAAAAAGAAGCAAGATGGGGTTTGAAATCTTATCCTAAATCACTTGAGGCAATTTAGGCAGTTCTCTAGGCATCAATGCTAATGTGGACAGGTCCTTCTTACCCAGGTTCCACTGTGCATACTTCACAAAATTTGGCCAGGAAAGAACTTGCAATATGTAATGGAGGGACAGATTCTATTCTATTTCCAGTAGCTTGTTCATGATTTTTAATCTGCTGTAAGTACTGGAGTTACATTTATAAATATGTATAAGTGTCAGAGAGCGACATACTTCCTTTTAAGTTCCAAGAATCCATTTTTTAGCTTTGTTTATTTGGTGCAATTGTTTGGTAACACTCATGGCTACAGTAAAAAAAAAAAAGTAAAAAACAACAAAGAAAACATAAAAAAACCACACACACACAAAAAAAAAACCCACAAAAAAGAACCAGACCTAATTTCAAATTGCTAGGTTTTCTTGTGTTCTGGCTCTAAAATACATCCTGGTGATTTAACGAAAATCCTGGTGATTTCTCTTACCCACAGAACAACTGTCACAGACACTGGTAGAAGTTAACATCTCTGGTACCAATCTCCTGCTTTTTAGAGGACATAAAATATTTTTATAGGTTGTCTTTTCTCTCCTAAGAAAAAGCTTTTCTGATTTGGAATATAATAGAAGGAAGGAGAATCTACGTATTTGGTCAGATATTCTAGGCAATATTTTTGATCATGCTGATATATCTCCAGGAAATATTGTTAACGTAAAGGCAGCTAATGTGGAGGTTTTGGGAAGTAATGAAGCGTGGGCTGGTCTCCAGCTGTACTATTTTGGTGTATGAGACACAGAGGGAACTGATTGCCAGTATACTCCAGCAACCCAAGCAAAACCTGGCAGTTGGACAACTAAACATCTACTGAACTGGGAAAAAAAAAAAAAAAGAAAAAGAAAAAAAGTGGAAAATTTAACTGATGAAATTTGCACACATTCAGATTTGCTGGGAATCTACTTTATGTTGACTACTTTGGCCTTGTATTTTTGTGCATGTATAGCAAATCGTGTCCTGGGCTGCATCAAGAGTGTGTGGCCAGCAGGTCGAGGGAGGTGATTCTCCCCCTCTACTCCACTCTTGTGAGAGCCCCACCTGGACTCCTGCGTCCAGTTCTGGAGCCCACAGCACAAGAAGGATATGGACATGCTGGAGCGTGTCCAGAGAAGTGCCACGAGGATGACCAGAGGGCTGGAGCACCTCTCCTATGAAGACAGACAGAGAGTTGGGGCTGTTCAGCCTGGAGAAAAGGCAGCTCCGAGGAGACCTTATTGTGGCCTTCCAGTATCTCAAGGGGGCTACAAGAAAGCTGGTGGGAGGCTGTACTGGGTTCAGCTAGGATAGGGTTAGTTCTCAGTAAAGGGGCTAGTCGGGAAATAGCTGAACCAAACTAGTCGCTAGTCAAACGGATATTCGATACCATTGTGATGTCAAGCTCGGGGTATTTAGAGGGGGCTGGTCGGGGCTGGGGGCTCTCTCTCTTTTCCGGTTCTCGGTCCAGGCACGTCGCTGGGTTCCAGGTGGTGAGATCCACGTTACATGTTACTCACGTTATATCTGCTTAAAACGTTACTGTTACTTCACTTTTATCGTTATCATTGATGTTCACCATTAAAACAACCAGTTTTTATCTCAACCCCACGAGCCTCCGCCTACTGCTCTCTCCGGGCTCTTCCCCTCACTCCAGGCAGGGGTGAGCGAGTGAGAGAGCGACCACCTGGTTCTTGAGAGAGCGACCACCTGGTTCTTTGTCCCTCCCGGCCGGTCACTCGTTTTAAACCACCACAGGGGCTTTTTTTTAGGATGTCGGATAGCGATAAGACTAGGGGGAATGGATTAAAGCGAGAGATGGATCGGTTCAGACTGGACTTGAGGAAGAAGTTCTTCACCATGAGGGTGGTGAGACACTGGCACAGGTTGCCCAGAGAGGTGGTGGAAGCCCCGTCCATGGAAGTTTTTAAGGCCAGGCTGGATGGGGCTCTGGGCAACCTGGTCTAGTGGGCGATGTTCCTGCCCATGGCAGGGGGGTTGGAACTAGATGATCTTTAAGATCCCTTTCAACCTTGACAATTCTATGATTCTATGTCTCTATATACAAATGAACAGTCCCCAGGACTGTACAGAAAGCTTTATAAGAGACAAATGAAAATATTTTAGGCCAACTCTGAAATCAGTATTCAATAGCTTCACAAGTGAGGATTATTCTCTTGAGTGAGAATTAGAAAGTGGAACTCCTGGTTTTGGTTTTTTCCTCACAGACTATGTTGGCAATGCAGGATTTAAGTGCAAACAGAAACTTAAACATGCTATGGAAAATTAATATATTGAATGTTGTACAGTCTGCATTACAAAGAAATGAAAGAGTGAACTAGAAAGAGGCCGTACTGCAATGTGGCGTTGCTGAAAGTTGAGTGAAAGGAGACAAATGGCTCAGCCAAGCAAACAAGACCACGCATCTTCCTTGAATTCCATGGTGGGAACAGGAGCCTAGAGCCTCAGGCAGAATCAGATGCTCTCGAAAAAAATCTCCTGTGATGGGATGTTGCAATGATTCTCCTCCCATACAATAAGAAGTTGTGTATTTTTCGTAATGTTCCTCTGGGTTACCATTTTAAAGCCTTGATGGAGGGAAAAGATTGGGATAAGAGTAAGAATAAATTCGAATCTCCTGTAGTGCTCTGTTGGCTTTGCAGCAGAAGGACAGGGCAGATTTACCCTGACCTGCACCACCCATTAGCCCCAGAACTGGAGGAATGCATGCAACATTTTACTGAGCTGGTGCAGCCCTCGGTGTCGACAAGTTAACCTGTTCAGAGGTTTCATTCTCCTTACTTATTTTTGACCCTGTCAACTCATTTGTATTTGAGAAATGGAAGTGAGAAGCAATACTACTCCAAGGCTAGTAAGTACTTCACACTCTGAATAGGTGTGACTGCACTGATCAGGAAATCTGGATCCAACTCCTCACATTTTGTCTCAGGCAAAATAGTTCTGCTGTGTGAGTGAAACCAAGAGGATGTATTTTCAAGTTGCTTCTTTGCAAAGAAGAGAAGTGTTCACCGAATGCCTTGGGTCTATGAACACTGTATCAAAACCTTCATGTGATGAAAATCTGTGTACGTGCCACCTATTTCCAAAGAGAAAAGGAAATCTCGGTGAGCAGCCTGCACCAGGGACAGCAGTTCTCCACTGCAAAATGGGCCTGCATCTGTCTTTGACTTGCAGGCAACCTCCCGATGTCAGGCTGGGGAGCACCAGCTGGCTCTCTTCATTCAAAGGCTGGAGCTCAGATTACCCCAGACTGGCCATCCTCAGGAAGGAGCCACACTTGAACTGCTTAAGACTTGCATGTGATTCAAGAGTCACCCGCCCATCAGCTGACATTTCATCCATTATTTTTATATGTCTTTGTATTTATATGCTTTTTGATCTCTCATTTTCATTGTCCCTCACTTCTGTCTCCACTGCAGGCCTTCAGTTCCGTATCCTGAAAATGTGACTCATGCAACGGCCGCTCCCCAGCACTACCTGAGTACACTCCTCTGTGATTTACTCACCAGCTAGATCTGATGTAGGACACACAACAGGAAGACAAAGAGAAGGGTACTTCCAAGAGACACTTCCTCCATGGGAGAGTGCTGCTAGAAGGCATGTTCCCTGGCTACAGCCGTGCAGGTTCTCATCCTTCTCCTGGCCTACCTGGAGAGGTTTGCTTGGAAGTACGCTCTGCATAGTGGTAGTAAAAACCCTTGGGAAACCTGCCCTCTGGAGCAACAAATGTGCCACTGAGCTTTCTTGTTCTCTGACTTAAATTGCCCTGGTAACGCAGCTGTGCCATCGTAAGGCACCTGGGAACGCTGTGGTGATTGTGTAATCACAAATGTCAGACTAGATCAGCAGTCTCCAAACGGTTTGGACCACTGGAGTGTAGTCAACTCTCAAAACTTATTGTACCCTGTTATTAAAATTCTACTTGAAAACATACTTTTCATTTGAATGAAATGGGCCGATGCCAGGGGCTCATGGGGCACAGTAAGGAAACCACTGGCCAAAATACTTCTTCAGCTGTAACTCAAGCTACCTCTACAGAAATGTGGAGACCTTTGGCTAAGTCTCTCTACCTTTGTGTCAATTAGTTTTCCAATGACAGCATGGATATTGATATATATTAAGTATGCGAGTGCCAAGTGTTCATAGTTGTTCTACACCTGCTGACCTAAAGCATTGATTTAGAAGAAATGGTAAGTAACTTGAAAATAAATGCAATGCTGGAGCCATTTTTGAGTGAGTATCTTAGAGGCAAGGGACAATTTTCTTTATGAAGAGTGAGATTGATACTTAGACCTCCTGTTTCTCCTGTGTGACTGCCTGCTGCTAATGGTGAAAAACTGGTAGGTGGGAAGTTTCTATGGTCGCTAAAGCAGAAAGCATAGGCAGAGGGTCTACTGCAAATCTGAGACAGAAACTCATACTCGGATATCACTCTTTTAATGTTTTTGATCTCAAAAGAATACTGCTTTATATTTAACCGGGGATGCTAATATGGCTGTTTGTAAATGGAAGTTTTTTTGCACTTGAGGGAAAAGATAATAAAGAGAGTGCTTGAGTGAATGTCTGTTCTGAGCAAATGCCTGTTAGTTAAGATAGTAGGTAAACAGCGCTGTAATCAAAGGACTCGAAGTCTTTTGAAGTTGCTGAGGAAATGTGTGACAAATATCATCAAGAATGCAGTTCAAAGGACATAGTTCATATCTCTAAGACACACATAGAAGATCCGATCCTGATCTTATGCTACTTGTACACCTGGCTTCAGCTGAATCAAACTTACGCCGCTGTCAGAAACCAGCAGTGGGTAACTGTTCCTCCTTTCTCAGGGATGGAGAGAAAAGCTGACTCCATGGGACCAGGGCAAAGAAGGACTCTGAAACACGCTGTAAAGAGTGCCCTGGAAGATGAGAAGGTCAGCAAGGTGACCAAGAAAAAGTTTGAGAGGAAAAAAATCAAACTCTGTAGTTGCATCGGAGCTTTTGCTCTTGCACTTGTCCCCTTGGCACCTCCTTCTCCTCTGCCTTTCCTTTTCTCTTGAAGTTTTACACTAACTGTTCCAGTTTGACCAGTTGAATGGTGCTGAACGTGGTTTGTGTTTGTATCTCTTTGTAATTAAACTGCACTGAACTCTTAGCTACATTCACAGTTTATGTTGTTGGTTGGTTGGTTCACTGTGTTCCTCAGCAATAGGGGTAACAAAAAACAGTGAACAGTGTAAACAGTTACGCAGAATCAAGGTCTACACTTGTTCTGATCCCTGGTTTGTCTGGAAGACTCCTCAGAGACAGCTTGTGATGAAAATACATTGGGCCTCCACTTAATTTTACATAGGAGTTGTTCTCAATACCACTTCTTGGATGTCAGTATCTACATCACAAGGCCCCTAGACTCTTACGACGACGGTTATCCTGGTTGGGTGTCTTCAGCCCGATTCCAGACTGATCAGATGTACCTGCCAGCATCTGCTAGCTGTGCTTGCAGAGACATTGCTGTGGGAGTCATTTCCCGGTAGGAATGAGTAAGATCAGCAGCCTGTAGCCTGCAAATAAACCCATCCTTTTGGTGGAAAAGCCAGTTCTATGTCTTTTGGTGAGAAATGGTGCTGGAACCACTGTAAACAAGGATGTGTTGCTACTTTTCTGGATGCAATTATACTGAGATTAAAGAAAACGTCACTTTTCAGGACACTTTAGAAACGCTAAAGTGATTAAAATGAAGTTAAATGAGATGAATTTTAGTGTGTTGCTGTTGCATATGTTTTCTCATTTACAACAGCTTACACAAATCCAGGTACTTTTCCCTTAAGAATACAGATTATTTGCTTTGATTAGTACCTGAGTAATAGAAGTCTAAAGCATAATTCACCATGCCCCACTCTTCAGAATGCAGTGATAATTCACTGAGAATAAAACCACCACCGCTGACTCTACAAACAGATTTGTACTTACCATCTTTTTGCAGTAAGTGGTCTAAAATAAAAACATAATAGTATAAAAATAAAAACAGTTAAGATCTCGAGAGAAAAACAGCTAAACTGGTGTTTATGTAAAATAGGCATAGTGGCTGAGTTTTAACACAAGATGACTCTAATGTATCTGTTTGTTAGAAGATTAGTAAGAACAACAGACTGTGTTAATGTTTTTAATGCTATGTAGAGTGGGAGGGCTATTTAGCATTAAATGTGTTTCAAAGACAAGGCCCTGAGGAACCTGTAACTTTGAAGTTGGACCTGCTCTGAGATGAGACTTGAACCAGGTGATTTCCAGAGATCCCTTCCAGCCTCAATGATTTTATGACTCTAAAGCATTAGTGAAACAAGGCTGCTCTTATTAAGATACTTCCCCTATTAGAGGCTGGCAACGTAGTCTGATGGTAAGAGCAATGCAGGCGTGATATTAAGCTACAAAAAGTTGTAACCAGTAAACTATGAAAACATAAATCAAAGGCTGTATTTTATAAATGAGAGTGCAATTTGTGCAATGTAGAGAAACAGCTTGAGATGTTTTTGTAAGATCTCTAAATATATATTTCTTGTCTTGCTCCTTGTTAATGCAGAGATATTGCATATATGGTAGTAAGGAAATCTGAACAGTTTTTTATATTGTATGAGTTTATTAGTTTTACATTGTTGTTTTTATTGTGCAAGCCTCTAGTATTTCCTATAATAACTTAATGTTCAAATGAGCTGTTTGAAGAGTTAAATTGACTTAAAGAATAGGTATTTAACTGGCTATTCTTACCTAAGTCTACAAGAACTTACAGAAAATAGGAGCTTATCTCTATCTTTAAGGATTTATACTTTTATTTCTCTTTCTCCAGTCATTACTGTGTCAAATGTAGTTTCTAGATAGTCTTCACCTAAGATGCCATGATCAAAGTAATGTATTTGCTGCAGGATTTTAACTTTAACAGCATTTTTCTGTCCCCATTTGAGTGCAGAAATCTGAGTTATGCACAGGCGCGAGTGGCTCAGAGGACTGCAAACTTGCAGCTGATGATGTGTAGTTACTGGCATGGGTTCAGCCTAGGTCCTTAGTAACCAAAAGCTGTTACCATCAGATTGTAACTAATTTCCAAAATCATATGAGTCAGTCTTCAGCAAGCAGACGTGATCACATCTCATAAATAAATAAATAAACAAACACAAATACATCTAGAAATATATACAATGTAATATAATATTTATAAATAAAATAAGTATTTCAGTATATGCACACCAGCACAACTGAAACTTGGTTGGCATACTACTTACTATTTTCCCACTCTTCCCATGAATGTGGTGCATCTTTTAGTTTATAATTTTAAAGTGGGGATTCCAAATACTCATTGATTCCCAATTGAAATTAATAGGAATCTTGCCCTAGATCATTTCATTTTAATCAGTTAAACTTTTTTAGTGAACTGATTTTCTGTGGGTAATTATCAGATCATCTTGTTTGTTGCATTAATCCTGTATTCTCCCATTTCCTTGATTACAGGCATCAGTACGAGGACATTTCATTCTGGAACACTACAGAAACAGCCTCCCACACAATAAAGCACAGGAAGACTGAAAACAAGGTTTGTCTTTTGAGGCTTAAATTTTTTCTTTTACCCCTAAACCCAAGTGCAAATGTAGGAAGAAATTTGGATCAGAAATGAAAACTGTAGTGAGACACGTTTGCTTACCATGCCTATGTTCTTTTAGGGTGTCATTTGGATTGACAGTTCTGCTAAGGATCCCAACTTCCTTTCCTTGTGAGGATTGTAATTTTTCTTTTAGATACAACTATTCTTTTTGTGCAATTTACTTTCAAGTCTTGGAAGCTTTCACTACTGAAAAATATTGCTCCTAAGGAGACTTTTTTCATGGAGCCCTAATGAGCATCAATCTGGTATCGTTTACTTTAAGTGAACAATAAACATCATAAAACCTGAGCCAGAATTCAGGGCAAACCAGACAGATAAACCGGCCCTGAGTCTGACAAATAGGAGTGTTCAAAAAATCCTTGTACTCAGGTTTTTGTTACTAGCCACATCAGTCCAACATAATTTGCATTGCCATGAGGAGCGGGGGGCTAGTCCTCCTGGTCTCTCCTCCCACGTACTTCTGGGGTCAGCCCATGGTGGTTGGGGAAGTGATAAGTGAAAGGTGTCCATCTTTGTATTCAGTTTTGCATTCAGGCTGCCTGATGCATCCCATCCAGACGGACCTTAACAGACTCAAGAGGTGGGCCCGTGCAAACCTCGTGAAGGTCAACAAGGCCAAGTGCAAGGTCCTGCACCTAGGTTGGGGCAATCCCAAACATAAATCCAAGCTGGTGATGAGTGGATTGAGAGCAGCCCTGCAGAGAAGGATTTGCGGGTGCTGGTTGATGAAGCTGTTAATGTGAGCTGGCAATGTGCGCTGGCAGTCCAAAACGCTGACCATGTCCTGGGCTGCATCAAAAGGTGCACGGACAGCAGGTCAAGAGAGGGGATTCTACCCCTCTGCTCTGCTCTTTTGAGACCCCATCTGGAGTGCTGCGTCCAGCTCTGGAGCCCCCAACATGAGAATGATGTGGACCTGTTTGAGTGGGTCCAGAGGAGGGCCACATTGATGATAAGAGGGCTGGAGAACCTCTCCTACAAGGACAGGCTGAGGGACTTTGGTCTGTTCAGGCTGGAGAAGAGAAGGCTCTGGGGAGACCTTATAGTGGCCTTCCTGTTCCTGAAGGGGGCTACAGGAATGAAGGGGAGGGACTCTTTATCAGGACATGTAGTGATAGGACAAGGGGTAACGGTTTCAAGCTGAAAGAGAGTAGACTTAGATCAGATATTGGGAAAAAATTCTTCAATACGAGGGTGGCGAGGCTGTAGAACAGCTTGCCCAGGCAAGGTGTGGATGCCCCTCTCTGGAAGTGAGACCAGGCTGGATGGGGCTTTGGGCAACCTGGTCTGGTGGGAGGTGTCCCTGCCCATGGCAGGATGATCTGTGGATGAGACAGTGGAAGGTTTCGGAGTTAGTATGGATTTACGTTGGTCTAAACTGACCACATAACTATGGCCTCAGAGGGATCCTTCAGAGCATGTAGCTGGTGCGGGAACTGGTTGTTGGCACAGGGGGCACAGCCCAGGAGGACAGGCTGGCACTGGAGCTCCGTACCGCAGCAATTCCCGTTTAATGAAACAGTCCTCACACACCACTGGCAGCAAGTGTCAGCAAGTACAGCCTTTGAGTTGCCGTAATTTATAAAGCTCAGACTGATACATTTCATCCCTCAACATTGTTTAAAAGCAACGTGTAGTGTTTTTAAGCCAAGGTTCTTTGAAATAAGAAAACAGATTACTAATAGCAAATAAGAGTTTGGGGAGTGGGTGGATGCAAGCGAATATGAAAGCTGAGTGACAAGGAAGAAAAACAAAGAAGAATACATCAAGTTACATCTAATAGTCACTTCTGTAGGTTTCTGAAGCAGTTTCCCTGAACAGCAACAAGCTCTCTATTCCATTTGGAAAAGGGAAAACAAGGAAAAACTCCACAAGTCAAGGGGAAAAAAAAAGTAGCAACTGACAGGCAATATGCTGCCAAATGTAGCATTTTTTGATTTTTAGTCATTTATTCCACAAAGGGCCCTCAATAGTCAGATATTCCTCATTTCTAAATGTTAAACTTTTTTCAGTATCAGAGGATTTTTCTTATTAACCAATAGGATTTTTATAATCCACATGTATCTATTTATTTTCTTAAGAGCGTGAAGATTCTTTATTTACTGTCTGTTTTAAAAATTGTGATTGCTCTGCACAGGAAAATACTTTAGGAAGAGGAATGCAGGGCATGGAGAGCTATTGACATCCCTGTAGCTTGTCCTTGTCTCCGGCTCCACAGGTGGCAGGGTGGAGAGAGCTCTTCCCTTGGCCCACACGAGGAGAAAAGAAGCAATTACCAGTGCCAAAGGGACACAGGACTGTTCCAACCTTTTACATCCAAGTAAACACGTAATAGACGTCTACTTCGAAAGGCTCCACAAAACATTTAGTCCATAAATCCAGGCTACAAAACAGGTCTTCAACATCCTGTAACACAAAATACCTACAGAAAAAAACCTGAAAGCCACAACTATTTTAAAAACAGAAAAACCAAAGAGCCACAGAAAGAGGGCAGGAAGGCTTGGGCACTGCAGAGACCCTAGGTTTCTGCATTAGTAGAAAGATAAAACATTCCAGCAAGAAGCACTCTATTCCACACTTTCTTACAGAGAAGGAAATAATACTGCAACAGTTCTTCCAAAATGGATCTGAGAGGTGGATTCCTCCTGGGTCTCAGCTGGCTTGATCAGCGTCCATTTAGTATTTGCATATCTTATCGTGAGGAATCTTGAGGGTAAACAGTCACTTTCAGATTATAGGTGGTTCTGTATAGCTTTCCATCAAAACAACAGTGTTTTACTGGTCACTATGTTCTGCTTTTTGAAGTTCTTTATTTTGTACACCCTCACCTCTCTTTCACCTAGATGCAAGTCTTTCCAAGTGCGTTCTTGTAATCTGGTCTCATCCTAATCCTACATTCAGGATTCTTTGGCCTTTGGTGGGTGATTTTCTTTGTAAGTACAACATGAATAGCGTTAATGGAGAATGATGTGGACGACATATATGAGGTGGGCATAAAATTTCATGTACAAGCTCTGCAGCGTGAGGATATGGTAATAACAGGTTTCAAAGACATGTCCAGTGATAATGTTGTGCATTATCTAAATGCTGATTCCAGAATTTTTTTAATAGCCCAGCAAAGATTGGACGCTGCAAGACCACAGGCTCCCTGGCTGAGAGAGAGCAGTCAGCAAGAAGCTGACTGAAGTGATGGGAAAGGAAAATTTGGCAAATGATCACAGATTTTACTTTCCAGAAAATAAAAAATAATAATAAAAAAATCCTTTGGATCCCAACAGCCAGGCCAATTTATGAACAGCAGCAGAAAGCCATCTTAACACCAGTTTAACCAACTCATGTGATTTCACACCTTGGTGTGAGCTGGCACAGCAAAGCTGTATCATTTGTGTACAGGGTGCGCTAATGTAGAAGTAGTCAGCATGGTGCTTCCAAAAATCTTGTTGTGGATGAGTTCTGTGGGATATTATTAAAATGGGGCATGGAGTGTATTACCTCTACCACTTCTTTGGGCTGTTCTTCTCAAGTCTTGCTTATATTCACCCATTGGCTGCATCAAGCAGACGTCACATGCAGCTGAGAAAGCAGTTCTGAATTCCAGGCAAAGCAGATGGCAAGTCACTTCTGATGGTTTCAGCTAAAAGACCAGCATAAAGATATAAGACTGTCTGGCGTCCAATTAATCAGCACTTGCGAGGGGATGGAATCGAGAAGAGCAGGCTTGCTTTGTTGTCCTGGGAGATACATTTTCCATATTTCTTTATCCTTATTGTCAGTCATGTGCTTGCATGACTAGCTGGGGAATCAGGGACAGCTCTAATGGAAAAGAGAAATTAGGTCATCTGGTCCATCCTCACTGCCAGGGCATGACTGTTCCCTGCAGTGTATCACTTCCCACACAGTTATCTTTCCAACTGTCTTTTCTAAGATGGAAATGCAATTCAGAGTCCCTTTTGGCTACAACTACGAGAGCTTTTGAGTACTTTTTATTTGGACAAAAATATTTAATGAGAGACTCAGAGCTAACAATTTTAAATACATTTAAAAGAAAAAAAAAAGAAGTAAATCTCAGAATTTGATTCTTAATAGAAACTTTTTAATAGAAAAATTGTGCAATATTTAGGATAATCGGGGACACTGTTTTCAGACAGGAAATGCTTTCTATGACTCAATTCTACAAATTAAACAATCAGTTTCCTGCTAAAGAATCAAACAGCTAACTCAGTAAGTGGTTTAGGAAGCAGCCAGTACTTGTGATGCTCTGAGCAGACTCTCCTCAGGAGACTCAGCCCTAGTGCTAGCTAATTGTAGGTGTTCCAGGTTGTCTTGATACATTACTCAAAACACTTGGATCCCCGTCCTTCAGCAGAACATCTCAATGTGCAAGCATGCAGACTGTACAGAGCAGGATTGGTTTATTAAGGAAAACGAAAAAAAGGAAAAAAAACACATGGAAAAACAGCGATAGAACTTATGTAAGGAAATGGCAAATTACTTTCCTCTCGACAGCTTTGGCGTTACTTATTTCCACACTGCCTGCAAATAAGAGTAACACCCATCTCTTACCCATTGCCTGTATCACCACGCTCATCGAGTAAGTCCAGTGGTTTGAATTCGAATGTGACAGTCCAAATAGTTCCCTTATTTGGGAAATATTACCAGAAGGTGCCTTCGTGTAGTTTGGTTTGAGGATTCATTTTCCTAAGTTAGGCAGGGATTCTCCAAATTCTGCTCAGCTTTGCTCTATCATCTCCTTTTGCCACCAAATTCTCAGCCTTCTCTGCCCTCACATGCTTTTATCTACATCAGTTCTTACAGTTTTTCGACCATCAGCCTTCACTGGAGAATTTTGTTAGCGCTGCACCCTGCAGCAACATTTGCACTGCAGAGGACCCAAGAGCATTTAAGGAACTTCAGCAGAAACCCAGCAGTTCAGAAACAAGCTCATAGTGACAAATCTGGAAAGATCACAACCACTGCAAGCTCAAATACAAGTACATGTGGTTGTTTTTTCTGTCCCACCAGAGGAAACATCGGATTTTCCTGATGAGGTAGACAACCCTCCCCAACAGAGGAAGAAGTCTGCTCTCTTCTCAGGTGCTTCGGAGTTCAGGAATTAAACACATTGTTATCTACAGTTGCCCTATTGAATCTACAAATTGATCATATAATCCACACAATCTTTCGTTTTGTCTCCAGCAAATTAGACTCAAGACTACAGATGAGGAGGTTATTTCACCTCAACTATGAACCCAGAAGTCCCTGTCAAGCTCTCCTCACGCCACTTATCTTTTAAAGTGCATGAGAGCACTCCGCATTTCTTTTAGACAAATAATGGGTGACCTTCTGTTAATTTAAAAGGGCTTTACCCCATGTGTTTAGGTAGTTATTGAAGCACTCAGCTAGTTACCAAAAGTTGAAAAAAAATTATCAGTCATAAAAGTAGGATTTGCACTTCAGGTATGGGCTTCTTGGGACATGACTTTCTTTTCTGGATGCCTGTGTATGTAACTCCTTCCACAGCAAGGCTGTGATGCTTAACTGTAATAAAAATAATGAATAGATCCACTCTGACATGACAATTTTCATTGGTTTTCTGGAAGTAACAGCTTTCAAGAGAACTTGATGAGAAAGGATGTGATTACTGACAGAAGAACACACCAAATTACAGTGTTTTTGTGGGTGTAGCAATTTCACCATTCCAGTATTACAAATCCACTGAATAGTCAAATTGGGTTTTTTCCTATTATTTTTCCTACTACACTGTTTAATTCTACTGATTTATTAACTAGTAATAAGGCCTGCCTAGTTGTCTCGTTAAATGAAATTTAGAGAGTCAAAGAATAAAATAAGAAATTCCAGGATGCTGGTATCAATCTCGTATTTGTATCTGCCTGAAAAAACAAATGCTGTGTTACATTTGAAAGACTTGAGCATATTTAAAAAAATTAAGCACCTTTGACAAGAATGATCCAACCCTTCTCCTCTGGTTCTATGTGGAAAAAAACAGTGTTTGTAGTTGACCTATCAACCAAGACAGACAGATCAGGAACATTTCCTGCCAGCGATTAACGACTTTATCTTTTTAAACAGTGAAGTAACAAGTGAGCCAGCTTTATAAAGAGCGGCAATTTGGAGAAAGAAAATAAAATGTTTATTTCTTTCAAAAGTCAAATGTTAGAGATTGTTCTATTAGGCAACAAAAATGAGAATTTAGATATTTCTCCTTGGCTATTTTTTTTCCTTTGCAATATAAATTCTGTGCATATGCACAAAAAAATGCTCCCCTTACCAGCCACATCATCGACAAAATACAAATCTAACTGTTGCAGACCATCTAGAAACAGAATCCCCACTAAAATCAGAAAAACTTCTGAGGATGTGCAGCACTAGGACCTGCCTCTGAAAGCCAGTTCCTGTTATATCGAAGCTCTGCAGTTCCTACCATCCCTGCACACAGCACAAGGTTCCTGGAGCACTCTGACCTATTAATCCAAGATTCCTCTCTGTGCAGACCTCCTGACAGCAGAACGCTCACTCGATTTTAGCCAACAGGCAGCACCAACACAAAAGCAAGTGGATATAAACTGGCTAAGAGTAAGCTTTTAATTGGGATTTCTAGCTATCAGCAGGGTGAGGACCTAGAACAGGCTTCCAGGAGCAAAGGAGGAAAAGAATCTAAATATAAGGCTCGGTAAACATGCTGTGTAGTGCCTGTGATGGTTGTGAGTGGGATGTGATGATCAAAGGGGTCTCCTCCAGTCTTATTTTAGGCACATAAACCACAGCATACGTTGTCCCACTTTGAAGCAAGACTCTCTAATTGATTAGGTTGGCACGCTTAAGGCTTTCGTCTCCACAGGAAGCATTTATATTATTTCTATAAATTAACTTTTTTTTTTTGTTTGTTATTTATTAAATAAAATGCTGAATTTGAACCGCATTCCACAGGTCTGCCAGAGGTGACTGCACACTCTTGATAGAGAAACAGCACAGAAATAGAGTCTCCTCGTTTGTAGAAGACCGGAGCACCACATACACAGAGCTAAACACTTTTTCAGCTTTGATCACAGAAGAGACATGCATGGCTCTGCACATCCATGCATCAGTGTTTTAAGTGACAAGATACAAGTTCCTTCCACTTTGGAGGAAATAATAAGAGATCCTTTGGACAGGGTAGCAAGAAAGGACATGGCCAAGGACAGCTGGAGTGGAGCGGAGCAGGGGAGTAACCGGAACGTTGGAAACACATTTGTAGGAACAGAAATTTTACAGACAGGTGGTTTTGAACTCAGCTGATAAGTAATTAAAGAGTGGGCTTACCAAAACCCTCGGTTCTGTTTCACACTGAACATGACTGAAACTGTCAGAGATGCGGTAACACTTGAGGGACAGAACAGCTCCCTCCTTCAGAAGCTCCTCCTGCTCCTCCCACTGATAAAAACATCAACCATCTCTTAAGCACAAAGCTTAACAGCAACAAACTGGTCAGAGAGTAACAGTTTCCACTTGACACAGTATTTACTGAGCACTAACATTTATTTAATGTATTTTGGCATGGCGACACATTAACAAATATATATACTTTGAAGCCTCAGAATAAAAACGTATTTTGCATGGGTGCCTCTAATGCTAACAGTGTTTGCATTCAATACTGCTGGAGACCTGATCTAAGAAAATCGAGTTATATTCTCAAGGTCTGATATTTAAACTGATTAATTCTAACATTAAAGGTGAATTAAGTGATGAATAAAGTTCACCAACTACTGAGGCCTTTTAAATCAAACAGCAGCATTCTTGTTCAGACCCCTTATTCTGACAAAATTAGCCATATTAAATGGAATTTAAACCACATACATATCCAAACCAATGGAAATTATGCCAACAGAGCAAAAGGGGCTTTTTATGGCAGCCCAGATTTTTCAGGCGGGACGAGAGAGCAGCAAAACCTTGATTCTGCCATTTTATAAAACAGCCCCAAAAGCATTCCGTCGCCTCCTGGTTCACACTGGCATATTTTGGTACGTGACTAGAAACCTAAGCATTTTCTAACCTAAACCTAACCGGACTGATTAATGCATCCTGTACGACAGAGGCTGTAGTATCTCTTAGACACACAAAATCTCTCTGGAAGACTGAGTTTCTAGGGCTTTGTTACTGCTGTCACTGCCGAGACCAAACTTTATCACTCCCTGGCTGTAACGCATCAGTTTTCCCTGGAGTGCAATTGAAGTAGTTTAGAGCTTAGAAATAAACATCTCTTCTGCCTCCCCTTTCCCTCCCTCTTACAGGGCCATTACGGGCCCCTTTTATTGTTTACAGCAGATTTACAACAAATCTGAAACACCCAGCATGTGCTCAGCAATAACAAGATTAGCAGCCACACGCTCATTTGAAGCCAAGGCCTAAATTAACCCCACCTTTCCACCGGCAAACAGGTTTTACAAACTGTCCTTTTGTTTCTCCGAAGTAGAGGATTTTACACAACACAACAGCAGGAATGAGCAGTTAACTAAGCCAAGAGATCAGACAACTGAGAGTATCATTTGCAGTGAAAGAGCTTTTGAGCTGCTTCTAATGGCCCTTACAGAATCTCAGCTCGGGGATTCTCACAACTCGCAGATTCTACAACTACTGACAAACTTCCCTCAGACAAGTTTGCATATACAGAAATTTAAGTTTTAAAATAATCATGTAGTTTGAAGCTATGCTTTATTTTCAGAGGTGTACTTGTGCCTGTTTATCAATTTAAGGATTCTGGCAGAAGACGACAAAGGCATTCCTCTAGCAAGTCGGAGTCTTCACAGCGTAGCGGAAAATATCATGGCAGTAATCCAAGGCTGGTACTAACGTTTCACCCTTCCCACATTGGCATTTGATTCATCTGAAAGCTGTCCAAGCTGTAATTGCTGGAGCTTTCAGCAGTTGTGTCATCTAGCTCTGCTCACACAAAAGAGGGAAGTTAGTTCTTGTTACAGAGGTTTGGGATTTCAGCTGTAAAATTGGAAACTCAAGGTTGTAGTCTTCCACTAATGTTGGGAATAAATACATCAGGAAAAATAAATATATTAGGAAAAAATTCTTTACTGAAAGAGTGGTGAGGCCTTGGAACAGGCTTCCCAAGGAAGTGGTGGAGTCACCATCCTTGGAGGTGTTTAAAAAACATGTAGATGCGGCACTTAGGGATACAGTTCAGTGGTCATGGTAACATTTGGCTTGACAGTTGGACTAAATGATCTTAGAGGTCTCTTCCAAACTTAATCATTCTATAGAGAAGTCTCAAAGTCTGTCCTTTTCCTATGTATGATGTTCTATTGCCCAATTTACCCTCTTTGATAAAGAAGATAATTTTAGATAGCATCAGACCATTTCTCAGATGTATTTTGGATATTATTATTACTTAGAAAAAACATGCTAACATTTAAAACATTAATGCATTTTGTATGCTCATGCAAATTCTGATTACTCAAATCAACATTTCTACTGGCTCTTTTTTTTTTCTTTGTGTGTGTGTCTAAGCCAAAAGTTTTCAGCTTCATCCCCCTCCCCCTCAAAAAAACCACCCCAACCAACAAAACCAGAACAACACCCCTACAACCCCAAACTTATTTTGGTCTCCCTCCATTGCTTCGTACTGCACAAAAGAAAGTCAGGTGCAAAGTAGCAAGTGCTCCTTTTAGAGAATCATAAAATAAATTTGTCTCCTGTAGCCTGCTATTCACCGAGAGAACTCTGTAATTAGACTTGAGTGTGTTTGTTAACACCATTCATTTCAACAAAGATCTTAAGAAATTAAGCACAAAACTCCATGTTTTGCTGCTGAACTGAGTTGTAACACAATTACCTCAAAAGAAAGTGACTTAGTGTGAAGGACCATCTCTACTAACATCACCCACCTGGCAGAAAAGTCCCTTTTCTTAATATTCTGATAAGACCAAGAACTCAGAAGGATTAACGCACCATTGTGAAATTTGTTGCAGAGGTTAAGATGGTAACTCTGCCCCGCAGGATTTGCATATTCAGCACACAAAACCCCTGGGCTTAAATCCAACAAGACCTTACTGTTTTTGTGAGGTGTCTCAGATGGCAATTGTCAACTTCATGCCTGGCCTGCAAACAGTAAGCACGGTTCAGGGGCCGAGGTGTTTCTCTGTCCAGCATTTCCCAAGCTGTGGGGCAGGTCCTCTTAGGGGAGGTGGGGCAGCGTACAGGTTAAGTGCAAATTATCTGCTAGAGCTGAAAACCGCAGTATCACATGAATGCACCTAACTACTGCAGGCATTGTACTAATAGTGGAATTTACCAGGGAGCAGGGGGACTAGGTAAAGTCCTTCATGGAATCACAGCCTATTCCTTTCTTGTACCATCATCCCCTTTCCTTACACCTTCCGTTCCCTTCCAAAACAACACACGTATTTGGCCAAATAGCAGCAGGAAGAAAGATGCTGGTGCATTCCTCATTATTGAAGTTCAAGAGCAGACGCTGCAGTTCCAAGGCTCAATTTTTGCACATGGTGTAGATGCAATGAACCAGAGACATCTAGTTTGCCCAGCTTGATAGACAGTAGATAAAGCATTTGTTAAAATAAGCTATACTCTAGATAGGAGGCCCAGACACTGTTGCTGTGAGGAAAACAGACAACTCTCTGCACAAGTTGGAAAAGCAAGGAAATGAGAGAATGGCATTAGCTGACAAGGTAACACACGCTAAGGCAGCGCGCCAGAGGACCAAGAAAAGCGAAGAAAGCAAACTCTTAAATGAGCGGATCAAGCTGGCTGCTAACATGTCAGCATTGAAACATTTTTCCTGAAGAATGAGAGCACTCAGGAGTTAAAAACCTTTATAAAACAAATAAGGGACCAATAAGAAATGCGTGTTGGAGGGGAACAAATTATGAAACCAAAACACCAATTAAGAAGCATATGAGTTTATGTAGAATCCTGCCACACAATACTTTGACAGCAATTCAATGTGACTGCATGAAGAAAATGGAATTGATACAATTTATTTTTTTTTTTAAACAATGCATGTCAATCGAAGCACTTAATCTGAACAGTTTTATTGCAGGAACGCTCATTGTGCACACTCAAAGAATGAAAACATGGAGGGTGAAAGATGTACCATCAGAAGCTTGCAAGGACTACTAATACATCCTTTTCAATAATGCTATACCCTGTAGGACACTAACAGGACTTAAATATTTTCAAAAACCCACCAACATGGGAAACTAAGAGGTAGAGGTTTAGGAAAAAACTGAAGTGATCTAGGAAAGAAAAGAAAAATGGAAGAAAGAAAAAAAAAAAAAGCAGGACACCATATTATTACAAAAAAGTTCCAAAACCTGAGGGAAACAGTAAAACTAAAAGCCGTAAAAAGAACAACAGAAAGCAGATTATGATGTGGTAGCACACAAACTAATGTTCTACAGCAGGTCAAATCCCTCTGCATTACTAAAAGTGTAGCTGGAATACTGTAATAACAATGACCATCAGTGAGAAAAACACAACGGGAGAACGGACAGGACAATTTCAAGAGGTTACAAAAATAATAATAATAAAAAAAATTAAATGAGAAGACTTGCAAGCCATGGAAGATTATCAAGAAATTGGCTATTTTTTCTTAGATTAATTATTTAGGTGAAGCCGTTAGCTCAAGTAGATTTAGTTACTAAGAAGTCCACATGTCAGGTTAACTACGAAAAGCTATCCAGGCTATTTTCATCCAATGAGTTAATTTAAGGGCAGACTTTTTGAAAGTATGCACTAAATTTGAGAACGACACTTCTAGCACAAGATACCTGCATTTAAGTTTAGCCCTTAAGCAATTACATGGAATTGTTACAAGTCAACAGTAAGTGGTTTATAAAATGTAATTTTATTTAATGTTACTTTGCTGTTACAGAGGGCATAACATTTTCACAAGGCTTTTTTGGGACTACAATCAATGATTAGCAACACACAATAGTGGTCCAAACTCTCTAAGTAACAATCACTGGACAAACTCGACACCTTCTCACATGTGCACAAACCTGCATGGAAAAGTACTAAAATTTTTATACTTGGACATGTGAACTTCAATTGGTTTTCCCATTCCAGTGTATTAAGAAATGACATGCACTTGAGTCTGCCAAAAAGCACTGCCTGTACCCCGGCAGTAACATGCTGCTTCTAATACATAGTAAAGTGAATACCAGAACTACGAAGGCAGGAGTGTAAGTGAACTTTTATTGGGAAGGGCATCAACTTAAACAGCAGCAACTGAAGAGTAAGAGAAGCCCCTGGTTTTGAGCACACAAGCTTCTGTATTACAGGTTACACGAAGCAATTCAAAATTTGTCATTTGCCAAACTAGAAATGCTCAACTCGATCTGGCCCAATACTTCCGTATTCCTACTGAACAAAAGTACACGGCAGCACGTGAAAGTCAATCATGGAAAGGAGACCCTGCCGAATAAGAAGGGAATGTGGAGAATTAAAAGCTATGTGGAACACCCTTTAGTTGCAATTAACTACATTTTCATATCTTACTGTAATACAAAACACAGTCAACTGGCAGGAACTGGTTCAAATTTTGTTTTTAAATACCAGGTACACTTTAGTCCGCTACATAAGTGTTTGGAAGTTACTTATGTTTATATGAAATGAAGCTATTAATACTTTTCTACAGCAGTAACCGCACACCAGGAAGGCCAGGACAAACACAAATCAAGGAATGGAGTTTTCCCAAAGCTGCAGTGTGAAAAGACTATAAATTGATTTCCATACACATGGATGGGTTTTCTTTTGCTATAGGAAATCCAAGTGGAGCTATAAGGAATGGAGACGTGTAAAAAGGTTTCTTGAGAAGGAGAGGGAGAATGACGCCCCACGTGCAGTTTAGTTCTCTGCACCTTCTGCAGCATCACATTCTTCTCCCGCACTGTCTGATGTCCATAACTGGAAAGAAGAAAAAACCGTGTCAGCCTTCAGAAGTGCAGCTTAACCTCCAAACCCACCGAGTGCATAGAAACGATGACCAATTACACTTAAGGGTGTCCACAGCCCTGGCTGCCAGTACTTGCTCGGGGAGAGGTAACTGGAAATAGTTCCCCACGCACAGGGCGCAGGCAGCTCCGCACCAGAGGTGCCGGAGGCAGAGCACACAGCATTCTAAATGGGCCCAGACTTGTGTGCTACGTCATCGAACCTGGATCATTCAACAAGTCTGAACAGTAGCTTTATGAGGACCATCAATTTCAAAAGCAGTGGTCTGAACCCTGAAAGCAAAGGTTACCATTTTGGTTACTGAAGCTCAGCATTTTATAGCGCTAATAAAAGACATTTCTACTGAATAATAAATGCTGCTGTAACTTTAAATGCAGTGAATATCCAGAGAGTGTATTTTCCAGAGAGTGTATTTCCTAAAAAAATGCATTAGTTACACATCTGAATAGAACCTAGTTGTACCACTAGGCACTCTTCTTAAACAATTAATCGTTACAATACTTACTCAAACATCAACTGATTTTATTCTTAAGACACTGAAATTCCAAATATTTTATTTTAAATGAAAATCAGAAAAATTAATAAAGCAAGCTGCACCAGATATGCCACAGGAAAGGCGCTTTGCTTCCGAGGTGATCATCAAGAAGTTGGAGTAAGAGTCCCTTACAGATCACAAACTACTTTTTTTTTTTTTTTACTCCTTGTCATAACTCGCACATTAAATGAGCTGAATGCACCTTCTCCCCCTCCCCTGAAAAGGCCAGCAAACAATGAAGAACGTGAGCTACCCAAGTTGTTGTTCTCAATTCCACAGCATGAAGTTGCTGACATCAACTTACACTACATTCGAAGTTATGAAATGGTACACTAGCGTAAAAAAGCCCAAACCAGTGCTATGTTTTATGCTAGAGCGAAATAAGCATTTTGTTTCATCACAAATTCAGTCTAACTAAGCAAATACATGGTTACAGAATCACACAGAAAATAAAAAGGCAACTTACTGTTAGGTTGTCTCTAAGCAACTGCATGATGAGAGTACTGTCTTTGTATGAGTCTTCATTCAGTGTATCGAGTTCTGCAATAGCCTCGTCAAACGCCTAGAATAATTAAACCATCTTCAGTCTTTCTATTAACTGATCCTTAAACACCCAGAAGCTCAACCTACCTGTAAAGGTAGCTTAAAAAAACCCAACCACCCACGCCCAAAAAACCAAACCCAACCTTCCCCAAAAAATTCCTCCAAAACCCAAACCAAAACAAAAAAAAAGAGAAACATTAGAAGTTAATGACCTGAATTGCTTTATTTGAAACAAAAGCATAATAAAGGCATAATAAAAGCTTGCCATGTTGCATTGTCATGTTGTAAATACAGCCTCCTTATACCCCTTTAATCCCACGAACAATAAAAGCTTGGAAACCAGATACTGTTACACAGGATCATTTCCTGCATAAACTCTAGGAAATAATCACTCATATTATTTGAAGCATAAACTCCCTTCTATTGTCCCTGCAGGCAGACAGAACTGAAAAAAAATAACTTACCGTCTTTGCCAGTGTGCAGGCAAGCTCAGGATTGTTGAGAATCTCATAATAAAATACAGAGAAGTTAAGAGCTAGACCCAAGCGAATTGGATGTGTTGGCTGCATCTCCTTCTTGCTGATATCAAACGCCTCTTGATAAGCTCCCTGTGAGTTTTCTATTGTTTCTGTCAAATGAATGAGAAACAATATGGTTTGTTTGAAAGATATGACTATTTAAAATACTCCATTAATAGGAGACTGAAGAGTCTTCTATTTAAGCCCACTCAGCAAAATGCTGCACTTGCTTTAATCAAGGTAACAGTCTTAAACCCATTTTATGTACAGCTGCCACACTGACAAAACACAGGGAGCAAATGAAGTTACTACAGATCACAGGCATTCAGAAGGCAGATAAACACACAGAAGTCTGTACATACAAATATCCAAGAAGACTATGTTACCTCAGTGGACTTTGATACTCCAGGTACAAACTAAGAATAAATTGTGCATCACTTCATCTGCAGAACTCCTGCCTTACTCCTTGCACAGGACAGATGTGCTCACGCAAGTTGGGTGCGCAAGGTAAAGAAGGTTACTGTCTGTATGGCCCTGCTTCTTGAGGAAGCCTGGAAGGCAGGTACTGCACGTTACTGAAAAACTGGAAGTCTGCCTCCAAAATTTCGGTGTAGACACCTCAGGATAAAAAAGCCAAGACCATGCCCAAAATAACTGGGAGAAATACCACAGAGAAAAGAGGTTATCCGGCCAGAGTGAGTACTTGTAAGAGTGCTACATACAGGCAACTGCTGCCCCTAAACATTCCTTAAGAACGGAAGGAGGCCGCAAGAAAAGAAAGGTCATTGTCAGAGCTTGGAATACAGATCTCTGAGGGAGCTAATACCATAATTGCTCTAGGAAGTGCTGAAAAAAACTCAACTAGTAAGTAAAAAAATCTGTTGGTAAGTAAAAAAATAATCCATCACGTGTTCAAGAGTCCCAACACAGATGGCTTTTTCAGTATTCACACTGCAATGAATGCTAATGGACTAATTTGTGGACGACAGGTGAAAAAAGGGAAAAAATCCTTAGCAAAACGCAGAAAATAAATTAGCTTGTAAGTACAGAAAATATATTTGAAGGTGAGAAAATAAACAGTTGCTTAGAGGTGTCACAGCAGAAAAGCTTCCAATAGAACTCCTAGAAGTCTGCAAGAAGTCAAGCACAAAATGTACGCACGGTGATACAGATCAGCTGTAACTTCCCAGCAAAACACTGCTAACGAAGTCACCAATCTTTGTCTCCTCTACAGCAAGCATCCCTATCAGCATGTGTGTTGCTTTACATGCAGTCTTTTTAGCCAAGATAAGCTGGTATTTCTCTGCTCAGACAAGCCCAAAGATTTGTGACTGTTGCTTGAGACAAAACGTAAATCAGATCATCTTTGTGAAAGCCAAAGACAAGTTGTCTCTGCTACACTTTGACCTACCCTTGTCATTTAAATTGGGTGAAGGGTTAGAAATTTCTGAACGCAACTCATTCATGCAAAGACTTTCATAGAATCATAGAACAGTTCAGGTTGGAAAAGACCCTTGGGATCATCAAGTCCAACCATTAACCCTACACTACAAGTTCACCACTAAACCATATCAGCCAACACCACATCTAAGCAACACTTAAACACATCCAGGGATGGCGACTCAACCACCTCCCTAGGCAGTTTGTTCCAGTGTCTGACCACTCTTTCCGTGAAGAATTTCTTCCTAATGTCCAGCCTAAACCTACTCTGTTGCAACTTGAACCCATTCCCCCTGGTTCTGTCCCTAATGACCTGTGAGAAGAGACCAGCACCAACCTCTCTACAATGTCCTTTCAGGTAATTGTAGAGCATGATGAGGTCCCCCCCTCAGCCTCCTCTGCCTTAAACTGAACAGTCCCAGCTCCCTCAATCGCTCCTCATAAGGTCTATTCTCCAGGCCCTTCACCAGCTTTGTTGCCCTTTTCTGCACTCGCTCCAACACCTCGATATCTCTCCTATACTGAGGTGCCCAAAACTGAACACAACACTCAAGGTGCGGCCTCACCAGTGCTGAGTACAGGGGGACAATCACCTCCCTACTCCTGCTGGTCACACAATTTCTAATACAAGCCAGGATGCCGTTGGCTTTCTTGGCCACCTGAGCACACTGCTGGCTCATATTCAGCCGGCTGTCAATTAGAACGCCCAGGTCCTTTTCCTCCAGACAGCCTTCCAGCCACCCTTCCCCAAGCCTGTAGCGTTGCACGGGGTTGCCGTGACCAAAATGCAGGACCCTACACTTGGCTCTGTTGAAATGCCTGCAGTTGGCCTGGGCCCATCGATCCAGTCTATCCAGGTCCCTCTGTAGAGCCTTTCTACCCTCCAGCAGATCAACACTCCCTCCCAGCTTGGTGTCATCTGCAGACTTGCTGAGGGTGCACTCAATCCCCGCATCAAGATCATTGATGCAGATGTTAAACAGGAGTGGCCCCAGCACCGAGCCCTGAGTGACTTGCCACCAACTCCATTTGTCTATTTCCATCTTTAAAGGTAAATGCTCTGACAAAAGAAGGAGATCAATAGAGCCTTTACTTAACTGACAATCAGCTCTGTCCTCCCACTTTGCAATTCAACTGGTTTCAACCAGCCACCACTGTCAGATGCTTGCCATGCCCAACCCAAAGGGACAGTCCCGTCATCGCTCTGCCAGCTCCAACAGTCCATCTCCTTTCTGTGTCACGGCATCACTCCAGGACTAATTTTAGTTTGTTATGTAGAAATGTATCACTAGCTCATGCCATACCAAGAGTTTTTAACATCACAACAGTATCTGGGCACTCTGCAAGACAGTTCTAATACTTAATTCAATACATCCTCTGAATAGAGAGCTAAAATTCCCCCCAGAAGAGCTTCTGGAGCTCCTTACAACCACCTATGCACATGTTCTAACTTCTAGGAATGTTCTACATTCTCAGGATGCCCAGCATCAAGTGAAAGTACCAGCTGTGAAGTTTTCCAGGCCTTTTCTGCTGGATCCAAAAGGGCAAACTAAAATTACAGCAACAGTATTGTCCTCGTGAACACCAATTATTTCAGAGTGCAACTCACGATTCTCTGGAGAGGGTACTAACCTAGTCATTTTATCACTTTTTTTATAAACTTAGGTGATTACAAAGAAGTCTGCTTCACACCAAAACGTTACAACTTCGAGACAAACAGAACTCCACCATGGAGTAAAAACCATTGCAGACGTCTGTTTGCTCTTCCTCACCAACTGTATTTTAGTAAAGAAATACAAACAACATTAAGTATGTCAGCAGACCTTCATTTAAATTGTTTTGCAGAAACTCTGAATAAGCATTGTGGAATAACCCTCTAGAAATTTAGGGTAGATGACAAGAACACCAGCTAAAATTCCCTGGCACACTATGCTTAAGGTCTGTTCAGAATTTTTCTCTCAGTCAGTATGGACACTACAGAGATTTCCAACTGAAATGTAGTTGCTCCCGCTCAGCTCACTCGTACGAATTCAGAGTAAGATACTTGCACATGTGCTTCACTTACTGTTCCCTCACCCATGGCCCAAAACTGAAGCTCAATAGCTATAAAGATCCAAAGGCCACAAGGTACTTACGTTTTCTGTCATCACCACAGGCAACTTCAGCAAGGTATCGGAAGTAATCTCCTTTCATCTTCAGGTAGAATACCTTGCTCTCTGGATTAGTTGCATTAGCTATTAAATATTTGTCCAACAGCTCCTGAAACAACAACAACAAAAGACATTGACATAATCACATACACCACTATGACTAAGTTCAATTGATTTTCCTTCTCTCCAGAAAGTTTGGATGGACTCAAATTTGCACAACCATGGAAACCAGAGTTTTAAGGGTATTTTAGATAGATGTGTGCTTATTTAAACAAACTGTGTCAAGGCACAAGGCCAGAGACTACATTACGATGATCACTCAGCCATTCGATCAGACTGCAGAAAAAGTAGCAAGAAAAGGCTTACCCATGCATAGTTTCAGGATCAAATTTAGTTTCAGGATATGCACTTCTCATTTCAAAAACATTGTTGCAAATGAGTAAGCTTTTACTGGAAAAATGAAACACTATGCAGAAAGCTTCAAAGCTATTTATAAATAAGAACTTTTTCCCACTTCACAGGGTGGGGAGGGGCGGGGAGGGGAAAGAAGAAAACAAACTCTGCTATTTTTCATAGAAATTGGCTTTATTAGACTCGTGATGAGGAATCTGCAGCCCACCCACCAGAGAACATCAAGGGTTCAAACCCATCCAGTGGGTAGCTGGCCCCACCAAACTGCACCAGCTCTTGGCGAGGCTATGAAGGAACACCTGCTCCAGCCTCGCAGTGAGGAACCTTCACGTCAGCCCCGTCGCTCCAAGGACCAGTAACAGCTACGCGGTGCTCACCAGCACACCCTGGGCAAGTGCCACCATTGCTCCCCCTGATCACAGCTCTCCCACCTGATAACCAGAGGGGCAGGGAAAGGTTTACAGATCTCCAGCACGAGGAGGTAAGTCTCTCTCCAAGGCTTTCGAGGCCTCCCAGCCCTTCCGAGAGAGGGGTGAAGGCGAATGAGACAAGAGGTCACAGGCTTTCCCCCAGTGAAGGGGTTAACTTCAGAGAACTTCTGGCTGAGCTCACTGTCCCTGACAAATTTTACCCTACTCGTTAATATCACAACTGGCTCATGTTCTCTGGAGTTGATAAAAGATGCGAATAAGCTCCAACAGACTCAAGGAAACCCCACAATACTCAGAGCAACTTTACAATAGGAATTTATGTGCTAAAGATCCGAGTTCAGTTACTTAGAAAATAAACAGGTCATAAAAGCAGCAGAAAGTTTCCACAAAGCCAGTTAAGTAAGATTTCGGTTACAGGAACATGTATCCAAATTCATGAAGCAGGTACAAAAAAAAGCTTTCAGGGCAAAACCCCTTGGCATTTTAATTAACAACTGTAGCACTATAATCAAAATGAGCTAATTTTAGACACAAACCTCCTCTCTATGCATACCATCATGCCATTATTACTTCCTTTAATAATCAACCGTAGCAGAGCAATCCAGCTGAAAGCCTTTACACATTCCAAGTCCATTTGAAGTGTTGGCAATTATTTTTAAGCCGACGCTTATAGCGGGGTACTTCCAGTTGGGTGAATAAAGCATTTTTGCAGCCATACAGCGTGTTTTGCCATCGATGTAATATTGTACACAGGTCCACAGACAAGTTCCCTTCAGAGATGCCCCTACCAAGGCATTAAGGAACAGTAAAGAGTTAGAAGCGCTTTGATCACCACCTCAGAGAAAACAGCAGCAGGGTAAGAAGATACCGAGCCTGGCATAACCTTCCAACATAAATCAATAATAGACACTTTTGGACCTTCTGTGAGGCTAGAAAACCACTGCCAAAGACTAGATGCTGGTGAGCATGGTGCAAAGGTAAGTAAGGAATTTATAAAACAGTTTAACACAGTCAAGTAAGCAAAGGCTCAAGCAAGCGTATGGAACGGGACCCTTCACCGCTGTTATGGAAAAAGCAGCAAAACCTTAGGTGTGTTTCAAAACAAGAGCTAACACATAGTAGGTAGACATTAATACTGTTATTTTGCATGAGTCATCCCCGTATCTGAATTGAGTTATTCCCATCCTACAGGTTTCTGCAACGAGAAGAAACTTCACATTTTGGCTTGATGTTTCCCTGCTGCTTTTCTACGACAGATGTCAACACCAGCCATAAAAGCACAACGCCACACAAACCGGTTTCAAAGTCTCAGAGGCAACAGCACCTCAAGTTTATCACAGAAATTCGATTTTACAAGAAACTGCCCAGAATGAAAAGTTGACACGTAATACACCTACATTTAGAAAGGTTCCTTAAATCAGTCACAATCAAAGAATAACCACCAGCCTCTAAAGGCCATTCCAAGGTTGGGACTGCATTAAAGAGCAGAGATGTGATTCATCCATGTGCTCAAATTAGATGTGAAAAACTATAGCATAGTCTAAGGAGCACTGACCAGACAACCAAGAAAAACAGGTCGTATGGGATTTTAAACCAGATACTTGACATAACTGTATCTTTGATTTTTCTTCTAAGTGCTGAAATAAAGCTTTTCAAGATGTTACAACTACATCAACAAGGGTATAAACAGGCATTTATCTTTTACACCTTCCAAACCCTAAAGATTTATTGTAAACTTGGCACACAAAAAATATTACTTATCTCCTAACAAAATTCTGTCTTTGGAGGTAGCTCTAGCAGTAGAGTACCATTTGTAACTGATGGGGCTCGGTTATGACTTAAAAATACTAGCATCCTGGAATTTAGTGTAAGCTAAAGAATGTTTACAGGAGAGCTTTAGCATCTCTAATTTAGGCTGAGCCTCAGCCCCACATTCTCTAGAGCCCTAAGGCTCACTTCCCTGCACCCCCCACTCCAAAAAGGGGAGGCCACGTGCTTCTCCCAGGAGCACAAAGGGATTCCGCCACGGCCCCAGCCCTACCTCAAGTAGGTAGCGCTGCAGCCTATATGCCCGTGCATCCTCAAAGTGCTGCCTCCACTATGCAGGTTTTAAAAATAGTGGTTCTGTGCAGATTTCTGAGAAACTGAGAGGAAAAAACTGAATGCTGGGAGTCATCTGTAGTTTCTCCAGACAACAAAGGGTGTGTTACATACACTGCTTGATTTTCTAGGCACTCCTCAGCTGGAGGGGCTGAGCTGCCCGGACAGCAGCTCCCACTCCCAGCTCATCTCAAGGGTCTCCTAGTGCTTACCACATGGTAAGGGAGAGAACTGTGCCTCTATCGGCCAGCGTGGAACACCCTCACTCTGGACAGCACGTATCCAGTTTTGTTTTTTTAATAGCCTTAAGTGGAAAAAGATCTTATTTATGAATCATGTAGGATAAAACAGAATACAGACTTTGAGTAAAACTCATTATCTACTTATCCAGACATTAGCTTGCAGATCAATACTGTATTTGGTAGACTAAGTGAGCTATTCATCGCAGGACATCACCATCATTTCTTGGAAGGCATCTTAATCTCCCTCAAACAAAATGTTAGCAGGGCAGTGATAACATAAGCTAAATGATTTGCTTTACACTGTTATTAGTCAGCAATAGCCAAGAAAACTCAAGATTTCCTACATGTGTTCTCTACCCTTCCCTACTTGGCCTCTTCTACCTTTCCATCAGACAGCAATCAGCCAGGAAACCTCATTTTAAACATCAGTTGGTAGTAAGTAAAATGAATACAGGCAGTCTAAGCAATGAAGCAGATCTCAGTCAACCTCAAAATTTATTATAATGAATTTTACCTAAAGAGAGACAGGCACTGCCACAGGTATGATTCTATGATGAAGTCAGCCAATACAGCAGACTGCCACCCATATTCACATAGGGCAAACTGCAAACAGCACTTTTTGTCAGAGAAAGTTGTCTAGCAAAATACAGTTGCCACCATCATTAAGAACTGTAACTGTTTTTATCACCTTCTAAAACAAGACCTGAACAATCAGAAATTACCTGTTCTACAATGTCAAACATGCCTCAGACACTGCCAAGAGAAACCCTGTGACGCCCGAACTGCCAAGTGGATACCCCACCCCACTTCTCATTAGTGCTGCTCATCCATCTCAATTCACAGTGTGCTAACACTCTCTGTCCTAATAGCACCATATTCTCATATATGACGTTCTTTTTACCTCCTACAGAAGTCGGCTTATTTCTTTATTAAAGAGACGCCAGCAACAAAAGGCTGCTGGTCCCTGGAACAGATCTGCAGCTGCCTGAAGGAGCCACAGAGAGCAGGCTAGGGGCCTGGCAGCAATCCACTTCTTCCCCCTTTAAAGCTGAGATTTTTCTTTTATTTTATCTTTCTCTCTATTGGCAGACTTATTCCTTTACACATCAAGAGAAAGTTACATTTCAACTGCCTTTTTGGATCCTTCTCCAGTTCTACTTTTGTTCTTTCCCAACTGAGTAACTGTCCTTTCTTTGTCTCTTCTCCCCTCTGCTTAAGCAGCAAAAAGGGCCCAACATGTGGGTGTAGTATCAGACCATTGCAGTTAACCCGAGCCAGAAATACTAAGTTTAATTCATCTGCTCTCATCACTTCGCCATTATTTCAGCTTTATGAAAAGCAAGCCCTGAAGGAATACGCCAGCCGTATCTTTACTTGAAGTGCCTGATACAGACAAAGAAGCTCCCTGAAGACACAGCTCCATCTTAATTGTTTGTCGTGTATGCATCCAGCCAGCCTCTCCTTACACACACCAGGCACACAGCCCCTGTAATTCATGTACCAGCCCCGCTCCACACGTGCCTTCCGTTATCATCTTTGGTAAGTCGTGGGTAACAGGTGAGGTGCCTGAAGACTGGAGGAAAGCGAATGTCACTCCAGTCTATAAGAAGGGCAGGAAGGATGACCCGAGTAACTACAGACCGGTCAGCCTCACCTCCATCCCTGGAAAGGTGATGGAACATCTTATCCTTGACACTGTCTCTAGGCATATCAAGGATAAGAAGGTTATTAGGAGCAGTCAGCATGGCTTTGCCAAGGGGAAGTCATGTTTGACCAACCTGATAGCCTTTTACGAAGACATAACCAGGTGGATGGATGGTGGCCATGCAGTGGACGTGGTCTACCTGGACATCAGCAAGGCCTTTGACACCGTCTCCCACAGCATCCTCATAGGTAAACTGAGGAAGTGTGGTCTGGATGACCAAGTAGTGAGGTGGGTCGAGAACTGGTTGAAGGGAAGAAGCCAGAGGGTTGTGGTCAATGGGGCCGAGTCTGGCTGGATGCCTGTGTCTAGTGGGGTCCCTCAGGGGTCAGTGCTTGGGCCGGTGCTGTTTAATATATTCATCAATGATCTGGATGAGGGATTAGAGAATGTTGTCAGCAAGTTTGCTGATGATACGAAGTTGGGGGGAGTGGTTGACACACCAGAAGGCTGTGCAGCCATTCAGAGAGACCTGGACAGGCTGGAGGGCTGGGCGGGGAGAAATCTTATGAAGTTTAATAAGGGCAAGTGTAGAGTTTTGCACTTGGGAAAAAATAACCCCATGTGCCAATATAGGTTGGGGACTGCCCTGCTGGAGAGCAGTGCAGGGGAAAGGGACCTGGGGGTTCTAGTGGACAGCAGGATGACCATGAGCCAGCAGTGTGCCCTCGTGGCCAAGAAGGCCAATGGCATCCTGGGGTGTATTAGAAGGGGAGTAGCAAGTAGGTCAAGAGAGGTCCTCCTGCCCCTCTACTCTGCCCTGGTGAGGCCACATCTGGAATATTGTGTCCAGTTCTGGGCCCCTCAGTTCAAGAAGGACAGGGAGCTGCTTGAGAGAGTCCAGCGTAGAGCCACAAAGATGGTGAAGGGAGTGGAGCATCTCCCTTATGAGGAAAGGCTGAAGGAGCTGGATCTCTTTAGCTTGGAGAAGAGGAGGCTGAGGGGTGACCTCATCAATGTTTATAAATATGTCAAGGGGGAATGTCAGGAGGATGGAGCCAGGCTCTTTTCAGCGGCATCCACTGACAGGACAAGGGGCAATGGGTGGAAGCTGGAACACAGGAGGTTCCAGAAAAATATGAGGAAAAACTTTTTCACTGTGAGGGTGACTGAGCACTGGAACAGGCTGCCTAGGGAGGTTGTGGAATCTCCATCTCTTGAGACATTCAAAACCCGCCTGGACGCGTTCCTGTGCGCTCTAGTGTAGGTGATCCTGCTCTGGCAGGGGGGTTGGACTAGATGATCTTTGAGGTCCCTTCCAACCTTTAACATTCTGTGATTCTGTGATTCTGTTACCTGTTTTAAGGACAACCCCTTCTTTGAAAAGCTGACATCAAACCAGAAAGTTGCACCAACCTCCCCCTATTTAAGCCTATTTAAATAGGCAAGTCTGAGACATCAAGTTCAACCACAGTGTACACCAAATACTTTCTGTACAGTAACCATGTGGTAGGTTAAAGTGGCAGAGAAATACCACCACTATCTGATCAGTGCTGTTCTCTCTTCCCACACATTCAGCTATAAAGAATCTTGACAGCAAAAATGGAATTTGAAAAAACACCAACTCTTCAATACCAAATTGACCTCTGAGCTGCCGTCAGCAATTGTGCCATTTAAAACTGGACTTTAATAAGAAAAGCAAATACATGAGTTTAAGTCTCTGCATATCTTCCAATACATTAGCTAACAGATCCATTCTTCACACTTACTTGTTCAATACCAGAGGATGAACATAAACCAGGTCAGCTCCAGAGATTATCTACCGATCACAAGTAGTTTAGGGTCAATTTGCAAAGAGAGCTAAAGGTATAATGTGTCTAGGTACCCTCAGAAGTTCTCAATGTGGTAAACTGAAGTAACTCAAAATATTTACAATGCCACCATCACTCAGATGTCAACACTTATGACATGTTTGGGTCACATCACCAGCACTAAGTTACTTAACGTTATGCTATTAAAAGACTGATCTACATTGCCATTTGCATTTCTCACTAATTTAGTACAGTATTCCGTTACTTTTGCTCCACCAGAAGGAAAAAAAATGAAAGCAACCATCATAATCAGCATCGCCCTCCAGAGCTTCGCCCCCAGAAATATAAACTGGTTAAATCGCTGCATTATTAATATCTTAATACCTTTGATATCTTTATCAATGACCAGGACAAGGGGATTAAATGCACCCTCAGTAAGTTTGCAGATGACACCAAGGTGGGTGTGAGTGTTCATCTGCTTGATCTCTGCAGAGGGATCTGGACAGGCTGGATCGATGGGCCAAGGCCAATTGCATGAGCTTCAACAAGGCCAAGTGCCAGGTCCTGCACTTGGGTCACAACAACCCCCGGCAGCGCTACAGGCTTGGGGACGAGTGGCTGAAAACCTGCCCAGAGGAAAAGGACCTGGGGGTGTTGGTCCACAGGCGGCTGAACATGAGCCAGCAGTGTGCCCAGGTGGCCAAGAAGGCCAATGACGTCCTGGCCTGTATCAGGAACAGTGTGGCCAGCAGGAGCAGGGAAGGGACTGTCCCCCTGTACTCGGCACTGGTGAGGCCACAGCTCAAATCCTGTGTTCAGTCTCGGACCCCTCACAATGAGAAAGACATGGAGGTGCTGGAGTGTGTCCAAAGAGGGGCAAAGTAGCTGGTGAAGGGCCCAGAGAACAAGTCTTATGAGGAGCAGCTGAGGGAACTAGGGTTGTTTAGCCTGGAGGAGAGGAGGCTGAGGGGAGACCCTCCTGCTCCCTACAACTACCTGAAAGGAGGTTGTAGTGAGGCGGGGGTCAGTCTCTTCTCCCAAGTAACAAGTGAAAGGACACGAGAAAATGGCCTCATGTTATGCCAACGGAGGTTTACATGGGACATGAGGAAAAATTTCTTCACTGAAGGGTTGTCAAGCACTGGAACAAGCTGCCCAGGGAAGTGGTTGAGCCACCACCCCATGAGGTATTTAAAAGACGTGTAGATGTGGTGCTTAGGGACATGGTTGAGTGGCGGACCCAGCATTGCTGGGTTAACAGTTGGACACAATCTTAAAGCTGTTTTCCAACCTAAATGGTTCTAGGATTCTATGATCTTTAGCAAGAAGGATGCTAATGTTCAAAATTGCTGCCATACAGTTTTGTGAATAAAGTCGATATAAATTTGATTTTCAAGTCATACTATTTCAGTGATATTCCTGAGCCTTCCTTCAAGTCATTTAAACCCTCTTATTCCAACATCATCTTCATCTTTTGGGCCTATGATTTTAAATGTTAATTGAAAGCAAACATAACAGTTCGTGGGAAGTAATGTGTATTTGCAAGTTTTAGTAATTTAAGACAAAATCCTCTGCTGGGCTTTAACTCACATGACACAAAAAGCATCTCGAGGCAAAACAAATGCAATAGTATTACTCTTTTTTGGTACAGGAGCAAACTAATCAGTATCAATGCATGTAACAAAAAAAAAATTGTTTTCCTCCTCATCCCATGATGTTATAAATTCAATATTAATAATAATAAAAATAAAGCCCAGCTTGAACCTCAAATCAACCCATCAGCAGCTCTTTGCTGGCAAGACTCTTAAGCACTGGGACAGCAGAGGAAGTGCTGATTTTCACAGGTCTTACACACTGACTTGATGGAGGTTTTATTGCTGTTTCCTAGGTGGTTCCTTCCCTTTCTGACTCAACACTGAATATTTCCTATTTTGAGCTTTGAAGTACTTTTGCATGGTTTTCGTTTGTTTAAATTATTTTTTAGGAGGATTGAAGTTAGCCACCAGAACAGATGTTACACGGATGACAGCAAGCAACTGATTACTTAACACCGTACTTGTCAATAATAGGACACACTTATTGCCCAAGTCCCACAGAACCAAATGGTCACATGGAAGCAAAGAAACTGCTTGGAAATAAACCTATTTTGAGACAAGGTTCCTTAAAATAGTGCACATGCACAGAGTGCAGGTCAACACCTTTTTGGGTTTTTTTTGGAAGTTAACTCACCAACCTGAACTTGGATTCAATGTCACAGTCCCACCTAGAAGATGAGTAGCTGCATCCAACAGGCACACTATGCAAAGTGTATGACTCTACAGAAATTCAGGCAGGGCTGCTGCGTGCAAAATACTTGTAAAAATTCTTCAGCCTCAAGTATTTCTGAAGGTCCATCCAGTGTCAAGATGAGAAAAACCACCTACAAGCAGCACACAGGGAAACAGTTTCCACCCTAATTGCAATCAAAAAGTAAAGCTAAGAAGTTGGTGAGGCAGCTCAGACCAATATATTCCCTTAAAGTAACTGTTAAACATTAATTTAAAGACATTAAACATTTTAAAGTGTTTGACAGCACAGATGATCTGTGTAGGCTCAGACCTTTCAATAAAGCTTCTACTCACAAATGACTGCCTGTTTTAATCATCTAGTAAACGGGTATTAAGACTTGACTATTTCAAGTGTAATCAGTCACTCCAAAGTCCACAGCGTGACTCACTGCAACCCAGGTGTGTTTTAACACTCACCAGTTGTTTTCTCCACAGGAAAGGGAGAGTCCCCTGCTGCAACTGTAAGATTACTTTACTTTCAAAAGTGTAATTCAGCAGAAGTTCTTCAGCCTTCTGGATTCAAGCTCTATGCACCAACTCCTTTAGGGAGAACATTAAATAGTTTTCATACAGACCTCTCAAGACCATTAGTATTTCAGTTTCTATTTTAAAGAAAATACATGTATGCCTTCCCAGCAACGGCACGGCCTTAAGATGACCCGAAAGCAAACGCACCTGGCGTGGCAACAGAGAGGGTGACCTAATTCCTCTTTTCCATTTGGTTCCGAGTCTTTGTCTACATAGTTTTAAAAACTGGCAGTTAATATTTAGGATTGGCCCTGAATGAAGTATCTGGAATCCCACTTAACTGATGCATTGGAAGCCTGAGCTGCAGCATGTCTGTCCACACTATTCCCACTTTGGGTTGAGATTAATTTCATCTAGAATTTACATTCACTGCTTGCATTTCTCCCAAAACAAAAGTTAAAAAGTTCTGTGGTCCCCAAAGAACTATGTAAGCCAGGAACTAGAAGTGTGTGCAAGTTCTCCTTTCTATAGATTTTCATCAGACAAAACCAGCAATCCAGCGAAAGTCAAAGAATTACTTCAGTTTTTATGGGAGATCCCAAGGTTTTCCAGTTTCACCCTGCCAAATGTAGAAGTGAGTCTTCAAAAAAAGTCATTCACCTTTTCAATAACTACAAATTTTTGGTGAAGTAAGGGCCATACAATGCAGCAAGAAGTTTTCAGGAAAATTTTCTTTGTATCAGACAGATTTATCTCAAATTGACTCTAACATTCTTCCATGATTGCATTTTCCATATTTCTAATTCCACAAAATACCTCAAGAGTTACTTTCCCCTTAGCAAACATGCATTACTGACATCAAATTCCTCCCTTCAGAATCCCCACAACCTCTAAGTTTCTTCCAGCATCCTCCATTTGCAATCCTCCATAATAAGGCAGAATCAAACAAAAAAAGTCTAAATTTGCCTTAAAAAAAACATTACTGTGCTCTGCAGCTACAGAAGCCCCAAAGGTGATTGACTGATATATATTTACACCAACAATACTCAAAATGAACAACAGCATGCAGGAGTTACGCGAGTCTATGGTATGTTATCCTTGCGCAAGTAAGTGATTTTTTTCAGCTAGCCTTTCATGATAATAAACAAACTCTCCAGAGGGCCTAAAAGTTCTACTTGCTTCAGTTCTGCTCTCCATCTGGGAGCCCTAGATAAGAGGTTTGTGATCACTGAAATCCAGAGAGAGAATGAAACAGGTGCAGTTTCTCCTCACCAATCGGTGCAGCTCCAAGAGCCTTTTGCATTGCTGAACTTCACCTTGGAGGAAACCCGGCAATGTATTATTTCATTCGTTGAATTAGGAGTGTGCCAGTAATTTGTTATTCCTCAAATGAGACAAACTACAACAATCAAGTCTAATCTTTAAGTCACAAAAAATAGAAGCCAACATTTCAGATAACCTCATTATAACAACTTCTCTTAGCAAGTGAACCTTGACTTTCTTGCTAAGGCCCTGCTACCTACTTCCATTGAAAACAATTTCTGCTTACAAGAAATTTGCAAAATGCGTTCAACTTCAGAACTTCCTGAAGAAGCTTTATCCAGGAAATATGAGGCTGTCGGTCTGATAAGAGTGTATGTAGCGTATTTAGAAAATTTCTTATCAGAGCAAACGGAAAGTTATTTGTTTCTAGAGCCCGACATGACCCCTATATCCAACTACTTCAGTGGACAGATCATAGGAATTAAAGGACAGAATAAAGATTGCTAGAGCAAGGAATAAATCTTTATGAATGTTAGAAACTGGTAAATCAAACTCCTGATTCTTTTAACAAATTAAGAGAAAGCAAAATCACAGCTAATTCAGGACTTTTTACTTCATAGGTCTTTACATCTGATGTTTTGATGGGTGCACAGAATCACAGGATGTGAAACTCGGCACTTCAGTTATTTTTATAGCCTCCTATGTCTAAGTTCACATGAACTGTTACTCAGATGTACAGGGCGAATTAGCAAAGTACAAGCTTACAAGTCAGCTGTGTGCTCAGCTGGAGCATTCTGATGTTGGTTCCAGTATCCTGGGAAGCAGAAAGGATGAGAAGAAACTTGCAAAAACATCAGGTCAATGAGCTTGGTAGAGCTACATGGAATAAGGGCCACAAATGCAGCATTCATGAACAGTCTTACTTGCCTTACCTAGTTATCCTTTGATAAAATTAGCTTCACGTTTACGGTCAAGTACAAAATCATAGGTTCACAGAATCATTAAGGTTGGAAGATCATCAAGTCCAACTGTCTACCCAACATTACCATGACTACTAAACCATGTCCTGAAGTGCCACGTCTACACATTTTTTGAATGCCTCCAGGGATGGTGACTCCACCACTTCCCTGGGCAGCCTGTTCCAACACTTCACCACTCTTTCAGTAAAAATTTTTTTCCCACTTAAACACAAACATCAAGTAACATCTAGGGGCACCAGGCCCATCATTCTCGAACACCAAGAGCACAAAACTAACAAAAAAAGGGAAAGATCTACACAAGTAAGAAAGAATTGATTAATCAAGCACATACTTTCACCTACCAAATTTACAAAGAACGTATATCCATGCCTGTCTACCAGCCCCACCACCAGCTTCTGAAAGTCACGTATCCCCCATTACCGAAACCAGAACACTGAGCTTCTGCACCCACACAGAAATTGGTACAATCTATTGCTTTAATATTGTACTAAGCAACCCCAATTTGTGCCATCATAAATAAATCAAACGCTAATAACCTTCAAGCTCAAGCATGTTCTCTCTTCATCAACTTCTCTCTCTCTGATACATAGCCTGCTACATTTTACTTCAAAAAGACACCTACCATATTAGTATCTAAGGAAGCAGAAATGTCTGAGACAACTGTCTGGCAGGTAAGCATGACAGTGATTTACAAAAATCTGTTAAAAACTTCACTGCATTAGCAGAAAACCAGAATTTGTCTTTTTGTCCAGTTCTACCTAATGAGCACATCCTACTTTCTTAAGGCCACCAAACCAGTACATGTACATCTAGAATTATCCCATTTCCTGGAGCACAAGCAGACTGAGGTACAGTATAGACAAAGCTTTGACTACAATCAGGCTGGTTAGTCTAATCTTACTAAAAAAAATAAAATTGCCTTGATGCTGGAGATGGATGAGGTTTTGGATGCCCCTTTCTCAACAACTGGTTACCTGCATCGGTATTACGATTTCCTGTTTTCAGGCACTCCTCATCCCATTTCTCACAGGCTGTTACCATTGAGGACAGGCCTTTCAGAGTTGTTAGGAGTAATGACTTTGCAGAAGCACAATTCTCTGGTGGCCATTTCTTAAAACTTTTAAGAATAGACAACCCGTTGATCTTCAGGTTTTTCTGTTTCTAACAGACACAAATTAATCCTATTTTCAGCTTTACCTAAAGATGGGGATATCCACGCAAATCAAAGCGGTGATCTAAGCTCACCCCACCGACTTCTGAAAAAGAAAACGACAGACACCACACGCACAAATAACATAATGGTGCCAGTTTTCAGAACCTCAGACAGAATCCTTTGCTGGGTTTCATAGAATCATAGAATCATAGAATGTTAGGGATTGGAAGGGACCTCGAAAGATCATCAAGTCCAATCCCCCTGCCAGAGCAGGAATGCCTAGATTATGCTACACAGGAACGTGTCCAGGAGGGTCTTGAACGTCTCCAGAGAAGAAGACTCCACAGCCTCTCTGGGCAGCCTGTTCCAGTGTTCCGTCACCCTCACTGAGAAGAAGTTTCTTCTCGAGTTTAAGCGGAACCTCTTATGTTCCAGTTTCAGCCCATTACCCCGTGTCCTATCAGTGGTTGTCACCGAGAAGAGCCTGGCTCCATCCTCGTGACACTCACCCTTCAGATATTTATAAACATTAATGAGGTCACCCCTCAGTCTCCTCTTCTCCAAACTAAAGAGCCCCAGCTCCTTCAGTCTTTTCTCATAAGGGAGATGCTCCACTCCCTTAATCATCCTAGTTGCCCTGTGCTGGACTCTCTCCAGCAGTTCCCTGTCCTTCTTGAACTGAGGGGCCCCGAACTGGACACAATATTCCAGATGGGGTCTCACCAGGGCAGAGTAGAGGGGAAGGAGAACCTCTCTCGACCTACTAACCACCCCCCTTCTAATACACCCCAGGATGCCATTGGCCTTCCTGGCCACAAGGGCACAGTGCTGGCTCATGGTCATCCTGCTGTCCACCAAGACTCCCAGGTCCCTTTCCCCTACAGTGCTCTCTAACAAGTCATTCCCCAACTTCTACTGGAACCTGGGGTTGTTCCTACCCAGATGCACGACTCTACATTTACCCTTGTTATATTTCATTAAATTTTTCCCCGTCCAACCCTCCAGCCTGTCCAGGTCTCGCTGAATCCTCCACTGGCTTGCTTGTATGTTTTAGAAATGCAGTATCCAGGTGCAGAGGAGGGAGCAGCAAGCAATGACTGCCCAGTATGAAGGCCTCAGCAACCATTAGAATTCCTTGAACTATTTTTAGTAGAGCTTTAACAATTTTCAGCCGCTTCAAGAACCTCAGTGCATTCTAGCCTTTGTTTCTGAAAGTCAGTACTTTCTTAGAAAGATAGTTTTCCTTGAGCAAAGCGTAGTGCTCCAGCAGCTGATTCCCACGAAGAGCAAAAAAATGATGTAAGAGAAGGTACAACTACGAGTAAGTTGAGTTCAGATCATGAATTTAAGTTTCAAGAGCATTATAAACCAGAATGTGTTGATGTTTGCTACAAGTCGTGCCAAGAATGTACTGAAGAATCAACTCTCGCCCCACATACTATTCATTAAAAAAAGACGACTCTCACTTCAGTTTAAAACATTTGTTTAATATTTACTGCACAATTTTTGATTTGCCAAGAAGTAACGTTCCCAACCAAAGGTCTGGCTTTGAGTCATGAAGTAGCTACCCCTTTTAGTTATTTAAAAAGGGTGAGTCAATAGCATTTGCTTTCATTTACAAGAGCTAAAAAAAAAAAAAACAATACTCGAAACACTGTCCATACTACTAGTGCAACTAACTCAAGCCCAGAAGTAGTTACGTGATTAGTACGCCCAACCCAAAGAATAAAACTGCATCCTACATAGTTCCTGGTTTCAAGAGATCGTGATGTCTTTGTCAAAAGATTGTAATATCCTTTATTGTACCCTTTATTGTGATTATCCTTTGCCAGAGTTTCACCTCTACAGCGCTTTTTATTTTTGTATAAACTCTGATTGTTAACTGAAAACAGTAGAGTAGAAAAAAAAATGATTCACAAGATGTCAAACTCTAGGAAATTTTTCATATAGCAGCATCAAGCCAGTACTTACACAATGTGCCGAATTTCTGCATTTATAATAAAAATAAAGACTTGCTTTTCTCTAGGTCAAAGGTAACAATAGGAAAAAAAAACAGGGCAATGGTCAAAGCTGATGTCATCCGACATCAAACATTTCAGCTGACATGAGGAATCTATTTGCTGCAAGAAAATACCAACTTGATTTTTCAAGGAACCTGTGAACTTGCGCTGTTAAAAAAGCTGCTTTGAACATTACGTTCTAGCAAGGCGATTTCTGTTCTGTTTACTTTTAAGTGATTAACTTTAGAACTAGATCTACAAAATGGATAAAAATCAGAGGTGGACACGGCTTTTTACTCTTGTTTTTATTAGCATTTATTGTTTCTTAATTACTCAAAGCAGAAGTAGTAACAACATCGCAACCTTGGGAGGAAGGAAGGAAGGAAAGGAGAGCTGGCAAGAGCAACACACTAATACAGGCTTTCAACAATTAACACGGCAATCTCAAAGAAGATCAAACATTTACAAGCATCCTCTCAACCCTAAGACAGTAAAAACTGAAGATACACCTTACAGCCCAAGACTACTTCATTGCAGGCACTGCCACAGGGCACAGAAAAGAATCAACAGCACAAGTAATGTTACTGTTGGTCCATTTTTCAAAGTTCGTCATGTCCTTACTCATTTCTAGAAAAACTGGCTGACCTGGGTCTGACATGGTGCAACGTAAAACTGTTTTATGGAAGACATCACCAAAATAGATGTTTGGAAACAATTGAGAATCCTCATACATGTAATTTTTCCAGGCAAAACCTTCAGAGCGTATTAAAATAAATGTTTAAGTTTCAGCTATAGACATGAGGAGTAAGTAACCACCAAGATTCAGCAGTTTCCAAGCCCTAATGATTTTGGCCACTGCATCTACATCAAGTTTGAAGCTGTGGGTAAGTAGTTATTTTTTTGCCTCTATGGAGAGCTCTAACACCACCAGGACCTAGAAAAACTGAACATATGCAGAGCACTACCGAACACACGTGGGAAAACCCTCAAGTTGTAGGTGGAGAGAGAACTGCTTCCAGGCAAGGGCTAGCATCCATTACAATAGTTCTGTCTTGAGAGAACGAAGGGAAGCTTGGATGCAACATGAATTCTTGCTCTGGAAAGGGACTGAGGCTCTCAGAAAACCCAGCAGTTTGATCTGTTCCCCCAGAGAAGTTCCAATTCAAAAGTTACCTTTTTTTTTCCTGAAAATTTGGTGTCACTAGACAGCAAGGTGCATATACAATAAAGGATTAATCTTGTATTGTACACTCTACCTTCAAAGCTTCACATATTACTTCACCAATTATGTGAGAGTTGCTGCTGCACCCATGACTTCTACGTTATCTAGTATCCCCATCTTGAAATCTTAAATATAAAAAACATAAAGAAACATGAACTTTGTTTTCAGAGAGTATATGACACAACATAGTTCAACTTTACCTTGAAAAAAGGTTAAGATGCCAACCTGTTTATTTATTCAAGGACAAGACAGCTTCAAGAACAGTTTCAGCTATGGTTCATACCGGATGATTCAACATTCTCTACATTACTAAAGAATTAGTCAATCAATACAGAGACTGCAACAAAACCTCCCAGTGATCTTTCAAATCAAACAAGCGTGCAATCTGTTTGACAAAGTCACACCATTTCTTCATGAAAGAGCCACTCTCACCTGAAAGATCAGTCACGAAATTAACAGTTAAAAAGGGTTCAGATCACATCTGCTCCTACTTTCAAGACAGGCACTTAAATGTCTTCACTGCTTGACATGAGATGGAATATCTTACTGTGACCACTGCTGGTGGCCGTACATTAATTAATTACTAAAAGGTTTGTGGATTTTTTAACTTACGTGTCTATGTATCTATATATACATATCTCAACATAATTGTGGATGTTTGTATTTTGGTGGTAATTAAATTTAAAGTTCCTTATCAAACCACGCCCTAAAACAATGCCTCACCTAACTAACTTGAGGCACTCTTCACAGGAAGAAAAAGTAACTGCAGATTCAGTGCTGCTGCGTTTTCAATAAAAAAACAGCAGTATTTTGTGATGCTAGCACAAGTATTTCTAAATGAAGGTTTCCAGAACAACAGATAGACTTCATTTGGAAGAGCTGTGCCATTCCAGTAATAAAAAAAAAAAAAGCCTTTTGAAAAAAACCTGTTAGTAGTATGACTAACACCAGTCACACTCCACCCAATACATCCACCCTTGCTAAATCCAAATACTCCAGATGACAAGCAACCTTTCCATACTACTCGCCAACAGTTGTTTCAGTTTAGCTGCCTTCCCGGAATTCAAAAAGCATCTCCGAGGTTCAACTTGCGAGATCTAAAAAAGTGACAAGCAGTTCCTAATAATACTACTACTAATTCCTACTAATACTATGTTAGCAAAGAAGAAATTATCATTCGAAGAAGGAGGAGTCAAACCCACTTTGTGTCTCCGCTTTAGGAAGCCCCGTCCCTTTGTAGTGCCTGCACACTGTGAGCTCCAACCTCGCGGATGCTGACTCACGCCTCACAGGAGCGGTACATGGAGGAGGAAAGTGGGAGAAGCAGGGCAGAAAATGTAACTGCACACAGCCCTCAAAGGAAGAGTAAAAATAGGAAGGCTTGCAGGAGGCAGCTGACACCTCCCAGCAAAGGAAGGGGCATCTTTGCCAGCAGGGCAGGACAGGAAAAGCGTGCACAGCTGGAGGTTTCGGTCTTCACTACTTCCTGCCGCCTTCCAGGAAAGAGTCACCAACAAGGCCATCGCTGAGAAAAGACTGGAACGCAGGGAAAAATTCAGCTAGCATGCGAAGAGCTTGCTTCCCCTACATCAGGGGTTCCTCAGTGTGACTATCAGACTACCTGCTGTCCTCCATTTGAGGCGAGCGGAATAATTTCAGCGTAGACCCTGCGTGAAATGGCTTGCTACCTTCCCCAGTCACCGACTTTCCATCCCCCTACAGATGCACGAGCTCCTTGTGAAGATGGCACAGCAAGAAGGATGAGACTGTACACGTAACCTTCTCCTCAGAATTACATTTGGTAGAGGACAGAGGGAGACTAAGAAGTCTGAAGAGCGAGCTTGATGTCGACGTCCTGAGAATTTAGTTCTGAAGTGAGAGGAATCCCAGCAGCACGAGCGCTGGCACCCCACCACAGCGGCTCGAGCGAAACTCTGGTCACAGGAAACAGGAATCAGTGCCCCACACAAGTCACGTCATTTTCACAAAGGTGAAAGTTGTGCAACCCAAGTACGCCTGTAACTGTAGAAACAGCTTCTTCGGAAGACGCGGACTCTTAAATGTATTAAGCAATTAACACAATTGATTCATTAAGATGATAAATTTCCAGATGATTTTCAAGCAAAGGTAACTCATTTTGACTGATGTAGAGGAAAAAAAACAAACAAAAGAAACCTAGGTGGCAGCACGCAAGGAAGCACGTAGGTATTTTCAGCACAATCCAAAGAAGCACACCTCTGCATGCGAGCCAGAACACTTAAATCAAGAAAAAAATTCCGTTACTTTAAAACCTGTCAGATTTAAATCTAGGACACTTCTACCTCAAAACCATTCATTTCCTTACAAATTTGCTTCTTCCTGTTCTCGTGGTAGCAGTAGTAGACACCCGAAAAACAAACAAAAAAAAGTAACTAAAAGGAGTAAATAAGCCACTAAAGATTATCTGCCACACGCTTACATTTGCATTTTACACATCCAGCTTCCTGCAGCCACAACTCTTTGGTCATGCAGAATATGGTCCAGCAGCCTTCACGCTGCTGACACACATCCCTTCAGCTCCCTCCACAGCGCAGTTTCACTACCGATAGCATCAGGAATTCTGCCGCTTGTACAGAAATGTGTTCCTGAGCTTTCACGCATGCTTGGGGTACCATGCCAGTCTTCACATCTTAGTTTTTACATTATTCCGTAATCACCGCGAATTCATCTTAAAGAATCCCCCAAGAAGTCAGCCTGAATCTGACAAAGCAAATTTCTACACATCTTTATTTCCTATCTTCAATAGAGATGTGTTACTTTACCAAATCGTATTTTACATTAAAAAAAAAAATCCTCAAAATGTCTCTCGCAGATCCCCTGAGAGTATTTTTCTTCAGGAGAAGTAAATGGAATGTGCACCCAGTTACCTGAAATGCTTTGAACAATTAGCACTGACCTGAAGAAATAACGGGGTTTTCTCATTTTCAGCTTGTCTTATGAACAGATAAGCTTAATAACCACAGCAAAAACAGTCACGAGACCAATTCCTCTGCATCTCTGCTCTTACCTAGCACAATGCTCTATCCAAAAACACAGTCCAAATTTTGAGTGCTTATCTGAGTATCTCAAACACCTCTACATATATGGAGCCCACAGCACAGTGCAGATGTGGCTCACAGGAACCAACCTAATGGTTGCAGAAGTTAATGCAGTGACTTCCCCTATCCCAGCACAATACATTGTATGATATTCCCCAGTCAAGTTCCCAGTCTTATTACCCAGTACAGCAGTGAACATGAACACTGCATTTCTCTTAAATCAAATTAGAAAAAAAAGAAAGTCCCCACTCACCAGTACAGTGGTGCAGATGGACCTGAGCTCAGACTCCACCTTCTCCCGATAGTCCTTGATAAGCTGCATCTTCTTGTCACTGGTGTCTGTCTTCTGCTCAATGCTAGAGATGACCCTCCAGGCAGAGCGCCGCCCCCCCACCACGTTCTTGTAGGCCACTGAGAGCAGGTTGCGCTCCTCGTTGGACAGCTCGGCACCTTGCTCAGTTACTGCCTTCATGCAGGTGGCCATATCATCGTAGCGCTCAGCTTGCTCAGCCAGTTTGGCTTTCTGGATCAACTCGGTCTTATCCATGGTGGCTGGCAGTGGGGCAAGAGCAGTAGAATAGCAAAAGCAGGAGAAGCTGGAGTCGTCACACTATCAACACGAGAACGCACCTCAAAACCTGCCAGAAAGAAGACAGTCACCATGATGCTCGGATAAACCACCACAGAACACGATCTTGTGCCACCACTCGCAACCCAAGGAGCATGGGGAGCCTCCCCTTCCTCATCTTCAGGTGCTTTGTGTGGAGAGACGGCCTGCAGCTCCCTGCCCCTGCAGCTCCCTGCCCCTGCAGCTCCCTGCCCCTGCAGCTCCCTGCCCGGCCACGCAGGGCCCGGGGAAGAGGCACTCGGCTCAAGTGTCCACCCCTGGGGAAACCACGACCTAGAACCCCAACACCCAGCGCTCGCCAAGGGACAGCAGCCTGAAGACCAAGCGCTGGAAACAGCCGTTTTTCCATCCGAGCGGACTTTCTGTCCTCACCCTACTTTCCTCCCTCGCCTGACGGGAGCACACGAACACGCTGCCTAACGGGGAGGACACCTGGGCACCACCGGGCCCGGGGCGGCCTTGCCCGGAGCCCTTCCCCCGCGCCCCGCAGGCGAGACCCGATGGAAGGCGGGCGCCAGAGCCGGGAGGAGCGGGGAAAAAAAATAAACGACAAAAGGAGCGAGAGGAGCCCGTCCCTGGGGAGGCCCGGCAAGGGTTAAAGCCCCGCGGGCCAGGCCGGGCGGCCCGGGCCGCTTCGCCTCCTGGCGGCGGGGCGCGGCGGGCGGGAGAGAGCGGCGGGGCTGGAGCCTCCCCGCCTCGCCTTGGCGGCCGCAGAGCGGGGGGGGGGGGGGGGAGTGGCCGCAAGCTCCAGCTCCGGGACGGCGGCCGCGGGTCGCGGCGGCCCCGCACCGCCCGCGGTGGGGGAGCGCGGCGGGACGGCGGTGGGTGGGGTCTCGGGCCCGGCGAGGGCGGGGGCCAGGGGCGGCGGCGTCCCCAGGGGCGGCGGGGGCGGCGGGGATGGCGGGCGGGCGGCGCTGCCCCCCGCGGCGGCGGCCGGGCGGGAAGAGGAAGCCGGCGGCCCCACCGGGTGCGAAATGGCGGCGCTGGCTGGGCTGCGCCTCTCGCTCCCCGGGGCCGCCGAGCGTCTCCGCGCCGCGATCACAAAATGGAGGACGCGGCGGCGGGCGGCGGCGGCGGAGCGGGACTCGCGGCCGCCGCCGGGACGCGGCACCGCGCTCACCTGAGTCCGCTGCGCTAGGCCGGGCCGCGGGCGCCACCCGATCGGCTGCCTCGCTCGGGGCTGTGGCGGAGAGAAAGAGCCGCTCCCGTCTCCGGCGAGAGCCAGCGCTAAAGGGCGTTGGCACAGGCAAGCCTACCCGCTGCTCGGCCCGCGCCCACGCGGCCAATCGCGGCCTGGCCTGCGAGCCGGGCTCCGCCCCCCCGCCTCTCGACAGCCAATCCGGGCGGAGCGCGCCGCCGCGGGGGCGAGCGCAGGCAGGGGCACAGGCTCGGTTGGCCCCGTGGGCTGCGGCTGGGGCCACGGGGTTTCCTCCAATTAGATCCAGGGTGAGATGACGTCACTGTCGCCATGGTGCTGCTGCTACAACCCCTCCCTCCTCGTCCCCACTTCCCTTCCCCCGCCGGCCCCCTTTCCCCGGCAGCCGGGGCCCGGCCGCGGCGCGGGGCGGTGCGGGAGGGCAGCGGCGGCGGGGGAGGGGTCGGAGAGGCGGCACCGGAGGCGCCAGGGGCCGAGGCGGGCGCCCCGGGAAGGGGGGAGGGGTCCGGGAGCTCCCGGGTGGGAGGGGCCGGTCGAGGTGGTGGTCGCGCCGGCGGCGGCGCGGAGGAGGACCGGGGAGGGGGGGCCGAAGCCAGGCGGACCCGCCGCGGCCCTTTGGGGCGGCCAAATGCCGCCGGGCTGCGCGGCGGGTCTTGTTTCTGCGGGCGGTCGCGCTCTCGGGCCGCCTCTCCTCTCCGCCGCCGGCGGGCGGGAGCTCCCGCGGGCGTGGTGCAGCGAGCATGGCCCGGCGGCCGCTGAGGTGGCTCGGGCGAGGCGAGGCGAGGCGGGGTGGGGCGGGAGGAGCGCGCAGGGGCGGCCGTTGGGCTCTTCCCCGCGGGAGCGGCCGCGCGGGCACAGAGTCCGGGCAGAGCCGGGCTCGGCGGGGCCTGCGAGCTCTCCCTGCCCGCCCGGCCCCCGGCGGGAGCTCCACACAGACATAGGAACCGCACCAGGGCCTTCGTTTACGGTTTTTGTTTGGGTATTTGTCTTTTCCTAGCTTCAGGTTCTCAAAAACCGTTTTCAAGGGCCCTGCACAGGGGGAGACAAGCATTTCACAGAAGCAACCATTAATAGATTGCCTTTTTTTTCCCCGTCACCTTCTTTTTCAAGAAGTCAAAGATGTGACAGGCATAAACTGGCATTATGGGTCCATGCTATGACATATGAATGATAAAATGTTACCCATCCATGAACATGTAAACAAGAGGCACCTATTGCCACATGTACCTATGATATTTTAGCAGGGCCTGTTGCGACAGGACAAAGGGCAATGGTGTGAAACTAAAAGAGGGTAAATTCGTGCTAGATATGAGAAAGAAGGATTTTTTTTTACGATGAGGATGGTGAAACACTGGAACATTTTTCCCAGAGAGGTGGTAGAAGTCCCATCCCTGGAAGTCTTCAAGGTCAGACTGGATGAGGCTCTGAGCAGCCTGATCTAGTTAAAGACGTCCCAGCTCACTTTAGGGGGGTTGGACTAGATGACTTTTAAAGACCCATTCCGTCCCCAACTTTATGATTCTATGAAAACACTGGCCAGACAGATGCATGATTACGCCTGCACTTACGCTACCTGAGTCTCGGAGGATGTGGGTTTGTGCTGTTTGCCTGGGCATTCAGCATATAAAATCCAAGTGTGGATCAAGTGCATCTGATCTGTCAGGGCTCAGGCTAGTTTGGGTTCGCCAATGTCTGCGCAGCACAGAGCTCTGTTTGAAGTGATGAGATTTCTCACCTTGGGTTTTAGCATCACCAAATAAGGTCATGCTGAGGAACTTCAGCATCCGGATGGGATGATGAATTCTCTGAATCAACCCCAGGATGTTATTGTCTCAACTCGTAAAGCTCTTGATCTGTGTTTGGACTAGGACTGGGGTCATGTATGTGCCAGTTAGACCTAGACTGTGAACAAGGCACTATTTTTGAGTTTGAGAAGCAGTTGTTCCTTTATAAAAAAGAACCTATTGATAATGCCCTTGTCAAAATTAATTAAACATTTTCAGAAAGCATTATGTAAATACATTACATTATCCCAGGAATTACTATCTTGACAACTTGCTACAGTTTTAGGTTGCCCTTTTATTCTTCCTCTCTCCTTTTACCAAAGTCCCTAATGGCTATCTCCATTTACACGTGAAGTAAAGACCAAAATTGACCAACTGTGCAGCAAAACCTTTGTTGATTACTGTCACCTCTCCATCAGAGATAAAACTAACCATTCCACCTATAAGGCACGGGTGAGTGGGTTCTATGTGAGGTAGGACAGCTGATCTAGTCAAGGCTGTTTCCTTCACTCATTCACCTCAAAAAACAAGGCAGACAGTAGAATTAGCCTCGTACCATTTAGTTCACGTCTCCCACTTACTGAGAGATTGCATTAAGAAATGCAGAACCGCCCTGGAAGTTGGAAAGTGTTGGGTCTAGCAGGTCTGTGTGCATGGAGCTGTGTGGTGGATTCAGACTTAACTGCATGCGTGACGTGGAGTCCGATGTAGATGTGCGGAGCGGCTGCGTGACCTGTGTGTCTGGCTTCAGACCTACTGTGTGCTGCTTGCTTTTCAGGTTTGGTTCCCATGGGCTTCTGTGCCTTAAGACTCCACTGTGATAACGTTTTTTAATCACACAGCCATAAGCTCGTTTCCCCAGAGGAACCCTATCACTTAAATAGGGGATGATTGGGGAGCTCTTATGAGCGGAGGCTTGAAGAATTTGTTGTGTTTAGCAAAATAAAGGTTAAGAGGAGATTTGATGTTGTCTCAGAAGGGAAGTTAATGGCATGGATGTGTAATTGTTATTTAAATGGAAGGCAAACGTGTGTAAAATGGACATTAATGAATTTAGACTGGGAATGAGAAGATTTGGAATTTTCAGAGCAATGAAGCTGTGGAACAACTTCCTTGTGCTGAGGGCAGAAAGTCCATCTGCTTTGAAACTGGAGCCTGATCAATTTCTAAAAGTGCTTATGTGATGTAGTTGCCTGAGACAGCAGGAATCTAAACTCCAGAAGCTTTCTGATTCTGTGTTTCTGTTTAATGTTTCTTTTATTGCTTATTCCCTGTGTACTTTAATGTACAGTTTACCCCATAGTATTATCCTTTGTTGAATAAAAAAAATTAATTTCCTTTAGACCATTTCATGAGTGCTATCATCCTGCTAACCATTAATGACTTTACTCTTGCCACACCATTATGAAATTATGGCATTACCTTATGTCCAGGAAATGAAGAATATTGACACTTCTGGATACCTATGTGGAGAGATATGAGACCTTAATTTCCAGAGTGGTAAATAATAAATCAAAGACCTTCATTTCCAGGGTGGTAAATACTTCATGCTAGTCGACGTGTACTGAAAGTCCACCTCCCACTGACTTCACATGCACCTACTCACATTCAGCATCTTAGCAGCTCACACCACAAATTACTCAATTGGGGTGTGGGAGAGAAATGAGGAGTATATATATGTAATGCAAATTCCTTAGGCTTACATGTGAACTTTATGACAGAGTTAGAATCCAGTTTTCTAGGGGCTCAGTTATTTGCCATAAGACTCTCATTTCCTTTTCGCAGCAGAACTAGCCCCTCCATCACATGCTTTTCTTCTCTGTGGCAAATGAGACTGAGATGGCCCAGACAGCAGCTTCCTTCCCTACAGTCTGTACAACGGGTAGGTGGCAGGCAAAGGTGGCCTCTCACAAAGCAAACATATAGCACAGTGAATTAAGGTAAACAGACAAATGAAGAACCCCAAAAAGCAGACTTCTGTAATGGAATTTGCACAGGCTGCCGCTGGACAACAGTACGAGTGAGCTTTTTGGATCCACGGCAAAGTCCTGTAATATCTCAAACAGCCTTCTTGTGGGTAGCGGTGTTAAAACTTACTCATTTTGTTTCCTGCCTTGAGTGGGACAGAGATCCTTTACAACTAGTCTCATGTCTGTTTGCTTAATGGTGAGAGAATGTATTTCATGTTTATAAAGGCCCTGTGTTCTGGTGGTTAAGGACTTGCCTCTTTTGCTTCCATCCTACTTCCTGTCATCTTCTTGGCCTTGTTATCTGCCCCTCAATCTACATCGCTGTCCCTCCTCCTCCCCTTCCCATCCCGGCCTTCTGCTCAGCTCCTGCCCATACGCTCCACATCTTGATCTGCTTCCTGTCCTTTCTGTAGTTTTACCCTCTGCCCTTCTCTTCTTGTTCCAACTTCTGGTAAAACTTCTGGGCAGAGAAGAGGATTCACTTCATAGGGCTGGACATTTAGCACCCTTATGTGAGAGCTGGAGCCTTAACGAAATTCTACTAGAAAATTTTAAGATGCCAACTGAGCATACTAAAATTGAGTTTTCTCATTAGGTTTTCCATATCTGTGTAGTTTTGCACATAACCAGCAAAACACTTGGACTTCCAACTGGCCAACTTTTTGACAAGTTTAAAGGCACCACTCTGGTGACTGTAGGTGTTGGAATTCTTCAATAAAATGATAATAAAATTTGTCAGCCTGGGCAAAACTGAAGTTGCCTCTGATTTTCTCTATAAGAAATAGCTAGATCATTCTAGCTGAAACATGAGCAGCATTCTAGGTGTATTCATATAGACTAATCTGTATTTCAGCCTTTGGAGAGGAACTAAAACAATCGTCACAACTTTTCTAGATGAAGTCATATATTGGATCTGTTTACGTCACACTTGGCTTGAGAACTTAGGAATAAAGGGAGAAGATCTTTTGTTACACTATTGTGTTTTATATTCATATTGTAAAGGTGCAAGAGGTCAGCATGAGTTCTCTTCTACTTATATTAAAAATAAAAAGTCACTCGTGTAAGAGTCCGCTAAGTAACAAATAAATGCAAGCTAGTGGGATCAATCTCTTTAAACATTATTTAGCCTGATTCTGAATTGTATTTTTACTGTGCTGTGAGGAAGGCCACTGGACTTCTTAAATTTCTGAAAATATTTGCATGGCTCATTTGTTACTGGGATAAACTAATTGCTTCAGGGAGAGCAAGCCTCTGGAGAAATGGTTGTGTGCATAGCTAGTGGTGGCTGCTGTTTTATGCAAACTGTTCTCTTCTGCTGTGAGAAGAGGAATCTCAGAATACTCAGGTTAGGAAAGTGACTCTCAGCGTGGGAGGGTGGTACCAAGCCTCAATTTTGCTGCTGAGTGCCATTTGTCTGGTTTAATGTGCTGCAGGATAAGTCTGTATTCGTGCTGGGAGTAGTTTAGTCTTTGTTGGTAAAGGATGATATTGATGAATATTGATATCCGCTGCAGGGTAAATGCTGCTGTAGTCTGATACACTGAAGCAGCTACTGATCAGGGTTGGTAGTAGTAAAGCCTCAGCCTTTGTCACTTTTTTCCCCTCCTACCATTACAGTCGCTGATGTTAAATCCCACTCCTCTTTCTGGGGGCGCAATATGTCTCACCCTGCTGAACGCAGCAGGGTTTCTCTGCATCCTTTCCTTTGCTGGCAGGTGATACTGAAGACTGGAAGAGTCAAACCTGTGTTTACCTGGGTGAGCTATCTCTCCCCTCAGACAGCTTTCCTTCCTCCAGATGGCCTGTGAAGGAGGGAGAATGCCAGCTAAACAGAACCATTCCCTTCCTCACGCTGTTGGCGTAAAAAATACAGGTTTGTCAGTTCTGGTCTTCGAGTAGGTCCAGAGAAGCCCTTGTGAAGTGGCTCCAAAGCCCTGAGGCCTCACTGTGTTGCAACTGGTCGGAGACACTCGTGGAGGAGTCCCAGAGGGGATTCCTCTCCAGGAATACCTGGCGCAGGTCTAGTTGGACATAAAGCTTTTGCAGATCTCCCTTGGGTCTCTCTCTTGTTTTCCCTTGCTCTGTCCCAGCAATTGTGACTTGCAAGTGGGAGGACAGAGGAGCCAGCTGGAGCTCAAAGGTGTCCCTGAAAGTTGTGGTGTGTCTTTTTTTTTTTTTTTTTTTTTTTTTTGGAAACGAAACACATAGCCTTTTAATGGCTTTTGGTCAGTTAAATGCAACTTGCTCTGCTGAAACATGATAAAGGGCCCCTTTTGCATGAACAAACAGGAGTGGCGAAAGTCACTGAGATTGTCAAGTAAATTTTATCCTCCTATCAGGAGGCAACAGTAGGGACCGTAGAATTAAGATAAATGCTGCTAATTTCCTTTTGATGGTGATTTGATTATTCTTTCATTACAAGTAACTGGTTCCCTTTTCTAATTATATGACTTGCTTTTATCTAAGAAAAATTACTCAATTTATGGGAGTGGACCATTAAAGTTGCTCAACCGTGAACAGATTCTTGTGCTGCTATGAGATTGTTGGTTGCAGAAAATGTCTATATTGCAATAGATATGTATAGATTTTTGGGTCTTCTGCTGTTTTGCCAATGGCCATGACAAATGAGAAGGCAGGTAGAGGCAATGGATGTGCAAGGCAAAAATGAAATGCAGAGGGTGGAGAGCATAAACCCTGCACATATTTAGCTTGTCTCTGAGAGAATGAGAAGTACTAAAGGGGATGGGGGAACTAGGGAACAAGATTGATACATATAAAGGTGCACTGGTGCTTGGAAAGGCTTCACTGGTTGGTCAGTACCAGGAGAGCTCTGTCTGCTCTGCCTTTGATCTCTGGACTTCTCGCTTTTTATCTCTATCTTCTCCTCCTGCAGCTGCTGGCTGAGCATGATACTCAGACGGGAGGAGGGACGCCAGTCAATCAAGTCACACAGTGGGGGCTAGAGAGGGGGTGTTGGAGGTGCAGTTGAGAGCATGGCGAGGTTGTGAGAAAGCCTCAGATCCCACAAGCAGGTCACTGCAGGCCGCTCTTGTTAGTCTGGTTATCTAAACTGGTGTAGTCGTGATGGGCTAGGGATGGCAACCGGCAAAGTTGGAGCAGAGAGGCAATATCTCCTCCTAGATCAATTAAGAGTTGGAAAAATAGACAAGCATTTGATCTATAAGCACCCAATGTAGTTTCTCTGTTTAATCTAAGCATACTTTTTTGTTCTATGCCATGTAATATTAAGGATGATGGGTATTTGAAGGTCAAGTGTTTGTCTGCATGGAGAAGCTAACTGGTAAAGGAATCTTGAATAATTATGCCTGTACACTGTAGGTAAGCTGAGGTAATTTTCTACGTGGAAACTGTTCTAGAAAGAAAGCCACTTTTATTCTGAAATACGGTGCCTGGAGCAGTAACAACAAACTATAATTATCAGATTATTCCCAGTGCAGACAAACCATAAGAATAAAGGAGGGAAAGGGAGAGGACAGAAAAGACAGAGATGGAAAGAAGGTAGTCGAGCAGTTAACCAGAGATACTTGTGGGAAGATGTGATATAACTCTCCTTTCTCATGTGAAATTTATAGGCTAAAATAAACCCTTTGGTAAACTTCAGAAGTGTGTTTAGAGGTAAGACTTTTTTTTCAGAAGTGTGTTTAAAGGTAAGATATTTTTTCAAATTCAGTTTTGAAGAGTTGTTCTTCATCAACTCAGCATGGCGGTAGGATGTGTATGTATTGAATTTTTCCTTACAATTTTTAATGACAAAATTCTTGGTTATGAGTTTAATTAAGAGTCAATACTGTCTTCCTTGTACAAAGATCAGAAATCTGAGGACTATGAAAAGTGCATGTTAAATCTCTAGCTAGTTATGACTACGTACCTGGTACTGCGTTAATAATGATCTATATATAGAATGAAATAATCTGCCAGCAGAAGAAGGGGATGGCATATCTGTATACATACATATACATTTATATATATATATATATTTAAGGCTGAAATGCCCTTTGGAAAGCTAAGAACAGGATACTGTACATGCATCTTCAGTAACTGAATTAATTTTGGCAGTTAACATATTGCATCTTTGCCCTACTGAAATATTTTATCACCATTGTACTTATCTGCCATCACTGTAAGTAAGCTGCTTAATGATGACCTGCGTTAATGCAAATTGTGTCACTTAATTCCTTGCATTAATGTTGTAGGAATCCTCGGATACACAGGATGAGTGTCCATGGAGCTACAAGGAAGCAAACAGACTAGCAGAAGAGGTGTTTAGGCAATGAGTTGCCTCCTACATTAGTGGGATGAGCTTACCCATGGGAGGTTTTGCCTTCTGGCGGAACTGAAATGAGAGACATCCTGGCTTTGTCTCTTTTCGTATTCTTCTGCTAATGAGAGAATAGAGCTTTCTGTTGAGGTAGAGAGCTATGCATACAACATATAGATCAAAAAAGAGCAAGATAACACCCTGGAGTTTGCTGTGTTGGTAGGTAATGCCATTTCTCCATTGAGAGATACTTGGGAGCAGAGAGATTCGCCTGTGGTCTTGATCCATGGAAGGTATATGAGGAGTTTGGTCTGAAGGTGCTAAATGTTCACAGTGTTTCACAGCGATGCTGGGAAGAGTTTTCAGATCTGATTTCCATGTATTTGAACACTGTAGATCTTCAAACAGAACACACAAAAAAGCTGTGATTAAATCCCAGTATTTTTTTCATTCTGCTTCTTTATGGGATTCCTCACAGAGCAACTGGATGGTTCCTGTTCTTCTCAAATTATTCTTGTTTGTGTAACCTTCAGTAGAGTATTTTTGAAAAGTTAGATGTTATTGTTGTGTAGTTAGTGTTGCTCCCCTTGGTAAGAACAGCAATTCTATGAATTGATGGGATTTATGTAAGTTTAAATACAATGTTTCTATAATATTTGCCTGCGTTTAAAAGCTATGCATGGATCATTAAAGATAATTAAGGGGAAATCTTCAGTATGAAATGTTGAATATACAAAATATTTCATAAAGCTGTTTTTCTGTCACAGATTACCACCTTTCTTAGTTATTTTATCCCAGCGTTTTCTTGGAGAAATGGTATCTTACTTTCCTGGGCGCAATATTGGAGGAGTATTGGTTGGCCAGTTTGCTTTACTGTTCGTGTGCTGCTGTCATCAGAGCTGGGTAGGAAATTAATGTTCTGCTTGGTCATACTGTTCATGAATTCAGACTTCTTACCGTACAGAAGAAGGTTGCAGAACTTTTCTCACAAAAAAGGAAACCATATTTCTACAATATGAATGAAAACATTCACCTGGTATGCAAAATCTCTTTTAAAGATCCCATTTTGCCATTTTTTACTTCATTGAGTTTTTTTAAATATAGAGTGATCTCTTCTGTCTTTTCCTTATCTTCAACACAAGCAACTTTTCAAAGTAGAAGTTTTATTGATCATTAATTTTCCAGCAGCACCTCTTCATGTTTCAGGAGAGAACTCTGGATCAGGACCAGCTGTTGCTTCCTGGCTTCAGTCCAAAATTTTCCCCAAAAATAAATACGTAAAATATCCATCCTTCCCATACTATGGAATCAAAGTGCATAACATCAAAGAAATGTCTGGCTATATAATATGATGCAGAAAGCTAAGCTTTTGATGTTGATTGTAAGTAGGTTTTCCTTCTTAGCATGCATAGATTAAAAAATATGTTGTGGTGGTTGTTGTGGCTGTTGTGGCTGTTTCACTATCCCACACTGGAATCTGTATCAGAATCAAAATGCTACGTGAGAAAAGAACCTGGAAAGACATTTTCCTAGCATTTATCAGAAGCAAACTTTCTATGAGCAAACTGATAGAATTCATCCTTCTCAAGTCAACAGTCAATGCCTCCTTCTTAAGAACCATCAAAATATATGGCTTGCACCCATGGTTCCCCCGAATATATTTTGTCCAGTGTGCCAAATGCATCAGATCTTGCTTCATGAAAGTCAATTTCTGCTGCCCTTCTCCATCTATTCTCTCTCTCTTTCAAAAATTATTTTAGATAGAAAGTGGCCATCAGCTACACCTCTCAAGCCTGGAAGACCTTTCTGCTTAAAGCAGTCTTAGTGGGATGCACAGAAAGTGCTGTGCTTCGGAACTGGTATCATAATGAGCTGACTTTCTGTTTAGACCAAGCACCCTGTTGTGTTGAGGTTTTAGAACTGTAAGGTAGTTCTATGATTTCAAATAGTTTGTCTTGATTCTGAATACATTCGTAAGCAAATTGTCCTTTGGTAAAGGTGATTGGATTTGAGATCCTTTAGAATTGGCAGATAGTCATTACTGAGGGCAGAAAAATCTTAAATGAAAAAGGTTATGTCCATAGCAAGGTATTGTAACTCATGTGTTTGCTCAGCAGCTGCCCAGATAAGATTTAGGTGTGGTTTGGACAAACATAGTCTGTATAGTAGTGATGTGAAATGACAAAGACTTTATACAATGGGCAACCATTTGAGAAATAATTAGTCCTCCAGCTTTATGGAAAGTTTACAGGGGAATCAAGAACCACTTTTGGAGTCTTATGAAACAATTTAATTGAATCAATAAAAATATTTCACTACTTCTTACAGAATCATACAGTCATAGAATGTGTCCAGTTCTGGGCCCCTCAGCTCAAGAGAGACAGGGAACTGCTGGAGAGAGTCCAGCGCAGAGCCACAAAGATGATGAAGGGAGTGGAACATCTCCCTTATGAGGAAAAGCTGAAGGAGCTGGGTCTCTTCAGCTTGGAGAAGAGGAGGCTGAGGGGTGACCTCATTCATGTTTATAAATATGTCAAGGGGCAGTGTCAGGAGGATGGAGCCAGGCTCTTCTCAGTGATGTCCAGTGATAGGACAAGGGGCAATGGGTACAAGCTAGAACATAGGAGGCTCCACAAAAACATTAGAAAAAACTTTTTCACTGTGAGGGTGACAGAGCACTGGCACAGGCTGCCCAGGGAGGTTGTGGAGTCTCCTTCTCTGGAGACTTTCAAAACCCACCCGGACGCGTTCCTGTGTGACCTACTGTAGGTGATCCTGCTCTGGCAGGGGGGTTGGACTAGATGATCTTTTGAGGTCCTTCCAACCCCTGACAGTCTGTGATTCTGTGATAGAATGATTTGGATTGGAGGGAACACTAGATTGGAAGGACATCAGCAGGGACACTTTCCCCTAGACCAGGTTGCTCAAAGCCCTGTCCAGCCTGGCCTTGAACACTTCCAATGATGAAGCATCCACAGCTTCTCTGGGCAACCTGTTCAAGTGTCTCAAGACACTCTTCATAAAGAATTTCTTCCTTATGTCCAATATAAATTTACTCTCAGTTTAAAACTGTTGCCACTTGTCCTGTCACTACAGGTGAAAAATCCTTCTGCATCTTTCTTGTAAGACCCCTTTATATATTAAAAATCTACAGTAAGGTTTCCCTTATATATTAATCATAGAATCACAGAATGGTCGAGGTTGAAAGGGACCTCGCAAGATCATCGAGTCCAACCCCCTGCCAGAGCAGGATCACCCAGAGCAGGTCACACAGAAATGCGTCCAGGCAGGGTTTGAAGGGTTTGAGCTGATCCTGTCTCCATCAGGAAGAGGGCTGAGCCACCAGCGCATGGGGAGATCCAGCCCAGAGACAGGTGTGTGAGCAGTTTCCAACCCAGAGCGCCTGGACAATCAAGTCTAATAGAAGGGTTTGTGGTGGAAGTGTCAAATCTGTTTCCCAAGTCTTTGTTAGGACACTCCACAGAAAGACAGACATGGATTTCTCTCTTGTAGGTATAGTTCTAAGTTGCTGAATTTTTGAGCATTCTTTGTAGCCTGTGGAAAGTATTTGCAGGGGACAGTTCTACCATCCCACTGAGCCTCTGGAAGTGTCTCTTTCCACACCCTTAAGCAACTAAGTAAAATGAAGTGGGTTGACTATAAGACGAAGTCTACAAATATGAGAACGATTTGACGAATATTCATAACTGCTGAAGTATAGTCCTGAGGGACCAATACAAAGACTATATATTAATTATAATATATTAATTATGTGGAGGTTATGCTCACTCAGGAGGCACATAAGCAGTCATCAGGTCTATGGTGTAGGGCTAAATTTCATACTGTTAAAGTGTTATTTATTAGGAGGCTGAATTCTCTGTATCTTCCCCTTTTATATCACACTTATATACCTTCATTCAAAGTCATACATTTTTTCAGGTGGAGAGGAATATTCTGTAATGCTGGTGCAATTGGTTTTATTGTTACTCTTGGCACACAGCTGTTTAGTTGGTTTGAACAACAGTAGTTACAAGGACTGATAAGTAGGATGATTGTCATCAAGAGTCATTTAATGCTTTTCTTTCACAGAGCACAAACTCCCTTTGGTTCACATTAAAAGGATAAGGCCAGATTTTTGTCTGGTGTAAATCAGAGAAAAACACTGCCTGTTGTAAATGTGTGTCTTTTGTATCCAATTAATTGCTTAAAGTTTTTTCTTGTAAGCCCATTGTAGGATTTGTACAATCTCATTTAGTCCATCCTTGCTTCTGAAATTCTTCTATTATACCTCTGGATGCTTTCTGTTTCTCATGTATCGTTGTAACGGGAGACTCAGTACCGAACACTGCTTTCAGGGTGAGACTATATTGATTTAGACAGTGGCTTAATGCTTTTAGGACTTTTCTCAGTCCACTGCTTCCTCATATTCTGTCAGCTTTTTAGAGCGGTGCTGAACATTGGGCAAATGTTCTTATTTTGCTGACAACATCAATCCTTAAATGATTTCTTCCAAGACTGGACTCAACATGGAATTTCCTCTGTTTTGCGTTGTCTGTTCAACCAGCATTCATTAGGTCTGTATGCAGTTTATTCACAACCTTATCTCAGGCTTCTGTTTTGACTGTCAAATAACATTGTGTCACTGGTAAACTTTCCTTGCTCACTCTGTTTTCCAGATCATTAGTCAAGACACCAAGCAGTAGCCTGCATCTTTAAGCACTGTGCAGTTAATCTTTGGCCAGAGTGAAAAGTAAAACCTGTATTCCCACTTTTTCTGCCTACACCAGTGACAACAGCAGAACTTGATGCAGCTGAGAAGGCGACTAAAAAAATCTTCTTGTCCCTGTAGACTTCAGCATTGATTGAAGTTTGATATGGTTTGAATAAAAAATTATGCTGTGAGCAGCTGTGGTGGCATCAGAATCTCCAAGTGGTTCCAAGAAACACGTAGGAACTGCAGGAGTAGAGCCCATGGGTGAATGTTTCCTGTGGCCTACCTTGCCCTTGTTATCTGGAGTCTAAGCATCCCAGCCTGCCACCGGTCGGCCGCTGACTGCTTGAGTGGGAGGTGGAGTGGGGACTAAGGGAATGGGTTCATGTTCTGCTCTCTGCAATGTGCATAAGCCTGGCTGGTGCACTGGAGATTGTATACAGCAGACTCGATTGCCCTGGGATCGATGTAAGGCTCTCTGTACTTTTTTTTTTTTCCCCCTCTTCCTTGCATCAGTCTTTCTGGTCGTTACAGGAAAGGGGTATTTCTGCATATAGCTTGTCACTGCTATGGCTCATTTAACAAGCACGAAAGAGTACGGAAGTCCACAATCCCTGGAAACTCTGCTCTCTCTGCTATGTTTGCTATATTCCCAAAGCTTCAACATAGGATGACGAAGTCCTGGCATCTTTTATATTCCCAAATGATTGCCTGGCTCCTACTCAGCTATGGGCTTTGTAGTGTTCTTATGCTGCTGAAATATTGATGCGGCTTTTTTTGCAAAAGAGCCACTTAATGCCCATGTTAGAGTGTAAGAGGCCGATGTGAGACATTCCCTTTCTGTAGTTCATCTCATCCCTCAGATGCACGTAGGCAGCTTGCAGATGTATGGGTTGGGGTGTGGGGGGAAAGAGTGTGTGAGCAGATGGGGGAAAATAGGATCAGATATTGAAACACCAGGATACGAGTCCCAGCTGAGAAGTCTGAACAAAAAGAAGTGTTTCATTAGTTGGAAGGATATGGTTATGTCTAGTCCAATTTGGCATGGAAGATCCACTTACTTTTCAGCATTTCAGTAAGGCAGCTTCTGAGGGAGTCATTCCTGCAGGCCCGTCTCCCCTCTCAGGTTTGTCTTTAATTATGAACAGTAGGAGTATGCTGGGGGTACCTTTGGGAAGGCAGTGCGAGGGGCGCTGGAAGGCTCTGTGCTTGTTCAGTGAAGCACGAGAGCAGATTCTGTGCACGTTTCAAGGCAGGAGCATGCCTGCTGGACTGTGTCTGCCTCAAACGCTGCAATCCTACCTTGTGATTCACTCGCACTGCCTGCGCAAGTGCAGCCCAAACCTCCTATATACTAGCCTCTCTGCAGCTGCCTCCTCCCCTCCACCAAAACAGCCTCAGTACCTCTTGAGCTTGTACTTGTCTTTGTTCAACACACAAAAAATAGCGTCTTAGAGTATCTCGGCAAGATCCCAGTGGGTCTTTTGGTGGTAGCACCTTCATGTTATTACTGGTAAAAATGACTTGTCTTATACCTCTTGGCATCACACCTTGGTTTCTCAGCCCTGCATCACATTAGCAAGGGGTTGTCAGACTGTGCTTAGCTAGAAATATTGGGTGCTCCTATTTTGCTGCTAAATTATGGGCTTCTAAGTTTATAGCAGAAATCCTGCTGTTAATCCCTAAATACATGACTTCATACTCCATGATTTTCAGTTTTGTGCTGTCTGGTTTACTCTCAGCCCACCTGTATAATACTCCTCTGCACTGACACAGACTTTGAATCTTGTGATAATGCTCTAGTTTCATTAGCGTATTTTCATTTTCTGGTGCCAAGGTTGCTAATGAAAATATTAAATAAGATCACTACCAAGGTCCCAAGCTTGAAGAAGCAGGCCTTAATTGGTTGTACAGGGTACATTTTGTAGATAAACAAAGGACACAGCACAGATCCTTGTGGGACCAAATCAGCCTAATCCTGGTGACTTCTGTAGAGTTATTCTGGTTATTCAGAAGATGCTGCTTCATTTCAGTCGTTTGTCCTGCACACAGATAGCAAAACAGTGTCTTGTCCTATGTCCTGAGTAGCTTTAAAGGCACAATGAAATATGGTTGGGAAGAAGCATGGCTGGATGGGTAACGCTGATGTTGAGGTAGAGGGAGGACAGAAATACTGATGTCTTACTCCTGAGTGCAGCAGCTTTGTGGGGTAAAACAAGCAAGAGGGACTCGTGCAAAGTGGGAAGAGGTGTTAGATGCATGAACCGAATGCCCTTAATAGCCAGATAAGGAACTTCACAGAAATGCTGTATGTTCTCGGGGGCATAGAGTCAGAAATGCATTGTGCTCCTGACATGATTTAAAGAGCCCCTTGTGAAAAACAGTATGTCTTTGTATAAAGCATTACTGAGGTTATTGCATGTCTTCTTGTATATAGAGTACTATTACAATGTTTCATGTGTACCTTTTACCTTATTTTATGCACAGAATTAATTGCACTTCCTGTGGAATGGGAAGATATCTTTCAATGATTTTTTTTTTATTTAAATAACAAGGAGTACATAGAGCTAAATATCTAGCAAAAAAAAAGATCCCACGTTATTAAGCATCTGAAAATCAGTTAGGAGTATTCAAACCTGTAGTCTCCAGGAGGTTTATGTGTCCCACTCCGTGATCGCCAAGAGCTGTTGTACTGCAGCATATCAACCCTTTTCCTGCCCTGTTCTGTCTCTCTTCTCTTTATTATACTGGGGCTCTGGGGAAACACAAAGGAGAAAAATAAGAAGTTACTTTCCAACTTACAGACATTAACCCAATGCAGATGTCCTTTTGCCTTTTCCTCAGGTTTGGGTCTTAATTCTCAGAGACTCTTTCCAGACCGAAACAAATCTGAAGTTACAAAGATTTTATCTTCCCAAATTTTTACCAGTCCCCTGGGCCTGTTGTATGAAGACGGTATTTTTCTGGTAACTCAAGAAATTTGTTAAATACGGCATGGATTTTTAGATATCCAGGGAAGGATCAGGAGGGTAGAAGGCTATTATCTGGAGAGAGGCTTCAGGATTGTGTGTGTCTCTGCTAGTAGGGTTGATGGCTGCTTTCGGTCTGGGGTAGTGAAGTGCATGAGAGGCAGATTAGTATGTGTACACCTTTAGCACTCTCCTCACTTTGAAGGATATTACCGACATGCTTCTAGCCAGCAGGCAAAATCAATTTTTTTTTTTAATGAGGGTAAGGACAAAGGAGGAAAAATACATCCTATTCTTCCAGAATACTGGCCTCAGACTAGACATGACCACACTCCCTCCCAGTATGAGCACCACCAGAGAGATATGTCGATGCATGGTCTCCATGCTAAGGGAGAGCACTACTTTTGGCATAAGTTCATTTAATTCCAGCCAGTCAGCATGAAGTACACTGCAAAATGGCAGGAAAGCTGCAGAGAGTTCTCTATAGCAACTGTCACAATTGCTTTCCTTTGGCAAATGTCTGCATAGCCTGAGCTCGGTAATTTCCCCATAATAATAATTTACGCTGGCTCAAAGTTGAGGGCATCAATTAAACTGTAAGCCAGCACCATGTCTCTAGAAGTTTTTTCCCCCTTGTTGAGTAAGCACTGTTAGAATAAAAGAAATTTTCATTCCAGATGATGTGGTTTTTCTTTAGCTGTGGATTTATTTGACTGATGTGATGCCCTGTCATCTAGGAAATCACCTCAGTGGAGGAGGAGGCAACAAGCTTTATCCATGATGAGGATGAGGGGATCGGGTGTTTGGAGAGTTTAGTTTGGAGAAGAGGAGACTGAGGGATGACCTCATTAATGTTTACAAATATATGAAGGGTGAGTGTCACGAGGATGGAGCCAGGCTCTTCTCGGTGACAACCAGTGATAGGACAAGGGGTAATTGGCTGAAACTGGAACATAAGAGGTTCCACTTAAACTCGAGAAGAAACTTCTTCTCAGTGAGGGTGACGGAACACTGGAACAGGCTGCCCAGAGAGGTTGTGGAGTCTCCTTCTCTGGAGACATTCAAGACCTGCCTGGACACGTTCCTATGTGGCATAATCTAGGCATTCCTGCTCTGTCAGGGGGATTGGACTTGATGATCTTTCGAGGTCCCTTCCAATCCCTAACATTCTGTGATTCTGTGATTCTGTGAGTGCACTCTCAGTGAGTTTGCAGATGACACCAAGTTGGATGTGAGTATTGATCTGCTTGATCTCTGCAGAGGGATCTGGACAGGCTGGATCGATGGACCAAGGCCAACTGCATGAGGTTCAACAAGGCCAAGTGCCGGGTCCTGCACTTGGGTCACAACAACCCCGGGCAGCGCTACAGGCTTGGGGATGAGTGGCTGAAAACCTGCCCGGAGGAAAAGGACCTGGGGGTGTTGGTCCACAGCTGGCTGAACATGAGCCAGCAGTGTGCCCAGGTGGCCCAAAAGGCCAACAGCATCCTGGCCTATATCAGGAATAGTGTGGGCAGTGGGAACGGGGAAGGGACTGACCCCCTGTGCTCAGCACTGGTGAGGCCACACCTCGAATCCTGTGTTCAGTCTTGGGCCCCTCACAACGAGAAAGATACTGAGGTGCTGGATTGTGTCCAAAGAAGGGCAACAAAGCTGGTGAAGGGTCTAGAGAACAAGTCTTTTGAGGAGCAGCTGAGGGCACTGGGGCTGTTTAGCCTGGAGAAAAGGAGGCTGAGGGGAGACCTTCTTACTCTCTACAGCTACCTGAAAGGAAGTTGTAGCAAGGTGGGGGTCAGTCCTTCTCCCAAGTAGAAAGCACCAGGACAAGAGGAAATGGCCTCACATTGCACCAGGGGAGGTTTAGATGGGATGCGAGGAAAAATTTCTTCACTGAAAGGTTGTCAAGCACTGGAACAGGCTGCCCAGGGAAGTGGTTGAGTCATCACCCCATGAGGTATTTAAAAGACGTGTAAATGTGGCCTTTAGGGACATGGTTTAGTGATGGACCTGGCCTTGCTAGGTTAACAGTTGTACTTGATGATTTTAAAGGTCTTTCTCAAGGTAAATGTTTCTGTGATTCTGAGAGGGATGTGAAAGGGTGTTCTGTGGAGATGGAGCAGATTTCTTTCATCTGCAATCTCATTTGTTTTGAATAGAAGTATTTTTATTGCCTCTGAACATGTATGTAATGTATCATCTTTGTAATGGTCCCCAGTCTATGAGGTACAGCAATGCTCCGGCTGGGATTCAGAGAGGATGAGAACAGTCAGGTCTTCAGTAATACTGTGCAGTAGTAGACCATGCTTTTTCTTGATGATCTGGTATCATTCTTTCTGCCTACCTGTATTTTGTTTATTTTTATCTTAGTGAGGGTCCTGAGGTGGTTAAGTCGCCATCTCTGAAGGTGTTGAAGAGATGGGTGGATATTGCATTGAGGTACGTGGTTTAGTGGTGTTGATAGACCTAGGAAAAGGCTGAGCTCAATGATCTTGAAGGTCTCTTCCAGACAAAAATGTCCTATGATTCTGTGATGCCATGATTCTACGATCTGATTCTTTCTTGCACTAACCACTTGGTAGTTATGTGGCCAAGAGGCAGTCTTCTCAAAAGGTCACCATCTTTAGACTTTGGTATGGGACTGTGGTGATAAATCAGCTTGCCACTGACTGGAATACTGAAGACCAGCACTGGGCTGTTTGCCAGAGCACAAGAAGTCAGGTAATGGCTACAGCAAAAACTTGGTATCTGGCAAAATGGGACGTCAGCTGAAGAATGTGGGATATTTTCTGGAGAATGATGCACCTACTGTTATTCTGAAAGGATTAAACTCCTCCAACAGCTTGCTGAATCTGCCTCCAAACTGGGTTTAAATCTTTGCCAGTTTGCAATAAGTAACATTAGTTGTAGCCTAGTTAACTGTAGTCTGCAAGTTCTCTTATAAGGATCCTTGATAAAGGCAAGGATGGCATCCTTCCTCTAATGACATTGATCTCTCTCTTAGTTGAGAAGGCCAAAAAGGAGGAGGTTGGAAGCTTGTGCCTTCTTGGCCCGAGCCACATCTGAATATGCAGTATTACCCTTTTTCATTACTATGTTTAAGCTGTAGTTTCACTGTCGTACCAGTCCTTCGGCTTAAGCAGCTCTATGAACACACTGGAGAGGGAATTGTCATTCCCAGCTCGACGTGATTATTACTGTTTATTGCACAATGAATGTTCATCTCAATGCTATTAAACTCAGAGCATATTTGTGAAATGCACTATACGTAACTCTTATCCCTCTGACATCCATCTAGCTGGAGATAAGCATGGAAAGAGAAAGACAAAAAGCTGTCTCCTGGCTCATCCCTTGCTGCAGATCACTTTTGTTCCATTTCCCCACATTCTTTACATTCTTTTGCAGTCAGGACTGGATCTGGAGCTAGAATCAGCCAGGCCATGAGCCTCCTGCAAAGCCACGGACCTGAGGCACAGAAATAAACCTTAGTGAATGTTCACCCGCAGGGGAAGGGAGTGTCTCAGTCTTTCCACTGAAGGACTAGGAACCTGTGTCTGCAAAGAAGAGGGAGCACTGGGGAAAAATATCTTTTGTTTAAGATATTTTAAGATATCCCCTTTCAATGATGGGGAGAGGAAATGTTCCCTGTCCCCAATGAAGAAGGCAGGACCAGCAGTAGATTTGGTCCCTGAACTCAGGACATCATATTATCTACCTTCCCATGTGAATTTTACCATTCATGTTCTCCCAAATCTGGGCAGAAGCTTCCTAGTGCACTTCCAGGAGGATATGACACACATTTGAAGGCACACCACAGCCAGTTTTGTACAGTAATGGGCTCACTCCCATTTCAGTTACAAGTTTCACCGCCACATATTGGGGAACCGTTTAGTTGCTGTGGTAATTCAGGTATACATTTGCTAGGATGGATCTGCTCTGAATGATATTTGCTTTCTCTAAACATTTGTTTTTGAAGAATTTGTCCAAAGGAGATGGTTCCTTTGGAATGCCCAGCAAAGGACAGCTTGAGAAACCACAGCAACCTGCTCCAAGCCAGCCTCTGAGCTGAAAGGAGGAATATGGTGACAACACTGCATCCCACTGTCAGGGAAGATAAAGCTGGGAATGTTGCTTTTTTTGTGTGTGCTCAAAGAAAGCAGAGTGAAACAGAAGCCTCGCAGCCTTTTGTATCAGCCTAATTGAACAGAAAAATGAAGGACGTCAAGTAACCTGGACTTCATAGCTGAAATCTAATCTCTATCAAAGCATTTCAAGGATGTGCCTCATGCCTGTTAAAGGCATTATAATCCTGGTAGCAGAACTTGCACACTAATTTGTGCTGCCCTTGCCACAGAGTGTCCTGGTGTTTTTCCTTCTGTCCTCATTCTGCATCGTGAGGGAGGCTGAGCCGAGTTTAAAGTCGCAGCCTGGTGGTGGAAGCGTGCCTGCCTCGCCCAGATGTGTCAGTTAGCTGTGAAGAGACTATAAGCAATTTAAAGGCAATAATGTGAGGTGGAGTCGTGTGTGTTTTTAAGCATTGCTGTGCAACAGGCAGGGATGCCCTGCCCACAGTATCTTTGGGAAGCTCCTATCACTTTGTCATCGTGACTGTACTTGGCAAATCAGAGGGAGCATCCCTGCAGGAATGCGGTTATTGCTGTGTTTGTTTACTGAGTCCCTTCCATGCCTCTATCTCAGCCCTTTCCAGAGTTACAGAAACTGGGGAGGGCATTAGGATCTTTCTAAGGAAGAAGTGTTTGGACCATAATACAGCATTTCATTTGTGCACAAAGGAAAGCTTTGCTCACCCTGAGTAGCTGCCTGGATGTCACTTACATGCTGCTAATAACCCCCAGCCCAAAGAAGTATCACATTTCTCTCATGGAGTTTTTCAGGCTTTGTCTGATTCATGAATTAGGTTTAACCCCTGCTTCAAGCACTGCTTGAGAGCTTGTTAAAACTGAATATTAAACATTGAAGTTATATTCCAACACTTCATTTAATTTCTCTCCTTTTGCACTTAATGTAGCATCTTGCTTTTGTTTAAAGTCTGCTTCCTTGCCTATTTTTTTTTGTGTATGCCCACACAATATTTAAATAATTGAGATTTCTGTGTGACAGATATTAAAAATATTTAAATTGCAGACCAAGGACTGGTTTATAACTGGTTTATATTAGCTGAAATCATTAGGAACCATGAAGCACTGGTTTAGCCTTAGGCCTGAAACACTGCTCAGCTCTTTTTCAAGTTTAAAAGTTCAGCTTTCACCCATTTCCTAAATGTTAGAACTAACTGCCTTGGTTTATGAAAAGAAAAGAAGATTGTGTTAACAGATGTTGTGCATTTTAGATTCTTAATTCCTTGTTAAACATCTCAAAAGCATCATTAAAGGCTGTGAGAGCTGGGCACTCAGGTGCACTGACTGACGGATTCTGATGCCAGGAGGAAAAGCCAAGCTAATCCATGCCAAACCACAAGCAAAGCACATTTCACCCTCCAGATCCTTTAGCAGGTCCTTTCCTAGGGTACAACTTGTTGTTTACAACTAAGGAAATATTACAACTAAAACACAGTCTCTAGGGAGCAGTTCCCTGTCTCTGTTAACCAGAGGAAATAAGACACACCTTCCATGTGACCCGAGAAACTGTTCTCTAACATGCCACACAGAGCTGAGGTAGGCAGAGATGCCAAAACCATCCCCAGGCTGCTGCTCTGTCTTGTAAAAAGCTGCATTTGTTAATGCATGTGAGCCCCTGGACACTGAGAAGTAAAAAAGCAATGCAATGATTTTGAAGATTCCACCAGGCCCCTTGTCCAATCCAAAGGTCATGTACTGCTGTGATGTGCCTTGAAATGAGAAGTGCAACCCTGCTTCTTGATGAGTTGTAAGCAGTGCTGGCACAGGTACGCGCTCCTATTTGTCATGTGGGTTGTCTCCCAACAGTTGCAGACTAGGCCTTCCAGTACCTGAAGGGGGCCTAAAGGAAAGCTGGAGAGGACTTTTCACAAGGGTATGTGGTGATAGGACAAAGGGCAATGGTTTTAAACTAAAACAGGGTAGATTTACATTAGATGTTAGGAAGAGGGTCTTTACTATGAGAGTGGTGAGACACTGGCATGGGCTGCCCAGAGCAGTTGTGGATGCTCCATCCCTGGAAGTGTTCGAGACCAGGCTGGATGGGGCTTTGAGCAACCTGGTGTAGCGGGAGGTGTCCCTGCCCATGGCAGGGCGCTTGGAACTACGTGATCTTTAAGGTCCCTTCCAACTCAAGCCGTTCTAGGAGTCTATGATTCATGGAGATGCTGCATGAGCCCTCAAAGTGTTTTGGCTTTGGTGGCAGCTGGTGCTGATGCCATCTTGTGAGGGATTCTCAGAAGTTTGCAGGTGTGGTTTTCAGTGGGACAGCAGGACTTTCTGTGCCTCTAGATTGTAAATCATGTCCTTAGGTTGGTCTCCATGTTCAGAGCTGTGTTACTCAAAAAAAGGTCAATATTTTATCAGTGTAGCTGTCTGCATCTCAATTTTGAAGACAACTAATATTTCAGAAGTGCTGAGCATTCATGATGCCGTGGCAGCTCAGTTCTGACTTTCAGCTTATGTATTTAACTATGGTATCCTGCATTTGCTATGCAAGCCATGAAATATTTTTTAATAAAGCTCTTCCCTTAGTGCTTTTTACACTAAATATTTTATTCAAAACTTACTTTTGATAAATGCTAAACACTTTGAAGGAAGGAAACATCTTCCATCCCTTCTAAGATCTTTGTCACACTGTCAGTCTTCTGAGTACACTACAGGGGAATCCTACACCTTGTCTTTTGGAGCCTGCAGCAAGGCTCTGAGCAAGATGCTCAGGCTAGGCCAGGCCACAGCAACAGAACCTTCACCTAAAGAAAACATCAGAAATACACCAGTTAAAATACTGTTGCAAAGTAGTGCTCAGCTCTAGTCAGCAGAGGCGAGCAAAACAACAGGAAAAACTGGGAAAAGCCTGAGAAGGATTCTCCAAAGGTGTGGTTTTAAATCTGCCCTTATATAACTTGTTGAAGTCACCAAATATGAACTAGATCCAGCAAACTCATTCAATTTTTTATTCTATAAATAGTTTCCTCTCTCCAGCAGCATGAGTTTAAGTCTTAATAGTGGTTTGGCAGTTAGCAGGGAAAAACCTAAACAGTCTGCCAGTTTGCTGCAAGGGAGGATCAGAGCGATGGTGAAACACCCTGAGACTCATTCCCACTGGAGTCTCCTGGCTTAAGGTTTGAACTTAAAACCCCTTTGTGAGATTCACCATGTCCAATTATTCAGAAAACATACAAAAGCCCAAACCTCAGGGGAGGCTGCCTTCCCCAGCAACCTGCAGGCCAGCCTGACTCAGCACCGGAGCCTCTGTTTCTCTCCCTGTGGGGCTTCAGCACCTTGGCAGGAGATCCCTGTGTTTTTATGCACGTCAATTCCTGCATAGTTTTTCAAAGGGGAAAAGCACCCAAAACATTCGTGGTTTTTTTTTTTCTTCCCAATTATTATCCCTCATAACCTGCTTTTCCAGCTCAGTTCTGTGTTGCTAACTGGAAAGGCAGAGTTAAGGAGGCATTGCTGGAGTTACTAAAGGAGCCAGGCAGGAAAGAGAAAACAATGGCTTGGATAAAAACCATTCTCCTGGACAGAAGCGGATAACCAGGCTGAGATGCATGAAAGGGGATCCCTGAGCTCCAGCCTCTGTCTGGGAGGCTGCTTTGGGAAGATGGGGGAAGGAGGGGAAAGCTGCGCAGCAGGGGAGGAGCTGGGGGCTGGTGGCGTGTGTTGGTGGGAAGCTGGAGATGGAGGGGGCAGCTGTGAGGGAACTTGGCAGCTCCCTTGATCCCCTAGGACACATATAGGTAAGAGAACATGCTGGGAAAAGTATGTGTGCACTGGGAGGGTAATACCTTGGTGTCCCTTTGATTTTTGGTGGGGATGAATTAAAAAGATTTCTTGGGGAGGAGTAAGTTGCAGATTAATAATGATTGATTGGCAGAAAGCAAACCTTTTCCTGTGAGATCTGAAGTAACTGTAGCTGGTCATGGCTTAGTGTGAGCCTTTACAAACCCCCCCACCCCAGGGAAGGAGAGACATGAATCCCTCTGCTCACTGTGCATCCCTGCTGAGACTCCAGGAGGGAGGACAGTGTCTGTGGTCCAGCAGTGTCAATAGGACTAAATTCTCATTTATTGCTTACTACCATTAGTCTTCAGTTCAAAAATCATACAATCACATCAGAGCCATCCCTGCCTTTGCTATGGATCCTCTGCTTGGAGGGGGCCTCGGAGGAAGGTCCTTGGACATCAGTGGACCAGCTCAGGTTGCAGACCTTCTTTATGTCACTGACACAACTGTCTTGAAAAGAGAAGACTTTGGGAGGACCTAATAGCTGCCTTCCAATACCTGAAGGGATCCTACAGGAAGGCTGGGAAGGGACTTTTTACAAGAGCGTCCACTGATAGGACAAGGGGAAATGGGTTTAAGTTGAAGGAGAATAGATTTAGATTAGATCTTAGGAAGAAATTCTTCAGCACAAGGGTGGCAAGACTTTGGAATAAATTGCCCAGAGATGTTGTGGCTGCCCCCTCCCTGGAGGTGTTCAAGGCTGGGTTGGACAGAGCCTTGAGTAGCCTGATCTAGTTGAGAGGCGTCCCTGCCCACGACAGGGAGGTTGCATTAGATGATCTCTAGGCCATTCTATGATTCTATGAAAACAAGTACACCAAGGAGTCTGCACCCTGGCCTGACCCCAGAGCACCTCTGTGCATAGCCTGTGCTCTCTTTAACAACAGGAGAGCCTGCAGGGCTGGTGCTCCTGCCCAGCTAGCCCTTTCCTTTCAGGAATGTACCCTGCTCAAACAGGAAAGGGAAGAATATCCTCTTCAGGAGACACCTGAGATAATCAAGCAAGGAGGAAGAAATCTCTCAAGATTCTCCTCATGGTAATTTTTCATGGGTGCCCCTCTGCCTTGGCAGGAGTGGAATTTGCCGCAGAGCAAGTCGCAGCACCAACATTCATTTGCCACAGTTCTGTCTGGGTCTGCCTGTGTCCTCATGTACTCACATGGCCCAGGTAATCTATACAACATTCTGGTTGTCTTGACTCTTCCCAGTTCCAAAAATGTTTTGCTGTTGAGTTTCAGTCCTGTACTTTTGCCCTAGGATTTTGCCTCCTCTTAATAGTGTTTCCTACTCTAGGGCAGGCTCTTGTGATGGTCATCCAGTGTTCAGGTCCTCGTCCATGCTGTGGAGCACATGTACGTTGCCTGTGGAAAAGGGATCCCTTGGCTTCTCAGCTGGCCCAGGTTTTGCCTGTTGCACCGTGCCCGCTAGGAGTACTCTGTGTGACCCATGTGCTGGGTAAGGCTGGGCAGGGAGAAAAAGTCTTCTTCAAAGACAGTGTCCTGCATTGCCTGGGTGCAGTCCTTGGCCAGGCATTCCCACCTCACACAGAAAGTGGGAGCCCTGTTCTGAAGTATCTTGAGTGAGGTGGTTTACATTCATGAAACTGTCTGAGATCCATCACCACTTGCCCTTTCTCATTTTCACTCATTGTGCAGAGAAGAACATTTCTTTTTCTTTTAATAAGATAAGGAGCGTGTATGTTGTTAATTAACAAATGTATTAAATATTTCATCACAGAAAATGTTTTAACAGGCACTCCTGATTTCGTGTGCTATTTGCTTACCGTAGCTTAGGTGAAAAGAGTTGCTTGAGGGAAGATGTGATATTCTTATGCCAAGACAAAATGTCTCACAGCCCAAGTTGCTACATTTACTTGGTCATGACCCTGATCAGAAGAGCAGTGAAACTAGTTCATAAATTTACTTTTGTATCAGTGACCTGATGAAAGACTAGTGTCCACAGACTTTAAAGACTTTAAATATTTTGCAGAAGTTGTTAATATTAATATCCTGGCCAAACTGTGATGCAAAAATTTGAAAGTTTTCATATAGACTGTTCCCTGCATGTGGAATGAAACCTGGTCCCAACAAAGCCAATGCTGTGAACTTCACAAGCATTTGGGGTTAAATCCTTATTTGGGGTAAATTGTGTTTGATACATCAACTTGATTGTGCCTGTATTTGGTATGTCTATGTGGAAATTAATGGCAGTTTAGGCTGTGCTTAGATATTTACATAAGACATAGGTTATTCTGTTTACATATAGAGTACGGTATATTGGAATACAATATGCTCTTTGTAGTCTGATAGATTGCCAGTGAGTTTGTAGGTGTGATGCAATGTACCTGTCATCAAAGACAGCTGAATCAGGGACTGAAAATGAGCTGTTGGAGAAGATGTCATTAAGCCAGGCTGAACCTCGTATGGTGCCAGCTCTTCTAACCTTTGGCTGCAGAAGAAAGAAGTGGGGACATGTTCTCTTCTTCTGTGGTTTGGTATCTAGAACAATTGCCTTAATGCCTGCAAAAAAAAAAAAAAAAGAGAAATAACCTCCAATCTGTTTCTGTCTGTCTTTTCCTCCATAAATCAAATGGTATTTTGGGAGGATTACAGTCATATAGAGCAAGTGGCTTGACATAAAAGAATTTTACTGGAAGTTGTGAAGTTAAAAGGGAAGAAAGGAAATTTCTGTTCTTTCTTCTTTACCAAAAAGTCTTGTCGTCCTTCTTGGCCATGCAGAGAGGATAATTCCCAATGGGCTTGCTCCCCTCTTACATGCAGCGGCACAAATCAGTAACTGTGCCAGAGTCAAGACTCATCTGCATGGGAAGTCAGGCCACTGTAATTATAGATATATTACTGCAGTTATGCCATATAATCTCCCATGTGAATCCTCTTATTACAAGATAAAGAGCAACTCTTTTTCGGCTTAGTTTAAACTACCTCTTAAGAAACATCAACTATGTCGAAAATGGCCATGGTTCACATGGGGAATTAGGTTGCCAGCATGATTAATTAAATTCACACCTTCCTTTATACTGGTGTAATTCTCCTTATCCATGGTTAACATCAGGTTCAAGGCAGTGTTAATCCTCACAGCCTTTTTAAATTTCTGTTGAGAGTCTGCTGCTAACAAGCTGTCCAAACAGAGAACCTCACTTCTGGCATTTTAACGGGAAGCTCCTTTCTCCTGCTGCACCAGGGTTGGGCAAAGCCAGAAGTTGCTGGTGTAGTAATGTCTCTGAGACCTCAAAGCAGTGGAGAATGTCCAATAAACATTACTGTTCTCAGTTTTACATCCTTGTTTATTTGTGCTTAGTACAAAAAATGAAATCTTGGCTCCACTGATGCCAATGGCAGAAATTAGAGAGGGTGGGAGCTGGACAGGTTTTTGCCCAGAGACCACAGAGCAGTTCTCCATGGGTTACCTGGGCTCACGTTGTCAAGGAACATTCTTCTGAAAGAATTAGTAAATTCAGTAAATCTTCCCACATGAGACAGGTTAGTTTTATCAGCTCCAATAGGGCATAACCATATGCACAGAAAATTGCTCATGTCTCTGCACGAAGACTGAGCTCGGGCTGGTAATAAGGACTGATTTTTCACCCCAGGGCTATTTCTCCTGGTTGTTTATCATGACCTGCTACACATTAGAAACTAGAATGATCCCTGACTGGCAAAAAAACCCAGAAACCCCCCCGAAAAGCCATATTGTCAAATAATATAGTCAGCAGTCTGAGTGCCAGAAGGGCCATTCTTCAGCAAATCCTTCGTGGCTGGCAGGATGCCGCGGTCCATGTCATCGGCGATGACCTGCCCTGGGGACAGGGCAGTGAGAACAGCCCACTGTGTAGTAGTGTGCTTGCCTTTCAGGGTGAGTTTATGCCTTTTTATTCTGTTCAAAGGCAAATTGACACAAAACGGATGCTCTTCATGTGATTATCAAATCCATGCATTCCTGGTTTTACTCTGAAGTCCTATTATTTTGCTTTAGTGTATGCAAACCTTTGAAAACCTAGGTTAGAAAGAAGTGCAAAATGTCTTTTAAAGCCACTGAAAACACTCTGAGTAAACATGGAACAAGAAATAGCTTCTGCCTCCCAGTTTGGTTAAATGAATAGCTGAAATCTGAGGTCAGAAATCTGCCTTCTGCATCCTCGGGTTCTGGTAAGTTTAAATCAGAGATAAGATGATCATTGAACAGGAGAGCTGTATTTATTTTTCTTAGGGAAAAGTGTGTGTATCCTGTCACTGCAAGTAAGTTTTGATCAGTGCCTTACTACGTGTAAAAATTGTTAAAGCCTGAATCCTGCTTTCTCTGTAGGAAAGAGCACCAAAATTCCTTTCTGCTGTCTCTAGTGGAGGACAACACACGGTACCTGTGCAGGGATGATCCCAGCTTAGAAATGGTGCCATACACGTGGGTCACAGGCTCGGTAGGGCATTGACATAAAAAGTCAGGGTGGGATCAGGCTTGGGTTTTGTGTCTCTCCTGACACAGCGTTTTCTCTAAGCTGTAGGTGAGGCAAGCTGAAGCGTATTCCTTGCATCGCTCCCAAAGCACAGCTCCACATTTTTGTGTGAAAGCTACAGAGCAGTTTCCCATGCAAGAAGATATCATTGCAGCTTGCAACCAGGCCAGAATGGCTTCTGTGATCAGACTCGCTCCTCTTTTACAACCTCCAGTGAACTTAACCCCCATAACTCTGCAGATAGAGCCCAAAAGTCTTACTGCGTGAGACCTATCTCTAAACTTGATGATGGATATTTATGGGGCAATGCAGACTCTTTCTTTAGTTGAGAATTTTCAGAGTCTGGCTCAACATTGTGCAAATAGCTCTACAAGTCCTTAGGAGTATGTCCTTTTTCTGCTCCAAACTCAGATGAACTGTTTTCACTGATAACAGCGCACAGCAGGGATGGGCAAGAAACACACCTGAAGCATGAATACGCCGTACTCTTCCTGAAGAGAAGAAAGAACATCACAGCTGATGGATGTTGATCACCTCTGCATGTTACTGCACGTATGGATGATGTACAGGAATGTACAATGATGTGCCTTTCCCTACGGTTTGTGTCTCTTCCTTTTCCCTTGAGGGATTCTTACATACTAAGCCTACTTCCTCAATACCTTGAAATAATTTTATTGACCGGCTGTGTTTGGCATGCAGAGGTGATACTGCTGATCTGAGTCACTCCCGGGGGATGAGCTAACGCTGCTGATGGCTTCCCTACGCTCTGGGACAGCGGCGGCTGCTCTCTGCCCGCCCCTCATAGGAGCCTGATCCAGAGAGGCTGCAGCTGATCACAGGGGGCTGTTCCTGCTTCCAGACCCCACTCCTGCAGAAGGCTGTTATGCTTTCCTATTCTTCATCAAATCAGTTAATCCCATTTCTTCAGGCTTTCTTTATGCTTTCTTCCCCGCACATCCTGCAGGCAAATGCCATGGCCTGACTGCTGGTTAAGGGGGCCACAGATTAGTAAAAGTTTTCCTTCTTGCACCGTGTATGAGCATCTCTCTTGTGCAATAGGTCCTCCCTGCCCTCTCTGCAGGATGTAAGATCCATGAGGAAGCATTGGCCAGTGGCAGCTCCACAGGTCACATTGCTCCATGCCAGCAGGGTGTCTCTTGACCTTTTGGGGTGCCCATGCTGCCTCAGTTTCCTGTAAGCACCTTCCTCCTCCTGCCTATGCCTGCATCCCTCTGGATCTCTCTGCACCCCTGTGTGTCCCTCTGTGTCCTGTGACCCCCTGCACATCTGGGTGGCCAGAGCAAGGTGTCAGGCCAGCAAGCAGCCTCCTGCTCCTCCTGCTCCCCCCGTTGGGAAGAAGCAAGGCTTGCTGGAGGCTGTGCCCGCTCTGTTTGTTCGGAGGCCATTTGCACTGTGTGCCCTATATACATTTTTTTAAAAAACTCTCTTGCTTCTGGCCCAGGTGCCATTCACCTGGAGCAGGCAGGGTTTCCTTCAGTGCAGCAGTGTACTTGTAGCCCTGCTAGAGCTGCACAGAGGGAGTGCATCTGGGGTCCATGCCCAGGTGCTCAAACAGACCACCGAAGCATTAAGTTTTATTTATTTTTTAAAACGTACATTTTATATTAGATTGTATCTTTTATAAAATATATTTATATTTTGTACTGCTCCCAGTCCTCCTCCACTCTGGCTGGAAGCAATCCTCTCTGGCAGGATGGGACGTTGCCCCTGTCCTGGTGATCACAGAGCATGCCAGGGACCCCATGGCTGATCAGTTCTTATCTGCTCCCCCAAAGCTGACAAAAGCTATAAAGTGAACACAAATGCAGCATTATCTGATCCTACTAATCCTATATAAATGTAATTATGTGTTAGGGTCATATCTAGATTGTGTACATACCAGCATTTTAGCTCTTATTGCACAAATCTGATGTTGACAATTGCAGGACTGCAGCCACAAATTCTCCTGAAGAAATAGTCTTCACCAGGGCTGATGGCTACAGGAGATGGTGCTGATGCCATTCTGCAATATGAAGGTCAGTCAAAAGAAGGATGTTGCTTTTGGCACCTCTGGGGACTGAATGGGTTTTTCAGAAGTTTCCCATCACTGCGAACAGTAATTTATCTCTGTGAGCACTACCACCATTGCATCCCTTATGTTCATCTGCCATTTGCCATCACTACTTTCGAAAGAGGTTGATAGGATACCAATTTGTGAGGATGCATGTTATCATAGACATAAGTCTTTCAGCACGTAAACAAAGTAGGAGTTTTCTGAAGACTGTGCCTTTTTGAATAAAGTAGGTAGTGTCATGGGCTTGTGGAAGATGCAGTCATGGAGTGCGAGTGATCTACAGAATACCTGTATCCTACCCAATCTGTTCAGAAATCACCTGCTAGATTGTATCAGAACGCTAAAGAAGCTGAAGCAATGCTCATTAGCCTTTAAACCTCCGATTTAAGTGGAGAAACGTACTGGAGAGGCTGTGAAATTCTGTATCTAGATTTATAATAGAAACACCCACATTCACTCGAGAGCAGTGGTACTTGCTTGTCTGAAGTCTTCAGATTTCTTATGCATGCTGTGACATTTCCCTTCCACTTAATGGCATTAATCCTACTCTGGGATTGCCTTGGCTTGTTGCTGGGACGCTCTTCTGCCCAACTTCTTGCTGCAGTTGAACAAACGAATACTTTGTGGTATGCAAAGCTTGCCATTTGAGTATTACTTCTGCAATGTGGGTTTTTTTCTTAAATTCCGGCACTTTTTTCTCTCTCCCTCTCTTCTGTGTGTTACTTTCTGTGTAGCGTGAGCCCATTGCCGTGTAGTTGGATGAGTGGGAAATGTGGGCACACAACAGTACATGATCCCTTCTATTACATAATTAAATTGCCATAATGTATATGACTTAGGAATATGTCTGAACTAGTTGCTATGAATCATACATTTTTCAGCCTGAAACTGCCCTATTTAGCTTTTGTTAATCATTCCACTGTTCCTACATTTTGAAGGAAAGCTTCCCTTTGCTTCAACTCCAAAAGCAAAAAGATGGGAAGGGTGAAGCACGTTTCCATCTCAGTTATTCCAGTGAAACGTGAACATAAGGTAAATTACACCATGTGCAGCTGAATCTGGCACAGTGTCTCTGTGCCCCATGATAAGAAGTTTCTGCAGTCCCAACCTACTTAACTATCAGTATCAGCAAGCAAGCAGATGGGCAATTGTTGTAATTTGATATCTCAAATATTTTTTGGGCACAGATCTGTGGGGCAAGTAGATGCTTTTTAAAAAATCAGTCCTTAAATTTGTTATTTTCTTCTCCTACCAGTTGCCACTTCATCAAAATGCTAAAAAAATACTAAAAAATTCTGTTCTGAACAAATCCCTCCTTGTCTTAGCAGAATCCTGCTCTGAGCAAAATCCATCTTCTCTTTATCATGAGCTCTGTGTGATCAGAGAGGGAGGATCCTGCCAACAACATGGGAGAGATTTGACTAGAACAAAATGCTAGAAGTCAGTGGAAAAGGAAAAGAAGGCCAGTGTCTTCTTATTTACTCGGTGTAAAACTTCGTCTTCACTGGAGTTAATTTAGCTTTCACCATGCAGCTCGGAGCAGAGCTTGACGCTCACGTGCCTGAGGTTTCTCAGCCTGGTTTGAGTTTACGATAAGTAGAGGGGGGTAGATGAACCGGTGCCTGGGGAGCAGAAGTGTACATGAGTCAAAACTGACACACACCAGTCGATTAAAGAAATCCATTTGGTTAAGAAAGCTCCTGCCACAGTGCTGGCACCGTTCAGACAGGAGGCAGGTTCAATGGGTTTGTTTGCTGACCCAGGGAGCAACTGGGGAGCTGCCTTGCCCTGGCCCCAGCACCATCCCTGGGGAAGGGTCTGGTACCAGCCAGTAGATCACCGGTGTAGGATCACCCACCCCATGGGTCTCCGTGGGGTCTCATTAGTTGTTCCCCCCAAAATTATGAACAAGCAACCTGTGTTTCAGACTGTAGACTGTTTTTGTGAGTCACACTCTTTCCTTTGTTTCTGCACTGTTTGTGCTGTGTCAGCCCCAGCACAGCAGTTGCATCTAAGGGACATCTTATTACCATGCAGAATTTTATACTGAATGAGTAATCGAACCTCTGCAATGTCCTTTAGAGTCAGGCTTGCAAAATCTCTGGTGTAGCTAAGGAAATGTGGAGTGCAGTCCTGCCCTGCATAGAGGCAAGGTAGTGAATACACACATTTTGATGAGAATTTAATATTTTGTGTCTTGCAAAATGTACTCACGGCACTGCCTGCATGGGTTCAGTCTCTTTTTCCACATTGCAGCACGGCGACTGCCTGGAATGAATAGCGAATGCCATGTTATTTCTCCTGGTTTCACAAAGCAAAAAGCAGCAGTCAGTTTGGAAGGGGAGGAGAGTCTTTGTCATGCAGATTAAAGCGCTTGCATTCATACAGGCAGGGACCTTCTTGGCACAGTCTGCAATCTTTCTGCAGCTTTTCATCTCCGATTAGAAGATTCACCAACGTTATTTCTATTCTCTTCCTAGTATAGGTGTCTAGCATGAGCTTCCATTTCATCCAGAGATTACGTTAACTGCATAATGGTTCAATTTATAAACAATTTATTAGAGAGCACAATTAGAAAAATATAGGTGATGTGGAAAAGAGCGATCACTCTTTACTCTCAGTGACAGCATTTTCCTCCTGCACAGTGTACAGTTCCAATCCCAGGGCTGCACAGCACCTTGCAAGCATTAAGCAAAAATGTAATGTCCTAACTTTTAGATTGGCTTTACCACGCAATAAAAATAGAAAATGTTCTTACCTTGCATAGCGAACTCCAGCTCTCCACCTGTGTGTAAAGCACTAGTAGCGATAAGGCAGGGTTGCACCCACCCTGAGACAACTGATGAAAGGAAATCTGTGCTGGAAGCTGATCATGGGAATGGCCTCCTCCAACTACATAGAAGTAAACGTGACCTGTATCTTGCCTCCCAGGGATTTTCCATCTTAACATAGCTGTTTGGACATACGTGCTGCAAGATGCCCTGAAACTCATTGACTTTAGTTGAAGCTGAGAGTATTCATCACTTCTGAACCCATCAAGCTCTGTGGAGCAAAATTTCAGAGGCGATCAAGCATCCTAAAGGTTAAGTAGCTCGAGGATGCTAAGCTCTACGGAAAATCTGGCAGAACAGAACCCTGCAGATAGTGGTAAAGCAGTCAGTCCTGCTTCTAGTCCTATGCTAAGGCCATGCACCAACTGTCGCTTGGTCTCCCACCGCAGTAGTGATTGCTTCGACATTTACGCCGTACAACAATGACCCTTGAGAATTGTAACACATTAAAAATACAGGGAGATTGCCCAAATTATTTCTTCTGTATGACTTTTTCAAGCTATTTCACAAGCTATACCACATCCTTGATGTAATTTCTGTAATTTTTGTATGCATTATACAAAATGACAAAAAATTATTAAAATAAAGTAATAAAACTGATTCTATATGAATGACGTTCATATGCATCGGCAAAGGTGACTACACCGTATTGTTTGAACTTAAGAATCTGTTACAGGTTTGTCTCTGTGGGTGTACAATAAAGAAAATGTCTAGCATCTAATCTTGGAAAATATTATTGAATTATTTTACTCAATATTTCTGGACAACTTCTCTAGTGGAAATGATGGAAATGCCTGTCAAGGAGTAGTCCAGGACTCCAAGCTCATGATCTTAAAAACCAAAAGCATTCAGCACCTTTGCTTTGATTCCCACAACAGGCTTTTCACCCTGATAGGCCAGATAGGAGCTTTCTGGATGTTGCCTAAACCACTTTTTCTTAGGAAATTCATTAATTTCCATCTCATCTCTCTAATCACCTCGAGTTACCTCTCAGTTTAGAGCAAGAAGTACTGAGCAAAGAAATCATGCTTTACTTTTTGCAGAGATGAATCACTCAATAATGTCACATTTTCTTTATTATGGCACAAAACACGATGTAACTCTTTTCAGGGGAGGATGCTTCTTCATTTTTTTGGGATCTTTACAGCTTCTGAGCAGTTCAGGAGGGGAAAAAATGAGAAGGAAGTACAGAAATGAAGAGCCGTGATTTTCCCTGCTGTGTATTTTTCAATTTTTAGAGCATTGAATTGCCCACTGAAAAAGGACATGCAATTAGGAGTAGCTGAAAAATTATGGCACCAAGTTTAAGTGACATATCCTGAAGTCAGATGGTTACTCTCAGATGTAGCACCTGTCTTCTGTCATCTTTAACAGAACCAACCAACCAACCAGCCAGGGACCCCAACATTACAAAACCGTTTCAGACCACTGCCAGCTCCACATCTCTTCTCAGAACACTGAAACAGAAATTATACTCATTCAGAAGGCATTTGTAGTCAACATTTTATTCCAGCCAAATGTTTCTTTAATTATTTCAAACCATGTCTTTCTATTTTTATCACTATTGATCAACCAAAACAAATCAATTTGTGTGTTAAATTAAAGAACTTCCCATTGAATTGAATTAATTTCTAGCGAGACTCTCATTTTTAACTCCCAGTACAGCTAAAACACCTGCCTTGTAGCAGATAATATTTCCATTTACTTAATATGCACACATGTCCTGGAATGCAAAAGGATAAGGATTTAGGGGGACTTATCTTGTAGATTCAAATAACAGTTCCTTTACTGGGTGTTTGTGTGTTGTTTTTTTTTTTAAACAACAGAAAGAAAAGTGAGTCAAGAGAACATTTTGTATTAAAAATGAGGGATCGAACCCAAACCCCATGTAATGCAGAGCTTTCTCACTGCGTTGGGCCAACTTTGGACCAAGTGCCAGGCTACTTGTGAAGGCAGTCCCAGCCCCACGGCTTCCTTCAGTGCTGGAGCTGCCGGCCGGATCGATAGCCCAGACTGTTCTGCTGACCATGGGGTCATGGTCCTGCTGCCATTCACATTTCCAGGCTGTAGATGGGAACTGCTGGGTTGAGTTGGGAGGTATGTGGTAACAGTGGGCACTTTTCCTGGGAAGGACCGGTGGTGGCAGTGCGATGGTGCGGAGGGCTGGGGCAGGCAGCGGAGCCCCGCTGGCACCCCAGGGATGCTGCCCTAAGGACACGGGCATCCTCAGCCAGCACCACGCAGCAGGTCTGAGAACTAAACAAATGGGCAGTTAACGCAGTTTCATGTGGTTTTGAGGCACATTCTTTCATGCAAATTTTTGAATAACCTGATTCGCTTACTTGCTAGCAGGCATAAACAATCTATGAAAAGAATATGATTTCTGCGCTGCCGAAAAGCAGCCCTGGTGACTGAAGTTACTGCTCCTGCTTCAAGAAAAGATCAGCAAGACCTTTCCCTCCACACTGCTGGCAGCCTGCCTCATCTCTGGCCAGCAGGATCACTGCCTTTGAAGTATGAGGCTGAGTTACTTGGAAAGAGTGTGAGACTCCTCAGGGTCTCATCTCACCCCAGGTTTGTTGCATAGGCAGTGAATTGGGAAGATTGTTAACACCGACTGAATGCGCTGGGATCGGTATGCCTGATCTGCAGGCTCTGAGGCTTGTTTGCACCATGCTGGGATGTTCACGTCCTTGCTATGTGCTGTGTTACCCTTTCTAAAGCGAAGCTTGTTACCCCAAGAAGGAAATCTATTAAGCCTAAAGCTGCTCGTGGTTTAAACTGAAGAAAGGCTTCCGCTCCCCAGATCGTGAAGATCTCATACGGCATGTTCAGTCTGTTCAGCCTTGCAGACTGCACAGTTAAAAGTAAGCAACAGATCCACAGCTTTCACCCTACTCTGAAGAGCAGGCACTAGAAAAGGCTGACAAGCAGCTGTGAATCAGCACAGGAATGCTAAGTGTGGGGATGGCTGGGTCCTATCTCACCTAGGACATTCAGGCTTTTGGTGGGATATGTCCAAGAACAAAGATGCCTTGTTTAGGTCACCTGTAGGCTGCAAATCTGTGAGTTTCTTGTGAGTTCTCAGAGAGACCCTTACATGTGGTCTGACCTCTAAACAAGGCTCATAAAGCATTAATAAATTCTGTGTGCAGCTCCTCTGAAGATCCATGGTTTCCTCTACAGTGGTGCAAAGCCCTTCCCTCTGCAGCTTCCTCCATCAGTTCCTCGTGCTCCAGCTGGGGATGGTCCACTTGTGACTCCCTTTTCTAGCATTTCAGTTATTTTATCTGCTCAATGAGCAAGTGATGTCTGCCTCTCTGTCCTTATCAGAGACCATGAAATGTGCATGATTATGGAGAGCTGGACCCAGAGCACCAGCCAGCCCATAGCAGGGAGCTCTCCTATACCCACCCTGAGGAAGACAGGCACCCCGCGCACACTGGCCAGGGGAGGCAGAACATGTGTGGGTCTGCATGGTGAGGCTCAAGGGGCTTGATGTTTGTTTTAGGGTGGTATCTAAAAAGAAGCAAACTGTGCTTAACTCCTGTATCTGATACTGCATAATACTGTCTATGTACAAACCTGTAATCTTTCTTGAGACTCTCTAGTTGTAATTTTCTTTGGAACAGCAGAAAAGGAAGAAAAAATCACGTTCCTGTTGTTATTTTCTTTGATGGGTGTCCTCCATTGAATGACGTTATCCCAACAGTGATTTGGCAGTGGAGGTGAGTTGAAGCTGAAAGACCAGGTGCTCAGGTGGTGTAAAATGGCTTTTTAGCTTTGTGAAAATCAGTTGAGCTTCACTGCTTTACCCTTTACAATCTGATTCATAAGGCCCAACAACTTGTATCCCATTTCTAACTGCTAAAATCACTTTTTTATCTTAAATAACACTTTTTGGGTGTTAGAGCTTTTGCTAAACTAAAAAAACAGAAAATTAAAATGTTGTGAACTAATAGATTTAATATTCTGATGTATCCTATTTCAGTCCTTGAGCAGGTTGCTTTGAGGAAGTATTATGACACAAAACCAGGGGAGAGGATTTTAAATGAAAATCCAGCTGGATCGCATAACCAGATTTCCTTACTGAAAAAAAAAAGCGCAATACACCCCAATTCTGTTTTTAAAAGGAATTATGTGATACAAACTCTTCTCGTCTGCTGATATCTCAGGGCCAGACCTGAGATAAAGGCTTACCTAATGCGTTGGTTTTTTTCCCAGACCACGTCTGTCACATCCCATCAGCGCCGTGAGGTGCTTCCCGTCCCCTTCCTCGCCTGGTTCGGTTGTGTTTGGCAGCTGGGGGGGGTGGAGGTGGAAGCTCTCCAAGCCTGGCAGCGCTGTGCCTCGCTTGCTCCTGGCCCCTTGCCCAGCGGCCATGACATTCTCTCCCTTGGTCTTGTCATTGTGGATCTTGGCGTTCCTGTGGGTTATTCCCCTCCATCTTGTGCTTGCTTGATATTACCTGGCTTTTCCTCAGTATCTCAGGTGAGGTTGGACTGGCTGTGACAGTCCTCGGGGCTGCCTGTATTGTAGGTAGGAGACCGACCCCATTACAGAGAGCAGGCCAGATTCTCTGATACTTTGTGTTATCACCCCAAGCACAATTCTCCTGCCAGCTTACTTGTCTCATCACCTTACCCCTAGATGATCCTTACCATCAGCCAAACTTAGCTGGGATACGATACTGTGCCAGACCTTCACTTCAAAAACGCATATGGCAGCACTTTGAAAAAATGTAACAGAAAGAGACTAATAGATTTCGTACCCAATTTTTTCCTAAAAATCTTGTAAACAAAGCTAGACTTGAGGGTCTCAGCATACCTTGCACAATTTGGAATGGGTGTAATAACACAAACAACACTTGCACAAGTGCAGACAACTGATTTCGGACCAGATGACCCGCAGAGATCCCTTCTAACCTCAACTGTTCCAGGAACCTGAGCTGAGAGCCTGCTGCCCTGCAGTTGAAGAAATGCAATCACAACCTCCACGTAGCATGTGCTCACAGAGGGCTTGATCTTCCACCGGGTTAAATAAAGCGGCTGTGCTGAGGAGGGGGCACAGTCTCTGCAGCAGGTGGGCTCCCAATCCACGACAGCGCTGCATGGAGCCCCAGCACCTGCCCTGCCTTGCACAGAGACTTTGTTTTCCCCTTCTCCACACCCAGGTTTGAGATGTGCTGGACTGCATACGGATGATGTCATTGCAATCACCATGACATCATCTTCCAGGAGAGTCACTGACATGGGGGGGAACTGGAAGTGAGGCTTGCTCGTGCCATACCTGCCCAAGTGGATCGGCTGCCAGCGAGTCTTCAGAGCGCTGACGCAGAGTGAAAATGTCAGCGGCCCTCATAAAAACTTGGTATAGCAGTTTTTAAACTTCACCATCCTGAAAGCAAAGATCAAAAAGGAACTGAACCCACCAGCAGATGAAACGATAAGGCTGGAGTGAACTGATGTTGAACACTGTCAGATTTATTTCTATGGTACTTCTAATTGAAGACTAAATAAATAAATAAATAAATATGATTTCGTGTAATTGCTGGCCAATATTCAAAAAAATCTTGGCTCTTGGCCCTGGGAAACCATCTGTCTTATACCTAGCAGGAGTTTGCACCTAAGTAATCTTTTTCTTTTTCTTTTTCTTTTTTTTTTTTTTTTTTTTGTCTGCATGTAGTATGAGTTATTCCTTACCCTGGATTCCCTCCATCTCTGCCTCCTATGAGGCTGAGCCAGTCGCATATGTCAGGTTTCAGCAGGCAGCAGGCTGTCTGCCCAGGTAGCAGAATTAATGAAAATTCTCTCTTTTCCCATCCAAGCAAACCAGTTATCATCCTGCGTGCACGCAGGAAAGGCGCGATAGTCTCCCACGCCAAGAACTGTCTCATCAGTGACAGACCCCCAGCAAAGGGCTGCCAGGGGCAGTGCTGCGTTCCTGAGTGCCCTGTCCTGCCTGGATCCTGAGGATTTAAGGTGCTTGTTGACATCTTTATGAGCACCCCCCTTTGTTCCTATTTCCTACTTCAATGCACTATCCTGTTGTCACACCAAATGAGGCAAGATGTTATTACTGTGACTGAACTGCAAACTGCATCTATTAGGTATGTATATGTGTGCAACTAGAAACACCACAACCCTCAAATTTCTTTCTGTTTTGGATTTTTCCAAATGTTCTCTTCTCCAGAATGGCCTCAGTCCTTAGAAAAAGGGTTTCTTCCTCAGGAATTCAAAAGGTGATGCTCAAAATCCATTGTGTTGGATTGATCAATTTTAGCACACCAGGATTTCACATTATTTCTTGTCCTTTGGCTTCTAAGATACAAGATGGGGAGTTGCTCTAATTAAGGAGATGTCCTTGGCACCAAGATAGCACTCACCAAAACAAGGTGTTCCCTGCTGGAAGGGGAGGAATTACTTCCCACATTGTAGGTGCTCTGGGGCAGGGAGAGAGCTGGAACAACTGTGTGGGCTGAAAGCCACAAGACAATAATGGTAAAAAAGGAGGATGTGAGACTTGTGTTTGTTTTTAATGTCATTACTTGTGAAGATGAATGGTTAGCAATACTCAAGGCCCACACACGCTCTGTTTGCAGGCACGTGACAGTAGAAGACCGGTGAGGAAGGCAGCCCTGCTGGGAGATGGGATGGTGACTCAAGTCTTTGCACCCAGCCTCATCAATGCCATGGGTGTTCACAGCCCTGCAGACTGCTCCTGCTCTGTCCATGTCTGAAGCTCTCAAGCTCTCCTGACAGGAAGGTCAGGAGCTTACCAACTTGATTGTGTAGGTGAAACCTGGTCTTACCTCTCCTGTCCCACAAGATGTCGTGTCAATCATCTAAGGAGCTCTACTGTTACTGCAGTTTTAACATTTCCCCTAAAATAAAACTAAATAAAGCAATGTCACCGTGATCTAGTTTAAAGTTGAATTGTTCTTGCCAAAGCGTTTGATGCAAGCGTGGTGGCATTCTGTGTGGCAGCCTGACAGAGAGTGACTCCAGCATGAGTATTGCCCAGCTCAGTCCCGCTATGTTTCTGATTCTTTTAGAACAATTAAAAACATTAGGTACTGAAGACACAGTCCAGCCATAATCCAATCCAGCCATGGAAAAATCTCAGCCATCTGGCTCATAAAGCTGCAGTTCAGAGGTCAGAAAGACTCATCAGAACTAAATTAAGGGTATGAGAAGAGCGAGGTAGAGGAGGAGAAAGAAACTAAGTCATGAAATTTTGCAAGCTGCAAGAATGGTTTCTAACAGGCCTTATAGTAAAAAAAAACCAACAAAGTCATTTTCTTATGTTTAAGCAGAATTTCTTGTGCTTCAGTTTGTGCACATTACCTCTGATCCTGTTGCTGGGCACCACTGAGAGGATCCTGGCTCCATCCTCTTTACTCCCTTCCCATCAAGTATTTAAACACCTTCTATGTTGGTAAGATCCCACTGAGCCCTCTCTTCTCCAGGCTGAATAGTCCCACCTCTCTCAGCCCCTCCTTGAGTGACAGATGCTCCAGTCTCTTCATCACCTTTGTGGCCCTCACTGAACTTGCTCCAGCATGTCCGCATCTTCCTTGTACTGAGGAGATTCTCAGGTTCCACATTCTATAACAACAGCATACTTTTTGCCTCACAAATCCTCTACATGCTGTCAAATAATAGAATAGCCATTGCTCAGCGCAGTGATTTTTGAATGACATTATTTCACAGGCAAAGCCATTTTAGGCTTAAGTTTAACTTCTGCATGGGAGTGGAAAGGTGTCTGGGTAATGTCAGTGCTGGGATGCGCAGGTTCATACAGACACTTCATGGTTTTGTTGACTACACGCCTGAACACAAATAACCAAAGCAGTAATAATGCATGCAAGAGGACAGAGGCCATTTGGACACCTGTACAATTTTGATGGAACACAGAATTTTTTTTCTCTGGCCATGTGCTTCAGTACACTAGCCCATTGTCGTTATCCTTGAACAGACTTTGATCTTTTACAAATGTACTTGATATTCAAATTATCTGGCCAGTGCTTGAGTAAATACATTTCTTCCTAGAATTTGCTCAGGTTACCCAAGATAATCTATTGTTCGTGCTGCAGGAAAAGTCACCCATCTCGTACAATGTGATTTTTGCTTTCTGAACATCCGATTGCTGATTCATTCATGCATTTCAGTTTGGCCAGGCAGCAATTTCCTGCAAGGCGTATGATCACTGTCTATCTCCAGAAGTATTTCTGATGCTTTTACTATGGATGTATTATCAAAAAGTTAGTTTGCAGCAACATTAATCGAAAGCAAACAAAGTAGTTTGTGTGTCATCTAAGCATCAAAAAGTGGAAATGGGATATGATCTAAGCATTATATACCTGTCAAAGCTGTCCGAGCTCTCTTTATTGCAGACCAAAGCATCAGTGACTATGTGGTTGCTCCAAGCTCAGCCCCACCAGGGCAGTCCCAGAGCCCTTGCACAGCCCAGCTGTGCTTTCTCTTGAACAACACCACAGCTCTTTCATCAGGCTCATCAACCTGATCAGTCATCCTTTTTCGTGGCCCCTTATAACAACATAGATATAATAATTTTAATATTTACTCCAGCAATTTTTTCCCAGTACAGAACGTAGATGATGTCTATATCTATGAAGACTATATGGATTTAAAAAACTAGCATCAAAGTATTTGTGAATTTAGGCATACAAAGGAGAAGGTTTAGTCCTGAAAAATATCACTGCTACAATACAGAAGAGTGACAGTAAAATGCAGTCACCTCCAAAAGAAAAAGAGTAGTGCTTCTTCATGGTCAGAGTAGGAAAGGACTCAGATCCACTTCATTATATGACCTGGAATATGCAATTCAGCATCTTTTATGGCAAAGATGTCCTGACGAGTCTCTTCTGTGCAAATCTGTAAATCTCTCTGTTTCCACCTTTGTGACAGAAAGGATGATAGAATGAAGATACAGTTGCACTATGTCAATCAAAGACTTGATCTTTTGCAAGTGTATTGGGGATATTAAAAGCCTGGTACAAATACATTTGGTTAAGATTTGTATATTCATCAAGCACCTGGTATAGAGTGATGCAGGTGTGCAGTGGGAGCCCAAGGTGCCACACTTTACAAATAATGATCACTCATAAGCATATTGCTTGTGTAGCTTTTCACAGTTTTAAATAAACTGTGTTGACATAACAGCTCCATGGTGCAGCCATTTGCTTCAGGGATTTTTGTTTCTGTTGTAATTATATCACCATGTTTAAAATGACTAAAAACTTTGAAACTTAGGCCAGGCTTTAGAGGTGTTGCAAACTTAAGTGAGGTTTGATGGATCCTTTGACGAAGTCAAATGGTAAGCATTTACCATTATGAACAAAACATGAATATTTCTTTGTAATTGTCTTAGTACAGGATCTAAACAAAGACTCCAGAGTATGTGTCGGATTCTTGGTTTTTTTCCTCATTTTTCACCCTGTCTTGCTTCCACTGAGCTGGATGAGGATTCTGCCAACACCCCTGCGTCATTTTAGACTTTCCAGCTCCTACTGGCACCACTTTACATAGCACAAAGCAATTTGTTTTCATTAAAAAGGACATTAAGGTGATGCAGCTGAAATTGTTCTGTGCTCTAAATCTACATAATTTGTTGCTCTTGAGCAATTCGGCTCAATTCTGCTGCCACAGACTGACATCAACAAACCATTTCATCTTCCAGGCCTGTCACATCAAGTATTTTTTACAGCACTGTTATAACTTCATTTCAGAAAGTGACTGTGACAAAGAAGGGACTGCATTAGATTCAGTGTCAATAGCAATCTGATTTGCTTCTCAGAGATTTCATTAGCCAAAAATAAATTAGAAAGTGACATGTGTACAGCAGAAATATCTCAAAACCATTGAGAGATGAAGCCCTTTGACAAAGCAGTGCAGTTTCCTCGACATGCCCCAGCAGAAGCACCTTTGACCCCTGACACTTCCTTGGTGGTGGCTCTCCTGCCTTTTTTAACCACGTTGAGTGCTCGTGGTGCATTGCGGTGGTTGCTCCAGGGCCACTTCTAAGCTGCAGTTCTTTAGGCTGGCCTGCCTTGCTTGGGTCAGACTAACTTTGAATTTGACTGCCTTTAAATGCTTTGCTTTTGAAAAGTCGCCGTTTGCTATGTGATCCAGATCTTTCTGTTCTCCCCGACATTTGCCGCATCTGAAATTTTACCAACAGTGATTCTGCATCTTACAGATAATGGATAAAAAATTTGGAGAGGTACCAAGCTCCTGCTGTATTTTCTAAGACCCCATAGACATCAAATCTGTTTGACTGCGAAAATACTTTTTGAGCTGTTTATTAGTCACTTTTTAATTCACTTAAGGCTTTATTAATATTGTATATTGATAGTTTCTAACCAGAATGCCAATACCGTGCTCAGAAAAAAAAAAATACTTGCAAAAATCTATTATGTCTTTGCAGTTATAAATCAAACTTATAGTCTCCTAAAGGAATTAAATATTCTCTTTGGCAGATCTTATCTTACATAATTATATTTCTACTCTTGTCCTTCATGTGCTTTTTTACTGTTTCGTCTAATACCACAATTCACTGTCCTTCAGTTCTTGAGGGGTGGTAATCTGCTATTTTTAAATTTGCTACTGCAACAACCCTCTGCAAAACTTCACAAGCTTCTCAGCAGTCCAAGTTTTATCCAAGAGTTAGCACCAGCAAAGTGGACATCCCATCTTTTTATTGTCATCTGCCAACTATGACCTTTTCTTTTAGGTGCTTAGTTTTCTTTATAAACTTTGTATATTTTGTAATGTTGGATTTTTATGCCACAGAAGGCATAAATAAGGCAGGGTAAATATCTAGTTGATGTCTTCCTTGCATTGTTTACTGACATTTAAAGGGCATTTCAGTTGTGCCCATGTAACAACACAGCCTTGGCACCAGCAGCCATGGGACAGGGACCACTGCACAGCCCCACACCAGCACAGCAGACCAGACCCTGCTTTAACTGGTTTTACCACCAGTGGGATCCATCCAAGTACATATTTTTCAAATTTGTTGAAAGTACAACTTTATTTTGGCTTATTTATCTGTGTATGACAACCCTGAGCACAGCCACTCCCAGAGTAACTCAACATGTTTCTGTTCAGAGCCTTACTTAGCTCATCACTCTCGTTTAAAGTTGGTAACCTTGCTTCATGCCTAGCCTGCATTCACACACTCCAGATGCTGCAAAATCACACCTGTTCACCCATTCTCAGATGAGGCAGCAGCAGTTCAGAATAGGAAATGTCCCTCATTTCTGTATGAAGTGTCTGTACTGACAACTATCTTCAGCTGCGAGTAAGTGCTCGGCACAGCCATGGTGGGGATGAAGTGTTTGTACCTGCAGAAAGTAAAGGCTCCTTGTCTTTTTCTCCCAAACCCCGAGAGGACTGAGCAACTGCACTTGCTTTGTAGAGATGTGTGTTGTGCACCTTGCAGACAATCCCTGGTAAGGGGAAGAGGTGATCGAGAGCCGTCCCTGGGTCTGGGCCCAAGAACCGTGGCTTGCAGTACACTTTTGCACCAATCTGGGCATCACAACATAAAGGAAGCCTATGACAAGGTCTTACACAGTAGCCCTCAGTTTGATTTTGTTGCTTATCCACAAGCACACAGAGGCTGGCATGTGGCAGTTTGGCTGAGAGTGAGAAGGAATGGACAGGAGAAAGCTGCAAAGTTCTTTACAAGCTCAAGTATGAGTTCAACTAAAAAAAAACCCCAAAGGCCATTTTTCTGTTTTCCAACATACGACAAATGAATCTTGTCTTGTTATTTTAGCCTCACAGTTAATAATCGATGCTGTCCTCTTCATATGATTTTGTTCACTTAATCCTCCGCTGTATTAAGCACACAACAGAGGTTACATGCTACCGACTCTTTTATGAAGATCCCTGCCAGCTAGAAAACGTTAGGACCAGCTCTGCACTGCTCTAACTGGGTGGTTGGTTGGTCAGTAGGTTGTCTCTACCCATGCCCAGAAGCAGAGAAAAGGATTGTTCAGGCTATAGGCTGCTGCGGATCAAAAGACGTCACGACAAGCAAGAACATAATTTTTCACTGTTGCTATAGAAATGCTCTGTTTTAAGAAGCACCTGTTGCTGCAGTGACCCAGGTTAGCACACCCTGGTGTCATTTAATCCCCTGTGAGCTCGACTTACATTTCTGCTAGGTTTTACTGCCACATCCTCACACCTCTGGCACAACCGCAGAATTCTAAAGAACTATGAAGCAGTTAAAGTACAGAAAAAAATAGGCTGACTGCTAGTGGATGCTTAGGGAAGGGCACAGGAGTATGAAAGGTGTAGACGAATTTCCCCAGGAGGCTTTGCCAAGGAACTCCTGAGCCACATATGATATCTTTGTGATTAATAATCCTTGGTACATTCTCTCTTCCAGCAATTTTTTCCATTCACTGTTTGAAAACGTGGAGTTGTGACATCCACCATTATCATGTGTCAACAAGTTTCCCAGTTTAATGACACCGCTTATTTTCAAATCTACCGCTATGAGGTCTTAGATGAGGTCCCCTAGCTCTTCTTTAATTATGACAATTTGAATTGTTATTCTCTGTTAACCTTCCTTGTGTGCCTCATGATTTTATAAACCCCCAACATACATTTCTCATAGCCCTGTCCTCCTTAGGTCAAAGATCCCTTATCTCTGTTGGGTTGTTCCCTGTATAGGATCACCACTGCCTGCTGCCTTTGAGCTTTTTTTGCTACTACGATATCACTTTGGAAATAGATGCCAATGCTATACACTGTAGAGATGTGCAGTAAGATGCAGGCATACTACCATCATAATATTTTATGGTTTTTTTTTCCTCAATTTCTCTTCTAACATTTCCTAGTACTAAAATTAGTCTTTTAAAACTGTTTCTGAACTTTGAGTAGACAGTTTAACAGACCTATCTAACATCTCTTTCCTGAACGGTGACAACCAGGTCAGAGCCCTTCGTTGCATACATGGAATTACAATCAGCTTTCCAGTATGCATTATTCCCCATTTATCAGTATCACATTTCACCTGGATTTTTATCATCCAGCCACTTACAAATTCAAGATTGTCCTACAATTCTGTGCAGTCAGCTTTCGATTTTGTTGCTCTGAATTGGTTTGTATCACCAGCAATCTCTGTTCCTCACTTTTCCAGATCATTTATGAAGATGTTTTTGTATAAATCATATGATCTAAACCCTGGAACATATCGCTCTGCGACTTCACTGGTAACAGTCCATGTCTGAGGATACTACCTGTGTGTTTCTGCCTTGTTTTTTCTGTCTTTTAATGGTGACTTGCTCATGAGAGGCCCTTCCTTCTCAGGAATTGAGGGCCAGTTTAGCTCACTCAGTTGAGCGTGGTACTGAAACACTGAAGGTCACGGGTTCGATTCCCGTTCAGTCCTCATGTGTTGCCTGATCTAGTTGAGAGGCGTCCCTGCCCATGACAGGGAGGTTGGATTAAATGATCTCTAAGGTCCCTTCCAGCCTAGACCATTCTATGACTCTATGAATTTTATGAGGACACTAGTTTGCAGTCTTACCAGGAAGAGTGAGGACTGTTAGTGAGCGTAAGACAAAAACTGCACCTTGTCTCTCTACAGGGGAACACAAACAGGTCAGCTACATGGGATATTACTCATGCATTACACAGGCCATGCTTCCTGCAGCAGAACATCACCTCAGGATGAAACAGGAAAGTGTAGGAAGCCAAAGAACTCAAGAGATCTGGCATTTAATTGCTTGAACAAAATTGGATAGCTGTGAGATATTTGTGCTGCTTGTTCGAGCTCTTCTGGCTCCATTCTTCAGGACCCACCCTAATCTATGGGCACTTGAGAAAAGGAGACTTGAATGCACATTAAACTCTTGCAGGCTGATTCTTGAGCATACATTTGACCAACAGTGAGACAGATGTCTGGGTAATTCCTAGACAGTGATGTTCCCATCGCTGATGGTGGTGCCCACCACACTGATTTTGCAATGGGAAGGGGAAAATTTCATCAGGAGAGATCGAAGATAGTGCTGGGGTTGGGGTCTGCTGTGGGGAGCTTGGAAGTGCTTTCAGAACAGCAAAGGAAACGAGCAGTGACACCTGCGCCCATGCTCTCACTGACATGTGCCAGCAATGATGTGAGGCAAAATTAACTCACAGTCACAGAAGCACCAAGGCTCCAGGTTTTTTTTCCTCTTTGGCTCCTTGGAGCTGAGTGAAGAGTGTACATCCGCTCAGGAACACTCCCATTCCAGGGGCCTGCGTGTTGGTACAAGTTCCCCATTGGTCTTTTTAGTGGCAGTAGAGAGAAGAGCAAGTTTTCACCGTGTTTCACTTCAGAGCCAAAATTGGAGAGGTTAAGTCCTTTAATTTTCTCTTGATGTGTCTCATTTTCTTTGCAGAGGCTGACGCATGCTATAGAGTCTTTATTCCCTCATGAGAATGTGAAGAAGCTGTCTCATACAAATACTTCTTGTTAATAAACATAATAGTTCACCTTCAGTGAATAGTGAACAGTTCAGAGGTCTTTGAATAGGTAATTCCATTATCTGGTGGTGGTAATGAATCATGCTTGCTTACAAAATCCTATTTGTCTATACGACGCTTTATGTCCCAACCAGCTACATTCTGATATAAGAAATTTGCTAATAAGCACTAATGTAGAAATAAAGCAGTCATTGCCAAGAAAATGTAGGCATGTTATTTTTTTCCTGTAATAATGATAATGTTATTTTAAAGAATATAATAATGGAGTTAATACCAACTCTTTCGTTTGGTGATGATCTGTAGGATTTCTGTTCCTGGGGTGAGTATTGGGTTATTGCTTAGCTGCATTGAGACTGTAATCTAGTCAGTAAGATTCTGCTCTGGCAGTCTGATCCAGCGGGCACATGTGGCTGTGCCAAGTCCCGACAGAGTCAGGGGCTTTCTGCTGATGTGCCAGTGCAGAACCGGAGTCAAAGATAAGGCAGTTGCTACAGAAATCAGTATCACCATCACTCTTCTCCCACAGGCCTGCTCAGATGTGTTTGAGAATATAAACTTTTAACCTGTGTGGGTCACAAGAGGTGCATGCACGTAAGCAATGGCGTTCACTTTTAATCATACTCTGTGGTAAAATGAGAGCTTGAGGCTACACGGTTGGGTGGGTCTTGTGATACCCAGTCTAAATTTGGAAAATTCTGCCTGTGACCACAAGGAATGGCAAACTCACTCATTAAAAAAAGAAAAAAATGTAAAGTACAAATGCTGCCCAGGCTGAACAGGATGCAAGTAAGCTGTGCAGGCTGTGCTGATTCACACCCTGCTGTTTAGTGTGTCTGGTGTTTACAAAAGCAAACAGCGAAGGTGCTCCCTGAGGTGAAGCTGGTTTCCTGAAGCCTGGAGAGGCAGCCCAGAGCAACCCAGCTCACATGGGCATGCTGGCTTTTAAAGGCCCCAAACATCACTACTGAGCCACGACTCCCTGCACCTGTGTTATTTACCCCTCAATTTCCTTGGGAGATTGAGGACTCTGTGAGATTCTAGATCCCTCCTCGTTCCTTACCTCTGCCATCTGTAATGCCTTAAGATTTCTACACTGTGACACCTCCCACATTTCCTACTTGACCTTGAACTTGCATCCCAGGAGCCCTTCAGGTCTCCAAACCCCCCAATGCAGTAGCCACCTTCCATCACTTTCCAACCAAGTCAACATCCAGCTTTCCACTCACTTGTCCCTTGGGCTGGGCAAAAGAAAAGAGAGACAGCTTGGCCAGTGGTACATATGCACCTTTTGGCCAGCCAAAGGGTACTCGGGTTGTCACCAGTCAAGAACCTGACTTTGGGTCCCCTCAGCTTGGTGGCTTGCTCCTTGTGGCCTCTGGAGGGGGCAAGCAGCTGCAGGGCTGAGCAAGTTGCCTCATGGACTACCTGTTGCACGGATTTTGCCCTGTTTCTCTCTCTGATACTCTCTGGCTGCTCTATGGCAGAAAGGTGGGCCTGGTCAGGAGTTTGTTTCGGTCACTGGTAGTCATTCTGACAGGGGCAGGGAAAAAATTTAATTTTTAAGGGTTGCAGTGGATGTATAACCTTCAAGAGGGATGCTAAGAAGTGAAATTAAATTCATAATCTACTGCTAACAAATCTAAAAGCTCTCCAGCAGAAAATAGCCCCGCTGAGACAGTATAAATGTATGTCTCTCCCCACTCTTGGCAACAATCATAGAATTATAGAATCATAGAATGGCCTAGGCTGGAAGGGACCTTAGAGATCATTTAATCCAACCTCCCTGTCACGGGCAAGGACGTTTCTCAACTAGATCAGGCAACACATGAGGACCTAACGGGAATCGAACCCGCGACCTTTGGTGTTAATGCACTGAAGACTTTCGAAAAATGAGGTATTTTTTCTCATCTATTTAGTGTGACCTACTAATTATGTACATGATACTGAGACAGCCTGGATTTCAGTGGGGGAGTGCATAGAGAAATAGATGATCTTTCATGAACAAGGTATCTTAGTTTCAGATAAATATCTGCAATAAAACAAGAGGAGGGAAGGGAGACATGAGCAGACCTGGCTCTGCTTGGTAAAGTTTTTCATAGGAGAGTAGTAGTTCCTTAGCACAGAGGATTTGGAAACTGCTTTTCAGATCTGCTTTAAAAATGGTGCTTGGCTGATATCAAGCCAGGATTTACATCTCTGAGATAACGTTGTTCAGTGCAAGCTCTGACAGAAAGTTAGCACGCATGGGCTCTGAGTCGGGATTCAGGAGATGTGCTCTGCTGTCAGGCAAGTGCAGTGATCTTTGACCAAGCTAAAAAGCAGCAATGTAGAAAAATAAAAAGCTGTAATTTGTGTGCTGAAACACAGTCAGTGAGAAAGCCAAACCTGCAGTTCAAACCCTCCAAAGGATAACATTATATAAATATTTGTTATCAAACATGTTTATAGCAAAAAGATTTTTGATTTTGTAGCTGAGCTCGTTTAAAGCAAGCTAAATTTCCTGATGTAGAATGAGCTGTGTTCCTTGGTATTCAGTGCATTATTCGAGGGAGGTCTGATGACACTGTTACGGTATCAAGGTAGCAAGATGCGAAGCATACATAATGTTTGCAAGCTGCAGGAGGAAGGCTGTGCAGAAATGGGTTCTGCAGACAGAGAAGTGTTCTGTTTCCAAATGGTGGCAAACATAGGATTTATTGTGCTGATCTTCATGTCTTGGTGCACCTGGTAACCACGAGGGTTTGTATCCCTGAGTGGGTGAATTGTTTTTACCTACAACACAGGGAGAACACGGAAACCATGCCCAGGAGGAGCCCCAGGGAAAGCGCCAGGGCTAAACCCTCCTCAGCATGGGACAGTTTCCTCACGAAGGTGAAATGAGTTCCCACCTCATGTCTTCCTCTTGTCTTTTCTGAGGGCTCTCTAACCTTCATTAACACAAGTATTCAGTTAATGCAGGCTCTTAAGTGCAGCCTTAGCTTTTCATATCCTGTCTTGGAAACTGCCTTGGGAATATCTAAAAGGCCCCGGATTTTCATTTCTTCATGACAAGCTGTTTTTTGTTTTAAACAGCAAGAAGATCTTTGTGCATGAAAAATTTGCTCAGCGACTACCAGTACCAGGCAGTTCTGAGGAAGCTATGTTCAGTGTAAAACTATAGGGCAAGTGGGTGTGAATTATCTTACAGATGCTTTGTTTTTTTTCCCCTTTTTTCTGAAAGTAAGTGATATTAACTCATGGTCAACACTGTGTGATATGCTGGAAGTGAATTTACGCCAAGTGCTACTTTGCATCTCCCTCTGATTTTGACATAACTGACCAGTATGAGACACCAGATTCTAGATTGTGTGGCTCATTGGTTTGTTGTAGGAAAGCAGTTTTGATGTTCTTCCACAGCTTTTGGTGAATACCTCACACAATGAGTGTCTCACAATATCAGAGCAGCTCATTCTGCTTCACAATCTCTAATAGTTCAAAGAAGGATCCAAAATGATGCAGTAGAATTGATTTTATTCAAAATAAGGACCACAAGAAAACAAAGATCAAAGGGATCCTGTGATGCTCTTCAGTTCGTCCTCCTGCTCCTAGAGAGGATCAACTCTGCCTGACAAAATGTCGGCAAATATTTCAAGAGGAAGATCATTCGTGGCCAACTGTCCCTAATAAGTAATCGGATCTGTTTTGGATATGCCATCACCTGTGTATATTTTGTGAGTACAGCTTAGGTGTTCATGCTTCAGTATAGTCTAGCACAGGCATGGTCATGAAGTGACCTTTTAAATCCTTTCTCTAAAAGCACCGTGTAGTCTGAGCTGTCTTGCCTGTGGGTCAGAAGGGCAGAGCCATTCTGCAAGTGCTTTTTGACACCCAGCGCAGCTGGATGCTGGTCCAGTGACTGGTGAGACTCTGTTCTCCCACCCCACCCTTCTTTCTAAAAGCACCTGTGATCACTTTGCCGTTGGATTTAGAAAAGGGTGTCCTGAGGTGGTTAAGATTTTCCAGGCAGCATTTTTAAACTATTTATGCAGACATTATTTCCTGGGCCTGTGATGTTGACATGTGAATATAAATGTCCTATGCGTGACTCTGGATGTTGTCACCGAAACACTGATGCTCAGATATGGTGCGACCCTCGCATCGAGGAGGTGCCAGCAGCTCCTGCTGTAATGACAGCAAAACGACCCTGACTTTTTGCTATTGAACAAGACCTGTGTCAAACAGAGCCTGGAAACAAGATCTATTTCCAGCTCTGCTCTGTCTGTCTCAACTTGGCCCCCATTTACATTCCGTCCCTGTCCCTCCCTTTGTAAGATGAGCATAATAATGCATGTCAGCCGTTAAATGCTGGTGCCAGGTGTAAGCAAAATGAAATACATGAAGCATCAAATGTAAAGCCACAAGTGAAACACTCTCTACAAGTGCTGTCAACTTGTCATTGCATCGCTCAGATAACAGCGGTACAAGTATCGCTGTGCTCATGTATCTGGTGTTTGGTTCTCAGAGATATTCTCATGTAAGTGAAAGCAAATCTCCCAAATTGCACATGGATTTATTTTCCATTTAGTTGCTTCTCTGAGTAGTGGCCCATCAACATTCAGCTGAGTAGCACAAGAGCACCCTGCAGATAACCTTCCCACAGCAGAGATCAACTTGTTTTCAAAGTGATCGCAGGCTTAAATTTGAGACAAAACATATGATTGATATGCCATGGTTTAAAGAGTCAAACTAATGCCTTATGATTCATCTATGATTTATAAGTAAGCGCTCGCACTGATATAATGATGGGATCACTTGATGACTCATGAGTGATTTAACGCGTGTGCAAAGTTCCCGTGTGTGTCACTCGGTGAAACTTCAGGCTGAACCCACAAGTTCGCTGCCTCAGCCGTGCCCTCAGGCCGGTTCCCCAAAACACCTGCTGAAGTGCAGCAGGGAGGCCAAGGGTGCTTCTCTTCTACCACTCGACCTGTCCTCTCCGAAGTCCAGGCGGAGGTGGTATGAAAGGTAGACGCACAGTGACATGTTCCCAACGTTGTGTTGTTGCGGTTTCTCTTCTCCAACAAACAATTGCTATGGCAACCTCGCTGCTGCTCAAGTCTTCTCACCTCCTATTTATTCTAAAACACAGACACAAATTGTGACTGCTCCAAACACTTACATATTTAAGCCCTTAAAAACTTCAGAGAAGAAGCAGGTGGCAGAGAAACGCGATCAACCCAAAGCACAAGGTGACCCTGCAAGGCTTTGTTTATGTGCAAATTTCATATCTGAATTTTGGCAAGGAAATTATAGCTTTCATTGATGTTATGCTTTTCTGATGAAATAGGGAAGGCTTTTCTGGCCACGGCAGGCTGATACATGGTGGTGTTGCTCAGGGAGGAATGATGCAGAGTGCTTGGCCTTCCTCTTGGATGCCACAGCATGCCCAAGGGCTGGGGGAGATGAATCCACTAAAATGAAACATTTATCAAAAGGCAGTTCGCTGTAAACATTTGCAAGGTGTAAGAAGTTCATGCATCACCTCTCAGGTGATGCTCAACTGGAAGGCAAAAAGACAAAAAAAATCCCCCCAAAATCCAGGATAGGGCACAACTGCATCTCCTGTTCCCAGCAGGGTTTGCCACCACACACGCAACCCTGGGCACCTGCAGGTCCACCAGACTGCTGAGCTCTAACAAGACACTTTCACCCTCCCCTCATTTTTTAAAGATTTAAAGTTATTACTAAGATGCTTGCTTTTTTTTTTTTTCAGTTACCTGTTGTTTTGGGGACCAATGTATGTAGGAATTTGAAGGAAAGATTCGCCACAAGGATCTTCTGCACAAGGTTGCTGGAGCCTCTGAATGGGCTCTGTCTGAGGGACGCCGGGTCCCTTTGGGATGCACGACATGGTGCCTGCTTGCTTCCTGAATCATCAGGATTCTTTTTCTACATGAAAGAAGAGTTTTTCATTAGAGAAAGAGTAACTATGATGTTTCTGAGAGAAACCTTTGTGTCTCTGCTCAGAGCATTCCTGCCCTGCTTTATCTCCTGGTACAATCTAAATAGCAGCCCTGAGAAGGGACTCCTCAGACCAGCTTCTGATGCTGATGCTGATCGAAAACTCATCTTTTCCAGCTTGGGCTGCATATGAATCTCTAGATCTAAAATCTGTTCTTGGCCCTGCCACACAGCATGAATTTTGGGAGAATAATTTGAATTGTCTCTGCCTGACCTTCCATGCACTCAAAGTGAGGATAAGAGGAATCAATTTGTTGAGGTTTACGAGATTCATCACAATCATGCTTTGAGATCTGATTCACAGGACAGAGTTCAAGCATTTATTGTTTTCTTTGGCTCAGGTTTCTCCCTGTAACAGTGGTCATGCTCTAAAACTGTTCGTGTGAGAGGTTTGATGCAAACCCCTAGAAGGAAATCAGGAACGGTGGAAGGAAAACACAGACGACTATATGGCGGGGGGGGGAAGGTTTTCCTGCAGAGGTGAGTCAGTTCCAGGGGAGGAGGATGGCTACATCCAAAAATAACAGTGCTAGAAAACAGGCACACACAGCTGCCCCGAAATCATCGTCCAGTTAGGGACTATGTTGGGTTTCATTTGCCAGTTTCTTCTCTTTATTCATCAAGCAGGTTTCTCATCTGCACTGAATGCCACCAGACCTATGTTTGTATTTCTGGAGTACATGTTAATCTGGTCTTTGAGAAATACCCTGGCCACATTCATCTCTGGGTCCACAGGCAATTCAAAATGACCCTGAGGAAGGCATTTGTTCCCAAGAGTCAGTTTCTATTTCCTTACATTTTTGTTAAGGTAAGTTGATTAACATGCATTTTCGTTCAGATTCTTATTGTTCTCACTAATCACTCTCTTGTGTTCAGGCTGATTATACTGAATATTCTGATCCATGTTACTCTTTGGATAATGCTGGTAACAAGCATCTTTTCTTTAGTTTTCCTACAGTGACACTGCTGCTGAAGGACTTCTCCATCCGCTGTGACTCTGCAAGTAGTGCTGGCTGTAACAGAAATATTATACTGAATGATTAACCCCTAGTATGTTTAAAGCAACCTCTTAACTATTGGATGTGGTTGTTAAATAAAGAAACAGATCCCTTTAAAATCCAGACTTTTTCTATAGAACAGGATAACAAGATCTTCACATTAAAAAGCTGACAGTTAAATTACTCTATATGAAATGAAGTCTAGTAATACCCAGGTCTGTCACTTAGATGGGAGTGTGAAAGCATAAACCAGTCAGAAATGATCCCCCACGCAGAGAACTGGCCCTGGCATTTTACCTACATTTGTCTGTCTCAGGAAGGGAGAGAGGAAGGAAGGAGGAGATCTTCAGACAAGAGAAAGCAGTGCCTGTCTCTGCCTGCAAGACTCCCCCCTAAAATCCTCATGCAGCTGCAGGCTGGCAAAGAGCTGGCTGGCTTACTGACCATGATAGCCTCCCTCCAGCACCCTCCCAGTGACCAGGGTATGTGCCAGCCTCCCTCCAGAATCCTCTCAGTGTTTGGGAGGAGTTCCCAGCAAGACAGTGTGGTCCAGCTTGTATAAATGGCAAGATACATGAACCAGGGCCATGATGTTTTTGGCCAAGCAGGAACCTGGTGTGTCCCATGTATGTGAGAAAGGCCAGGAGGAGAGCGTGAGAGGTCAGAAGAAGCTCCTGTCTCAGCTGACTCCAAATAATTAGGCTCAGAAGGAAACAGAGCCTTCTCCAGGTTATCTCAACTCTCCTCCTCATCCTGGCTAATGCAGACTGATAAACCAGGAGCATCGCTGTACCCTACAGCATCTCTGTGCTCACTTGTTTTCAGCTGCAAAACAGATTTCCTACATCACGACCAAATTTAAAGTAATTCCACTTGCTTTTGTACTTAAAGCACAGGTTGAAATATGCCTTTTTTTTTCCTCCTTGATATGCTCACATAGTGCTTCTTCATACTTCTAGAAAGAACATATCACAGGTACCATATCAGACCACAGCAGTCTGTTCAGTCCAACAGGCTGGATTTATGCTGCGTAGTTGATTATGGGCAGCAATTTTTGACCTAATGTCACTTCATAATGATTGCCCAGCCTATTGCAAATGTCCAGTTAGAGAAGGACTATGTCAGATGATACTGGTATCATATTAAGTGCAAACATTGTTCGTAACGCATCCAAATTTTGTAAGTAGTTAAGCAGGGAAAAAACACGTACTGAATATTCCAGGCATTCACTGAAAATCTGTGTGCTTTGAACTTTGCTGCAGATAATTTTAATAGCATCCTAATTTAATAAGGTATTTATCAGCTGGGAATAGCTAGTAATGACTTCAGTGGAAACGAGAGTTTGTTTTGATACAGCTCAGAGTTTAATGTTGAAACGTAAGCTCTACCTGACCTATGAGAAAAGCGCTGCTCTCTCTCCAGGACCTCTTCATGGACTCCATAATCTGTAGGCTTGTTTTCTTGACATTGATTTAATTTTTATCTAGCTGATATTCCCTATGCTTTAGGAAGGCCTGAGAAGAGGGTTTTCTTATTTAAAGAAAGAAAAATAAAAATCTGTTTTTACTGGCTCAGTAGGATGCACAACTGTTTAATACATAGCTTCAGGTTTTTTATTAGTTAATATTAATAATGAAAAGGCAGTATAAATGGGGGGGGGGGGGGAAGAGGTAGTTCATGCAAAACTGTATCAGCCTTGGTCCACACTGAGGAACAAGGAGGTGGATTTGTGGGTGCTGGGTGATGCAAGGCACTGACGTCACAACACATCCCCTCACTCCAGTGCTGCTGGTCTGAACCCAGTTTGTGCTGCACATCTCAAGATACGGTTCCTCAGTGCAGCCCAGTGGCTAGTGGGTGAGGGTTTAAATACCAAACCAACTGCAGAATGGACCAGTTTTTTGTTAGCAGAGTGTGGAAAGGACTGCGAGCAGCCCATGGGCAGGGCAGTCCCTGACGACGGGTGCGAGGAGGTATGTGAGACTCAGAGGATGGGCAGGGACCTCGCTGCCACTTTCTGTCATCCTCCCATCCTCTCACAGTCAAATTCAATCCCTTCTTCAAACTCACTGGTGGTTTTTTTCCACTCTCTGCTCCCCTGGGAAGCCTTTCTCAACCCTCGCTGTCTAGCAGGACAGAATCGCCTTTTCATGTCCAGGCTGAAGCTGATCCTGAGCTGAGCAGCCCGTTTACTCTTGCAGCACGTGCTGACACCAGCCCTGCTGTCCCCTAGCTTAGTTCTCCTCCTCCCTGATGTTGGCTGCACTAATAGAGTTCACTACCATCCACTCTTTCTCCTATCTACTAGGCTAAATCAAGCCTAGTTTCCTCGTGTTGGCCAGGCTTTTCCCTTGGATCATCCTCAAAGCCCTTCTTTGAGCCTGGTCCACGTTGGACTTCCACAGGACAGCCTGTGGCTGGGCTGGCACCACCTCTTCTGTAATGTCATTAGCTCACTCGTGCATTTCATGCCAAGGTAATTCCTTAATATATTAAATAAGTTCAGCTCCAAGACAGTAAAACTGAAGAAACCCCTTGAATGGGGAAGTTTTGTAGAACAAGCAAGGACGGCGCCAGCCCTCATGCTGTGAATTCAGATAGCCTCATGGATTTCAGTTTATAATGAGTTTAAACTTGTGACATTTCAGCAAATTCGCGCATTGCATTTTTAAGAAAAACATTAATTGGGATCTTCAGGCAGAAATTATCTGGATATCTGTGGATTTGAAGGTAACCTCCACCTGTAAGTTCTCAGGACCTGTAAGTCATAGGTCAGAGCACAGGGTTAGGGAAAAAATCACTTCTCAGTCAGAAAATCGGGGCTGCAACAGCCAAAGGTGGATCTTTCTGTGTGAAAAATCAAGGTAATATGCTGAAGCTGAGGGCAGCATGCACACAGATCTTGGCTTTTACTGTGGGGTTAAATCCAATCATTCACATACAATGAGAATGCAAGAAGGAAAAATGAGAATTATATGTCTGTAAAGTGACAGGAAGGGCTAGCCTAGGGTATTCCCTGAGAAGCTAGTCTGAAAGTCTGTATTGGAAAGCTTGTCTGGACTATTATTTTGCTGACAGCGCTATCGCGAGGTCTCCATAATTGCTCTGGAAAGATCTTGGATTCAAGCCTCAGTCCATTCAGTAATGAAAGAGGTTTGTAGTTTAAAATCCTTATAAAATGAAAATATTAACTGTTCCATAAACAGAAATTCTTAAGGTGCTGGGTGGAAGGGTTGAGTAAAGACCCTGCTCTGCTGCTTCTCCGAAAAAAACTTGTTAAACATACTGTAAAATCACTTTTAGCCTGGACTCAGTTTTCCGTACTCTAGTCATTGATTTCCTAGTGTGGACAAATAAGGGATTTTCCAGGCATATTGCAGCAGCACAACCCTTTTCTCATGAATTCCTGGCAAATAATCCTGAAAGGGATGAGGCCACATTCCCAGACAAAAATTCTGGGGTGGGATGGCTTGCAGTGGAACTACCGCTGATCTGGGTCAGTCTGCCCTAAAATCTCACTCATGCACTGACAACCTGGGCTACTGGCAGAGAATTGTCTCTGCCCACAAAAGGTGGGGGTTAGAACTAAATGATCTTTGAAATTCCTTCCAACCGTAACCATTCTATGAATCTATGATCTGGGATCTGTTGGGATCTTAGAATCATAGAACCATTTAGGATGTGAGAGACCTTTAAGATCATCAAGTCCAACTATTAATCTAGTACTGCCAATTCCACCACTAAACCATGGCCCTAAGCACCACATCTACATGTCTTTTAAATATCTCTAGGGACGGCAACTCTTCTTCCTGACTACCTGTTCTGCATGCTTTTACTTTGATACCTCAAAAAATAAAGATAGTCAAAAGGGCATGAATGCCCACCATGAGCAAGAGGCCCTGACACAAATTTCTCCCATCTGAGACATCAGAGAGTCCATACCAGGGTTGGTTTTGGTGGGGAACACAGAACAACCCTTCGGGACCTAACACTGTTCAGGAGGTGCCTGCACTGTTTGCTCCATGCTCACATCCCATGAAGCCCTTGTCTTGGGCACGGGAGTGTGTGCACACTCGTGTGCGTGTGGTGGAGGCGACAGGGGACTGAGGATGAGCTCCCCTCTGGTGCTGCCCATGGCACGTCTCAGCTGTAATAAACACCCTGCTTTGATTTTCATAGGACAGCTGCATCATGGACCCAAGGGTTGCTAGCAGAAGACAGAAGAGGCCTTTCAAACTAAAAAAGGCGGAAGGATGCTGTGAAGATGTGTCTTAAAGGCCATTAGCCATACTTCTCGAAACTCATGATTTTGGCTTGTGGGCTGATTTATTGCTGCATTTAACCCAGATCACTCTCTTACCAGTTTCTGGAGAGCATAAGAGGGAGGCACTTTGTTAGCAGTGCTAACAAAGACACAAATGGGAGTTAAATACTTGCTTCTCTTACACTGCTTACCAAACCACAGCCCAAATTTATTCTGGACTTACCCTGGGAAACCTCTTTCTGGAGTTCCTTAAATAGGATTTAACTTCCTTTCCCTATCAAGTTTTTGATTTTCTTTGAGTCGGTTGTCTCCCTGTTTGTCAGGAGAGTGCAGGCCACCAGCTCAGGCACACAAAATAATGGTTAAAACCATCACTTCAAATTGCAGGTTTGTAAAAGGCTTCTCAAAAACACATAATCCCGATATTGTGAAACCATAAGACACACAGGGTTCTGCGTATGCGGGGATGTTCACACTGGAAATTTAGCAGGTGTGTTATTACAAGCAGTACCTGGTATATTATCTGGAGAAGGTGGGAGAAGAACTAAATTTGCTCTCTGATATTTCAACAGCAGAGCAAGCATAAAAGCACATCATGGTGTGAGCAATTCTGAAATTAGACCTAGTTGAACTACTCATTATAAAATGCATTCAACACGTATTTGTTTCTGTTCTGGTCATCATGTAGCTCATGAATCAGCCCTGATTTTCCCTAATTGTACCAACCCTCGTTAAGCAGGTTGAACAAATGACAAATTTTTAGCCTCCTGGCTTTCCAAAGGGTTTTCCTCAACTACATGTGGCACAAAGCCCTTGTCGAGTACAGCAGCATGTTTACCTGCAATTTAGCGCCCATCTCTGGTATTTTTACAGCTACAGCAAGAAGATAAACCCTTAATAAGCAGAAAATGTTCTGTTAAAATCAGGGAAATACCAGGACTTGCAAATGTGACATTAATACCTAGTGATTGTTTGAAACTGCTCTGAGCAGTATTTCTCAAAATGCCTTAAACCCTCTCTGCATTAAAATTGCTCTACGTGAACAGTGTACATGAAATGCATAGATTATTCACGCTGATTATTTACTTGCAAAGCCTTGACAGCAGCCAGGGAGGGAAGGAAAAATGGTCTGCATCTCTCCAAGCCAAGAATGTGGATTTTCTTGCTGTTCATCCCCAGTTCTCCCACTTTATCTCATGACTCAGCTGCCTGATGCAAGAATTTGCAATTGCAGCTTTGCTGATTAGCTACCTACGTTGCATACCATGGTTCCTAGGCTTCACGTGCAATTTTGAAAGGTGTATGGGTTTTACAAATTTGCTTTTGAAAAGCACTTTACTGTCCCGTTTTGTGAGTTTTCCTCTGACAAGCCCTAGCCACCTGAACATGAATGCCAAGATGCAAGAGCCAGAGTTAGGTCAAACCAAGACTCATTTCTCCTCTTAAAAAGCAGCCCAAATTGCTTAGCACAGGTGATAACCTCAGCGCAGAAAGGTTGCTCTGAGCAAGCTACGTCCGAGTGCCAGCGAGCCCGAGACACCATCGATCCAGCCCCTTGTTTTCCACCAGCTTGGCTGGGAAACTGCCTGCTAGCAGGCTCTGCCTCCTGCCAGGGGGCTAAAACTCCACGGATGAAGCCATAACTAAACGGCAGAGGAAAGTTCCCACTGTTTGTGCCTGCAACCGAAATAATCTCTCCCGGACCATGCCAGCTCAGCTGGAGGAAAGGCCCCGGGGGCTGAAATGGTCTCTGCTTCCTGTTTTTCTCTTCTCTGAGTAAACGGGTTTCTAAGGTCTCCAGAGACGTCCCTGAACCAAAACCTCCGATCTCAGCATCCTTGAACTTTTGGCAAGCTTGGATTCAGCTCTGGATGCAGAGATTGGAGGTCAGATGTATTTTTAATAATATTTATCCTCAGAAGGCTCTGCCCGTCCTCCCTGCACCGCGCAGGCACCGCAGGAGAGCTGCTGTACCTGTGAACTAACAGGAGATTAAATGAGAAGGATAAATCTCAGCTTAACAAGCACCGTGCCATTTTCCTTTGCCATTGTGCGTTATATGAATTACAAAAGTGTGTCCTATATGAATTACAAAAGTATGTCCGTGTCAGTGAGGTCTGTTTTTGGCAAACCCCGCTGACACCGTGGGGGTAGCTGGGGAAGAAGCCGCTTCTTCCTGCCCCCTCCTTTGTAGGTTTTTCCAGCAGTGGGTGAAACATCAGCAACGCACTTTAGCATCCAAAAAAGTACTTTCCCCTAAAAGTCTTGGGTTTACAACACTTCCATTAGTCTTCCCTTTATTTTCAGGCAATTGATTTAGGGGATACAATCTTTATAAATGTAGCTAATAAAATTAGTGGTCTGGCCTGAGACATAAAATTGAAGAAAACCACCAATATTTTTGCTGGTATTTACTGGTCCCCTAGGAAATAGGTCAAATCAGTAGAACTAGATTGTTCAGGCACATATTGTAACTTTTTGGCCACAATTCATATGAATTTCAGTTAGCCTTTTGCTCCCAGTTATCATTAAATACTGATTGTTAAAACATGAATTAAGAATTAAGGTCATTATCCTCAAAGCCTCATGGAAAAGGACAACCCCCATTTTTTCAACCCCTTTAGCCTGAAAAGGGGAAATTTTACTTTTAGAAATTAAGAGTCTGGATAGCAATTTTAATTTTACTATTTTATTTTATTTTATTTTATTTTATTTTATTTTATTTTATTTTATTTTATTTTATGTTATTTTATTGTTGGTGTCCGTGGGATGAGACTGGTGTCTGGTGTGTGCCCTGACATGTGTCCCATTGGGCATAATATGCCCAATGGGCATATTATATATGCCCATATGGGCATAAACACAAACCTCACAGAGAGCACTGTGGTAAACTGGGTTGCGCAGGGGGTTTGTCCGTCCCAGTTAACGTGCTCTGGAAAACTCCTTCCATATATAATTTTGGCCATGCGCCCCATAGAAGTGTTCAGTGGTGCTTCTGACGATGCTGAACGGTGCTTGCAAGCACTTTGGCAAGGCTGCGTGTCAAATCCAGCTTTCTAGCCAAGACTGCTGGTGTCAGGTGATGCTAACCTGCACTTTCCTCACAGTTTCCCAACTGCAGTCCTAAAAGCATGTGGGTAAGGTTTTGGCATCCCCTCGCCCCTGTGTTCATGGTGCCACTTTGTCTTTCAATAAACTACAGCTATGGGGTAGCGAAAATGATGCGCAAGTTCCTGGGTGCAATCTCAGCAGCATTTGTGTTCTCATGCTGTTGTGATGAGCATGTCGTTATCGAGCTCACAGAGAAATGACTTCCGAGCCGAGGGAAAGAAAGGAGCTGGAGCCTCCATCTGCAGCCTCCCTGGGTAAGTGAGGCTTTCTACCTATTAAAACACCAATATTATTCCATTAAAGTAGAACTGAGTTCCTCCACCAGCTAATGTGCTATTACTTATTAATGTAAAACCACCACCGTGCTGGTTAGTGAATTATCTGTCTTCCTGCAACCAGTTTTTATTTGTCTCACAGGGGTTACTTGCACTTTAGGATTTGTTGCCTGGCACCAGAAGCAGATGCTTCTGGGCATGGCCATGTGCACACAACCTCTGATCCAGCAACTTGCCCCGGGGTAGGGACACTGCAGGACCAAACCTGGACATCTCACCACTACAAACACCTTCCCATGGGTGAACTGCAGAGGACACATGAATGCAGCCACAGAAGATCACTTGTGGAAACCCCAGAGCAAAACATTTAGGTTTTTTAAAGGAGAGTTGCTTTTCTTCTGACTACATACACTGTGTTGGGGTTGGGTGTCGTAAGACAATTTTAATGCTGGTGAACTCGTTGGAGACACCAAAGGCTGAAGAGATGGATGCTCCTGAGAGAACAGTCGCAGCTCAGAATCCTCCACTTAACAACTACCACAATGCAAGCTGATGCTTTCAGTTACTCATCTTTATTAGTTTTAACTCAAATATCACCTCTTGCCCCAGACCTGCAAGTTCTAGGGTGTTCCTATACATCGCAACTTATGTCTTGCCAATAAGAATCTAGCAAAGGTAGCTTCTATGTTAATGCAAAGGCGGCTTTAAAAACAAAAATGAAAGAAAATAAATGAATTTGCTCATGAAGAAAAGACATCTAGTTATAACCACCAAATCTGCCCTCTGATCCAAGGTAGCATTTCTTCTTGGGCAAGAAGAAAACGGGTGTGTGTGCAGGAGGGGTTATTTTTTTTTTTTTGTACTTCATACTTTGTGTGCTTTCACATGTTTATTTGGGGATTAATTACCCCACATGAAAAGGGGTCTCATCCTCTAGTGTTACCTGGAAGCTAAAAGCTTCAGAAGAAGGGAAGCTGCCTCCTAAGTAAAGGCATTAGGCAAATAGATAATGGCTTTTAGCTTTCTGTTTCCCAAATATTCTCTGTCCCTATGAGAGTTTCATAAATCACCCTCTTCAGAGCTGCTCTCAGGCTGGTCTTTGCAGTCAGATGTGCACAGTGCTTTGGAAAGCTATCAGGCACAGAACTGCCTATCTCACTTGTGGGAGAGACCACGTTGTGGGCTCTCTCTGGGAGTCCATACGTGACTGGATGGGGAAAGCTTGTGCTTTCAGCTCAGTGCAGCATCCACAGTCTGGAGATCCCTTCCTGAAGCCCAGGGCAGCCAATGCTTCGCTGAGCTCAGGAAGCATCTCTGAGGACAAAGCCACTGGTGGACATAAAGTCTGCTGTTGCCAGCAAAGGCCATCTTGCCCAGGAAGAACAGTGGCATAGCAGGAGCATGTGGCTGATTCGCAGTGAAGATATAATGTTAATTAACTTCTTGGAATTAACTAACCGAATCTCTTCTGTTTGGTGCCTACCTTGACCTCTCCTCAGCAGAAGTGGCAGGAGACCTAGGTCTCTTCCTGTCTCCTACCACACTAAAGGCTTTCTGCTGGAAGTGCTTCTGCCCATGCCCCAGCGTGACAACCATGTCCTCCAGTCTTCAGGTCATCTCCTCCCACACACTGTCTAACCTCTTCCTGATCTGCACCACCCTGGATATGTTCTTGTCTCACCCAGGTGCCACTGATGCTCCAGCGCAGCCGTGTTGTCCCAGTATGGGGGTCTGGATCACACTCAGTTCTACATTCAGTCCTGTGTGGGTTGTTTTGAATGGCTTCTCATTGCTTTTTTTTTCACATACTTGCACACTGATCCAGCAAAACATCTCACTGATGACCCCATACAAAAGCTTTTTGAAAGTTAGCAAAAACTAAAAATCCCTGATGAAGAATTCTGTGGGACAGCTCAAAAACTTCCATCATTATGTTACTTTCCTGTACAGCAATGCACTTCTTCTAAAATATGATGCTAGTAATCCCTTCTTCTGACTTTTGAAATAAGCTGATTTGGGTAAACCTGCTCTGTTCTGAGGAAGATGGGAAAAAGTTGGGCAGGTTTCGACGTTGGTACTGATCTTTGTAGGAAATGGTGTCAGGAGGTGTCCAGAACAACTGGTGCCAAAGGCTGTGAACATTCTCCAGCCTGGTGCTGGAGGTACAAAAGGAGAGTGAGGAGATGATCAGCAGGGAGGACAGAAAATGATGGCTGATGATGTACTATGTCTATTTGCTGACCTTTCCTCCCATGAGCAGCAGTCTTTGTAATGCAACATGTACATGCCAGGAGCTAGCAGGATGGAGAAAATGGACTCAGGTGTCTGGTGACAACGATACGGGGAACAGGAGATCGTAGATACAGGCTGTACTCTGTCCATTACAGTTTTATTGCATTTCTTAGGTGAAATTGCTTGAATGACCATAATGGTTCCAGACTGGAAGGTGGCCTTTAAGAAGCCACCATATGTTAGAGCAGGCACGGTAGCTGAAAACTCCCAAGACCACACTTGCTCTTGGTCTTGCTTATGTCATTGAAAATAGCACTTTAAGGAAAAATACTTCTGAAATAATATATTCCAATCACTGTAATATGGAAGGGAAATGACACAGCCAGCTGCATAATAAATAGAAAACCAAACAAATCTGGGGCCAGATTTGTCAAGCGACTGTTTTCCTCAGTCTAAAAGAAGCATATGCTAATCAGAGCAACAACATTTCATTTTATATTGTGCAGACTGCTGTGCAGTGGCTGGACAGGCAGGAATCAGGCTCAACATGGCCGAACATTTTGGGGCACTGCAGTGCTGCGGGGTGGCATGATCCCCAGGCAACAGGCCAGATTCCTTTTGGGGCCACTGGTCCACAGGGCTGCTGGGCTCCTCATGTGATGCAGCCTCGAGGATGCACACAGACATGTAACGTGTGAGTAACCTGATGAGAAACAAGCATTTGAGCTTGAGCAGTTGCACACAGAGTGGTGTTTGGCACCTATACAGGATTTTTCTGGGAAACACAACCTTATTTCAACAACTGTGATTCCTAATAATTTTTTTTTGCCTTTTTGTGCCCCCTATTACTCTGCAGTGGTTGTAATTACTTACTTTGCAAAGGCGATGCGAGGTTTGATTAGCCCGAATGTGCAAATTATTTGGGAGATGGGGAATGTTTCCTCATATAGGAGCTAAATATCATTAGCTCTAGTAATTGGAAGAAGGCACAAATTTCTTTCAACTAACCAAAACAAATGGTTTCTTTGACTATTGATTTGGCTCATGATTTTGCAGGGATTACATTATAGGCGGCTCAGAATGTCACCTATAAAATACAGGTAAAATTCAGGTAAAATCCAGACTAGGAGCATCTTACTGCCACTGGAACTGTACAGCTACTCGAGCACAACCCTGCCACCACCCTACCCCAGACCAGGAGCTCATGGATTTACAGAAGGCTGGAAAGGGAAATGAAAATAAGGATCTGCAACCTCCACAGTGCCTGCTCTTCCTAAAGCCATTGACAGGATGGACCCACATCCTTTATCTAGTTGCTAATAAAGCAGTCCTCCTGAAATAATTAATTAAAAATGTGGTTTTCACTCTCCCCCTCTCCCCTATGACTGTGTAATGGCACCTCATTCTTTTTCACATCTGTTGTCACCCATTTCAGGGGTCACTCAGGGTATGGGGCAGCCTATGTGCTCATGTCCCAGCAGTGCCAAATCCTCTTGAGTTGAGACAGAAATACACATTTCACACTCCTGTTTAAACGTTAAATTACCAAATGAATCCTTTCTCAGTTCCTCCCTCTCTTTGGGTGATTTTCAGACAGAGGAGACTGAGCCGTAAACAACTTTTTTTTTTCATCATTGGCTCACTCCATAAACGGTTATTCTGACTGCACTGTCGCAGGTTTTATTGTGTGATTAGGCTGACAACGCGCTAATGCTCTGCCCTAGACCTTCCACATTCTTTAGGCAGAATTTACACATCAAGGAGAAAAAAAAAAGGAAAAAAAAACCACAAAAAAACCCCACGAAACCAAGCCCCAACAAACAAAATCACTACGAACAGAGGAAGCATTTTCTGTACTGGAAATTTTGATGCATCTTCATGCCTCACTTTGTAAGGTCACTCTCTGAACCCTGCAGCCTTGGTCAGCTGCTGTTCCAGCATCTCCTAAGCCGTTCACTTGACCTTGAAGGCTCTGTCATCTGCTTCACCCACATCTCTGGTCCCAAGTGGTGAAAGCAGATGAGGGCTGTCACCAGAGCAAAGTGAGTGTGTAACACACTCCCAGGACTGGGTGCAGCCTGAGCACAGGCACAGTGGCTTTGCAGCTCCCACCACTGGCAGTGGTGCAAAGGCAGAGGTGAGCTAAGGGATGCCACATCTTGGGGATCTCACCGCGAGCTGGTCTGGGTTTATTCCACTTTGTACCTGAAAGTTTTTCCAGCTGTCACAGAAGCTGAGGACAACTCTGCTCACCTGAGGCATAAAACACAGGTATAATTTATTTCCACATAGCTATTCCCCTTTCTGTATCTCTTCCTGGGATTCGAGCACTTTTGCACTGGGGGAAGCATGTTCATGCTTGGAGGACGGATGTTTTTCAGTGCACTGATGCGGTTAAGGCAGTGCAGTTCCTTGTGCAGACAAATCCAGATCTGCCCTTCTCAGGTTGGGCAGAGTTAGACCATCCCTGGGTGTCACTGGAAAGTCTCAGCTGTGAAAGAGCTGTTTCTACCTACCTTGTCTCAGCAAAAGATGGAGTTTGGACCAGACGAGGACCATTGTGAAATAACTAACAGTAGAACTTCTTTAAACAGTCAAACAGAGAATTTTTCTCCTGTTTTTTTTGCCAGTGCAGGAAAGAGTGCAACAGGACTGGTTAGAAATACCCTCCCTACGCTGCTTTGCAGCTTCCCTTTTGGGCAAACCTGAATGATCTGTCCCTACTTTTTCTGGTGTGGTTATCATCTGCTGCATGTTTTTTGCAACTGTCAGGCTTGGGGGACAAGAGCCCGTGGGGCACTCCTTGGGTCCAGCAAATCTCAGGGTAGGGAAGACTGTGCACTTCAGCCCACACCAGACAAGGACTGCCAACATTTCCCATTGGGAAGATACAAAGATTGCTCTACCCAGCAGCTGCTAGTGTGGGAAGCCTCTCATTCTCCAGCTGATGATCCTTTTTAGGGTATTTTTCTAGCAATGCTAGTTGGAAGTTTCTTGCTTCTGCTTCCCTTTCTGCAATTTCCAAGCAGAGAGGAAAAGCAGGGGAAGCACCAGGGAGAACCATAAAAAAGTTCAGACCTGGAAATCACAGAGACGGACTTGCTGGGCTGTGACTGGTGCTGGGTAAGGAGCATTTCACAGTCTGGGGTGGTTGCTCAAATCCTGGGTGCTGCCATGAATTTCTGGCTTGTTGAGTTGGAAGTTTCTGGTGTTTTCAACTAGCTCTCATTACAGGGCTTGCCCCCAGCTCTCTGCAGCCTGCACATGGACCTGTTTGTGCCTGAGCTGAGGTGCCATGCATCCTCCTCCAACACTGTGGACCCAGACAAGGGGATTATTGCACGTGCAGTCAAAAAAATGAATCCACAGACTAAGCCTGACATTTCTCATGAGGAGGTGCTTTTGACTTATCTATTATTTAACCATAACTCTAGGATGGGAACAGATCTAATAAGAGACATCTTATTGCCTCATTGCTGCTTCCTTACACACCCCAGGCAATCATCTTTCCTGAGAGTTTATTTTCATATTTAACCACATGTACACATTTAAGACTCATTTCACTGTAGCATCCCAGTTTTTGGTATGGCAGGTACCACCTTAGAAGCCAGGCACATGTGTAGGCTGTGCTATGTGGGACTGCCCTGGACCCCAGTCGCCCCAGCTCATTGATGGAACATTTTCCCAGGTGTACCTGCTCTCTGCACCAGCATAAAGGGTGAAACTTTCCTTGTGTCCTCATGCCAGTGTGCCGAAGAGGACACGTCCTATGGCACTGAGAGCAGTTAGGCACCTTGAGACGTTTTTCTAGTCCTATGAAATGAAATAAGTCTCTGAGATGGAAAGGAGGTGCAGAGCCTTTCCAAGGAAAAGTCAGCACAAAACAACAGCTCAGAGCTGGATAAAAACCTCAAGCCTTCCTCAGCTAAAGCCAGATTTGAGCTTCCTTAGGTATGAAGCATAAAAAAGGCAAATATACTGTTGTAAAGAAGCTAGGATAAGAGAAAGGCGTAACATTTTAGCTGGGCAACTATTTCTACTTCATTAAAATTTTTCTACTCCTATGAAAATATGTAGAAAACTTTGCTAAACTCACATACAAGAAACCATTCTTCAAAATGTTATTGGTTAGTAAACCCATTTAATATGTGAAAATAAACACTTTTTCTCCAGAGGTATGGCAATTTTATGTGCATTCCATATTTTCAGCTGTGTTTCTTTTTCCCGAAAGATGTGTGACCATGTGCCTGCAAGTGTTAATGGCCATGACTGAAAGGGGAAGAGTTCATAAAATTGCAGGTTTCATTAAGGTAATGATGGGTCCAAGCCAGAAGAAAGAGCAGCCAAATGCCTTTGCATATTAAAACCAGTTGCAGACAAGGACCTAATGAAGTCATTAGGCTACCCAGCCAGAGCAGAGATAAATCAGGCAGATTAACAAGAGCTTTTCTGATTACAGAAGCAAAGCAAGGCCTAGAGGGGTCCTGTCTGTGCGCATGGGGCTGAGTCGCCCTGGAGCGAAGCAGAGACATGGGGCTCCTTTCCAGTGCTCCCTCATTCTCAGAGGGGAAAAAAAAAAAAAGGAAAATGTCTGTTTTCTGGCTTGCAAAATAGATCCGATTTACACGGCGCGCTCACCTATCTGGAAAGTCTCCTTCCAGCCCTGCGTGGGGCAGAGCAGGCTGCACGCACGGTGATTAGGATCAACTGCGAAGGCTGGGGAGGAATAAATAACCCCGACCACAGCCCTGGCCTGTAGCCAGCAACTCACCAGAGCCTGCCAAGGCCCAAACCAGTTCAAAGAGACACCAACTGCATAGACAACCCCATCCACCTGCTGGCTGCTTCCTCATCCTCCTCTCTGCTATTCAAGCTTCAGAAGTTGCTGCCCTCTATCTCCACTGCTCCCAGTCAGGGAAATTCAGCCAACATCAGCTAAACATGGGGAAAAACCCCTTAAATCCAGTGTTTGGCTGGAAAAAGAGCATTTATCCACTGGGAATGGGACAATCTGTGGCTTTCCAGCACACGATAGAGCCCTTAGGGGGTTTGCATAACCCTGGGATGGAGGACTTGGAATCTGCATGGATGCAGATGCAGTTAGTTTTGCAGCACTCCACGCTTGTGCTTTTTTACTGTTTCTCTCTGAATCCTGCAAAACTGCCCTCCAGGTAACTAGGTAACTAGTGCGCCAGAGTTTATAAACTGCTGTGTTTAAAACATTCCAAAATTATCTTTTCTGCAGTCCAGATGGTGCATCGTGAATGCTTAATAGCATGGTATAAAAATTTTATTGGCAATCATGCGGGATGATCCGAACAGCTTACTTGTGCCTTTTCCCTCCATGCATAATGTGTCTGTTGAAGCCCATGCCAGAAAAACCCACCACTTCATCTTTTGTGCATGCGTGTGTGTACATACAATTATTAAATGCCAGCAGATAATATTGAAAGAAAATCTCCACAAGCCACCCTTTACATCGATGCTATCTTGAATATTCAGTTAACTCTCTGATTCTCCCCCTCATGGTGACATCTGCTCATTCAGTGTTTTCATCTCCTGCAAGTCCAGGTCTCCTGCTGACTTAAAGCACTGGTATGGTGGTTGTGTTGTGGGTCTGGTCCTTGTTGGGCTTCCCATTTCCCCAGGGACCCCCAGACTGAAGCACTGAGACTGCAAAGCCCTAGGGCAAGCTGCCAGGCTTGGAGCAGAAACTCTGGCTTGAATCAAAGCTCAAGCTCCACCAAGTCCTACTGCCTCCTCACAAGGCTTCTTCCCATCCACCAGAATAATCAAAGCTCCTTCCAGCAAAAGAGCTGCTTCCAAGGACTACTAAAGAGCTCTCCTAGCATCAATAGTCACATCTCTCTTTTTTTTAACATTAATATACCTCTTCTTTTCTCATTTTATTTTGCAAATAAAATCATAGATGACCAAAACAGGGCAGCAGTATTGGGAAGACAGTGTCTTTGGCCAGCATGTAATTAGAGCAGGACAATAGTGAATTTAGCTCTGTGCTGGCCAGCAGCCAGCACAGTGGAAATATGGACTTCTCCAGTTCTCAGAACTTCTCCATGAGAGATATATTGCTGAATAGTGATGCATGCCTGTTTGGGAAATGGCTTGTAACACCACTGCAAGTAATACCTCTGTGATGGAAGCCTGAATGAAGGCCCTGAAGCATAAAATAGCCAACTCTCTCTTCACTGTACCCATCAGCATCAAGGTTGGAGCAATGCAGGTGGACCATCTTCTTGATCATAGACTCATAGACTCAATCATAGAATCATAGAATCATAGAATCATGGAATCATAGAATCATAGAATGGTTTGAGTTGGAAGGGACCTTAAAGATCATCTAGTTCTAATCCTCTTGCCATGAGCAAGGACACCTTACGGTAGACCAGGTTGCCCAAAGTCCCATGCAACTTGGCCTTGATGCTCCGTATCTTTCTGAAAGAGAGAGAAGAGAGCAGAAAGCAGCTCAGCACAGAACAACAGGGAAGAACATGTCTTCTTAAAAGTGCGAGTGGTAAAGTCCAGGGGTGTATAAAATGTGGAATGTTGGATGCTGGCCTTTTTCAGTGGGCAAGGAGCCTGATTTTTGTGTCTCCGGTGGAAGGAGAAGTTCAGAGCTGAGCTACGTGGCACTCGCAAGTGCTTTGGGGCAAGTCTGTTTTCCCTCCTGCCCGCTGTAGCAACAGCAGCACCAGGGACGCAAAGCAAATGCACGTGGTTGTGCCTAGAGCAATGTAATGGGAGATGTAATTCATCATGGGTGGTGCCACCGTGATGGATTGCACAGAGCCTAACGGCCAGAAATTTGTGTCACTGGCAACAGAGGAGCGTCACTAGTTATGCGATGCCCACAAATTCTTATCTACCGTTTTACTTTTATTATGTGGGGTTTTTTTTCCAATATGCCACATAATACTGACATTTATGGATAGAGGAAATAAAAGTCTATGTGATCAAGCAGCTTGTCAAGGCCATATATAAAATGCACACTTGGCCAGTTTTAATCCAGAGGGAAGAAAGCAGAGCCCTGTGCTGCTCAGCCTCCCTGGTCCTGAAGGTTTCCATGTGATGAAGAGAATGTACCTTGACAAAGTTTCTAGTCCTGCTCAGACACAAACGTGGATTTTTTTTTCACGGCAATCCTCTGAGGCTAGACGTGGGCAGAAGAGGCTGTGGCGTGGGACCCCTCATGCTGCAGGGGCTTTTGTCCCATTCCTGTGCCTGAGGACACAGGGGAAGGCTCTGGGAGCCACATCAGAAAGTACGGCTTCAGCTTCATTTTTGGTTCCCGTTACATGGTATCCATGGAAACAAGGATGACTTTCCCATCCTTTTCTGGGGAAGACAAGGCACTCACTGCAGTACAGTCTTTTCTACTAATATTTTGAAAAATAGCTCCACAGGGTGACTGTTCTTTATCCAAAATGCCTGCGATGCGGTTGGTTGGAGGGAGTGAGCCCCTTTTAACCCTCCCATGTAACATGGCATTTCTCAGCAAGGCGGAAAATCCTGCTGGATTTCATGGAAGAGGAGGGCAGCCAGCACCCCACATTGACACCAAACCCCTTGCCAAAGTGCCCAGGAATGGAGGGAGGTGGTGGTGGTGAAGAAGGAATTGAGGCCTTGGGGCAAGGAGTTGCTAGGGGAAGGCAATCAGATGAAATACTCACCCAGCTTCATGAGCAGGGTTGATCTGGGGCCATTGGTGCTAAAGACATCATGTCTGGCAGGTGATGCTGGGGGTCTGGCAGGGAAATCTTGTTCTGCCTAGAGATGGAAAATTTCTGGAAGTTTCGAAGGCTTAAGGGGAAAAAATGTTTTACAAAAAACTATCAAATTTAGGAAAGTGCTTATAATTTCAGTTGTTTTACCACTTATCAGAACGACTCTTAATTCTTAAAGGGTGAAGAATGTTTGATGCATTTAGCACAGTTAAGGACCTGCTGGATACATTTACAAAGCAAAGTATGGATTTTTTACTTTCAGATGATGGGAGAGGTCATCACTACACAATGAAGTACTTAGACATGCGTTACCCACTAATATATTTCCAACAAGGATAAATAAAATGCTGAAAATTAAAAGCAGACATCTAGCTGTCTTTTAAACAAGGATGAAGGCTGTGTCTCATGGCTCAATAACGGGGCACCAGCAGTGACTTAACAGAAGAGAGCAAAGGCTTGAAAAATTAATATCATAAATTGCCTAACTGGGCAACAATATTGAAGCCTGGAGACTGTACACATTTTAATTGCTTAATACCATTCATAGTTGAAATAAAAGACCTTCATTTGAAATACTTGTTATAGAAAGCATTCTGAAGAGCTGAGAATAGCTGAAGTAATGTCATGTTAAACCTTGCTTCACTGTTCACTCTGAACAGAATTAATTTACAAGAAAGTTTCTTGTACATTTCTTCTCCAAGTATCCAGTTTTCCGCATCAGAAAAAATACAGATTAATCAAGTGGTTTTTTTCTTCCAAGGCTGGCATTTTTCTCAATGTCTCCTGTCCCTCAGTTTGCTCCTGATTCTCCCACATTTGGATCTCTGCACTGGGTTTCCCTGGGTCTTATAACCAGATGTATTTTCAAAGTATTTTCAAACCTATGTTTTCAAAGCCATCAGACACTTTGCTCCCATTAATAAGAAAAGGGATTTATGCACTCAAACAACTTGGAAAGATTTGGACCCACCATCGTTCTGTGCCTGCATAGCTTTACTGCATGAAGAAGGGCGTACTTTGGCTTGTTTGCTTTCCCAACAATTTCTTGCTCTGGTTTCCTACGGAAATCTGCCACCCTACTTGCAGGTCCTCCTGGTTGAGCTAACGGACCTCGTGGCCACTTTCTCAAGCACTCAGCATCCAGGAAATGCTACCAAATCCAGCTGGGACCTGGTGGGCAATGAGGACACAAGGTGGACACGGGATGCTTCTGGGCATGTGGTGGGTTTGAGGGCTGGGCCTTGACAGCTCCAACCTAACCCTGTGGTGGCATCAGCCCCATGTGAGGAGGGTGGGATGCAGAGGCCAGCAGGCTCCATGAGCCCATGGCAGGATGAGACCTGCTGGCTCTGGATGCCTGAGGCTCTGCCCCCGCCTTTGCAACACTGCTGCAAATGGTTTCTATTGCAATGCCTCCTGTTGGAAACCTGCTTTTCTGTGAAGTATCATGTCCATTAGCCATGCAAAAATGAAGCTGCCTAAAAAGTACTCAGGCTCCCATGAAACCACATCTGTTTGTAGCTGGAACTTTCCTCTCTTGATGCACTGCTTACTTAAACTTTAACCCCTCTGCTTCCAAACTATACTCTCTGAAAACAAAGGACAGGCTACCTGGGTGGGAACTCCCTGGTTCTTGCTTTGCAAATGCAGCTCCTGGCTCCAGCAGCACAGCTGGAACTCCCCAGCACTCACCAGTGTCTCGGCCCTTCCCAGCCCCTTGGTCAAAGGCAGGGAGGGACATGAGGGGAGAGATTCACCATTTCTGATGCTCTTTCTTGGCAGGGCCACCCCTGGCACATAACATTACACCACAAACTCAGCTGTACAGTTTTTCCCCATCCTGAAGATTATTATTTTCAGTGGATTGTTTCGGTAGACCTGGTGGCTCAGAACAACAAAGTAAAGCAAGGAGTGGGAAACAACACCAAACCATTGAAATCCTCACTTGTCTCCAAAGCAGACCATCTTCTGCAGTCTTTCTTCTACACTAATCTCCTTTTGTTACGTCTGATGTGGGATTCAGCAGCCAGACAGCAGCACAAAGAGGCTAGACTTGATGTTTGTTTGGTGGCTGCGCAGAGCCCATGGAAACGCGCTGGAGGATTCTTTTTTTTTTCTCCTGTTCAAAGCTCTACCTGCTGGTGAGTCATTGGAGGGCTGGCTGAAGGAGTGCGTTATGAATAATTATTTAGAAAAGCAATCTGGCATGCTAATTCCTGTCACAAGACGTACTATTCATAATACACAGAAGGATTAATGCAACATGAATGCTTTAGAGGATCCCTTGCCTCATTCAGTTCCCCCATAGCAGTCATAACCAAGAGGCAATGAAGATGTGGGACTCAACAAGTGCTTCCCAAGCACATTTCCTGGTGTTTTCCAAGCACCAGAGGAGCTGTAGTGTGATGGTACAGATGCTTTGGTACTTCCCCCTCACTGGTTCCTGGAGCAGAATGCATCCATCCCTTCCAGCCTTGGCAGCGAGCACTGGTAGGTGTGAAGCAACGGCCACGGAGCTTTGCGATCAGAGGTGCTCTGTCTCCCTCACAGAATCACAGAATGTTAGGGGTTGGAAGGGACCTTGAAAGATCATCTAGTCCAGCCCCCCTGCCAGAGCAGGACCACCTACTCTAGGTGGGTTTTGAATATCTCCAGAGAAGGAGACTCCACAACCTCCCTGGGCAGCCTGTTCCAGTGTTCTGTCACCCTCACAGTGAAAAAGTTCCAGCTTGTATCCATTGCCCCTTGTCCTGTAATTGGACATCATTGAGAAGAGCCTGGCTCCGTCCTCCTGACACTCCCCCTTGACATATTTATAAACATGAATGAGGTCACCCCTCAGCCTCCTCTTCTTCAAGCTAAAGAGACCCAGCTCCCTCAGCCTTTCCTCGTAAGGCAGATGTTCCGCTCCTCGATAGCCAAGAATGTAAAGGCAGAAGAAAGAGCCTTTGCCTTCTGCGTTCCTTTCCTGAAAAGCTGCAGGAAGGCACCATGTAAGTGGAAGATGGGCAGACTCACCCACATTTCACTGTGCCTAGGGCATCTCTGTGGCGCAAAGCAAACGCTCCCTGGGTTTGCTCCATCTGGGAGAAGCACAGCAGGGCAGCAGCCCTCAGCAAACCCTGCTTGGCCAGATGCTTGCTGCTGTGGTGCCAGTGCTCTAATGAGTGTTAGTTTCGTATGAAATATATGGCATTGTGACTTCGACTGGCAGCAGAGAAATAAAGGCAGGCAATAACACATAAATATAAAAATGAAATAAAATGTCAGCCTTTTGGATGGTCTTAGCTGGTCACGTCAGGCTGCCTCAACCATGCTCTGATGCCTCTTCTCCCAACCCAGAGATCCAGCTGTCTTATATTACAGCATCTGTTGGGCTGTGAGCCCTCACACACATCACCTTCCCCAGTGGGAATGTGGTCAGAGTGATAAGAGACTCTATGAATTTGTCTATTCTTCTCTCCCCTGATTTATACATCGTATCAAGGTTCTCTCATCCTGAGGTCAGAGCTGCTGCAGCAGGGATGCACACCAACTGGCTTTCTCTTGGCTTTTTTGGCATGTCCATGGCCCAGCTTGCCACACGCTGGACAGTATTAGCTGTGTTGATCTGTGCTCAGCCTCTGAGGGTCTCCAGAACTCATGCTGCCCAGCAGCACCTCCAGACAAATTAAAGGGCAACTCAATCTACTGTTAGCCTATAGCTACCAATTGGCAAGGCCTATCGGGGTGAAAAGCTGAGAAGCTGTAGCCTAAAGGTGCACAAGAGGAATTAGGGTGTCTCTGGTTGTTTGCTGTAATAATAACAGAGAAGAGCAAGAGTGGGTCTTGCAGCAGCAGCACAAGATTTGCCATCGCTTGTCTGTCAAAGGCCGACTGGCTGGTAGCAGCACGATATGCCAAGTAAAATGTCAATCGTTAGTGCTCTCCTGAGCCCTAGGAAGCAAAGTAAAACCCCTGCAAGTGCAGAACAACAGCCATGCCACAATGGGCAGCTTTGAATGAGCAGAGAGCTCCAAGGGAGCTCAGCTATGAGCACAGCTGGATGCACGGCTGCAGAATCAAGGGCTGCCAGAGCTGACAAACACGGCTGCTGCTGGCTTGCCAGGCTGGAGTTCTCCTGAGCAACAGCCATGAATCTTCCTCGCAAGAATAGCAGGGGACTGACAGGAGTAGGAGGTATTGTCAGTGCCCTGAGGCAGAGGACTGAGTGGTGATTTCCCTCAGAGTCTTAGTGTGTGAAAAATCACTCCCCATCTGTATCACATACACCTTTGCAGCCCTTGGTATCTGAGAGGCAGTGGGCATCCTCTTCTTCCTATGATGAAGAGTTCAAGGTCAACCTCCAGGTAGGTCCCTGCCAGTGCTTCCCAGCAAGCTATGTCCCACAGTCTGAGGGGCATAGGAGTTTTGAAAGTCAGAAAATGAAACAGGCCAGTTGTCCAGGGGGTTCAGGTTGCTGTGCTGTAAAATTCTCTGGTGGCAGAAGCAGCTCCAAGTCCGCATCCCTACAATCAAGCTCAGCATCACACAGAGGAAGAGAAGAGCAGAGTGGCTGCGTATCATCTTCAGGCATGAGCAGAAAAATAAACAGGCAGGAGCTGCTAACTGGTGCTGCAATCAACCAGCAAATAAAAGATCTGTGGGCCAGAAAGAGAGATTGTTAGAGAAAGAGTTTATTGCAAGTGGCTAAGAAACTCCTGTATGCAAGAGAGAGTTCAAATAACAAGCTATCTCCAGCCAGCCAGGTCTGGAGTTATTCCTGTAACATGCATTAAGCTTTCTTACCCCAAATATGTATCGAATCACTGTTGAGCACATCAGGAGTAGGAAACAAATTGTAATAAATCATTGTGCTGACCCTGTAATCAATGCCTTAGCAAAGCAATTCCTCAGCGGATCCCCTCCTCCAACAGAGGGACAGCAATGCCTAAATGCCATGTCTGCAAATTCCCGTTAACCCCAGGAGCTATAAACTGTGCCTATATATTATTTGCTCTTGTTAGTTAACAAGGTTATAATTAGAAACTGAAAATCATACCATTGGTTCAACAAGCTGGTGCTGGAGGAATTGCAGCTCACACGAGTGACGGGTCTGCTTTATTTGGAGGGTTTGCCAGAAGCGATGCACTGGGCTTGAGTCCATCAGACAGAAGCCCAGCACCGCTGTTCAGGGGCAAGACAGCTGTTTTGGTTTCTTCCTCTTTTACATTTTATGTCTCTCTTGCTACAGGGGCAGTGTGCAGGTGCACATGCTGCCATTTCGATGGCAGGTATCCTGTTGCCCATGCACTGGGCTGACTGAATCCCCTACCTGCTCTCCGTGCATCACTCTTGGTCTCTTTTTTTTCATCAGTTTTGCTACCATGAGCTTTTTTTCTTTATTTTTCCCTCCCTTCATTCAAGGAGCATTCTCCTCTTGGACTTCAAAGGCAGATAGACTTTTTTTGTAAAACTTGAAGCATCCGATAGAGACCCCATCCCATGGAAAAGAGATGGTTGTCAGAGGGACTCCCATGATGGAAACTCCAGGCTCAGCCTGGGGGCTGCTGACTGACCTACACTGCCCAGGGTTGTCTTTAACTTTTGCACTGGCCAACCTACGTAGCCAAGCACGGGATGTGCAGCACTGCTCCCATACAGTCTCCAACTGAGCCATGCTGGCTCACGCCACTTGTGAGTCATCTGGGAACCACTATGTGAAGCAAATGGTGCAAGGTCCTCCTTCCCCAAGCACTAATTGTGGGGTCACTGCTGACTCAGAGGTGACGTTTGAGGATTGGGAGTCATGCCTGCTGCACAGGGTTACCTACTGAGGGCAGTAGGCAGCCTGCCAGCTCCCGCCCTTGAGATCGAGAGGGTGGTGACATGCAAAGAGGGGAATCATGGAGATAGCACTTTCGCTGATGTCACATCGGTGATGCTTGAGGGAGAGTTGTCTAGGTGACGCAAACAAAAAACACCCTCCCTGTCAGATGGTGCAGGTCTGAGTTTAGATAGCAGCGATGCTGCTCTGCTTTATTGAATCAATCACACAATTAACCTTACTTTTCATTTTCCAGACCACACACATAAGAACGTAAATATTGCCAAAGAGCTAATGATGTACCCAAGGCTTAAATATAGCTTCCCAGTAGCTGATAAGAGAGGAAATAAGTAAATTTAAAAGGCATGTTTGAGTGAAGAAAATTTTGGAAGACTTAAAACCAGAATAGACCAAAAGTAGTCCATTAGCAAAATTTCTCCAGGGTTGAACCTGAAGTGTCTGATCTTGGACTGAGGAAGAGGCGGAGGAAAACAAGTGTTTTGCTCTGTACAGAGTAACTTAGTTACAGCATGGACCAGAGCAAATCCCAATCTGCAGCCCTCAGCCTTGAAACCATGTGAGCTCCCCAGTCGGACTTCAGCTGAGGAACCCAAGCAGGATCTGGTACCCAGCACTGCCAGTGCTCTCCATTCACTGGGCTGCTCCTCTTATCTGGTGTTGTTTCCTAAATCTCCAGCAGCGAGGTGGTGTGACAGGGGTCGTACCTCAATTTCCCCAGAGCTGCTGCCCTCAAGCTCCCAGGGAAAAGACCTGCACACTTGGAGCACCCTGACCTCAGGTCCCTGTAGGAGCAAGTCCTTACGGCTGGACCCAATTTCACCAAGTTTCAACCCAGATCCAGCATTACCAGGGCCAGCTCCTTCGCTTCCCAATGGGCAGTGACTCTCCCAGGCATCCAGTTCTGGTCATATCAGGTCATGCCTCCCCTGCACATTTCTGTCTGGCTGGGACTTTGGACAAAAATTTTTCCAGCTGAATTATTCTTCAGAGGCATTGAGCAGCCACTTCGTGACAAACACTAGAGCTCCCATCTGCACTCCCAACAGGTAATGCAACAGTTCAGTTGGTCACATGAGAACAAGGAATAGTTTTAACGATGTTGCCCCTGTTTCTTAAAATGCAGTCATCATTCCACAGCTTTTTTTTTTGTTTTATTTGTCATACAGCTGTTGTTAGCATGAGTTTGCTGTGGGCTTCCCAACACACCTTTCTCAGCCAACCTCTTTCTCTGGTAGCACTTTATTTGCGGTTGAAGGTGAGGGACACATGGACACATATGAGGAGCATGTGGGAAGCAGCCAGAGGGGCAGTGGGGTCTTATGTTCCACATCCCCCAAAGCAATACTCCCGTCTGTGTTTACAGAGAGAAGATGAGAAAGGATTTTGGAGTCTCTTTCTCTGGAGACATTCAAAACTCACCTGGACGTGTTCTTGTGTGACCTACTCTAGGTGATCCTGCTCTGCCAGGGAGGTTGAACTAGATGATCTCTAGAGGTCCCTTCCAACCCCTGACATTCTGTGATTTTGTGATTCAGTGATTTGGACTTTTGGTGTATTTGGGGGGTACAGTTTGGGTTCAAGACTGAAGCAGTTTACCAAAATCTCAGCATCTAGAGTGCTGTTATGGTTGGGTCCAGTCTGGCTCTGTCTGCTTTTGGTTGGCATCAAGAATGTTTAAGCAAATCAAGAACAGTATCTCATATTACACGATGCTCAGAAGAAAATCTGCCTCAGAATGACTTCCCCATCTCAGATCTTTCCAATGAGCTCTGCAGAGGTAAGAAAGCCAGAAGGTTCTCCTAATTCTAAGAGGGGCTCTTGAGTGGATGCAAGAGCTTTGTTTTCCTTTTAGCAAGGAGGAGGCACCAAACCCTTTGGAGAGTTGTTGGAGAGTTGTTCTAGAGATGAAAAGTGCTATTTTGCCACAGTTTTGACTTTTTGTTGTATTCACTTCCAGGACTCCTGTAATTATTTTGCTTTGTTTGTTTTGTTTTCAAACAAAGAAACAACCACTTCAACCCCTTGTTTGTTAGTGATATGCAATTAGCAAACAATGTGTGATGGCAGCGGAGAAAAAGGACCATGTTAGTAGGGTGGGTGAAGGTTTTCTCTCCCAAATAAGCAACATGTAGGAAAATACAGTTAAGCCTGTGCGTTCCTGCCTGCTCCTTTCCTGATGCAAATGTGATGATGATAATGCTATTAAAAGGAGTTGCCTCTGAACTTCACAGATTCCAGCCACGTGCTCCCCAGCTCGCTCCTTCCACCCAACCCCCACGATGGTTCTTCTGCATCCTGCACCCCACACCCCTTTCTCAGCTGCTTAGAAAGTGTTTGTAGACTTTGCATGCTGTTACAATGATATTCAAATCAGAAAACATCGAACACAGAGAGTGTCCTTTTAAGGTATGTTCAATCCCTCTCTAATCTAATGGTTGCAAACCCCATGACCTTATCGTAACTTAACCCCATGAATTTAACTTTAACTTAACTTAACTTTTAACCTAACCTAAACTTAACTGCATTTTTAATGATCTGCGCTAGTGCCCAAGTGTTATTCCTCGCCCTGTCTGCTACAGGATGGATGCACCCCTGCCTTTCACTCCTCTCTTCCCTCTGCCCTTTCCTGAGGATGTGCCTGGCAGCATATTCAAGTTTTGTTACGAAGGAGAGCCGTTACTCTCCAGGGCACTAGTTTGGAAAGGTCTGGAATTTGCATTTTAGCTCGGAGGAAGGAGATTTGCTGCCATCTGCACCTGGTGAGAGAAAGAGCTCCACAGCTGGAGGCAGCTGCCAAACTTTTGCCAAACACCCCGCCTGTGAAATAAAGCAGGATGCTCAGGTCTGCACCGGGTACAAGTGTTCAGTCTACAAATACATCATCAGGCAAAGTGATTTTAATAACTGAATATATTTGGATTGTGTACAGCTGGATCAAGGCATGACAGAAAATGGCAATACACATGCAGAAAGAGGTTTGTTTTTTTTTCTATTTGCATAGTTTAAGCAGTGAAGTCCACCAGGTTATTATCCAGGTACTCGTGTAAGTGAGTACTAAACACAGTTCAGATCTCCTACACACATGCACTGCAGAGCAGAATGAAACTTCTGGGAATTTTACACCATGCACAATCAACCTGTTGTCAACCCCATTACACAGGGCTGCTAAAAAAAAAAAGGAAAAGAGGGAAAATAAACTTGTAATGCTATTTCCTGATTGAATGGGCAAGCACCACGCACTAGGCGTAGAAATTGCTGAGAGCAAAGTCCAGGACAGGGAGGGATACAGTAGATAAGGGTAGGTGCAGTAGATGATGACATTGTGGGTTAGTGATGACATCATACTGAGTTACATAATCTATCTAGGTAGTCAAATCTAAATGGAATTGTTTTTTCTAGTGATGAATATTTTTGGGCCGCAGCCTACCCCTGCTACAGAAGAGATCTGTGCAGGGGTTGCAGGTAAGCGTTGGGGTCAGCTGCTGGAGTTGTCCATGGGGCTCTGCCGTAAGTAAACCCCAGCAGCTCCAAGTGGCACCTGGAGGGGTACAGCTTCCGCTCCCAGTGAAGGGGAGGTGACTCCCAGGCTCCATTCAGGGGTGTACACGGTGCTGCGTCCTGCTCCAGCTCTGTGAAAGTCTCTGTCTCTGGCTTGGTGACAGAGTTGACATCTCAAGGACAAGGTGGTCCCTTCCAGGCTGCATCTGAGGGACTGTGGCTCCTGGCCACCAGCACAGCGGTGTGTGGGACACCTGCCTGACAATATCTGGGCTGGGGCCCCAGCACTTGTTACTTTACCATACCAGCACAGAGACATTGTTTCTAGGGGCTCAATGCAAAAGCTGGAAATGCTTTTTTAGGACATCCATCTGCATAGTCCACTCAATACAGGAGCTGTGGGGCAAATGAGCCCCATGCTGCCTGCCTGCCTGCCTGCAGGGACAGCCCTGCGCTCACTGGAGAGCGCCAGGGCTCAGTGCCCGTGTTTCTCGCCCTGTGGATTACTGACTCAATTGCAGAAAAACTGAGAATACTTAATTTCCTTCCCTCCTTATTTGTTTTTCCATGAGTCGTTCCATAAATAACTATTCAAGCAAAATGCTCAGCTGGGAAGGTTTCAGTGTGGGACCTACCGCTACTGCTTTGCTCGTGCTGAGTGCCAGAGTACTACCGGGGAGAAGCGTGGCATCGCGAGCTGCAGCTCAATCTGCAGGGAGTCTTTGAATACAACCAGCAGTACAGTCATTTGGTTCCTTGGACAAATACAAACTGAAAGGGTAATATTTAATCAGCATTTAAATAAGCAATATAATAGCATGTGGTCTTTGCTCAGACTTGTTTGTTCTAGTCCAGTTTCTGTCCAGCACCAACAGAGATCTTGAGGGCTCTGCTAGTCTGTTCACAGTCACATCTTCACCTCCATGTCTTGCTGCACTGCAGTCCTATGGCTCTGCTTTGTGAGCCTCACATACTCCTGTTCTTCTCAGGCTGCTGCAAATCAGGAGGAACCTCTCTAGCATCCGTGGCATCAGCAAAAAAGTGATATCCAGCGTACTGGGGTGGTTCATTGCCTTGCTGTTTGCGGGCTGGGCTTGCGTAGTTGTTCTGGATACAAAGACAGGGAATAGCCAAGGCTCGCCACTCCTCTTTCCCTCTGTGCCTTTAGTGCTGTCCTTTTATCTGTCTTAATGAGGAGGCTTAGTGTGTCAGCGGGAAGGACATGGGCCTACAAAAAACATGCTAAATTCCTAGTGTGTCTGACTTCTGCTGTTGTGGATGGTGCTTTCCAGTTGATAAAATCACATAGGATCCTTCCATCCTTCCATCCACAACTAAATATTTTGATGTTGTAGGGACCCTTCCAGTAAAGCCTCTGCAGGGTGGACTACAGGGAGGGGAAGGTTGGCGGGGAGCGCTGCGGCTGTGCGGGAAAACCATGCCAGGGCTGGGGATGAACTCCAACACCGTGACCCAGCTCCAGCCCCAAGCGCCAGGGCGGTGGGACGTGTGAGGCTGGGCAGGAGGACCGGCAGGAGAGGACGGGTGAGCGCCAGGATCCCACCTCTGCCTTCCTCCCTAACCTCTTCCTCTTTGTGCTCTTCCTGTTGCTCCGAGCGAGCTGCTGAGTCAGAGCAGCGGGAGCAGGAAATTCTCTGTTTGGAGGGTGAGATCAGAGTGTTACTCCTGCTAAGCAAAAGCAATTTATTTTGCTTTGCTGGTGATTTCCCTGCAGTCAGGCCGGGAGGCTGGGCAGCGTGCTCCTCGTCCGGCGTGCTCGCAGGCTGCTTGTTTTCCTAACGCCATCATGATAGCACAGATTGCAAATACAATTACACTGGTTTCACAAATTAAGTATTGCAGGTACTGTAATGAAGTGTGAGTTGCGTTATTAAGAACAAGTAATAAGATTTTTTCCACGCCCATTTTCGTAATAAGTGATTACAATTATTCCATCCTGAGGACTCTAAGTTTTAATTATATTTTAAATTGTTGCGAAATACTTCATTTGACACAAGAGAAAGCGTAAAGGGAAAAAAAGAAGCAGCCTTTCAGCTAGCGGTGTTACAATGGTTAACAGGATACATTTTTCAAATTTATTTTGTTTTAGAGGATTTACTAGCTGAGAATGTGTTTGGGAACTTTATATTTGCTATACTATATTTATCTATATTCATATATTATTATTTGTGACTTCATATTTTTCATTTATTTGTGTTTGGCTCTGAAGGCTTACAAAGAGATACTTTCATTGGGCTGAAAATTATATTTTCCTTACAATGTAGAGGACGCCTTGTCTCCATCTAAATGAAAAGCACAATTCTGTTGTCTTTCTTCATAAATGGTCCTTTCAGTTAGAGGGTTTGCATAGCAAAGCCCACAGAAGAGAGATCAAAATTCGATTCTCTGAGAGCTTCTCTCAAAGAGCAAAGTCAGGATTTTCTTCCAAAACCTTTACTGCAACAAGGAAAAAAAAAACCCCACATTCTTAAAAATTTATAGCAGCACTGCCTTGGCAGTGCCCATTTTGGCCAACAGTACATTGGTTTGAAATGATACGCTGTCCCAGATGCACATTAACCTCCCTGCTCCATGTGGGTCATGATATCAGAGCCCTCACAATCCACAGTGCTCACACGTTGAATTGTATTCTTAAATCATAGCTAAAGTCTTCATCCTGTTTCTCCTTCAGAAGTATTTAGATGAGGTACCCACATTTTTGACAGCTGATATCAGAGGACGGGCATCTTGCCTTTCATGCATACGTGAAGAAGCAGACAAAGAACTTTCAGTTTAATTGTGAAAAGATTTAGAGTCAGGTTTCTTTCGTCCTTTCTGAGCCTGCTTTGTGGCTTGGATAGCACAAAGCCATTTGTCATTCCTCTAGGCTTCCTCTGCCCAAAAAGCATCTTGTGCTTTCCCCAACTTCCCCCTCTGCTCAGAGAGATGGGCATGTCCTGATGGCACTGGAGCTGGGGGAACATGGAAAGCTGATGAGCTCTCCCGGCCCCTCTGGAGCACAGCACAGCACATCAGAAGATCATGTTTCTTGATTCACGCTCTTCCGTGCTCTTAGCATTGGGACAGCTCTTGTTATTTGCCCCAAACGCAGCCTTGGTATTATTTAAAAGTTGCAAGGGGAGCACAGTTTGAGTTGCTTTTTCCCTAAGGCCATTTGTCTATTTGGGGAAAAAAAAAAAGGCACTTTTTTTCCCCTCCAGTGTGAAACAGTGCAGCACTCCAGCACAAGTTCTGCTGGTGCCATCCAAGCACAAATCCTCTTGGCTAAAGAAATGTCTACTGGTGACTTCCTCAAAAATGTGAAACCTCTGGGGCTGGTCCACTCTACCCCATGTGTGCTTTGCCTGAACCTCCAAGGTTTCACTCCACCCATGTGCAGAAGTGAGGGTTGAGCTGATAGGAGGAGGAAGGACATTTGCAGTGCCAAGGAGCAGGTAGCACAGCGTGAGGTTGTTTGGTGGGGTCTACCTGCGGATGTCAGGATGCATGGCTGGAGCTAGTCAAGATGTTGGCCTCTTTCACACTTTCATAGAGGTACAGAGCAGGGATTCATCTTGGGTGAAGCCCTTTCATGCATGGGAAGAAAAGGCTTAACTAAAGAACAGTGTAATTAAATAGTGGGTAATTGCTATCTTCATTTCCTGTATGCTCTCCTAGGAGGATAATAATGTTAGGCCATATCAAAATGTTCCTGAATACCTTTAGGGATAGGACAACAGAAGTTAGCTGCAAAAATTTCTAGAAAATCGTGGAGTCACCATTATTTCTTTGCACTTGACAGTTCAGGCTTTGCTCTAGTGAGGCAGCTCTTTGGAATTGCTCAGGAGCAGTGGTTTGGTAGCAGATAGTTGCCATGCCATCTCTCTTTCCATGTGCTTCCAGGAGGACTGGGAAACCCTTCGCTCCTTTCCATTAACAACAGTTACATGAATGATCGCAGTCGCAGAATGTCTCTTTTTGTGAAGAAGTGCTCGGAAAGAATGAGTACGGGGTAAACAATAAGCTTTTCATGGGCAATGAAGAACGGATAAAAATAGAATCATCGTCTCCATCAGCCATCTGGTGATAAAAGAGGACTGTGCCTAGTGTAACTGGTCAGTGAGACAGCTATTATTTATACAGCACTGTAGACGAGCATCAAGTTTCTCAAGGGCTGAATCTATTATGGAAATTGGAATTAATTTCTTAAAGAAATCACACCCCAGAGCAGTCACATTAGAAACGCATGACCAGCAGGTGGAAGGCAGCAGCCTGTGGCCATGGCAAACAGAACGGGTGTGGTCACTTTAACTGTTTGGTTATTCTCCTTTCTCCTGTGCCATTTCCCATCACCATGATGCTGAGACTGATCTGCACTGCCATCACGCCTACAGGCCAGCGGTCTTCACAGGCAGGTGCCACACAACAAGATAAAGGAGGAACTCTCCTATGGCTATGGTCTAGGAGTTTGGTGTTTTCTCCTCCACTGCTTTCTCCTTCCATCCAGTTATCCCAGTCCCCCAAAACCCACAAAATTACTTTTTAATTCAGAAAAATGGGCAGGACATTTACCCTCCTGTGGGAGAAATAAACACAAATATTGGCTGTTGGTTCTCACCACCTCCTACTCACTTTCAGCTCAGTGCACTGGGAATTAGAGCACAGGTTAATAATACATAAAGACACGAATGATGCATTGAGAGCTTAAAACTAATCCCAACAATTTAGTTTACCACAGAATAATGCAGGATTGGGATGCTGTGTGTTCACAGCTACATGAGCAGCAGTATGGGTTACAGCCAAGGACGCACCTCTCTTGCAGTGAAAACAGACAACACTGTATTTTAAATACGATATAGAGGTGCCATGCAGATTTGGTATGGGTCACACACAGGTCAGAGGTCCCATACTCAGTGCCAGGACACTGGCGGGTGTGTCCCCGATGCCTCTCCCACCTCAGCAGCCCAACTCGGTGGCACTGTTGAAACTTCAGCTTCTCCAACCCTGGCAGCAGCCACCAAAATAAAAGCAGATCCTGATTTTTTTCCAAGGGGATGGGGTCCTGCACTTTGCAGCACGATGGACACCATGGTACCCTTGCTTGGGGAGCCAAGTGGCCACTTTTGATACAGCTGAATCCCAGCAGACCATGTTAAGGAGCAAACACAGTAAATGACTGCCTCTAGTAAGATGTCCACAACTGGCTTCATGCATTGACCATAGCTTAACAAATAATGTTTCCAGCAAAGTTTGAAGCTACAGGATTGCAAAATGTTGTTGCTACAGATGCTACAGTCTTCAGTGATGGTAAATCCTGCTTTTCATCATGCTCTGGCTGCACTGCCCTGCACTGCACTGCACTGCACTGCACCCGACCCCATGGTTTTAACCATCACCCACGTATAATTTCCTGCTGCTGCTAAGGAAGCTTGTATTGTATTTGTGCTGAAAGCTGTATCTGCAAGATCGCCGCAGGAGCGGGTCTGAAAAGGTGATGGCAGAACTGGGAATAGCTGGAAGGGCAGGCTGGCTGTGCGAGCTGGCGGCTGCTGCTGCCTGTTGCTCCAAGCAGCCAGAAACCAGGGGGAGTTTTGACCAGTGATGAGCTAAAGTACTCGGGCCCCTTGTGCTTGGGTCCTGGCCAGCCCAGCCATGATTCCAGGTGTTTTATCTCACAGTAGAGCCACCCACCAGCAGTGTCCAGGTGACTGCTTTGTTTTTCCTGCCTGCCCGCAAAGCTCTCAGCTGCGATGGGCTTGAAGAGAATTGTCAACAGTAAAACTCACAGGCTGCTGGATCCCCACTTCCCTCTTGGTGTCTCCCCTTCCCTGCATCCCAGTCTGAATGGGTCTCTGGGATGGTGAGTGGGACAAACAGGAGAAGCTATCTGAAAAATCTATTAAAATAATATTCTTGATAGTTAGTGGATTTGCATGTGTAATGGCCAAGGTGCTTTCCCTGGATTATGCCATCACAAATTCAGGAAGGGCCATAAGGCATGTCTGCTCGAAGCTATAGTGAGCAATACTGGAAAGTGCTGGGTGGAGCAGGGAGGGGGACAACTATTATGTGCACATGGTCATTACACATGTAAACATGATATTAAAAATAGAGCTGGCTGCATACTGCCAAGCATTTCTCTGACTACCCGTTGGAATTAAAGAGAGACGTGGGTTTGGCTGGAGTCCCTGCCATTTTGTTCGTCGCTCCTGTGATCATTTCAGAGTGAGAGAAAAATGCCTGCAGAAAACTGATGATAAACTAGTGTGTGTGTGAGTATTTACATGAGAAAGTTTTGTTCCGTATGGGGTGGGACACCGTTCAGCACAGCAGCGGCAGAACAGGATCCCTGAAACCTCCTGCCGAGGATTTGCATCCCTCCCTTGGGGTGCAGAGATGCAGTTGCAGTAAGTGAACACAAATCATGCTGGAGAGCATTCAACAAAGAGGGCTCCTGGAAGATTGATTCACACCAGGTGAAGAGTGAAGATCAGCACTGTCACTAAAAAAGGAAAATCGTGCCCTGTAATTTCACCTCTCATCATGAGAAGCTTTTCATCTCAGAGACAACACGGAAAAAGTGGGAACCTTTGGACTGAGATTTAGCAAACTGGGGCAGGATGCGAACGAAAATCTAAAGCCAAGGGCCCTCAGGCTGAAAGGCTGAAACTGATCCTCAAGACTTGGAAGGGGTGAAGAGAGGAACCGGAAAAATGTTTTGGAATCTCAGAAAAAGGTCCTTACCCATGAGCAGTTCGGTCTCTTTAGCTTACAATAAAAAAAGAGATTGAGAGGTGATGTGATTCGGGTGTAAAGATACTTTCCTAGGGAGAAAGCAGTGCATACTAAAAAGGCTTTATAACCAATATCGTCTCCTTGTTTTCTTATACTTTCCCAGCTGTCTGTAATATAAACCCAAGTAATATAGCAGGAAGAAAGAGAAGACAGTTGAGATGAAACTTTCATAAATTCATTTGCCTTCAATATCTGACATGCAATTAGACCACGACACTTCACACAGAAGTTGAGATACACTCAGTAGGTGCCACTTTAGAGTGTAAAACCTTGTGAAGAATGAAGTGGAGGCTTCCTTTTCACCTTCTGAAATTTGGAATGAGGTGGATCTGATAGAGACTCTCATCTGCTTGCCTCCTCTCTTGCCTTCCAGGTGGGGACGGTTTGGCCCAAACCTGATGTTATCCCAAGGTTTGGAGGTGCAGGGAGGGTCCTGGCACATGCCAGATCTCCAGGTCTCCAGGAGACAAACAAACCTACACTGCTTGACTGAGGGTGCTGGTGGGAAGTGCACTCTTGAGTGGATAATAGGGTCATTCTCGGGCTCCTGAAAACCTTGAGAGGTTTTGAAAAGTAATGTTACCCTGCCTCAAGAACTAACTTGCTTTGAAGGGAATTAGAGAGGGAGAAAGAAAAAGCAATAATCTTCATTTGTCTGTTCCCTGTCTTTAACTGATGGACTAAGCTTTTAAAAACAAATGTGAAACAAATATTTTTCAGGCAAGTGATGGCAAGATACAAACTTACTTTTTTTCTTGCTAAAATTGGAGGAAATGAAACCAAACCCATCTCCTCCACTTTCACAGGCATGCAAAAGAGAAGAAACTTGGTCTTGGCGTGGGATATAACCTACAAGGTGTTTCTATTATTAGAAGCTGGCATCGGCACTGGGAATAAACTCTATGGATTGGTAAAGCAAATACCAGGTCAGCCGGGATGAGACCGCAGAGGGAGGGCAGTTTCTATGGCGATGGAGAACAGCCGTGATGGGAGGTATCATGTGTAGGCGGCAATGAACGGCAGCTTCACTCCCAGCAAAAGTGGTTGGTTGCTTTGGAGACAGGTGCATACTCCGAAAAAAAGCACCTCTGAGAGAATAGGATGGAGACAAGGAGGATCACAAGATACCAGATATGCTGGACGTGGGTTAGCCGGGAGATGAACAAATGAGTTGGTGTCAAATGTGATGCATCTCAGTCGTTAAAAAGCCTTTTCTGTGCTAAAACACCACAACGGAGAGCACACAGTTCTGAACGGGCACACGTCTGGAGGTCAGCATCCAGATGATGGCGGAGAGAGTAGTGAAGAAGTCTACAAATTGAATGGTAAATAAAAGCACAACTGGTAGGAGGAATAAAAATGACATTTAAAAATGAATGCACACGCCTTAACTGAAGCCGCTGCTGCAACGGGTCTAAGCACATGAGCTGATCAAGCCTCCAGAAGCTGCTCGTTGGTCTCCCACGCCACCAGGAGAGGCCCACGGGAAGATGTCATCGGGGATGTGGTTGGTGGGATAGTTTCTCTCCTTTTCCATACAGTCCCAAGCTGGGAAAATGCACAAGCAAATATTCAACCTAGAGTCACAGAATCATAGGACGTTTTGCAATGGAAGGGACCTTTAAAGGTCATCTAGTCCAATCCCACTGCAGTGAACAAGGACATCTTTAACTAGTTGCTCAGAGTCTTGTCCAACCTGACTTTGAATGTTTCCAAGGATGTGGCTTCTACAAGCTCTCTGGGTGACTTGTTCCAGTGTTTCATGACTCTTACTGTAAAAAATTTCTTCCTTATATCTAGTCTAAATCTACTCTGTTTTTAGTTTAAAACCCTTGCCCTGTTGCAACAAACCCAGCTAAAATGATTGTCCCCATCTTATAAGCTGCAGTAAGGCTTTCCCAGAGACTTTTCTTCTCCAAGCTGAACAACCCCAACTGTCTTAGCCTGTCTGCACAGGACAAGTGTTCCATTTCTCTGATCTTTTCTGTGGCCCTCCTCTGGACTCACTCCAACAGGTTCATGTCTTTCTTGTGCTGAGCCCTCCTTGTTATCCAAAGAGGGTCACTTTACATGCTGGAAACTATAAAAAGTGAATATGAAAACAGCTCATAAAGTGCAGACATCTTGCTCGGTGGACAGCCCATGTACAGTTGACTTTTGGGGACATGGTGGGACTATCTGTCTACAAGAAGATGCTCTATTTGAAAAATAAAGCTGTAAATGAACATTCCCCCAATCTGAAGAGATCCTGCTGTGTCTGTGTCCCTGCCTGGGTTGTTCCTGAAGAAGTAGAGGACTTTGCTGGGTCCAGGCCCATGAGACACAGCTGGACTGCAATATGCAGACACTCATGTTTATGGATCCTCCATCAACATCTGCAAGCCCTCATGACAGCTTCAGATGTTGTGCAGATGTACGCTAATCCTCGTGGCACTCATATCCAGTGTCAACACTTGAGGTTTGCAGAGACAGGGACAGGAGTGGTTGCAAGCATGTGTGAGGAAGGAGGACACCTCTGCTTCTGCGCTGCCCTGGGTTGGCTGTGGGTGCTGATACTCACAAGAAGTTAGAGGGACAGAGGCAGGGGGTGCTCCCTGCCTACTGGGACAGGGTGAAGGAGCAGCAAGGCGAGACCCCAAGCTTCCTATATGCTCTTCAGGGTTGTGCAACTACAAGGAGGGAACATTGGGGCTGTTCATTGCCCATGCCCATCAATCAGCAGTGACAACACCAACACTAACGCACAGCTTCCCCAGCTTCACATTAATATTGTGGTGTGTACTACAATCATTTGCACCGTTGCACTAGTGATGGATGAGTAACTTTAGATCTTCCTCCTGACTCATAGGACTGAACGGCAAGACTGAAGTTAAAGGATTACTAGTTACCGTAAAGGGACCAAAATAAGCCCCTCCTTCATCCATCCTCACCCCATGGTGGTGATCATATACCCTAGTCTGTTAGCAACAGGGCTTTAACAAGCTGAAAAAGGCTTGAAAAAGTAGTTCTATTTTGAGAGCTACATCTACAAAGTTTATTGTGCTCATGGGAATGCCATTCGTGCCCTTTGAAAATCAATATAACTTATTCTGCAGAGAAAGCTGTTACTTTTTTACTAGAAAAGCAGTAGCTTAATAGAAAAACAAAAATTTATATGGATATCTGACTTAACCAATTTAAACATCTTAGTAAATTTGTGGTAAGATACCTTGTATATGCAAACTAATACTACCTTTTTTTTTTTTCCTGAGTCATACCCTTTTGCTGCCCAACACCGTTTTTATTGGAAAGGCTTTGCCAGCTCTGCAAAAGTGAGACTGAAATGATGTTCTTGCCCTCCCTCTGGAGCTCCTCTCTGCCCTCTAAGAGACACGAGTTTCAAAGCGCTGGAGCATCCTGCCTGGCAGATCTCTGTCCTGAGGAGTAACAAGAAATAAAACCTTTCCAAACAAAAATTAATCCCAACTTCCTCCTTTTTGTGCCATTTATTTTGGAGCTTTGTTTTGAAGCCAGTTTCTTGGCAAACTTCCTCCAAGATATGTTGCTGAATTCAGCTGGGTTATCTCTGTAAATATGCTATCACTTTTTTTTTCTCCTCCAGTTATACTGGGATGGAAAAGGATTTTAAAAGTAGCCAGGTCCCCTGTTTTGAACATTGTCCCCGAAGTTTTTAAAGCAGCCACCATGAATGAGTTCTTTCTGCAACAAAGTGTCTCAGGGAGATGAAATGAAATAACCTGAGTGTGATACCATCCAGGTGAATTGGTTGCAGCAATTACAAGCTGAACTCCTTTCCCATCAAAAAAAAAAAAAAAAGCAGCTTCCCAAGAAAATAAAGTTGAAATAATATTGCTCATGCTCCTAAAACATGTTTGAGAGAGGAAATTAAAGATAAATTCAGTTTTATGAACAGTCATGACTATTAGTCATTTGTCATTACCGCTGTTTGTGAGTAAGTGAGAGTGACTATGTCTCTGCTTTATTTGGTGCTTTGTTTTCACAACCTCTTCCCATTTCCCCTTACAGAAGAGCATGGATTTTTTTACTGAGGATGTCTCTTCGATGTTTCTGAATTTTAAGACTGAAGTTTACCTACAGTGGAATTTAACGCTGTATAACCCTGCCTACCTCCTGTTCCAACTGACTTAAATTTCACAAGCTAAAGGATATTATCTGCAGGCAAAATAATAACAGTCCTGACTATGCGCCATGTAATCACCAGAGCTGGCCTTTGCTGGGGGGCAATGGTTGTGGCAGCACGTACTGACAACAGCCAAATTTGCACTAAGAAGCAAGCGGAGTTTTTTATCCCAAGGAAACTACCTGTCGCCTCACTGGAATGGAATAGATGATGTGTGATTAAAATAAACTCAGTTTCTCTGAGATTTGTGGAAGTGATAACTCATTGGAGCAAAATGTGCTCTGTGAGCACACATGCCTGTAGTCAACAGGAGACCACGAGCTACAGGTGTAAGAGTGAAAATGCTCCATGACAGCTCCATGAAAGCAGAAGCTTCATCCTGGGCAGCAGAGGAGAGATCCTGCTCTGGGGCTCACAAAGACTCTCCAGCTCACTTCCTCGAAAACCTCCCAGCCTCACGCTGATGTCAATTGATCCTACTCAGTTCTTGACATTTAACATAGTCACAGAGTGAAGTGGTTCATAGAAAGCTCCTTGTTCTGGCCTAGCAAGGAGAGTACACGGGTTTAGAGCGTTTTTCCACGGAGCTGTGCTGCAGTCTTCTCAAAAATGCATGTGCAGGCAGCTCATTTCGCAAATCCTGTGGCAACTGGCCGCACCACGGATGGTTGGCTGAATTCAAATGTGCAAGGCTTGTACGTTAAGAAATGTTATATTCAAATGGAGAAAACTTTCTAGAAATATTAATATTCAGCACCCACTATCAAGAGATCATAGCAACCCAACAAGATCTGACTGCTTTGAATTACTATTCATGTACCATGGAATATGTATTTTTTAAGTAGCATTGTAAATTAATGCCAGCAAAACGTAATTTGTAATTTAAATGTAAATCAGAATTGACTAAGAATATAATTAAGCTTTGAATGCCTAGGTAATATCTGCTAACCAAACTGTTTTGTGGTGTTTTTTTCACGAAGATTTTAAAGTGTATTATTCACCCTGAATACCTCAATGCATGTTATCTGTATATGTGTGCTATAAAAATGTAAATAATAGTAAAAGATTAGGTTATACACCGTTGAATTCTAGATTGATACATTTCTGTGAAACTGAAAACTTCTTTATGCAGAGTTATACAGGATTTTTTATCAGTGTATTGAGGCTGCCAGCTCAGCCAGGGGCATATTAAGAAGAAACAAAGTTCTCCCCATCACAAATGGAGCTTCTGCTGCTGAATTCAATATTGCAACAGAAGTAAAAACCATTATGCTTTTTATGTTAATCGGACAAAACACAGTCATGTAGCTTTAAGTGGTACACAAATTTATATTAACATTTGCTTCAACGCAAGAAAATTGTAAAGTGTACAGGGAACATATCAGTCTATCTTCATATTGAAATCACCATGTGCTTGCGTAAATATTTTGGTACTGGCCAAACTGGTGTAAAGAGTTCCCATTGCTCACCCAGCCCACTGCTGCCCCCTCAGCACAGGTATTTCCCCACTAATGAAACCACCTGTGGGTTGTGCTCTAATGTGGGACCACAGGTATTAGTGAAACTATCTCAGTTAAAAAAAAAACACCACACTACAAAACCATGTAACTACACCGGTGGAGACAGCTAACTGAAATGTAATTTAGATTTTAGCATAATAAAAATATTTTCCTATGGAAACGGGGACTTTGCAGCAAAGAGCAATTGGCAAGACTGTGCTTGAGAAATGTAGAATATTATCTTTAAAACAAAGATGAAGGACTGATCAAAATGAAATAAATTAATTTTAAAAGGGCTAGAAATATCTACATTTTTTAAAACAGGTGTGATGATTAAAAAAAGCCTTTTTTTGTTCTATGCCCTTGGGTCAGCTATCAAACATGAGGAAATTGCTTCCATTCTCCCCCAGAAGGTGACAGGATCTCTGTTTCCTAGCAGCTTCTCCATAGCCAGTTGGCACAAGCACCCAGCTCATCGGTGGTCCTGAGGGTTTTCAGTATCGAATCTCAGCCAAGTCTCCCCACACTGCCTTGGCCATTGCTATGGAAGGGTCTGAATCCTCAAGAGGTGATGGCTATGGACTGCTTACTCCTGAATATTAAATATATACATCTCTTCCTGTTCTTCGGTGGCCAACTACACACATTTGAAAGGAGAATAACACAAGGGAAAGGATGCAAGGGAAGGATAGTCAGAGACTTTGGGGATCAATTGCAAGGAGAGGAGCATCTCCCACCTCCCTGTACTCCAGCGTCTGCTCCTTGGAGATGACTAGCATTGATCTCAAATGTGCAGTTTGACTGCAGTCTGAAGTTGCAACTAAATCCAGACAATGAATGAGTAGCCAAACACCATGTTTGTAATCAGAAAAGGCTGTTTTTAAAGCACCAGAACTGTAAAATGTTGGGTTGGTGCATCAGATGACTTTAAATGCTAAGGTATGCATGCTGTCAGACATGTGGCTCCAACCCTTTCTGACAGGTAGAACTGAAATTATTACTGACAACTGAAATTAAGATTTTAATAATTACCCCAGCTCTTCTTTGCATAGACCCAGCAGGAGAACATCCTACAATGTGCAGTGTGTCAGTCACTTATCTTGCAGTAAATGAAATCTGAGACTTTGCAGCACTGGAAAGCTCTTCAGTAACTTTCAGAACATTGGGCTCGAGCATGTTTTCTTAGTATGAATATTGGATATAAGTTCATCAGGAAGTTCACCTTTGTATGAGGCGAGGACAGACATACCTGAACACTATGCAGAGCATAAATGATGTTAAACACTACTTAAGTGGAACCGAGGGAGAAAACAGAAAAGGAGCAGAATGTTTTAGGAGAAGGTAGAGGTGAATTAAGATAATGGCTTTTCCTCTCCCACACTTAGGTGCTGATTTCACAACCTGAATCCTCCTTTCAGGGCTTGTATCTGACTACATGGAGAGTCACAGAGCCGTTCAGCATTGTTTTGTTTTGTCTGTTCAGTAAAGAAGATGGTCAAACCTTTGCATATGGACACGCCCTTAGTATGGCTCTTGCCTTCTGTAACGGTTTTGTCCAAGCACAGCCTTTATTGCCCGGCCCTTGATGTAAAGAAATCATGTCCTGTTCTCAGGGGAACACAATCTGCTTTCATGATTACAAAGCAAGGGAGAATATAGTTAGGAAATTCTGATGCTGCAGGGCTGACCAAAGCTTGTCTGAGGATGTACAGCCACAGGACACTGGAGAGGTGGCTTCTGATGTTGACTACTGTTTCCTCTTCTTCAAGGAAGGTCCACAAGAGAATGTCTCTGGGCCAAGACCCATCTGCCACTTTGTGGCACCTTCTTGTCTTGTCTCCTTCTCTGGAGCCAGACGCACTGGCTGGAAAGCCAGCAGAGGTTGTCTGCTTTTGTCATTTGATCTGGAGATTTGGGGTTATGACCCTCAAACTTCAGTTTCTGTAAATGCTTCAAGGAAACCCCAGTTTGAACTGACCTGGGATCCTAAAGAAGTCTCTAGACTCTATGTGATTTTGCATTTCTGTATCACGGAAAGGAGGATTGGTTGAGGGGGTCTCTACGCCAACAAGCTGCTCAAAGTGGTAAAGCATGGCAGCCACCACCTTCCCTAGCTGAGCTGGAAACCTCCAAGGACAGAGACTGATCCCTATCTAGATGCCTGTCCCAGCTCTTTGTTACTTTCCTGGTAGAAGAGATTTTCTTCTGTCCAGTCCAAAGCTCCCATGTGGTGGCCTTTCTACCAAGGGGACAGCTGCCACAGCTTGTGGAGGGCTTAACACCACTGGCCTCTCCTGGATGAAGGTCTGTTGGCTGGTGTATGAACTTCTTCCACTGCTGCTGAGGCAAAGGAGTCCTTCCTCCAAGACAATTCATACGCATCTGTTCATAGAATCATAGAATCCTAGAATGGCCTAGGCTGGAAGGGACCTTAGAGATCATTTTAATCCAACCTCCCTGTCATGGGCAGGGACGCCTCTCAACTAGATCAGGCAACACATGGGGACCATCACCTCATCAGGCAAGTTGCCTTCATCAAGTCTGCTGATCATTAATTGCTTTCCCACAAGTTCCAACTCATTGCAGCACATCTTGTAATTTTTAAGGAGTTAGTGATTTTGTGGTCTTCTCTGCACCAAAAAAACTGATGATCATTGCCCTTGATAACTTCAAAGTGTAGGTGGATGCCCACCCAAGTGGCAGAGGGTGTTGAAGAAAGAGTAGCACAGCAGAAGCCTTATTTAGTACAGAGTATCTAAATCTGTAAAACACACATTTGAATACATGAATTGTTATTGTTTACATACAAAAATGCTTATATGCAAATTCTAAATAATTAATCACAACAACAATCTCATCAGCTTATCTTAAAACCGTAATTTAGGCCTACACACATTCAAATAGTTTGTTTTCCTGCTGGAACTATCTTCTTACTTTCGTTGCTCACACTCCTCTACCAGCTCTGTCTTCTGAGAGCTCAGCATCCTGCAGGGAGGGGAAATGTTATTGCTGGTTTTCTGTAGCTTCAAGAAACACAGTGACTGAGAGGCACCGGCCACATCTGTAACTCTGTCATGTAACTCAGAGCACATCCAGCTCAGAGGCTGAGGTCAGATGAAAAGCTGGTAAGCCTTCAGCTAACAAGGCAAGAGCAAGGAGAGAAAAGAATGCAGGAGGACTTCAACTGCTTTTCCATCTCAGACCTCTTCTTATTTCCCTTAGCTTGTGTTTGGTTATTTTCTCTTCCCCTTCTCAGTGTCACTGACTTTTGGAAAATGGGGAAGAGGCAGAAAGAACAAATTTTTTTCACTCGCATGAAATGCATGATGAGAATTTTCCAGCACTCAATAGTGTCACTGTTGCATGGATCCTGCCATGGGCAAAGTGTGGGGGTAATAATGCTGTGCTGTGAGTTTCCTTATACACTAATCGCTGTCAGATCAAAATACGCTTTCAGAGTGCCTCCTGAACACTATAGTTAAATCACCAACATTTCAAACAGACTTTGACCCAGACTAGAGATTTCAGAGTGAAATCTTTCAGGACCATTCACACCAACCATAAATTTAAGTAAGTTACAAAACCTCACTGCATATTTCTAGCAGTGAAACCATTTTATCAGAAACTGTTGGGAGGCAAGATGGAAACATGAGGTGACTAGCTTTAAGATGGAGCTTAAAAAATATATGAATGTATGGTTGTTTTCAACAAAACCAATTTAAGGAGACAAAAGGCCTTTTTTTTTTTTTTATGTTGTGTATCCTTTGTTCCAGTGGAAATCTTGCAATTAGGCAGATTTTAAGAGTGATCTGGGTCGATTGCCTATTTAAGGAATGACACAGCTTTCATATAGCCATGTCTCAGGGGAAAAGCAGAAATGTTGTCACTCAGGACATTTAAAACTGGATGGGGTAGCACTAAACCAGAATCTGGAGAAGAATCCACCCCTAGAGGGGAAAGAGGTAGTGTGCCACAAGACAGTCATTTCCTCTCTATTATATCTGTGTTTTTCGTAGTAGCTTATTTATTTGCACACTCTGGCTCCTCTAGAGACAAACAGAAAGGATTCATATTAGCAAAACAGCTCTCTGAGAGGCTGAGAAGTACGAAGAAGAAAGAGGAGAGCAATCAAATTCTCTTTGTGCTTTATAAGTAATTTGTAGTTGGGATAAGTAAAATTGAGCTCAGTAACACTCACATTATCTTTTCCTCTCTGAACCCTAGGGAGTTAAACTGTGAATGCATTGGAGAGATACAGCAAGACTAAAATCAGTTTGCAGTTGAATTGTGTCTTGGGGACCAGCATGCTCTTGTGTGCCTGCCACTTCTTGCAGGACACTGACTATAGGCTAGACATCACAGGCGTCTTCCTGTGTGGGATCGCAGCTCGCTGTGCGCCAGAAAACTGGAATATTTCAGCTTTGCTAACTGGTTTTACTGTGAATAGTAATTTCCTTGTTGGAAAGGCAGCCTGTCTGAACAATGCAGCCTTCTCAAGTTCGGGCACCACCTGGTGCAGAAATGCAAGGAGGAGGAAAAAAAGCTGAATGGATGGGAAAAGCTTATGAGTATGCTAAGTTCTGGCACAGAAAATCATCTCCATTCAAGCAGAACATTTCCTCCCTCTTTAATAATGTGTGAACTTCCACAGCCTTGTTTCTGACGAGCTGATGGTTTCTGCTTTTCAGCTTGTGTCAGGGAGAGGGTCCCGAGAGTGATCAGTGATGCCTGGCAAGGGCGGCTCCTCCTCCGGTTCCCACCAACCCACCAGAAAATGCTGGAGGTGAAAGTGGGAGACTCTGGGCTTTGGCAGAAATACACCTTCAACCACGACACAGATGTCCTCCAAGATGCCCAGCCTCTAACCTACTGTTTTGTTGAAATGTGCTGCTGTCAGGCGTACCAGGGATGGGAAGGTGGCCCAGGGGGGAAGAGTGTTATCTGAGAAACCTTCCCTACTTAGGAGCTCCTTCTGGCAAGGGGAAACTGGCCAGAGGGAAAATCAGCCATCATACTGCCAGATCAGTCATCTCTGGCTTAGTTTTTAACTGCTAAAATATTCTTGATGCAGCAGAAGATAGAAACTGAGTTCTTCTGCAAGTCGAGGAGAGGAAACGGAGAAGATATGGCCAAATTCGCACAGAAGAAATCATGACAAATTAGAAAGTGTAATTTATCCAGGTGATGCACATGAAGATCACACAGAAGTAATGGTTCTCAGCAAGACATGAGCGAAGGCAGAGATGCCACACAGCTCCCTAAAGGACATGGGCCCTTGGTCTGCAACAGGAGAGGAGTAATGTGGAGGGTTTGTTATGATTTCAGAGCATATTGACATCATTAACACTGTACACCCAAGTTCAAAGAAATCACAATGTGGGGGACAGAAATTCTTCAAGTTTTGTCTCTTACAGTTTCATCACATACCAGGTTTATAACAGCTTGAGAAAATTTGCATTTACTCTGTTCATAACAGTCATTAACAAATTGTTAACATATTTATAATATTACACGATTTTATGATGCATAATAATAATTAATAATTCACAAATACTATAAATAATATTTCACAATGATTACCAATGAGTTAACCACATTCACACTATGACTGAAAGAAGGCTGAGATATTCCATAGAAAATGGTGCATGTTTTGGGGTGGGATCACTTTTCAGTCTGTTCTGCTTCATCTCTAAAAGGTGTTAGAAAAACCGTGAAAGGTGAAATTGTTCAGAGGGAAAGAAATCTCTGCATTCAGAGACCGTAGTGCTTGGGCACAGTTGGCTTAACAGCCACAGGGAAAAGAGGGAGTCACAGGGAATTCCAAATTATGCTGAAGGAAGAGGAAGGAAATTGTACGTTGCCATCACTACTAAAGGACTCAGGTGGCTGGTTTCAAACAGACTGAAACCACCAAACCCAGAGGTAGTTTCTACCACCTCTATCTATAGAGCTAGTGAGAAAACCTATCTATTTGGTTAATGATAACGTCACATTTTTTATCCCAAGGATGCTGCGAGGATAAACATACTGAAATTCAGAGCCCTGAGCTGAGCCCTGAGCTCCACTGGGGTATAATCCTATTTCATCTTGTGACTAGCACGTGTGGCCACACCAACAGCTGGATTAAGAAACCAGTACAGCTGACAGTCAAAACTAACTAGTTTTGGCTAAAAGCTACTATGGTTTTGGAAGCTGTGGCCACTGTGGTTGTGAAGTCAAAGAACTGCTGGAAATAATAAATTCTAAAAAACCTATGTTTAGAAATACATGCTGGTCAGGCTTCCTAAGGATGTTCCTCACTTTGTTTTCCTCCCCAATTGCACAACCTCAAATACTCCCTAATCCCACCGTGCATACAGCATGCGTACTGTTACATACAGTCACAACAAGCAGCACTTACAGATCTTGACCTCTTCAAGGGTCTTCGCAAACCTCAGCTAATTAAGCTGTTTCAACACCCCTGTGAGCTAAGCATAATGATTCTGAAGAAGCTGAAACAAGTGAAGTCAAATGAGTTCCTGCAGGCCACAGACAGGGAGGGACAGGGGAGGGCTGGGAGCGCTGCTGCTGTCACTCTACGACCATATGCCTTTCCTCTTCATGGCCTTACGTGCCACAGACTCTGAAATATATGGAAAACTAACAAAAAATTAAGCAAAACGCACACTGTCATTCAGGCTTTTATGCGGCATCTGTTTGGAATGGCATGCCGTTACTCACAGTTTTGTCTGCTCAGAGCAAGGTGACCCTAAAGTCATATAAAAGACCTTAAAGAGACAATAAAACCATCCCACTGCTCGATACCATCATTAATATTTCACGCGAGGATCAGGAGATTAAGCCTCAGAGTTCAAAACATACCCAAAATCCAGTGTCCGGGTTTGGATTTGGTGTTTGGGTCTACAGTATTAGATAAGGTTGAAGCCTATTTCCAAAGCTTGCCACGGGGGAGTTTTGCACCATCTCTCTTTCTGGAAGCAACTTCATGCCTCTACAAATACTTATCTATGGTATTTGATGAAAAGTTGAAGTCCAATGTTTTTTAGCCCAAGCATTTTGATTAATGTAGGTATACAAATTCAAGATCATATGCTATATCCCATGTGTTTTTGTTTTGTTGAATCGCTTGTTTTAGAAGAAAAGGATCTAACATTTATTACCAATATGTTTTGAACAGAATGTTTGGAATTTCCAATCAGAATTATTTTATCTAAGCTTTTCCTTCATATTTATGTTTAAATAAGCATGTTAAAGAACTGCTTTGCACTAACTTTTCTCACAACTGTGGATGCATTTTGGAGGGATTTTCTGAACAGTCAGAAGCAAATCCCCCTTTGTAGAAGGCAGATCTGCCCTGGCAACCTCAGCAACACAGACGAGATCAACATGCCACACATTTTCACGCTCATGTTCATACATCATCCAGTACTCTGACTTTCAAGGGTGTTGATTTTCAAGGGTGCCTTGCCATCAGTAAGAGTAAAGGGTACTCAATTCCTGCAGAAAATAAGCACAAACTTATACAACAAAAGCCTAATTAGCAGATGAGTCATTTATTCTCATTATTCCATGGCAGAATCAGAGCTGTTCCATCAGGGGTAGCAGGTAGCTCTAACTGACTGTTAGCAATATAAAATACATCCATCACAGTCACTTTGCTCCCTCAGGGAAGCATTAAGAAAAGAAAGATGAGGATGTTGGAGTAGATAAGCACCGTAAGGCCCCAGTTCTGCAAAATACTCAAATACAGGCATTTCAGCCATGCTCTCTTTGGCAGGTGGTTGCAAAAGCATGGCCTCAGATATTCAGCATCAGCAAAATGCCTATTTATTAAGATAATCAGGCCTAAGGGAAAAAAAACAAACAAATTTCTTTAACTTATTACATGCATAATCCCCTGATGCCTTTTGGTTGTGACTGTGGTCTCGCACCAGGCTTATGTCGTAACCCTGTGGGTTTTAATGGGGCTGGTCCTCATTCACCGTGGGTGAGATCAGGGTTAGCCCACGAACCGAGCTCTCTGCCAACACCAGAGCTTTTGCATGCACTTTCATAGTCAGCTTTTTATTCCTGCTTCAAGGTGCTTAGGTTAAAATAAGATGGTTTTTCATTTTCTAGCCCAGTACATCAAATATCAGAGGGACAAGAGGTGGTTTCCTGTTTAACGTTTGGTACTAAGAGCTGGTCCAGTCCACACACTGGCTCTGGGCATCTTCAAAGGCTTCTGAAATTTTTAGAAAATATTGTATCAAAACCATATCTGTTGGTTAGGATACACATTGACCATGGAAGATCAAATTAATCCCTGGGTTTACTTTGGTCCTGTCAGTGGATTAACTTCAGGAATTACTTTGATTACCTTTGCTTTCATTTTCTATTAAACTGTTGTAAAAAAAGATCAATAGGGGGAAAAGTGATGCACAGATAAAGCAAACACACAAGCAGAACTAAGAATAACCTGGTGGACTGCTCTTACTGGACAGTATAAATATTCCTTCCAGGTTAAAAATATTTCTTTGAGGATACGGATCCCTTAAAAACCAGAATAGATCTTGGACAATGACATTTCCTCACAACCAAGGGAGAAACGTGTTTTTGCCAGTAAAGGATATGCTCTGCTTTGCAGAGGAAACTCCTGTTGGCTAATTTCACCATGGAAACTCCAGGCCTGACTATAAAAAGACCAATTTATCTCCCGACAAATATCCTTATACCGGCAATAAGAAAAACTAAGGGAGGATGGTGGGAACCCTGGGTACAGGGGTAACTGTGAGTGGGATCCTGGCATGGCCCAAACACCAGTGCTGAGCACCCAGCCGACCTCAGGTCAATAACAAAACCCAGACTAAAACTAGCCTTAGCATCCCTCTGCCCAACTCCCCCATCCCAAAAGCGACTGACATACTTCTTCTCCACTTCTGAGACAAACAGAAAATGGCCAAATGTGAGAATAAGGCCCAGAGTCTTCAGCTTCAAAGGTATTTCTGACCCAGAGCTTTCTCATATCGCTCCAAGGCTGCTCTGTTTGAGGTGGTGGCACTTATATAAGAGGATGAGGTTTCCCTGGATTTCCTTGGATTGGTCTGCAGAGACTTTCAAGTTGCTGTTTGCTCCTGGCGCAGTTCCTCCAAAGGAGCAAATATAGAAATATATAACAACAATATCAATAATAACTGTGATAATACCATCACAGTAAACAATAATACAGCCATATATAACAGATAATCATACACTCCTGCTGCTGAGGGATTAGGAGGCCCAGCATGGTCACTCAAATGTTTATTATGAATCCTTTCACAGATGTAATGATTTCCAGGTTTAATTATGAGCTCTGTCCTGCTGGCTCTATCAGACAGAGCAGTACTGAGACACTGCTGAGACACTGTGGGTGACAGACTGATGGCTGGTGGCTACACAAGCAGCTAAAAACAAGTGCAGATAAGAGAAAGTCCAGTCCAAATAATGAGAAAGCAGACAAACTTGTGATAAAAGAGAAGCCAAAATTAATTCACTACCTTTTCTGTGTAATCCCAACCACCACAGTGACTTATAGCAAACCAAAGGCATTTTACACATTTTTTCCTTTCCTCTCTAGAGATAGAGAATTTACACTGGAAATAGCCATGATTTTACCTTTTTTCTGTTGTGCTAGATGCTGCCATAACATCTCTGGCTGACCTGAAGAGTGACACTGTATGAACTAGTTGGTCTCTATCAGTCCCCAGTAAAAGAACAAGCAGCATTTAGAAGAGGGAGAATTGTAGTCCACAATGTCACACACTACTAAGCAGAAAGATACATAGCAGCTCTTGGTTTTGTATTTCAAAAAATCTAGAAGAAAGAATGTATATTTTTCTCTACATTAAAAAAAAAAAAAAAACAACCCCAAACCAAACAAAACAAATAATTTGGAAGTGTTCAGGAGTGTTGAAAATCATTTTGGAAAGTGCTTTAGGCTAATTTTGTAAACCACAACAGAGCTGTAGCGGGTAGAAACACACTTTCATCTTATTTATTTCTCTACGTCTTTAAATGCTAGGTTTGCTGGAATAAGTTTCTCTTTCTTGGTTATGAAATGTCTGGCCACACAAGTACAGATGCAAACATGCCCGATGTGCTTATGATCTTTCTGTCCCATATTAACATTGGGACAAACTTGGCTTGACTTTTCAGTCAAACTTTTCACATCCGATGGTGGAAAAATCAACGGGGCTGATCTTCCATACACCTGAGAATCTTTTTTTTTTTTTTTTATCTGTGCACCTGTAGCAAGATGGGTTAATTCATGCCAAAACCAGGAGTGACGTGTTATGATTCTCTGTATCCAGCATGAAGGCTGCTGGGCAGTTGGTGTGGTATGTAGGGCAACCTACGGGCACTCAACCTGGCTGAAGCACATGTGGATTGTCATTGTCTTTGAAAGACATCCAGTGAGCTACAGCCCAGGTGAAGCCCCATTTCCCGTAGCTTCAGATCTTTAATCTCCATGTCCTCTGATTGCAACCATCTCCCATATCATTGTCCCATGCCAAAGGACTACAAGTAGGCACTTGTAGTAGGCATTTCTACAGCTTTGAGCTGTCTGCCACTATATTATTTTGTGACCAAAACTGGCTGTCAGGTTTAGAAACTCCAGCCTTTCCCTTCTTTTCCTGGTCATCTTCCCTGCTTGGAGAATTTCTGTGAATTTCTGGTGATTTCTGCAAGTGGCAGAACCTGCGTGCCCCAGGCTGCCTCTGTGCACGCTACAGAGCCAAGCACCTCCAGAGGGAGTGTTCGCCCCGTCTTAAAACACCTTCTCAGCACGGGGAGGAATCTCCTTTCGCAATTTTAGCTGGTTATAAACAAGCGGAACGCATCCTACCTTAGCTTATAAGTGCCAGTTCTTCCACTGGCTTTTGCACGTCAAAGTGTGTTGAATTTGGGGTGAGAAATGGCTATTTCCATGTTGTCAGAAGGCAAAGCAGGCCAGGAGGGACTGCAGATACCTGGTGCATTAACAAATGAGCAACAAGAGCACAGTCCCTGCTCACCAGTGACAGATTTCTCACTGTATAACACATGAGTTGAGTTTTGAGCAGGAACCAAATCTTGAGGTGAAGTGTGAAACTCTTGATATTTGTTTGTGTCATGTAGCTGTTGAAGCACATACAGATTTGTGAACATTTGCAGGTCCAAGAGGCAGGGGAGTCCCTCCACGCGGAGTGTGGAGCTGCTTGGTGCCATTTCTTGGTGTTCTGGGGTGACGTGCAGCTGGGCTGCAGACAGCCAGAGACCTGGGAGGTTACCAACAGGAGGGACAGAGCAATTCTGAAATATGTAAAAGTAATTCCTCCACACTTGTCTATACGTGGAACTCACTTAGTCCCTTGTACCAGTAAACCACTGTTAAATTTATAATGTCTTCCAGTGCCGTAAAACATGACATCCAGCTTCTCACTTTAGACTGAATTGTGTTCCAGGCATCTTGTACTTTACAGGAAAATGTAATTTGTTACTTGTTATTTTAGAGTTTGGTCTCCAGTTGATTTTGTTTCTTTTTTTTTTTGCCTTTATTTATGGGGAAAAAAGGAAGACAAGACCAAGTCTGAGTTCTTCTGCAGTGTGAAATGTTATTTAATAAGTAGCAGAATGCAGGTGAGCTGGGATTCTAGAATTGTCTCTTCAGCAAATTAGCTTTAACTGCTGTAATGTCAGGACCATTCACTTCTGAAAGAGAGGAAAATTCAATGTTATGTAGTAGAACATCTTTTGCTTCTCAATAATTGAGATCATGTGTCTAGCAGGACAAAAATAAGCATTTATAGATTTTCCCAAAGCCATAAGGAAATTGTGCTATGCTATGAAATGTAATATGGAAAACATAAGCCTTTTGGACTATTTTGTTATAAAAAAAGAGAAAAGCCTTGAAAATCTGAAGCCCCCACAGATTTGGTGGTATGTAGCTAGTTCTACATCACTGAACTCACTGATTAAACAAGAAAGACAGATGATCCAAAGGAAGACCTTTCCTATATGTAGCATTTTTTACTGTGAGGGTGACGGAGCACTGGAACAGGCTACCCAGGGAGGTTGTGGAGTCTCCTTCTCTGGAGACATTCAAACCGTGCCTGGACATGTTCCTGTGTGACCTTACTCTTAGGGGATCCTGCTCTGGCAGGGGGATTGCACTAGATGATCTTTCGAGGTCCCTTCCAGCCCCTGACACTCTGTGATTCTGTGATTCTGTGACTTATATCTCTGCTCAACATTCACTTCTTCAGGGATGTCTGCGAAGTGTGAGTCCATTTTAACTGTCAAGCAGTTTCATAAACAAATGTGTAAAACCGTCTGGAAGTATGTAGCTTAAAACCAGGTAATTGTGAGAACTTCTGGTCTTTTCTAACTTTGTGCCTTTCCTGTTGTTCATCACCTCTTTGGTGCAGGCAAGAAATTACCTGTTACCCCACAGTATGTGGAGGGGCTTCTCTGGCTGCTGTAGAAAAAAGCTTGCCAAGATGCAGGTCTGCAGATGTCAGATCTCTGGAATATTTCTTTGTAAAGTAGCTAAAAACAATGAACAAAGCAGCTCAAATTTTGAAAGATTCTTCTTGATTTCAGCAAGGATTTTGGGGCTGAAGCCTGCAGCCCTAATTCAGGGCCCAAAAAAGAGAAATCCACTGAAAATCTAAATGCAAGATTTCACTGATAATATCATTCTGGGCCAAGAAGTTGGCTTTCTGCAGACTGAGAGTGATGGTAGCTGCTAAAGCTCTCATTTTGGACAGCAGAGTTTTGAGGCCTGTTCTGGGCAGTGGAGCAGAAGAGGCAGAGGGTCTGGGCAGGGAGAGCTTGTGGGGAGCTCCATCCCTTGCAGGATGAGAGAGGCAGGGAGGGGTGTGATGGGGTGCATGAAGTGAAGAGGAAGCCCAGGTCCCCCGGGTGAGGAGGAGGAGAAGGGGATGACCAAACCCAGATGTCTAAGGCTACGTCACAAGGAGGAATAGTTGTGGGGCTGGGGTCAGCACAAAGAACTGCAGGTCCCACAAGGGCACGGAACGGGGAGGTCCCCATCACTTGTAGCTTCTACAGAAAAGGAGTGGGGCAGTGGGGACATCTCTTTTTTTCAGGGGGAGGCTGTGAGCCTCAGCTACTCCACTCTGAGAAAGACAGAGCCACAAGACGTCTGCTGGGCTTGGTGGCACTGCAGCATTCTCAGCAGCACATTGAATCCCCTCTTTGCCAGGCCACATCCTTTACTGGGAGACTTCCGTGTGAGAGACGGGGACCTGCACAGGGCAGCATCACATCTCTTATAAGAACTCTGTGAAACTTTTCAGGAAAAATGCATTAAAACATCTCTGGGGTGCTGTAACAGAAATAACAGCACCCCCTCCCCTCCTTTTCCCATAATCTGTCCATTCACAAATTTTCCTTGATATCATAAAAAAGACAGGTCTTCCTTATGGCTTCTGATCATGTTTTATAATTTAATAGGAAGTAATATCCTTCTTCTAACACAACCTGTTGTAACAACCTTGTTCAAAAATACCAACTCCAGAAGTGTTTTACAGAAATTACTATAAAAATCCTGTGGTTTTTTGAATTAATTTTTAAAGAAGTCCTGAAGTTCCTGTGGAGTGGGCACTTCTATATAATTTTGAATAAAGAAAAAAATAATCATGATTGTGTAATTGAAATTCAAAATGCTCACAGATGCTCACAAAAGCCTCAGTTCTGCCTTCATTAATGACCTGATTTCTCTGAACTTGGGTGGAAGCAGGCATGATAGTCCTTATAGCAGGGTAGAGCCGGGAACTATATAATTTAGGAAATTTACTTAATTAACTTCTGTTTTTGTAGAAACTGGTTCTGATGATGTTGACATTATTTTTAAATCCCATTCAAATGCATTACAAAATACTGACTTCCCTGCAGATTTGACCACTTGTCCACTACATGGACAACATGTGAGTTAATTACAACCTACTTTCCCATCAACTCTCCTCCTACCTAGATTATTTCTTTCTTGCCCATGCTGCACGCACCAATTTTCAAAACAAAGTGAAGAAACTAGCATAAGCATTTAAGTGTGTTTCCACTGATTCCCATACTCAAATTAAACATGCAAATGAAAACATTAAAAGGAATGACTTATTCATGTTCTTAGGCAAAGCATACATATTAAATTACTGTACATATATCAAAGAAAGCACTAAGTGCTGACTCTTGGAAAGCCTTGTGTAGGAAACTGTACTACAAACTGTTCATTTAATAATTTTTATTGCTTAATGTGAAACTTAGGAAGACTGACTGTATTGATTCTATCTTAAATAGTTGACAATATATAGTCATTTAAAGCAACCTCCTTATTTCCAAATATATATTTAATGAAGCACATGTCATTTTAGGCAGACATTTAAAGTGTAAGTTTCATGTCTTTAACATTTTAAGAGTATGTGTCACATTAACAACTGTACAAGGGAATGACTCCTTTGATGCAGCATTTCAAATGGGAAGTTATCAGTAACACAAAGCAGCTACATAGGATTGCTTGTGCAAAGCTTCACAAATACAGGAAAAAAATATTTTTAAGAATGATATAGATTGACTTCAATTTGCATCTTTTTTGCAGACTTTGCTGCTCTACTGAAAATTACACCTAAGTGCATTTTTCGATCTCTTTATGTTACAAGAGAAGGCTGGGAAGGGCGGGTGGAAATTCAGCCAGCGATGGTTTTTGTGAAGTGACTTCTGTCTGCTAAAGAAGTAAAAGCTTAAGTGATCTGCAGTTCGAGTCTTTGAGTTCCTAGCAAGAAAAGGTGAAAAAATGTTAAGCTAACAAAACCAACAAATAGCTCAAGGTCAGAACTAGAAAGGATTGTTTCAGCACATTCAATTACTGGAAAGCTTTCAGAGGAGGAAAATTGTCTTCAGTGGCTGAACTGCATTTGTATTCAGAGTATCAAAGTGCTGGGGTTAAGGTTGGAACAGACTCAAGTTATCTCACCCTAAGTTAATATGTAGGAAACACAAAGTGAAATTAAGTGAGGAAGAAGGAAAAAACCAGCATAGCTGAGATAGAAATCTGCAAAGCAAGGAGAAAACAGAAAGTTATATTCACGAGATGGGTGGCCAGGTAAGCAAAAGGCAGTAGAACAACTTCACTTGCTAAGAAACTGAGAGAGGTGAGGACACCAGAGTTGATGGCTTGAACAGTGCACAATGAGCCCCCACAGTGGGATGCAGGGGCCAAATCCTCTGGTGCAGAACCCACAACCAGGCATTTACAAGGCTGAGAGAAATGCAGTGGGATGTCCAGTCAGAAGACTGGAGCACAAGCATTGAGAGGAAGGTAGCATTTAGGACAGACAGATGTGGAGTTAGGGGTGACGGAGAAGCACTGGTCACCGCTGATGTGGCAGCATCTGAAGAAGAGCATGATACGGATAAAACTGTATCCAGTAGTAGCATAGATCCACTAGTAGCACAGATCCACTAAAGATCTTCTAGATAAAATCTGTGGGACAATGGAATAGCATTAGACAGTCAACAGGACCCATGGGAGATCTCCTGTTCCTAGAGAAGGACCAGAGCAGAATTACATTAGTAATAAAACTGAGGCCATGAGTGATGACAAAGCTCAGATGTTCCTGAATCTGAACTGCTGGCAGACTTTTTTTCAACAAGATATTTATTGAGCCTGCAGGAGCAAGTGCTAATTTAGACATAGTGAGGATGTTATAGAAGAGGTGGTTGTAGAAAGTAGACCTGATTAAGACGATCATGGAGGATTTTGATTAAACTGAATGGAAATATAAACAAATCTGTGGTTTTCTGGGTTCTCATGTTTGGCTTTTTTTCATCTCAAAGATGAGAAGTCAGCTGGACTGAGGAACTTAGAGACTTGAGTACAAAGGGGATTCCTGAAGTCAAAGATACATAATTGAGTCTGCATTTCGGGAAGGAGAAAAAAAAAATCAGAGAAGAACTGCACAGACCCAACTGATGACAATCCACCTCCAAAAGGATATGAAGAGTAGGCAAAGGGTCTGAAAAAATGGAAAAAAAGGGGCTGACTAACATGGAAAATTGCATCTTGCAAGTCAGAAAGTGTGGAGAGAAAGTGAGATCTGCCAAAAGCTGGTCTGTGTTAGACTTGCAAAGGAAATTAAAAACACGTTGTAAAATGTTCTTCAGTCACATAAACAACTAGAGAGAAAAAAAAGAGGAATTTGAGGCTGCTAAAGATTGGGGGCAAAGGTTAAAGATAACATAAGCATGGGCCAAAACCAAAATTAAAACCGTGCTTTAGTTTTCAGTAAGCACAGTGAGATGTGGGGCAAAGACAGTGTGACCTGGGAATAAGAGAGCATCTAGAGCAGGAACAGAAATCTAAGGGCTTAATATTTTCAGACAAATTGCTAGTTCCGTCTCTATCCAAAAACCCTGAAAGAACCAACACAGTAACCTATCAAAGTTAGTAAATTGATGTTAACTTAGGAATGGATGCTTGGAGAAGAACAAGAGTAGCTTCTATATTTTACCACAAAAATTTTAAACTAGGTGAATGTCAACTATTAGTTTGATTTCAACAGTCAGCAGAGGTAGACAGAAGAGAGTATAGTTTAGCACAGCTTAATCCCAAGTAGGTCACATAACCCTACCCTGCTATCTTTGATAAGTTTAATTGATTCTTAGCTAGCAAAATCCTCAATTTTTTCTCATTTTTTTCAGTAAAGTATTTCATATCATGTCACTTTAGAAACAACTACCTGAAGAACATATCCAAGGAAGATGAAGAATTGGCTGCATTGGAAATGGTAGCTAAATGAATTATTGGGCTAGAAGACAACTACTTCAGGAGCTACTAAAAAACTGATCTTGGAATCAACTCACTATTTTTATTAGTGGCCTTGACAAAAAACATGCCAATACTAATGACATTTGTCACTGACAAAGACAGAGGAATCACAATACAGTTCAGAAGAACCCAAAGGACTTTGAGGACTACAAGAACAATAAAAAAGGATGGATTTTTAAGGACAGTGTCATGAATTAATTCGTTTGTTTGTTTTGCTACAAGCTTGGAATTATGACAGGCAAAAGACATGAGAGGATTACCTGATCACTGGTACCTTTAAGCCAGATAACTATGGTGAAGACAAAGGTAAACCTGTTGTCTGCAACCTTAGGTTTCCTTTACAGTTAGTGGGATGAAATAGGACACTGTGACTCCCTATTTTAAAATAAGATAAATGCCCTGTGTATGGAACTTACCTTAGATAACAAAGTCTGAATATCTAAAGTTAGGTTAGATGAACCTTCCTGAGAACTATTTCACATGGAAGCCCTGCTTTACGCTGTATCTCATCCTGTGCGGTGCTGCTGACTTGCGCTTGAAGCAGTTCGTGGGAGGTAAGCAAGGTTATAGAAGTCAGACACCTAAAGTTTCAATTATTTTTCTAAAGGATTGAGTGTCTCAACCCTGTCTTTGAAATGCTTTTGCTGTCTGCCTTTTGAAACTGGTGGTGGTGGTGAGCCCAGCCCCAGCAAAGTGTTGCTGTGGGTGGAGGCCTTCCTACAGCCACGCTCGACTGGGTATGACAGCACTGATTCACGCCATGAAGAGCTACCGAATGCTCCGCAAACACTTAAGAGTTAATTCACCAGATGTCCTAAGGTTTGGGGTTCTTGTTTTTATGCCTTAGTGACCCCTGTTGATGGCTGGATTGCAGATACAAAGGTGTTGGACTCAGTTGGAAATCCAAGGAGGTGGGTTGGACAAACAGCACAGATGCTCCCAAACATGTCCCAGGCAGTTGTCTCTGGAGGGATCACCCTGCCTCTGAGCTGACATGCAAAAATGAAACACAAGACTGGGACTTACCAGGGACTGCTGGACATTATTGGTAGTAGAAATGAAGCCTAAATTTGCTATTTACCATTTTGTTGACATTTGAATTTTCCCTTCAGAGGCGTATATAACAGGAAGGCAAAATTCCAGCAAAACTCTCTGCTCTTGCTTTTGTTTTGTTTTGTTTTTCTACCCTGTGCATTTGCCACCCAAGCCCAAGCTGTTGCTGGGAGACGAAATGTGTTTCGGTAGCATCTCCAAACAGCTGGGGTCTGCGACTGTGTTTCTCATATTCAGTTAGAAAGCATAAGTGAAATAATATTTTCCTGCGCCTGCTGTGATTAGCAGGAGTTATCCATCTGCCTGTTAGAAGTGAGTGTAAATACACAGACACACACATGCTGTACGGGTCTTCATGCTCACAATTCTTCATACACAGGCATGAAGACATACACAGACATACAGGTCTTCACGTACAGGTTCATGTTTAGGTACGGAAACAGTGATTCCCCTCCCATTGGAGTAATTTCTGTTGACAGAAGAGGGTGCAAACAACTACAGAGCAAGAAAAAAAAAAAAAAAGAGGTTCTTTATGCTGAGAAAAAGAAATAAATCAAGGGAAAGAGGATGTAAAATGAGGGTGCTGCTAGCCTTCCCTCCCGTGTAATAGGGCTCACTGGGTGCTGCGAGGTCAGTTCTGGTCACAGAAAATCCTTGGGTGCGTCACCTTCCTCTGCCATCAGCAAAGATTCAGCAGCTACCAGGAGGAAAAGTCTGACACTACTGCACAAAAAAAAAAATCAGTTTCCAGAGTCGGTTTACACAAGAGGAGCAAAATCCCAGGACCCTGGGACAGAAGGCAGTGACTTGCTGACTGCAAGTCAGCCACAGCTACGCGACTGAGAAGATGCAAAATCTGTTCGGCATGTACCACAGAGTCTTGGGAAATAAAGTCATCCCAGACCAAATCCCTCTGGCGTGGTGAAAACCCCTTGTAAAGAGAGATTTCAGAGGAGCTTGGATTTCCATTGCGGTGATATGGTTTTCTCTCCGAGCACCTGTCTGTGTGATTAGGTGATAAATTCTGCCTTGTGATCACTCATCAGGCCAAGTAAGACCAACAGGGGCAATTAAACGCTGGAGGAAAAGATAAGGATCACTAATCAACTTGCAAATCAACTAATCAAAACGTGCTGTTCTCATCCCACTGTTCCAGTGGATTTACAGCTATAATTATCCTATTTTAATTTTTTTCCCAATCAATTTTACATGAGTATTTATTTTTGTGCACTAAACATACTGTCCTCTATAGACTCAAGGGTTTTTATATAGTCATGCTTCTTAAACAGCCACCTTGTGTGGCAGCTCTTAACCTTGACGTATATAGAGGCAGGGACAAAAAGTATTTCTAGGGCATTGCTCTTGGCTAAACTGCAACATTTTATGGTGTGTGTATATATATATGTTTTGCTTATATTTATTTTACATTTCAGTAGGGATTTTGTAAAAAATCTGAATATTAGTAGATCATTTAGCCATACTATAAGAGATTACAGATTAAAAGGTATACTATAAAAGACTGCATTTTTTTAGAATGGTTTCATCTTCAGAACAGCTAAAATCCTCACATCTTCAGTGGTTTAGTTAGACCCTGGGTGGGCCTTGCCTTTTTATATCAGCTAGACCTAATATGAATAGCAAGAAGAGCGTTAATGAGAAGGAAAACATTAGCATATACTTAGGTTACTTAATGTTTTACATTTTAAGGGTTTTTCAAAGGAACTTTTGGAAGAGCTCTTTCTTTTCCACATGGGACACCCCCAACAGCAGTCCAGCAGTCAATGTGAGGGCTCTCTTAGACTTCTGAAAAATCTCTCTTGACCTGGTGACATTGAAAAATGCCAAGGATCCTTTCCTTTTTTGTATTCTCCAGGTCAGAGCCCTTCCATGTCTCAGGATACGTCTTTTCAGGTGTATCCCACAAGGTAGGACAGAAAAAAAATTAATGCCCTTCCTTGTCCCCCAAATCTGCGAGCTTACTGGAAAGGCACAGCAGCAAAAGCCAGGAAGCTCTAGGTTCAGGCATATGTATCTGCTAACTGGATTTAATAACATTATGCCTTAATGACTTTTGATAGGATCTTGCAGATTACACGAGCCGCTGAATCCTGGCATGAGCTTTGTTAGGTAAGCACTGAAAGTCTTGGCAAGATATTAAGAAGCTTCATAGTCAAAAAAAGGGGACGGAAGCCACTGAGTTCATGAATTATCCAGGCAAGAAAGCATAATCCTGTCCCATTGTACTGAGCCACTGGGGTAAGGACAAAAATAAAATGAAACAATTATTTCTATATGTAAAACTTAATGACAGAACAGTTATCAGGATTCCATCATGTGTAAAGCCAGGGAAAATTTTAGTTGTTTTAAGCATAAAGTTTAGGAGCAAAGAGATTTATTTTCCGCAGCTATTCATGAATCTTCACCTTTATGCTGCACTATTCAACCTGCTATGACAAATTCCACCATGAAAACCATTTTACTGACCTAAGAATTTCAATCCCCAGCCCTGGCTTTCTCCATTGCAATAAGAAGCAAGGCAGAGCTCATCACAGCAAATATATGGCACTCAGGAAATTAGAGAGCTTTAGTAAAAAGAAAATAAATCCCACCTTTTAAATCAAGAAGCTTTTGTGACCATTTATGTTTCCCATATGTGGTGGTACTGTATGTTGAGCCAAGAACATCTTTACATCCCCAGTCTTAAAGCTTAAAGGTAGCTGTAACATATCAAGCACAGCTCTGTGTTGCTACTGGAATATAAAAGGCTTCACTAAGCTGCCAAAAATAAAAATAAAACGAGCCTCTTCTCTAAAATATATTCCTATATTTCAAATGGGAGCAAGAGATGACAAATAGCTGGCAAAGGCAGCAATTCATTGGATCAATAGATTAACTACCCAAATTCCAGAAGAAGCCTTGGGAATGATATTACTGGAAAATGAAGCACAGCCACCGAGCCAGTTCCTGCAGTCAATCATACCACATGTTTAGGGCAATTCTACTCCTCCTGGGTTCAGGGAAAGTTAATCAGAAATAAAAAAATCCCTGGAAGATATAAAAAAGAGCAGCTGCTGCAAGCCCAGTTTGAGGGCTTGATAAGGGGCTAATCCAGACCAATGCTAGTGGACCAAAGATTTCTGGCTGAGCTCCTCCACTGTAGTTTTACAAACAGTAAATTCAGAAATATGAAATGGATATGGAGGCTGTGTAGCCCATAGCTCCCTGTCTGTCTCATGGTCAGCGCAGTTCCTTCTCTGTGGGATTTATCGCATCCAGACCCAGCTGTCAGCAGAGGCTGAATATGTACAGGAGACGGGCACAGGGCAGGAGAAGAGCCGTGTTCAGGTCTGCACCGGGCAACCCTCCCCCAGGGACCTCTCAGGGACCCCGCAGGGCTGGCTGCAGGATGCTGGGCAGGCTTGTCCCACTGCCCACTAGCAGCTAAATCACACCAAGCTCCCAGATTAATAACAGGATTATTAAATCTGCTCGAACAGTAGCTGCTCATAGTTCTGTCCAGATGTGAGAGTGATACCCTTTGTTTCTCTCTCTGAGCCCTGTTTGGAAAGAAGTCCTCCAAAGATTGCCTCAAGAAAACTATGTGTAAACTGGAAACCATAAAAAAATTTCACATTTCCAAACTTGCAAAGCAAATGAATAAATTTAGAACTGCAAATCCCAGACTGATAAAAGCTCTGGTAAGAAAAATACGTTAAAGAAGTGGCTGCTTGCAGCTCAGCATTGAGACAGCAGATCTAAGCTCACAGTCTTTAAAATGTGTGATAAATTATCCACTGTCAATCTCTGTAGTACAATCCAGATAAATCAATGATAAGTTTAATCAGACACTGGGGTGAAAGCAGTATTAGGATTCAAATTTAAAAAAAAAAAAAGTCAAGATGAAAGTAGAGGATTACATTTTCATTCATACTTCATTCAGTGATTGGGATAGTTACCTGCACTCCAGTAGGCCCCTGAGCTATTTATATACACAAAAGTTGAAATAAATGAACCCTTAAAAACATGTAAGTTGAAAGACTTATTCCTACAGAACGGTCTTTGTTAAGGACAAGCCGTAAGGTTTTTCAGAACTGGGATGTGAAGCTGTACATACACCTCAAGGGAATTTTAAAATGTTTTGTCAAGTGCAGGTAACAAATTATCTATGGACAACGAGCTAAACAGGGTGTTTTGAAGATGGCAGTATTGCATCAGTTAGGAATTCAGCCCAATTTTATTATTTGGACACATGACAACTGATTTATTACTGCAGTCATTTGCTTAGGGGCTCAATTAATAAATATTTATGCAGCTGTTTCTGCTATGTATGGTTTATCAGCAGAACTTCAGTGGGTATGAATGATGTAATTTAAATCAAATATATATATTTAATGGTCTATTTAAGGATAAATTAGCCTGTATAATGCAATGTATGATATTAATGTGATTCTGTGATTTCTTACTGGAAGGCATCTAGATAAATGCATTTATTGGTAGTAGACGAATTTGTATATTAGATGCCTTAACCGCCACAGATGAAAAAGCAGAATTATTACGCAAAAGCTTTGCAGAATGCATTAGCACTTTGTGATCTCTCAGGTGTACAATTTGAGATGGAAAAAGTATATTTCTAAAAACAATATGCCATAAGCATCTTGTATTTGCATTGCTTGGAAGTAACCATGTCATTTTATGCTGAGGAGTGTGTTAGGAGACCTCAACCTGCATCTCTCTTGCAGGTAGAGCTCCCATCTCCAGGAGAAGTTCTCTTTTGAGAATAACTCCCAAAAGGCAGTGTCCTGGGATCTCTCTAAGGAGGCGACTCTAGCAGAAGAAAGGACATGGCTTGTTCCATTCCAGTCAACTAAGATTAAGAGCTAAGATCACATAGGCCAGATCAATGGGCTGAGGCCAATTGTATGAGGTTCAACAAGGCCAAGTGCCAGGTCCTGCCCTTGGGTCACAAGAAGCCCAGGCAGCGCTACAGGCTGGGGGAGGAGTGGCTGGAGAGCTGCCCACAGGAAAAGGACCTGGGGGTTGGTCCACAGCCGGCTGAACACGAGCCAGCAGTGTGCCCAGGTAGTGTGGTCATCGAGACCAGGGAAGGGATTGCCTCCCTGTACTCGGCACTGGTAAGGCAGGACCTCAAATCCTGTGTTCAGTTTTGGGCCCCTCATGACAAGAAAGACATTGAGGTGCTGGAATGTGTCCAGAGAAGGGCAACAAAGCTGGTGAGGGGAGCTGAGAACAAGTCTTGCGAGGAGCAGCTGAGGGAACTGGGGTTGTTCAGCCTGGAGACAAGGAGCCTGAGAGGAGACCTCGCTTTCTACAGCTACCTGAAAGGAGGTTGTAGTGAGATGGGTGTTGATTTCTTTTCACAAGTTACAACTGATACGACAGGAGCAAATGGCCTCTGGTTATGTCAGGGGAGGTTTAGGTTAAACATTAGGAAAAACTTCTACGCTGAAAGGGTTATCAAACACTGGAACTGGCTGCCCATGGAAGCGGTTGAATCACCGTCCTTGGATGTGCTTAGGGACATGGTTTTGAAGTGGGCGTGGTAGAGCTAAATAATGGTTGTACTTGATGACCTTACAGGTTTTCCAGCCAAAATGATTCTGTGATTGATTCTACAATGCTGGAAAGGACTTTGGCAAGATCTGGAGAAGTGTACCCTATTCCAAGCAGTTTGCTTTGTTTGCCACTCTTACCACCCGAATCAGCGAAAGGAAGCTGTTAAGTGGAGTACCAAAGCCTTCCTCCTGATGCCGATCTTACACATCTTCCCCAAACACTACTTCTGCCCACCATCCAGTTCTCCCCAGGTGAGATGCTGGAATCTTGCTTTACTGAGACAGTGCGATTTTCTACCTACTTCACTGTCTCACCGCAACCCAAAGGTGCCTGTCTACAGAATGGATCCACGTGAGACCACGCAGCTCCATGAGCAGTAGTAACTTGTAGGAGTTGTTGCGTGCACATGGCTTAGTGTCTCCCATCAATATATTAGCAGGATATATGTTTCTACACAGTGCTAAAATGCTGAAGTCAGAGGTTCCACTATTACTATTAGTTCTGGGGCTGAACCTTTTTTCTATGGACAAAATGATTTATGCATCTTATTTTGCTTGTAGGAGTGAAACGAGAAGTAGCTGCACACATATAGACACTGATGCTTCACATTCTCCGAATTAGTTACTTTTTTTTTTTTTAAGGCAAGCCTTCTGATCACTATTAAGCTTTTGCTTCAAGAATGTCATCACCAAACTTCCCACAGCTGTTATTTATAAAGGATCCAGAAAACACCAGTTGTATTGACGGCTCTGCAGCAGCTGATGGCCAAGAGCCAGCTGTGCAGCTCGGCGCCAGGGCTGGGCACAGCTGTGCGACTTGAGCAAACTGCATTTGAAAGCTTGAAAACTCCTTTGCACTGTTTGTATTTGTTTCACCATATTTACTTGTTTCTAATTTGGCAGTCAAACATAGAAATGTGTAGAAGTAACCACTGAACTGGAATGCAATCTGTGTTAAACAAGGCAACATAACGATACCAGCCTTGGTGCAATACAGCAGCCAAACCAAACTTCTGTCACGGCATAGAAAGCTTTCTAATTGTCTTTTCTTGAGAAAAGTGGTTTAAAAGTGCACAGTGTGTATCTATATTGATGCTTTAGAAACTGTGATGTGGGAAGAGAAACTACCAGTGTAGGGGATGGGAAGGGAGGAGCGGATCTGACAGCAGTCACTGCAGCAAGGGAGGCGAGGAGCTACAGCAGCAACACCGTGCACTGTAGCAAACCTCCACAAATACCCGGTCTCCTCTAGCTGGCATTAAGGGTGCTTAGAAAAGGAAATGGGAACAGATATGAAAATCTTATCCACTTTCTCAAAGAACTGAGAAACATATTATTTTTTAAACTATCATACGCCATTCAGTACAAGCATGCAATTATGGAAACACAGGCATATTTTTTTCAGCAGCTCATATTGCTTTGGGAGTGAGGCATGTTGATGACACCACTTACTTTAGACATCTAACCCAAATATGATCCAAATTATTGAAATTAGGATCTTGACTTTATTATAGACATTCCTGATAAGCTGAAATGAGGAGACTGGGGTACACTTTCTGAGTGAGAGTGCTACTGGCAGCACCAAGAGCCTACACCACAGAAATCCAAGTACAAGTGAATTTGAATGGAGACATATCAGTGAGATCCTAAATTAAAGAGCAGTCAGAGAGAAGGTTTCCTGCCTCAGCAGCCTCCTGCCACCCATGCCAGAGCACAGCACACGTCTTTCCCAGCACTGGGACACTGGGGGCTGTCACCACTCCTTCATACCCATGAAAGGCTTTGCCATGCAACAATATGCAGGAAAAGATGACAAGAGATAGGAGTAAATAGAAAATGTTGTAGAGGGTTGTCAGGATCCTGTATTAAAAATCCCAGGCGTTAAGAAATTGTCTCCTTCAGGCTCTTCACTTGGTGTCTTTAGGGTTAAAAGGCTACTGATAAGAGCAACCAGGAAAGAAAAGGAGTGAACACCCTTCTCTAAGGAGAACAGGAAAGGTGAATGGAAAAGAAGACCCAGCTTGGCATATGCATGCCACAAATGACAGGTTCCTGTCCGATCGCTGGGTACTGACCACAGTGACCACATCTCTGATGAACCTCACGCTCGGCTGATGATAAGAATCCCCAACAAAAAGTGACAGATCCTGGGGTTCAGTGACAATCAATGCACTATCCATGAGCAGACAGTTGCAAAAAAAAGTAGCAAACATAAGTTTTTCTACAGCTTTCTGCCTCAAAGACTTAGAAAAATGTTCTGTATTTTCTGGTTCTAGAGGGAATGTTCCTCATGACACTTTTCTAAGTTAGGCCTGGAGAATATTTAAGGTGTGTGTTAATCCATCCTCAAGCTCTGCTTCTTATTACAAGACATTCCCAGAAGGTTGAGTGGAGAGCTGTGAGAATTGCAGCTACATATTAAATATACATATATATAAATAGTTAATTTTGCTTCTCCTCAGTCTCCTCACGTATTGCTTTAGCTTTCTTAAGGATCAAGTCTTTGGAGCAGGGAGAGGATAACAGCATTTGTCTGGAAAGTGTCTGGCAAACCCAGGGAGCGGCGACATAGCAGCTCTGCCAGCCCGGCACACCCCTGCAGCATCTCCTCAGACGTTGGTTTGTGCTCTACAGCAGCTGATCAACATCTGCGTGGGACACTCAGACTATCAGCATCAAGGGAAGCTGTAAAAACCTGGATCGTATTTTCCATCTTTTTGTATAGCCAGAATGTGTGCATGTTTTAGCCATTCTTTCTCCCAATGGTTACACCCTGCCCAAAGAGTGATGGAGATGCAAGGATGGAGCGTTCAGACCTGACTGTGGGTCTCTGATCTCTTTGCCAGGTCAGGAGCTCTCTGCTGCCCAGCAGAATGCACTTTTTCCTTCACAAGGCTAACTCTGGGCTAGACTGTTTTGTTTCCCTGTGTGCTGCTATAGAGCTACTCAGCCATGTATGTTTTCCTGTGTGGGTGGAGATAATCTCTGTGCCTCTGCCAGCACCTCCTTAACTCTTTTGAAGCTAAGGGTCACATACAAGTACTTTCTACTGTTGTCAGCCTGTACTTTAAAGTTATTTCAGACTTGCTTTGTGAATGGATTATTTTAACATACTTTATTACATAATCTTGTTGAAAGAGCCTTCCTGCAAGTTTAGAAATCACAAAGTTAACTAACAGACCGTGTCTTGTTTTTCTCATGGGTTTGTGAGTGAATAAGGATGGAAAGTGGACAGATTTTCACATCAGATGTTAATTCTGCACCAATTTTATGTATATGCCTTGTACGTGCAGGCTTTTTTTTTGACAGGTGGAAGAACGCACTGGGGTGTAGCAGAGAGGCAAATATAGACAACTTCTTCTTACCTTGAAAAAGCTGGAGATATCTCAAGGACTGTCACACCAAAAGTTCAGAGCTCATGTGTTGGGTCCCAAGTATCAGGCAACTACTCTCATCATGTTATTTCCAAGATTTTCTTGTCCTTGGTTGTAGAGAGGGAAAAACTGTGGTATCCTCCATATTCCTGGAACGTAGTCCCTGATGCAAAAGCTCTCATCCTACATTTGTTTCCCCTTTCCATTCCCAGCCTGTACACCAGCCCGGCTCCACATACCCGCCCAGCCCCAGGTGCGCTTCTCTGCCTACTCAGGGAGCTCATGAAACTTCAGACAGAGGGGAAAACAGCCCAGGCTCCTTTATTCCACCTCCCCAGATCTGGTGTAGCACAGAAGGACAAGAAGGAAGAGAGATGAAGGCAACCTGGAATGGATGGGCTTTTCCTACTGAATTCCCATGCCTGAGAGGTTAACCAAGCCACGGCTGAGGAAGGGCTGTGAGTAACCATGGCCTCCAGTATCCAGGCCAGCAGTATCGCAAGGGATGTGCCCTTGCCTAATACAGCATGTTTTCACAGGAAAGTGGAGACGATCGAAATGCGTACGGGCTACAGGAAAACATTCTGACAGCTTGGGAGTGTATGTAATTTTCAACTCTTTAGCTTACCAATTATTTCATTGTGGATTTAAAAAAATATTTCATGCAGAAGTTTTTCTTTAGTTTTCCCTCAAAAGCATCAGAAAAAGGGGAAAAACCTTACCCTGTCACTATCTCCCAATTTTTTTCAAACCTTCGCATATCTGCTTCTGCCTTATCTTTCCTTTCCCCACTTCCCTGCCTCTTGAGACAGAAATGCCAATCAGATGGGCTTTGCATTTCATACTGAACTTTGTAGGGCTTCTCCCATTTAGATGACCAACTCCAGTCCCAGCAAAATGCTATGAGTTACAGGAAAATAACCAACTAAAAAATGTTGGCAAGACCACAAAATACAGAATGTGTCTGTAGGAGGAATATATTCTCAGGCTGGGGAAATACTGAATTTTCACAACATTGCAGTAGAAAACCTGGAGGAGGAGGGAATTTTTTCCCTAGCACTCCCTAGGACAAATAAACACCGCTGAGAAAACAAACTTGTTTAGGTGAGAGAGGGTTGAATTAAACGGCGGTATCCATTTGTGGTCACCTAAAGCTGCTTCTGTGCAGATCGCTTATCTTTGTTTACAGCTCTAAATTGCCTAAATGGTGTGAGCAACTCTGGGGATGGGTGTATGCTGTTTATGCATTTGTTTGGGTTTGCTTGCCCTTGTCATATGGACAGGGAGTAGATGGAAATAAGATTCCTGGTCTGACTTTCAGATGTCCTTTTTCTTCCTTTCCGACAATTCTGAAGGACACTTAAAGTACATTCGAATTTTTAAAGCAGTAAATTATCCCTTCATTATCTTGGCTATACTCCTGAATTAGCACGCAGTGTCTTACATACATGGCTAAAAAGAAGAAACAGAACAAAGATCATGAAGGCACCTGCAGTTTGGGCACGTGGCCTTTTTACCACATTATATTCCTGCAAGAAAGCAAGCATCTATTTGGCTGCCATTGAAAAAAGTAAACCTAAGTAAAAATCAAGCTCCAAATCCCATATAGTTTCACATACTACCTTCAGAGTGTAATCAGACCAGTAAACGAAGATGACTTTATTACAAAAGTATGTGCTGGATTTTCCTTGGGGCGAGGGTGGGATTCCCAGAGCACTCCATGTGTCAGGGATTTGCATCCCACCTTCCCAGTTTCCAAGCCTCTTCTGAGGAAAGCTCATTTGAAGAGGTTTTCTAGGTAGGCAGCAGGGATAGGGAAAGAGAATCACTAAACCTCTATAGCCAAAGTGAAATGTTTTCTGTGTGTAGACTGACCTAAGGATGGGGGGCTGTAAGAAAATTAATTACAAGTTCTTCACGTGCCAGAATAGAAAAGAAGGTACAAATAAACAGATAAATAACAAAGACACAGCAGGGAAAGAAACCCCTGATGCAATAGCAAGCTATCGCTCCAGAATTACGTGCTGCAGGATTATGTTCTGATCTGACTAAGAGAACTCGTGGTGTGGAGATCTACAGATCCATCTGCAAGTGGTGACAGCGATACATCTGTTTCCCAAGGGTGAGCTAAGGCTAAATACATTCTTCTGTGATAATTGCTGCCGTATGCATACATACACCTAGCCCGAGTCAGTGTCCAAGAGGGCATGATCAAAATTCCACTGAAACGAGTGAAAAATTTTCCACTGTCTTTAACAAATTTTGGATGGAATCTTGAAACTTAGACTTCAGTGAGCAATCAGATGGCTGTACGCTTAAAACCGGGAAAACAACCAGCACAGAAACACAATGAATACTTTTAATGGCATTAAAAGGCCACCAGATGGACAATTTTCAATCAAAATTAAATCACTGTCCTCAAGTAGAGATTACATTGTTAAAAACCTAAAAAGTCTTAAGATGGAACACACCAATAAGCTGAAATCCAAGCATGACTCATCCCTAGCTTTCCTCTTCTCATCCTCATTGCACAAAAGCTCTTAAAAATTGGTTTCAGTGTTTTTCTCCTGACTACAACGCTTGATTCCCTTGTCACCACTAAATGCACCCTGCTAAGCTAAAAATTTGCTAGAACTGTACTGATAAAACAGGGCTGCAATTCAATTTGCTACGCTCAAACAGGTCCTCACAGAGTCTCAGGTGTATCTCTGTCCTGGCCAGAGCCTTTCTGTGCTTTTGGTGTCACCATCGTATAAATGATACCTGAAACGAAGACATGCGCATATTCAGCATTGCAGGTGCAAAGCTGCCATAGAATCATAGAATCATAGAATCGTAGAATGGCAGGGTTTGGAAAGGATCTACAGAGATCATCCAGTCCAAACCCTGTGCCAGAGCAGGATTCTCTGCAATCTTTCTGTCTATCTACAGAAATGAGTTCTTTCAAGGATATTGTGTAAAGGTGAGACAAAAAGGAACCATCATGGCTCTGTCGCCTTGTCATCACGGTCTCTTTAGTAACATCATCTCCACAATTGCCCCAGTGCACAGATGAGGTCAAAACAGCACCAGACCTTGCTGAGAAATAATATTCACACTGGTGTGGACCTCTCTAGCTTCAATAGTGTGTGGTAACTGATAGACTTAATCAAGTTTTGCATAGGGATGGTGACCTTCTCTTTCTTTGGAAAGAAAGGTGAGAAAAATAGATGGTGAGAAAAGGAGGGCAAAAGCCATTGGGGAAATGAGATTGTGAGTCAAAGCTTCTATTTTACTCTATTTTCGTTTTTATTATTATAATAGCAATGACAACCACTTTTTATAGCTGCCCCTTTAGAAAATAGTTCATGAACAGCACGAAGTCTTACAACTTTAATTGTACTTCTTTTAATGTTGTTGTCAGAGCAGAAAATACATGTTTCTAAACTCCACAATCCTGCATAAGTATTTACAACCAAAAACATTATAAAAGCTGTGTATAGTGGGTGTGGAATAGAAATTAAGGATTTGTTTTCTTTATTTTAAGGGCATGTTAAATGCTATTTTCTGATTAATTTCCTCTGCAGAACACTCACTTCATCAGGACCACATCTAGTTTAGAATGGTATTTACCAAACATCCTTTGCAACCTTGAACGTGCATGTCGGTTTTGAAGAGTGCAGCATCCTGGCTAGGGTGACCCTACTGGTTCTTCTGGATTCTCCTGAACGCTGCTGAGTTCTTCTCTTGACAGAGACAACTTGGGAAGTGCAGATTTGAGTCCAAAGCCTGGGAGCATTCTGAAAATAGGGGGTTGTATTCTACTCATTTTTATTTCCTCTAGATTTGGCTCTCTTTCACCTCTATGTACTCTAACATGGAATCATCGATCATGGGGGTTTTTGAACAAACATTGGGAACTTGCTTCCAGAGCTCTATGGATCCACACTTCATGGCCTCTTAGAAGCATAATGGAATGATGTATGATAGGAAAAGGTGCAGGGTTTTCTGAAATTTCCATATTTCTGCACCCAGAATAGAAGTTGTTGGCTCCTTGCCATGGCTTTGTTGTGTCTTTTTATGAATTTTGCTCTACTACCACATGCCATCCTACACGTGGTTACATTTAAATTATGGGGGAAAAAATTAAACCAGTCTGAAGCAACCATCAAGGATACCAATAGATATCTCCTGTTTACCAAAACAATGTTCGAACAAAAGGGAAGGCTAGATTCTATTAAGCGTAAAGGATATTCCAGGCTTGTCTGTTAAGACTTGGCCTAGAAAGAATGGCTTCTCAGGTTGCTTTCATGCTACTTGCTTTGCTGCATGCTTTGAGATATTAACGACTGTTTGACTAACAAGGATTTCAAAAGTGGCATGCTTTTTGAAATTTATTTTCACTTAGAGCTCTGCTAGTGTGTAACTAATTAAAAAAGCTTTTGGAACTTACTTAGCTCACTAGAGGATGGGTAAAAGCATGTAAGACTGCTCAGTGTTCAAGGCCTGCTCTGGACTCGGTTGTGTCATGATTCAATAACCAGACTGATTACCAGCAGATTACCAACCATTTACCTTAGGCTTCTCTAGCACCTGGAGAATGATTCCAGCATCACAGTCCCTTCTTTTGTGTGTGTGTGTGCTTCTTTAGGTATTTAAGGTCTACCACTTAGAGATACCAGTTAAAATCTCTGCTTATATAAAAGACATATTTTACACATCATCTAATGACAATAAGTGCTGAAGATAAAGTTGCTGCTCCATAAAGATAGCAAAAAAATCAAACGCCTCTTGTTTTTGTAAGACCATGTGCTGGTATTCACATATTGGTATTGGCACGCAGCTTCCCATGAGAAATGATGGGAGAGAAATGGTAGACGAATCATTTTATAGCCCCTATTGAAATCGCAGAACCAAGACGACTCTTTGCTTCCACGCAGGAGCAATGACTGGTGAATACTTCTAGTTACGGGTTATGTCCATCAGCGATCCCATCTTTGTTTTTTCTCAGGATATGGAGCGTGGGCCAGTGTTTGGACTCTGGTAGTCCTAATTCTAGATGTTAATGAATGCCTGCAGGAGAAAATAAGCCTGGGACAGAAATCTACATAAAACGATTTCAAAACTTATCAGCATTTTTGAGGACTTAATTAATTATATGGTGAAAATGCCCCATGCACACCACCCCCACACACACCAAGGCTGTGTAGGACATAACAAGTACATTGCTTTGCTTCCCTGATTCTGCTGCTTTCTGCATTTTTCTGACAGTCTTACATTCCTGCCTGCCACTGCCCACAAGTATATTTCTTTGCTGCCCAGTTTTAGTCAGCAGATGAGCTGTGTGATGCACTGTGCACTCACTGAATATGCCCAGACATGGGCATTTTTAGCAGATTAACAGCCTCCAGGATCTGAATTCCTAGCAGTGAGTAGCTGTGCCCGGCAGCATTATTTGGAGCCCCTTTGTGAATCCCAGCTCCACAAGGTGGCTCTCGATTCCTTTAAAAATACCACCGTTTGTGGATTAAACACATCTGAGAACGATCTTGAGATCGTCCTTCAGGGCTCTACGGATGCACAGCGTTACAGTGGAACCCAAGATCCCCTTTAGTATGCTGTGTATTTTTCTTTCAGTAAAGCTGGAAACTAGACAAAATCTGACATGATCAAAGGACTAGAATTTGAAGGAATGTTTCATGTTAGTTGCTCAATAAAATCTGAAAAAGGAGAAAATAAGGGCATTATACACGCCTGGAATGTGAAATGGGACATTCAGACACCTGCTTATGGCTGCTAAGATCACCTTCTCTCCTAGAAGTGTCCTTCCCCTACTCCATATCTCAGTAGGATCAGGTTAACACAGTCACCAGGTACTGAAAGGTGCAACCTCTGCTGGTATGGACAAAGAGAGAACAGCTTGGTGCTCCTCAGGAAAAAGATTCTGCCTTTGAAAGTCAAGACTCACAATATACTCTTTACTTGATTCCAGCCAGGACTTCAGCGTCCCCAGGCAGACCTCCCAAATCACTTGGCTGCTGACCACATGTTAGCATGGCTTCAGATCACACAAGGAGATTGAACCCAAAGAGGTTTACCTCCTAGAGCAGCTCCTCCAGTTGTGACTTCCTCCCCTGTGGAGTGTATCTCCAAACACCCCCGGCTGGGTGATCATCACAGATGATTAACAGCTCTCTGTGTCACAGAGGGTCACAGGTGAATTTGGAATGAGACTGTGGCATCACGATGTTCCTGTGTGAGATGGGCTGGGCTGCGACACATGTGCAAAGGGATGCGAACCCCAAACCCTCCTGGGGGCAGTGTTGCTAGTTCTGGTAGTCAAAAATTCAACATCATGCTGCTCACATGCTAAGAACAGCTTAAGAAAACCCAAGTAAACTTTGGGGAAAAACGTTATCTGCTTTCTGCCATTTTGGATGTTTGAGGTCCTATTTTCAGGGTTTTCACAGCAGAGCTGGAAATGTTCTTTCCCAGAGTTTTGCACCTGGGAAAGAACAACCCCATGTACCAGTATGGGTTGGGGACTGACCTGTTGGAGAGCAGCGTAGGGGAAAGGGACCTGGAGGTCCTGGTGGACAGCAGGATGACCATGAGCCAGCAATGTGCCCTCGTGGCCAAGAAGGCCAATGGCATCCTGGGGTGTGTTAGAAGGGGAGTAGCAAGCACGTTGAGAGAGGTCCTCCTGCCCCTCTACTCTGCCCTGGTGAGGCCACATCTGGAATATTGTGTCCAGTTCTGGGCCCCTCAGCTCAAGAAGGACAGAAAACTGCTTGAGAGAGTCCAGCACAAAGCCACAAAGATGATGGAGTGGAACATCTCCCATATGAGGAAAGGCTGAAGGAGCTGGGTCTCTTTAGCTTGGAGGAGGCTGAGGGGTGACCTCATTAATGTTTCTAAATATGCAAAGGGTGAGTGTCACGAGAACAGAGCCAGGCTCTTCTCAGTGATGTCCAGTGATAGGACAAGGGGCAATGGATGCAAACTGGAACACAGGAGGTTCCATAAAAACATTAGAAAAAACTTTTTCACTGTGAGGGTGACAGAGCCCTGGCACAGGCTGCCCAGGGAGGTTGTGGAGTCTCCTTCCCTGGAGACATTCAAAATCCACTTGGTCACGTTCCTGTGTGACCTACTGCAGGGGATCCTGCTCTGGCAGGGCAGTTGGACTAGATGGTCTTTTGAGGTCCCTTCCAACCTCTGGCATTCTGTGATTCTGTGATTTTGTGATTTTAGAACTGAAGCTGTATAATAAACATGCACTATGGCGAGGCAATGCTGGGTGTGTCTAAGCTGTAACGTTAAATTCATTCTTCTTGTCGCTTCCTTCAAAGCTCCACTGAGCTCAGCCCCTCCCTGGTTATCCTCCCCTGCCCAGCCTGCTGCAACCCCCACGCTTTGCTGCTGTTCCCACCTTTGTCCCTTCTCCTGGCAGCTCCTTGCACAACCGTCTCTCCACGCCTTTGCCTCCACCACACTTGCTCGTCACATCTTTTCCCCCTGACCCTTTCTATAGCGTGGTCTCTTCTCAAGATCGGTCAGAGTGAAGCCATCTGCTTCTTGTTTCTCTTAATTTCCCTGTTGTTTTCCGACAGTCTTCTAAACATGAGTTCTTCCATGGAGAGATGGGGCAAAAATGAAACTGTGGGTGCTAATGACTATGTGTATTTTCTATAAACTTGAATGTGGTAGATCTGCCCTGTGTTCCTCTGCACAATGTTCAGAGCAGCTGAGGTTGCTTTTCTGCTCTAAACTCTTTGTTTGTAGTAGGTGTCTGACAATGGGTAACAACTCTGGGAAGACTCTCTGCTGCAGAAGTTCGTATCCTGGAGTCAGCACAATCTCATAAGCAATATCCCGAAGGATAGGCCAAGGGACATGTCTTTCAGTCCAATACATAGTCTTTACAGTTTCACGTGTAGAGAGTCTGCAGTCAAGAGCCAGAAATGTGGTATCAGCAGTGGAATTCAGTTCATTAAAAATTCAAATCAATAGAAACAACAGGACGTATTATTTATCTAAGCCTCGAATCAATCTGACTACTGTGCATAATGATCTTAATTAGAAAAGTGAGCCAAAGCAGGAAGACAGTCTGTCTCCTGGCTTTGAAATTATCATACCCCTATCAGTATGCTTGGGTAACTTGTAATTAGGGACAAAGGTTACACATCATTTTATATGCTGAAAAACCGGTTTTACACATGTCATTTTAAAAAATATTTAAGAAATAGATATAAGACTTGCTACCCCTATTATGCTTTAATTTTTTTGCTACAAGATTACTAGTCTGCACTAATTAGTTGATGGTCTTAAGAAACACCGATAGCTTTCCATTTACAGAAAGCCTGGATAATAACTAGCTAATAATATCAGTATTCGCCTTTGTACAACTTCCTTTCCAAAGTTCAGTAGCTTTTCATATCTCTGTTTCACCTGCGTGGAAAACGCAACTCAGAAAAGCAGCACGGGCTGTCCAAAAGCAGAGTAAGTACTTGCCTGTTCAAAAACTTTACTGGCATGTTACACCAGTATGCACAGAATTACACCAGTATAGTTCCCTGTGCAGTCACCCACACTTCGGTTCTTCTTGGGCTTATCTTCAACTGCTCCCACTGAATACAAAGTGCTTCTGGTTTTGACAAATTGGCAGTCCTGTGGTTACATTTTCTTTAACTCTTTTTTTTTTTTTTGACCAGCTGTAATTAGAAAACAGAAGTCCTAACTCCAAGGTCCTGCCTCATCAAAGCAGTCACTTAAATAAGCTCCTCAATTTACTTATATCCACTGTCTGCTCACAGCGCCAAGGCACACACGGGCACCACTCTCAGAAGGAGCGATGCCTTGTTTCTGAACTGGAACACAACTCTATCTGTTTCGGCACAGACACAGCTACGCAGATTTTTATTCAAAGTAGTATTGCATCTTAGAAATTCATTAGAAAAAGATCAGACTCCTTCTGTCACACAAAATGGCCTTGCTTTCCCAGAACAGTATTTCCACAAACAAAAAGTATGGAAATTAAAATCACAAGTAGGATCTGTTTCATCAAAGTATTAGCTACATTTCTGTGAGGCTGACAATCACCTTTTTAACATGTCAGGAATTACATGCGCAATTCTCTTTAATGGGTGTTACAAATGTTCATCCCACACTGAAAAAAGATCACAGTTGGTATGAGTAATAACTTTTTTCTTGAACATAAACAGTTCCCCTCTAGCTCTGTACACATCCTCCAACATCAATGTAACCACAGCTGTGAAGGCAGCCTCACCTCTTTCTATGTATATTTTAGCTTTAATTTTTTCCCATGCTTTCACTTAGTGGACTTTTTTTTTTTTTAAGAAGCCTAAACCTGTTCTCCAATTTTGTGGGCAAATCCACTGCAATAACAGATCTTGGTGTTTAGACACCTTTAAATATTATTATTAGTGAGCAAGAAATTAGAGACCTACATCAAGATCTGGAGGTTTGGTTTTGTTCTTTGTTTTTTTTTTAATTGAAAGTGTATTTCAGATCACAGTTTCCCTGGTACAAGGATTTCCAAGCACTTTACACAGTTAAATGAGTTCTTGCGGCCTCCTTTCGTACAGGCAGTAGCAGTCCCGCTTCCAACAGCTTCGGCAGAGCCTCAGCAGTCGCCTGCCCCGTGCACCCAACCAGGGCGAGGCGAGGGCGAGGACAACGGAGCTCAGCGCAGCAGCAGGACAGTGGGCTGGGGCTGGAGGGGCATGTGTCCTCTCCGGTCTCCAGGACACCGCAGTGAAGAAGCACCCCGTGTCACCTCAGTGAAGCATCCATGTGTCTTCAGTGAAGTGCCTCATCTCCCCTCAGTGAAACACCCGATGTCATGGAATCATACAATCGTAACAGCTGGAAGAGACCTTGACGATCATCGAGTCCAGCCTTTGCCCCAGCCCTATCAACCTACTAAACTATGTCCTCCAACACAACATCCACTCATCTCTTAAACACCTCCAGGGACGGTGACTCAACCACCTCCCTGGGCAGCCTGTTCCAATGCCTGACAACCCTTTCAGTAAAGAAATTCTTCCTAATATCTATCCTGAACCTCCCCTGGTGCAATTTAAATCCATTTCCCCTCGTCCTATCACTCTCCACGAGGGAGAACAGAACAACCCCCGCCTCTCTACAACCTCCCTTCAGGTAGCTGTAGAGAGCGATGAGGTCTCCCCTCAATCTCCTCTTCTCTAGGCTAGACAGCCCCAGATCCCTCAGCCTTTCTTCATACAACTTATGTTCTAAGCCCTTTTACCAGCTTGGCAGCTGCCTCTGTACCCTCTCCAGCACCTAAATGTCCCTCTTATAGTGAGGGGCCCAAAACTGAACACAGGACTCGAGGTGCGGCCTCACCAAAGCCGAGTACAGGGGCATGATCACCTCCCTGCTCCTGCTGACAACACCCCTCAGTGAAACACGGGCCTACAGGAAGGCCAGGGAGGGACTGTCTGCAAGGATGTGTAGGAACAGGACGAAGGGCAATGGTTTTAAAGTAGAGCAGAGTAGATTTAGGTTAGACATTACAAAGAACTTCTTTATTAAAAGGGTGGTGAAACACTGGCACAGGTTGCCCAGAGAGGTGGTGGAGGCTCCATCCCTGGAGGTGCTCAAGGTCAGGCTTGATGGGGCTCTGAGCAACCCGATCTAGTTAAAGATGTCCCTGCTCACTGCAGGGGGCTAGGACCAGATGACCTTTAAGGGTCCCTTCCAACCCAACACATTCTATGATCCCATGAAACACTCAATGTCTTCTCTGAAGAGAGGTGCCCACGAGCCCCCGGGGCCCTGCAGGCCCCTCAACCTCTGCCAAGCCACGCAGCCTCCCCGCCTCACCACCCCCCCCACCTCAGCGCCTCCCCGCTGAGAGCAGAGGGGTCAGGGCGGGACCTCGGGATCTCCAGATGTCGGTTTCCCCGGCCGGTAACAGCCTTGACGGGCCGGCTGTGCGCCGGCCCCGCGGCGGGCCCGGAACGCAAGTGCCAGGGCTGCCGTTTCCAGCCGGGCCCGCAGTGCCGGCGCTCGGCACGGTCGCCATGGTGTCGGCCCGGGGGCGGCCGCCGGCATGGACGAGGAGGCCACGGTGGGGGCCGGGCGGCTCGGCGGCACCGCGGCACCGCGAGCGGTGGGGACGGCCGGTTTCGCTGGGCCGGAGGGAGCCGGCGGAGCGCGGCGGCTGCGGCCGCGTGGGAGGCGCTGCCCCGCCGGGCGTGCGGCGGCGGCGGGCGGGGGAGCCGGGGGGGGGTGCTCGGCGGGAGAGCGGAGGCGCCGCTGGGCGCTGCCCGTCCCGGCCCCGCCCCGCCCCGCCGGGCACGGCCGAGGCCCGGGGGCGGTGGGCGAGGCCCCGGCCGTGGCGGGCGGCGGAGGCCGCTGTGTTGTCCCGGCTGGGGCGTCCGTGAGGGGCCGCGGGGGTTGCCCCGGCCCACACAGCCCGGGCCCGAGGGGGGCTGCCCGGCCCCAGCACGCCCGTATTTTTATAACACTTTATACAATAACTCTTTATTTTAACCTGGAGTTTCCTCTCTCTGGTTTCTCTGGGAAATCTCCCTTTCTCCTGGCGCGTCTCTTCCCCGACTTGTTGCAGTCTTTCCTCCAATACACACGATTCTCCAGAGTTCTACAAATTCAGTTTTTCCTTTTGTCTCGGGCTCTCTTTACTTTTTGCCTCTGCTTCCAGTTCCTTTGAGGGGTTTATTTTTCCAGCCGTGCCACGCGTGGGTTTGTCTTCTCCTCACTAACGTTCACATACACACGAGCTGACGCTTGGCAGCTAAAACGCCGCGTTCAGAGCTCTCTAGGGGTGACACCAAATGCTTTGGTTACTCCTTATCATAGAATCATAGAACGGCCTAAGCTGGAAGGGACCTCAGAGATCATTTTAATCAACCAGAGCTAACACAAGGGGCATAAATATTCTCTTCTATGAATCATCTCAAAAGCTGTGCAGTAGCCTACTAATCGTGGCATTTCTTTTACACGTGTGAGACTGTTTATTTTTGTTTTTTTCCTTTTAGAGAGATTTTAATGAACGCTGTGCCCAGTGTTCAGAGGTGAACTGGGGTCTCACTGACGGAGGCAGATTTTATTGCAGATCTTGCCACAATGTTACTGAGGTAAAAAGCTAAGCTACTGGCCTTGGAAAAGGTTTATTTTTATTGCTTCTTGGGTTTACGTTCATGTTATGTTTTACTGCTTGGTATTAGGCAGTATTTTGATTCTTCCTTTTTCATGTTTACTTGACGCTGCTTAAAACTGATGTTCCTCGAAATCACAAAATTTTAAACAAGCCATCTTAAAATGCTGCATTACTGTAGGGCTGGCATGCTGTCTGGATGCCTCAGAAGGATTGCCTGGGTATTGCTGCACTGCTGTGCAGTACCAGCAGACAAACCCTGATGCCTGTCACGTGTATGTCCAGAATAGTAATTCTCTAGTTTTGCAGTTTCTGAGTGAAAAGTTTAGAATGTTTTGTCTCCCTGTCCTTCGGGGAAATTTGAAAGTATTCCACCGTTACACTTGTGTTGGGACAGTCTATGCAAGTTTGGTCTGGCTTTTTTTCTTGCTGAGATATATTCCTGTTTTGCAGAGAACTAGAGAAGTTGAAAACACTGATTTTGTTTCTAATACGAGAGTCCAGACAATCTCGAAAGGTTTAAGAAAGCAGGAAAAAAATGGTATGTATAAGTTTCTCTTTGTATTTTGCATAAGAGTGGCTATTCAGCCAGCGTTCATCTAGCACGTTGCAGTTTTGGTGACCTGAAGCAGATAGCTAGGAAGAATGTAAGAACATGAACAAAATCCACTCCCCAGATGCTGTCACAACCTTCAGTTGTCACTTTAGGTGACTTCCTGAACCACAGGTGACCTCTGTGAGCCTGGTGGTGGTTTTTTTTCTTTTTTTTGATTGAACAGAGCTGCATATTACTTAATGTCACTTAGATTTGTGGAAACCAATACTCACAGAAGATACTGGTGGCGTGCATTCAGGTGTGGTGGTTGTTCCTTCCTTGTGATGGCTATCACAAAACCAGAGAAGTTGCCTGTCTTCATAAGTGAGATGTGACAGTGGTCCAGCTCTTAGAATGTCAGTCTGGCTTGCAGTACAGGTACTCAGCCCAGTAACCTCCACACAAACCTACGTGGAAGAGACTTCATGCACTTACAATAGCTAAACCAGTGTGACATACTTCATCCAGAGTCGTTTTTACGCTTGTAATTTTGCGATTCAGAACACTGGTAGTCATTACGTGTGGTGATATGTGCGTAAGAGTGTTATGGTAAGGGTGCTGCTGGAGCTATGCATGTGTGATGGCTGGAGAGATGTTTTAGTGTTGTGGGTACTCAAAAAGCAAAAATGCATTACAGTGCTAAACGAAGCATCAGGGTATTCTTTGCCTTTGATACGCTGACCTATCTTTGCTGTGGTAGCAGTGGATGACTGCCTGCCTTGGAAAAGAACAATTATGTGGAAGCGAAAAGGGGAACAACCTCAACACCTCTGCTTGTGTTTATCCTGTATTGCTTCTGAAGTCAGAGCTGTGTACCACTTCAGGCTTTTCATTTCTCCTATTAGGAAGAGCATTAGCCATCGTCCAGGCTTCTCAAGAAGGAAGACCTTAGTTTCACACAGTCCCTTCTGTGAGCAGTTACATTATACAGTTGTAGCTTGTTTTCATACATTTGTAGTAGGAGTAAGCTGTATCTGTGGTTAACAGTTAAAGCCAACATCATTAAAGGAGGGCTGAAGCTTTGGGCAGATAGATTCTAAGATGGTGAGATACAAGGTGCGGTTGGAAGGAAAAGTAATGAAGAACAGGTGTGCAGGGAGTGAAAAGGAAGTTGAGAAATACAGAGAAAATTTCTAAAACCAAAAGCCTGTAGAAAAGGAGTTGTAAATATAGGGAGGTAAGGTTGAAAAGTATGCGTAATGCAGTCTGAAGGAACAGTGAATAGATTAGACCAGACCCACTCCTTGAAAAATTCATGTTGTACTGAAGTTTGCTAGAAGCTCAGAATACCTGAGGAAATTTCTTTCATTCAAATGTGTTTGATTCTGTGGGAGAGAATAGTGTAGGACGTGGCGATATTGTTTGGGGTTTGTTTCTGACTCACCACTGTAATGTGTTTCAGTTTTCTGTGCTGGGGATGGGAAAGAAACAATCGTATTTCATTTTTTTAATGACAGGTTCTGAGTTATTCTAAAACTGGTCACTTAACACACTCGATTACAAATGCCACACTAGAAGTTATACTAAAATGTATTATTCTTGGGAAATGCGTGGAGAACAGTGCTTGTTCAGTAGTGTTTCTTCTTGATTAAGACTTTATGTGAATTTATGTGTGAATTTGTGAAAGGTAAGGGAGTATTCAGTATGGCTGGTCTATGCTCTAGGATCTGAAATTATTAAATAGACGTGTCTCTGTCCTGATACCAGGAGAACAGAATACTAAGTGGAAATGAGTGTGCGTAAGGTTAAAAGGACACAAAACAGTACAAAGAAGCTAAAAAAACCCATACTTTTTTCTTTCTACTTAGATAGAGGCTGTGAATGGTATGTTTGTGAAGGCTTTCAGTTTATACTCAAGAAACAAGCTGAAGCTTTAGAAGCGTTAGGAGTATGTCCACGAATGAAGGTATGTAGATACCAGTGTGAGTTGTACATACTGTGTGTGTATTACAGGAGGTGTTATTTTTAAATAATTTTTTAAGAGATTGTAATTTAGGAAGGGAATCTAACAACTGCCTGTTTGAAAACGTTGAGCGTATGAAAACAAACTTAGCTTCTCTAGTAATTTTAAGGCGTAGTTTATAAATCACAGTTAACAAAATTAGAGCTGGAACATTATTCAGATTCCTGAGTTAGAAAGTATGCTCTGTTCTCTCAGCAATTAACGAGCTTGTAGGCTTTGTACTAATCACTATCCGTCTGCATTTATCAGGATGATGTTTTGTGCAATTTTTGGAGGTGTTACCTTCAGAAGAGCAAACAAGCATATTGCGACAGACCAGCTGGGGAAACTATCAGAGCATTATCAGTAAGTGAAAAGCTCAAATCCCTTGAGATGTTTGGTATCTTTTTTAAAATTCAGCAACAGAACAAACCTTCTGTGTTCAAGCTACATATCTAGCCTGCATCAATGCCACTTCAGTATGAAGGATGTCTTCTAAACAGGGTTCCACATCTGTGTTATTGTCATCATTGGGTTTGTGTTTTTTTTCTCCTGTTTTGAGAGACAAATAATTCTAGTATGGAAAACAGCTTATTTAAAAATATTGCTTTATCTTTGCACAGACAGTCAGTAGCTAGAGCAGAAATTACAATACAAAATACCCCATCAGCTACCATCCTTTTCCTGCCTGCTCTCTTGAGATTACTTATTTCGCCAAGTTTTGTCTCTAGGTATGACCCACTTTCTGATCAGTGTAGCAGATTGAAATTTAATGTAATCACTAGAGGTCTTTGACCTTGAGAAATCCTCAAAAAATACTTGTTTTTTCACAGGATTTCTTTATGTACTGGTGATTCATAAAGTGAGTAAAAATGTGAACAGTTTGGCCTTAAACTTCATTTACTGTCGGTCTTGTGTCTCTCATACTTTATTTGGTTTCTTCAGTCTGAAACAGGAACTAACGGCGACTTATTTACAAACCCCAGGTACACGACAGCAGTACTGACGTGGACAGTGAACCAAGCCTTCTCCACTTGCTGTCTCCTTCTGAAAGTGAGGGGGACCTACAGACCGATTGCAGCTTTGCCTCATCAGCTAGTAAAGTCTCAGGTAGGAGCAGTGAACTGAACTATCTGGAAACCCTTTGTCTATAGGTTTTGGATATAAATTTATAGAAAGCATATTCATGTACAACGAATTAGAGGAACCCATTGGAAAATGTAAAGTTCTCAGTCCTGTTTGCCATTAGGGTACTTTATATTCTACCAGAAGTAGAGGATTTCTCCCAAAAAAAACCCACACCCAAGGAGATGAAAGTTAAACAGGACTGGGAAATATGATGGGAGATACAAGAGGAAGTTCTGTTTTATGAGTTTGCTCCATGCCTCCTGTTTGGAGTTGGAAAAATTGCTGTTTTATCTGCAAACCTAGATGTTCACAGACACATCAGCATTAAAGAATAAGCACTTGTTTAGCTGATAGCAGAGCTATCGGTTGTGGCTTTGATGTTAAAAACTATGAATTTGTTCTTTGGGGGAGGCAGTATTATTTTTTTCTATCCCATGAATATATCTAGCTTTCTGTGTTTTTTTTTTCCTTGCAGTATTTTTGATACTTCTGTATCTTTTGTCTTTGCATTCTTTTTACTACTTTCCCTATAAACCTTTCTACAAAAATCATCTTCTAGCATTTCATCAGTTTCTCCTTGGTGTTCACAATATCAACCTGAAAATATTCACACAATGCTAAATGTTTTAATTAAAATGTTATGGAAAATTGGAGTGTTTGGTGCTGCTGGACAAGTATAATGCCAGACAATGCTACAATGTTTGATACTGGAAATACATTTCAAGGCACGTTTGAAAGCTTTTGCTTGTGTTTTAAACTTCTTATGGTTTGGGGGTTTTTTGCTTTATTCTTCGCTTGCTTTTTCCTTCTTGATCTTTTTCACTGTTTCTTTTTCCCCTGTTCCTTACTATCCTCCTTATGTCCTGCGTCTGTTCTTCTTGCCCAACTACCTTCAAAAGAATGCAACCTTGTTCTTTCACATTGTTTCTCTTTAAGTTGTAAAGCCCAGAAATGATAAAAGAATGAGAAACTTGATCTACAGTGATTTAAATAATGAAATGTTTTTTTTAAAAAAAATTCTAATTTAAAAATTCTTCTAATTAAAAAAATTAACTTTTAAAAAATCCAGACAGAATTAGAGAAAGGGGAAAAAGCTGCAGAAATAGTTACACAAATTTTTGTGACTACAGTGCGAGAACCTTTCACTCTTACATATTAAAAGGACAAAATTTTCGGGTAAAGAGTCACTGTATGTTTGTGCGTGTAGCAAATCTTGGTTGTTACGCAAATAAATATTACATGAAGAGGAAAGAATTGAGTGAAAAATTTCTAGTGAAAATATTCCATTGATTTTTTTTCCCCCTTTTCAATGTCTAGAAGGAACTCCTCTCTTCCTTGGCACTTGAACCTTTTGTAATGTTTCTTAGGGTTTTAGAACAACTATTTAGTCTTAAAATAGGACGTAATTTAATGTGTTCTTAGTCTGTCGTTTCAGAGATTGAATTCAGCTTTAAGTAGTCATGCTGACTTCACTAAAAGCTCTTGAAATTAATTAAGAGTTCAGCAACACTAAAGTTGTATTTTGGTAAAATCAAACAAACGTAGAAATTGTATATATTGAGTTTTGACACAAGCAATACTAAATGTGTTCCAGTCAATTATAAACTCTCATGAAGATTCATAGGTTTCTTCTTCTGTGCTGTTTGTACTAAGCTGTTATTCCTACAGGCTGGAGAGCTCAACACCCTTTTTTTCCTAAGAGGCTTTTCCAACTGGCAAGCACTCTTTTTTGTTACTTCTGTGTGGGGTTAATAGCAGATTCCACCGAGTATAGTGCTGAGAATATTGCTAGAGAAGCCTATTAAACTCTTAAGTTATTAGAAGTGCATAACTGTGCGTTGTCATGCCTTGCATAAGCTGGACGAAATAAAAGGAAATTGTGTGCCATCATTCAGGCCACAAATTTAATGAGGATTATTTTAAACTGAGTTGAATGTGAAGTTAATAGCAAAGCTTCAGTTGTGAAGCTGCCTTTAAGCACAAGGATCCATGTCAAAGGTGAAACAACTAACGCTCCTGCTTTTGTTCTCTGCCGCACCCAAACGTGATAGACCTCCTGGGATGCTCTAGACCTCGTCCTGCTCTGTCCCAGGGATGTGCTTGAGCCGGTGCTTTTTTTGAGCCGTGTCCGTAGTGGCGCTGGCCGCCGTTTGAGGAGCCGGTAGGTGGCATCAAAGACCGGTCCTGGCTCAGGACCAGAGGCTTTGCAGGCTTCCTGCTGTGTGCCGGTACCTCTGCCGCTGTCGCCTTACAGGCTTGGCTGTCACCTGCCAGAAGAACCACGGAGCTGCCGAGCTCTCCCAAGTTTTAAACTGTTTATTTTTTTTTTTCAGGGCTGCTTGCCGCAGCCCTGCAGCTGCCAGCTGGGGAGCTGGGGATCCAGCCCTCGCGGTGCCTGTCTGAACGGGTGAACGGTCTGTGGGGAAACACCGGGAGAGAATCTCAAGGGGATCGGTGCTGATGTTTTGCACTGGTGTGCTTTAAATGCATTTTCATTAGTCCAGGCTGGGTCATGACGTGAGAAAGAGAGGCTTTTCTTTTTTCTTTTTTTTTTTTCCTTCCTCCTTACCTGAACTCCTAGGTTTCACTGCTGAGAAGGTTCCTAACTCACAAATCACTCTACTAAATTAAATTCCTTGTTGCTGCTTCTCTTAGTTTTTAGGAATTCATCTCGATAGGGAAGTAGGGACGTTTGATTGGTTGTTGCTTTTTTGGTTTTTTTCACCCTCTTCACCATGTGCTACATTTTTGGTCTAAAGATGCTTCATTGAATTTAGATACATTTTTTTAAAGAATATCTTTGTATCCACAGTTAGAGATTATGCAGCAGATGGATACACAGCTTAACCTCAGCAAAATTTCTGCAACGTAAATAATTTTCTTGTTAAGGTCCTGACTGTGCTGAAGTTTAAAACTCTGTGTTTTAATCCCCAACTCTGAGGCATTGATTTTAAGTACGTAAAATTTTCCTTTGCTTCCCCACTGTTCCTTTGTCTCTCAAATGGAAAATATTTTTTCCAGCTCAGAAGTGCTGTTAATTATATGTTGCATAGGAGGTAATGTCCTTCTTCAACTCCAGGTTTTAAGTGTAGTTCCCAACAAAAGATCTGTTTTGATGGGTAACAGCGGGGAGTTTTGTCTCTTCATATGTTCCAGCGTGTTAGTCCAAAGAAGAAACAGTTTGTGAAGCAGGTTGTTGTGTTATTTCACGGTAGACGAATAAATCAGAGTTAAGCTGTTTAGCAGAAAAGTACACAAACTACCAAACTACTCGAGGTAATGATTTCAAAATGTTGCTACTTGCTGAACAAGGGTCCTTTTATGTTCCTTTGTCTTGTTTTCTGTATGCCATGGATCGTGTGTATATCGTATCAATAATTTTTTTTCTTTTCTGTTTTCAACATAAACCCAAGCAAGCACCTCTGTGTGCTCTGGATCGGTAGATGGTAGCTTGTATTTAATGAAGAACCAAAAGGAGAAAATGAGGATGACGATGCCAATGACCCTTTCATTTTGTTACATGGCGTTACTCTGGTTGAGAGAACCAATGACATTATCTGATCTCTTAAGGTATGAATTGTCCCTAGTGAAATATTTGCTGCTTTTGTAAGAAATACTTTTTTTTTTTTTAAAAAAAAAAAAGGGTCTATAGTATTGCTCTCCTGCTAATTTGCTCAGTAATAGCAAGAAGTTCTCCATATTTAGTTGCCTTACCTTTTCGTTGGCGTAATAATCACAGAATCACAGAATGTTAGAGGTTGGAAGGGACCTCAAAGATCATCCAGTCCAACCCCCCTGCCAGAGCAGGATCACCTACAGTAGAGCGCACAGGAACATGGTGGTAAATCTCAAATGCCTGTGAGGGAGATTTTGGAGCTAAAGAAGCTTTCTACCCTTCTCCTTCAAAATTTCTTAAGATTTACTGGAAGGTGTGTATGGTCACGCTTTTGCTGTACTTACTGTTGTCAAAGAATTGCCGGAATTAAATGAGTAAACATTCTCCAGGACTTACCTCAGTATCATCACACAAACAATGCCAGCAGTATGTAGTGATCTGAAAGGCAACAAAGTAGCTTCACACAGGGGAGTTGGGCACAGAAATTAAGGTAGCAAGTCCTTTTTTTGCCTTCGTGTTTTTGTATCTATAATTATCAGAGTTCATAATAACAGAGTGTTTAATACAGTAGAAATAAAATCTTCTAATAATAGGGTTTGATGCTAAATGGAGACTAACTATTGCTGACAACGCAGCTCCCTTCTCCCCCCTACAACAAGGCTGTGAACATTCCTTATTTACTTAAGGAATAAAATACAATTCATCAGCTTTTCTTGTTAGCAATAAATATTTTAAATTGAGCCCAAATATTTTAAATGCAGGAATTCTTCGATTTTTTCCTTGGAAGATCTTTTGTATATTGACACTCCTTTTTAACAAGCGTTGAAATATTGGGTATTTCTGAAAAGGTGGTGGAAAAATCTTACTTTACCAAGACTTGAGGAACAGAAAGACTCAAGTGACTGTATGCTGGCAGATCAAATTGAAAACTCGGACGAAATAAAGGGAAAACTGGTTCAGGATGTAGTGGATAGACTAGATTGCGGTTCTTCAATTTTTCCAATATGTAACCTGCGAGGTAAAAGGCAAGGCTGTGAGTAGATCATCCCCACCTGTGCTGCGTGGAACTGGGATTGCTGCTGAAAGCTTGAGGAATGCCAGCGGAGCTCAACCCAGAACCTCATCTTCCACTGTGGCCTCTCCTCCCTGCCAGCTTCCACCTGCACTTTTCTACCTTTATACAAGCTTTCCAAAAAGGCCAGGTGTCAAAGTGTGCTCTTTTGCAAGTAGTCTTAAAAAAAAGAGGAGGCTTGTGTCTCTCAAAGTACACTAGTTAATACTAGCTAAAATATTTCTATGCAAAGCAATGTTTAACCCTTTGATTAAACTTTGAGGGGTGGCCATTGCCTTCATCGATCAGAAATGCACAAAGCATTTCTGCATTTGCATTACTGGATGTCCTCTTGCGTAAAAGGTGCTTGTAAAATGTTCAGCAGAATGTTCAGCGGGGTACTGCAGCGTTCAGAATTCAAACTAGCATCCCGCTGTATGGAAGTATTTATTGAGCAGATTAAGAAATAGTAGAACTCAAAAGTTGTTCCCGATATCAAGATTTATTAGTGACTACAGTCTTCCGAAGAACTGCTGTAGCGTGCTCTGTATATTTGTTAGTGATTTGAAATTAAATATATAAATCTTGTCTGACAATGTTTGCATATGGCAAAAATCCAAGTAGTAAATTAGAATTACTGGGACAGAGCAAATGGTTCCCAGTGAAGAATTATTGCTTAGGCTGTCCTGTTTGGAGTGAAAAATGGATAATTAAATATCTATTATTTGGTTACTGTCTCTGGAAAACATGTGGGGTCATGCGAGGCAAATCCATCCTCACAAGGATATATCTTAGAACAATTGTGTGGTTTGAAAAACAGTGAAACAACAACAACAAAAAGCCCATAAAACCCAACTGTCAAAGTCAACTATTAAGAGGAGAAGTAGATTGTGTTGTTGGCATATTAATGGTATGTTGTTGTATTTGACACTTTAAAAATTGAAGATGGCAAAAAAAGATTCAGAACCTGGAGAACATCTTTTGTACTGCAGTCCTTAGGAGATGAGCACATTTGCTTGAAAGGATTTTGAGGAAACATGAAAACAGTAAAAAAAAATGAAAGAGCAGGGAAAAAATCAAGCACCAACTATTAGCACAGAAAGGCTTAATCCGACACTAATAATGGAAAATTGAACTAGGCTGATTTGAATGAGAACATGATTTGATTAGATACAGGGTATGGGTGTACCACTTCTAAAAGTGGATAGATCAGAATGATCCGGTGACTTTAAAAGCACTGAACATATGAACTGGATTAGATGCGGAAAGTGATGTTTAAAAGAATGTTATTTGTGTTGCAAAGTTTTACCATGATATGATAGTTATATAAGACCGTAATTACATTATCATGCTTCCCACCCTACCCCTAAGGTCTTTCCCTTTCACAAGTTTGATGAAGAAGGGGAAGGAATTTTAGACTGCGTGAACTATCATAAAATACTTGTTTTCTAACTTCTGCATATTGAAGTTTAAAAAAACAGACAATGTTCACATTTTTGCATGCATTAAGACACAGATTAAACTAGCGACAGACTAGAGATGAAAACTATGCAGAGAAACCATTACGTATTCAGCATTACCTTTTATCATCTTTACAGGCAAATTGTTTTATTTAAACCAGCTGAGTTATAGTTGTACTTAAAGCTCTGCCTTGTTTTTTTCTTCAGTTTGGTTTTCTCCCTACACTGAAGTCAGATGACTGCTGCCTCCTCCCTTGTGATACATGCTTAGGCACTATGGTAGGGCAATCTGCCAGCTTTTAAAGGATTTACAACACCAAAAATATACTCCTCCTTCCTACTTGACACACTTAGCAGAAAAACACTACAATTACCTCCTCTGACAGGGACATTTTGGTTTTAAAAATAACATTCTTAACAACCTACTCAAGCCTATGTAACTCGTGAAATCCTCTTCCCTTGTGAATAGTCTCACATGCTGTATGTTATTTATCTAAATAAGTAATAAAATCATTGGCCTGTGGAAAAAGTTTCGAGATGCTAGACTTTGAGATTGTGAGAACTAATGCCTTTCAAATGAGGTTATAGCTAGCTGTGCTGGCAAGACCAAACTTGTAATCAGTTTGTGGCATTACTGTGTGGCTTTAACAGATGCATCATTTCCTCGTAGCATGCAGAGGACCTAGGATTTTTTTCATTCTTGGGCCTTATTAATGTATGCTGCTGCGGTAATTAAAAGAACATGGGCTGTGTACTCCATCTGCCAGTCAAGGTTTCAGCACTTCACTGACACAACACAGTCTTGCAAGGGTTCTGGTCATCTGTCCTTTAAATGAAAGGTTTGGAAGAGCAGCAGACAGAGGAAACTGTTCTGAAGTGCTATTGCAAATCCGGGCTTTTGGAGTAAAACATTAAGAACCGGAATCATCAGCGCATTATATATGTAACGGTATTTCCACCGTTTCTTGTATTTTTAGAATGTAGAAACAACTCTTAACCTGAAAGAGAAGAGCGTTCTTTTGTGGGGGGACAATAATTTCGAGCTAGGAGAGATGTCATTGTTTTTTGAACAGTTGCAATGCTTTGATTTGGTACAACCAAGTTAGGGAAAACATCTATTTGAAAAAAACCCACAACCAAATAACAAACAAAAAACACAAACCAAAAAATGTTTTGGTGGACACTGCTCAACTCTTGCAGCCTAAGGATGTGGGTCCAGCTTCGCTTTAAGCTGATCTGAGTTTCTGTTGCTGTGGCCCTGCATAAACATTTTTGCTCTGGGTTCTAGCGTGTACTTTATGGTGTATTAGTTGAAAGAAGTAGAGCTGCAGAAAACTGAGTTTGCAAAGGAAACTTTCACCAGACATTTTAGCGCAGACATTTTTGCTTCACGACAGTCCCTTTCTGCCGTGTGCTGGCAGTGATGTTCGTGCAGTCAGCTGAGCCTGGAAATCTGTCTGGTTGAAATCAAGCCCTAGAAAACAAAAGACTAGTTTTCAATCTAATCCTCTGGCTGAGAAGTCACACAAGTGCTTTTGTCAGCAGGGAGGAGTGTGTGGCAGAGGACTGAAGGGAGGGTGGGATTTCCCATTTCAGAGGCAGCAAACTGCTGGGGTGGTTTGGCTGCAATCACCACTGCGCCACACCCGAAGGAAGGTCCTAATTGTTTGTCCCTCTTCCAGCTGCCGCTGTGCTGGCTCAGGAGGTTGCTGCTCTTGGTGCCTTGGCTCTTCGGATCTGACAGCTAATTGTGTGATTGCACCTTAACACGTGTCAGCCAAAGCTTATCGTCAGCTGAGCCGGGAATGGGTCGCTGTTGCTGAAGGAGGAAGGTTTTGCTTCCCTTTCTTCTCTCTTCCTGCCTGCGTGAGGCATCCCCTTCCCTCTGCCAACTCTTGCACTTGTGTGAGCCATCTGTGAACTTGCTCGGTTGGTGAGATGATAGGAGAGGAACCCTTCTTTCTGGCAGTTGGGTAACGGGGTAGCCGTTGGCTGCTCTTGTGAGCTACGTTTGTGGAAGAGAACGATGAGCAACAGGAGCTTGCAGCCAGACCAGGAGGAGGGAAGTAGAACTGGTTACGTTGAGCCCAGTCTGTTTTGTGAAACTGTCCCTCAAGTTTAAGTTGTTCAGCTCAGTGCAGCTCACGTTGACTCAAAGGAGCAAAGGAGCTGAGGCTCAGGCTGCTCAGCAGATCAGGTGGGATTGCAAAGAGAAGCAGCTGGTGCAGGATTTGAGTGATAACCTCACCGAGTGTGTGGACCAGTGCATGTCTCCACTTAGCGTGCAGAAATTTTTTTTACACTAGTTGAGGAAAACTACTGAAATTTTGCTGGCAAAATGTGTATTGCACAATTTGATTGGAAAGGATTTTTACCTCTTTGTTTAAGAGACTAATACGCAGAGCTTCAGAATAAAAAGCATAGGGCAAGGTGATTTTTCCGATTGCTGTTAATTTCCAGAAATCACTTAAAATGGTGGGTTAATTCTACCAGAGGGTTTTGATTAAGAAATGAACTTTTCTTTTTAAGCCTGGATAGAATTTTACTCTGTTTTTTTTAAAAATTAAACTGAAAATTTATTTAGTGTAAGTGTAAACTTTGCAGTTACAAGCAAAGAAATAGAATTATAGTCAGCTTCAATAGATACACACTACATAACATGCAACAAGTGGTGATTAGGGCACTGTGCTGGAAGAGGGAAGGCAAGTGTAGGCTCAGGAGGGAGGAGAATCCTCAACAGTGGCTCCGCTGTCTGTGGAGCCCTCAACACAAGAAGGACGTGATTGTTGGAGTAGTTCCAGAAGAGGCCACAATAATGATCAAAGGACTGGAGCTCCTCTGCCATGAGGACAGGCTGAGAGAGTTGTGGTTCTTCAGCTGGAAAAGAGAAGGCTCTGGGCACATCTTATAGTGGCCTTCCAGTGCCTGAAGGGGCTACAGGAAAGCTGAGGAGGGGCTGTTTACAAGGATGTGTACCAACAGGATGAGGGGCAGTTGTTTTAAACTAGCGCAGGGTGAATTTAGAGTAGATACCAGGAAGAAGTTCTTCACTATAAGGGTGGTGAAACACTGGCACAGGTTGCCCAGAGAGGTGGCGGAGGCTCCATCCCTGGAGGCATTCAGGGTAAACCTTAACGGGGCTCTGAGCAACCTGATCTGGTTAAAGATGTCCCTGCTCACTGCAGGGGGAGGGACTAGATAACCTTTAAAGGTCCCTTCCAGGCCAACACATTCTATGATTGTTCTCCCTTGCTGTTTATTTTCTTCCTGTGCTGTTTGAGGAACCCGGTGTTTCAGCTTGTGGGATTGGATCTAGCCAGCAATCGAAGTGTGTTGGGTACCGCCCTGCGTCCAGAGCAGGTGCAGAGCCCAGTCTTACAACTACTTAGAGGAACCCAGGAGGGACTTGCAGAATTCCTAGACCAAGAAGTTACTCATCTGTGTAGCAAGATCGGGGAGATACTGCACAGATATCAGAGCTGGCAGGAGAGAAAATTGTTTTCAAATCTCTAGTATTGTTTAAAGAGGAGGGTTTTCTCTGAAATGTTAACTTACTCAAGTTTGATGTACTCTTAGCAAAACTGTCTTGGAGAAGTGGGAACAGGAAGGCAGTTCTAGCTTAGTCCTATGGGAGATCACTAATATGCTCTAGTCTGGAATGAGCACAGTGTCTGTTCCCTTGAGAGGATCTGTGTTTGTTCAGTTCTTCCTTTGCCAGGTGTGGATGTCAGCTAAGATGATAGGTGAGAGCAAGGGTTTGGTGTGGGGGTGACTTTTTACTGGTATCTGTTGTTAAGTCCCATATTACATATACATATATATGTACGTATATATATGTGTATGTATATGTACATGTATATGGAGAGATATATACACATATATGTACACATACATCCATATATATATACATGTATACGTGTGTATGTATGTACATATATGTATGAACACGTGAAAAAGTCAAGAAAAATCCCAAACAATATTGTTAGCTGTTTACCCAAGCCAGTTTTTAACAAAAGATGCATTCTTTGGGTGCAAATAAAAATTCAACTATTTTGTATTTATTAGTATACAGAATCACTTCTATTCATCCCTGAATAATACTTTTTTTAAAAACATACTTTTCTAAAAAAAAAAAAGAGAATGCAGATATAACTAATGAGGGTTTCAGTTCTGTGTGTCTGCTCATCATTCTGTGACTTTACTCCCCATTGCCTGACTCAAACTCCTCCAGCACAAAGTGTGTGTTTTAAAAGTAAAACTTAATTAAAGCTTTAGAATTTTGGGACGAAAAAAAATCCATACTATTCGAAGGTGGCTTGAGAAATGCAGTAGCCGAAGAATGTGCAGAACAAACTCCACGTCAACATGTTGATTGTAAGCTTCCTGCTTAACATCATCATTTGTCAATCATATCTGAGCTTGAACTTAAAAGCCTGTTAAATGATTGAACTGTCTTTTGTCCTACGGAGCATTTAGGGTGTGTAACTTCAGATAGAATTGCTTAGGCAGTATAATGCTGCTGGTATTTCAAATCAGAAGTTGATTTGTATATTACTTTTAGAATACATTTATACATTTGCCCTACAAAACACTATTTTGATTTGGTCTCTTTTTTTTCTGCTTTTTTATTGCAGGTTTGTTGTTGAAGGTCATATTCCATACTTGAATGTTTTTAAGCATTTTCCGGAGAAGATGAAATTATGTGGACTCGATCTTAAGATCTTTTGCGTAGAGGTAATTTTTTTCTTAAAGGGAAAGACTAAAAAAAAATGACCGAAGCCTAATTATCCTGTGGTATTTCAATTTTTTTGGTCACTGTACTAATACATTGATTAAATCTATTCTTATGCTGTAGAATTCATGTTTTGCATTGTTGGAGTCTGTAAAGAAACCATTGCACTCCGTGACTTGGAGTGCTTTAATCTTTAACCAGTCTTATTAAGCTGATTACCTAAGTTAAAACAAAATCGTTAAGTAGTTGTGGAGAAAAAGGTATTCAGAACTGCTCTTGGAACACTCAGAAACAGCGTTTGGCTTCGCGTCTAAGGACATTGTGTTATCCTTTTTTGGTGCTTATTTGGAATATCTCTTGGATTTGTTTGTAATTCCATATTATTTGCATAAAGTATGCTTTATATGCTGTCTCTTATTCTGTTTCTTGGTGTATGTTTGCAATATGTCAAACCTAAAACCTATGTAATGGGTTATGGCCCTTCTAGAAGCTGGATAGGGATGGACAGTTTTGAGTAAAATACAAATTTCCCTTACTTAAGTTGTTATGTAATGTGGTAATGATTGCCCACTGGTGATTATGTTGTAGAAAAAAACATTTCTTACGGATTTTGGAAATGTGCAAGTAAAATCTTGGCTTTTAAGAGTAGAAAGCAACAGTTCTGCTAACATGAAAAGCTAGTTTTTGGTGTGCTCTAAGGTGTTTGTAGCCCAAATCCTCAGTGATAATGTTGCAAGTAATGTTACTGCTCTCCAGCAGGTAGCTTGCTTCAGCTGGTGCTGAATTGAGTTGTTCAGAAGCTAATCTGTAGCTTTTTTTTTTTTTTTTCATACAGCTGCTATCCTGTCTGAAAAAATAATTATGACCTCAACTATTAAAAATTAGGAGATAAATTTAAGATAAAGCCTTTGATTTCTTTTTCTTTCTTAGATCTTTCCTTAATAGAACAGATAAACTAGGTGGGAATGTGGGTGTAAACTTTTTAAACTCTTTTAATTCTCAATTCCCACCTTTCTTTGCCTTCATCCTCTGCAGGTGGTTTTGTTTCTCAAAAATGGCTACATAGCACTTGTATTCTGGCCTGACTAAATAACATAACTTCCCCTGCAATCCCAAAAAACACACAGGTGAAATGGTCATATGAATTGCAGCTGTAAAACTTGTGCCACGTCTCATAGTGGGAGATCTGGTTTGCAGAGAGGGGATGACATTTGCCCTGAGAGGATCCCACTGCTTTCTTTTGGAGTTGAGCTGTTCCTGGCATGCAGGGTGACGTGATGCCAGTCCTGAAGGTGATGGCATCAGTCCCCATTAGCTTATTTTCTCCCAGAAAGGTTTGGATTATCCTAGTGTCCTCCCAAAAGCACGCTTCCACCTTGGACTGTAGCATGACCTAGGGTGGGAGCGGGACTTCACAGCCTGAGAGCCACAAACTGGTCAGTTTGGTCTTGTTCCACCTTTATATAAAAGAGGAGGGTTAGCCACTTCACCCTTTCTCTTAAACACTTACATAGCATATCTGCACTTTCCTTTTTTTCACAAAATAGGAAAAAGAAAAAAAATCTGATTTTTTTTTGATCTTAGTATTGCTTATCATGAATCTCTGTCTAGTGTGGTCTGCTAGTTAGCTTACAGGAAATTGCTGATTTAAAATCTAAATTTGTGTGACTTTTGACTTCCAACTTGCTTGTCTGTGACACTGACACCTGCACCCCTCACTTTCAATGTATAAATAGATACACGTAGTAATTAAGTCATCTCTTCACTTTGACTGCGTTGAGGTACACGGCTAAAGTTCTGTCAGCTTGCTGTACAGGGTTTTTTTTCCAGCTGCTCTAGTATTATTGTGGCTTCTTTCTAGGAATATCTGCTCCCAACTTTACCTTCAATGTTCCTTTAGTAATGCATTCTCGATTTACTTAGATTTAACATTTTTTAGCCCATTGCACTGATAATTCCAAGAACCTTATTAGCTGTTTCCTCCATCTGATATCTCAGAACTGATCATACTGCTCGTTGCAGCACTGAGATTGCCAATCGTTTACTGTATCTTGCTTTGACATCTGAGTTTTGAGAAACTCAAGAGATGAGGTTATTGTCCTGGAGCAGGAAGTCAAATTGTGTAATACCCCATCCTGAAAATACAACCTGCATTCTTTTCTTCTTGGTGTTCTGTATACAATATTCTGCAGACAATTATCTTCAAAACCTTTATGGGATTATGACTTAATCAGGCAGGTAAGATGTTCTAAATGCCATTATTTGTGGTGTTTCGAGTCTGGCGAGTATAAACTGTAAAGATGTTCAAAAATCTTGATAACTGACAGGACTATTAAATATGTCTCCTTTTATTTTGAACACATTTTTGTTCAATTGTGTCCTGTGCTAATTCCCTGCAGCCCAAATTTGAATCAAGAAGTAATTATGTCACAGTATCTTACAGAATTTGAAGTCATATAAGGTATCACTTTATCAGTTCAGTACAGGTTAAGCTTACCTTGGTAAGGCTTATTTTGTATAAAAACATTCTCAGTCGCTTAAATATGTAGGATGAGAGGAAATGGGCTCAAGTTGTGCCAGAGGAGATTTAAATTGGATCTTAGGAAAAATTTCTTTACTAAAAGAATGGTGAGGCATTGGAACAGGCTGCCCAGGGAAGTGCTGGAGTCACCATCCCTGGAGATGTTCTAAAAATGTGTAGATATGGCTCTTTGGGACATGGTTTAGTGGTCATGCTGGCATTTGGCCGACGATTGGACTTGATGATCTTAGAGGTCTTTTCCAACCTTAATGATTCTATATTTTTTTCAGTAGCAATTTCCCAGATACCCAAGATACACTGAATTTGTAATAAGTTGAAGTTGTTATAGCTTTAAAAAAAAAAAAAAAGCAATAATTATTACAAGGTGAGTCACATCTGCTTTCTGTCTTTCCGTGTAGTGACATGTGTATGCGTACACGCACAAGGTTAGGGGTTGGTTTTGTGCCTGGTCATTGAGCAGTAGTATTTCAGATGCAAGGATTAGTGACTAGTCTCAGGCTTTCCAGCTGATGAATTTCTGTGCTGTGTAATACAGGAAATCCCATTTCAACATAAAACTTCTTTACCATAAGGATAATGCCGAAACCACTGTGGAGTTCACATCTTTGGGGATGCACAAAACCTGACGGGACACGATCCTGAGCAACTTGCTGTAGCTGACCCTGTTTTGAGCAGAGGCGTTGGACTCAGTGGTCTCCAGAGGTCCCTTCCAACCTCACGTATGCTGTGATTCAAATGCTGCAGTATGCTTTTTATTCGAATGCAGATTTTCAAAGTAGGTGGCAGATAAGCCCTTCATGGAGCAGCTAAAAAGAAGAAAATAATTCTCGATTTTTGCCAAACTGATTTTTTTTTTTTTAATAAGTACCACAAAGGTTATTGTATCTAGACACCTCTGTCCAGAAGTCTGGGAGGTCTGAGCATGACTGCCTCCAAAATTAGGAGAAAAGGAGCCTCCGCTTCTCCATATCATCTTTATCATGGTGCATAACTGTTACACACTTGTCAGGTCCTACCCGGAGATAAGAACTACCTCCTGAGTATTTTGTGAAGGATAACAATATTTTTATAAAAGATCTTTGTGTAAAATGAGTTGTTTATCTGCCAGATGTGTTTATCTTTTCATTACTCCAAGTCTCTTTACTAAGCCTTCACTTGTTTAACCATCTTATTTATCTCTTCCTCTGTTAAAATCGTGTGTATGTTGGAAGTTAGCCTTCCGTAAATGGATTTTACCTAAACGCATGATCAGAGGGTTCCCAGGGTAAACAGCAGCAGTAGCAGGGTGCTCCTGCTCAGCTCTCAGTTCAGAAGTTTTAGGTTCCTGATATAAGACCAGAAAAGCAAGTTTTCATCTTACTCTGCAAAATTTCCTGTTTCTAAAACAGATATTCTTCTTCCATTTGATTAAAACCTTTCTTTATGCATCAAGAAAGAGTACAATACTCTAAGTTTTAGGTTTTGTTCTATGCAGGAGGTGAAGGGGTGTTTTTTCCTTGCTATCTGCAGTTTGTTTAACTGCAGTAACTCCCTTGAGGCTTGTACCAGTAGCCAATACGTTTTTGATAAATGCAGTCATCTTTTCTCTTTTGGGTCTAAGTTGTCATTGTTCCCTTTTTAATGCACGAGATATCTATTTCTTTCAAAGCCCGCTAGCGTATGAGTTAAAACAAGTTTGTAAGTTAGAAGTAGTATATATAAAGCTCGGTGGCTAATTTGCTTTCAGCTTGTTTTATTTTTATTGATAGCATCTGTCCTTCAGCAGAGCTACACACAAATTCGCTCTCCTGTCTCTGCTCAAAGTAGGGATACGTTCTTAAGATACACATCCTCTATTTTACTTTTAAGGATTTATTTTTATCCTCATACAAAATTGACTAAAGCATCTCTTTTGTCTTGAGCTGGCAACAACTTGTCCTTGCCATACATCTGGTTTTCCTTACTTTTTTTTTGACTCAGGACTGTGTACCTGATCATCTTCTATGTAATTGTTTTGTTTGTGCTTTAAAGTTAGTTCTGCTTTGCAGTCTCAAGTTTAACTTTAGCTTTCATTACTTTTCACGTATTTCATTACGTTTTCACATATTTTACCCTTAGTGCATCATTGATTGAGTTTTAATGTCAAAAACCACTGGGGTGGACTTTTTTCATTGTCACATTCTCAATACACGCGCACACGCACACACGCACAAACTTAAACGTGTGCGTATATATGGGTAAGCAGGTCACTCCCTTGGCTGTTGGGCAACATGATTTACTAAAGTGTTGAAGATAACAAACGCGTCACTGTGGAGTATGTGCTGTGTGGAACAGGATAGGTGTAGTCACATAAATACCTCTCGGATCCTGTTGTTCTGAAGAGCTTTGGGAATGGGCATCTTTTTAGATGCACAAATACCTGGACTTGGCGTGAAACCAGACGTGTGACCTCAGTGAAGGTCCCTCCTCTCAATCTCTCCTCCAATTCCTTTCTTCCTAAAGTTATTAAGAATCGCTTCTTTTTTTTTGCAGTTTTTTTCTCAGGGATGGGGGGCGCTGGCAGAAAGTTGAGCTTGGTGGGTGTTACCGTGAATTTTGTCCGAAATTGTCCACTGACTTGCCCTCGAAGATGGAAGGAGTGGGTATTTACTGCATTATCCTTGCTGCTTCTGCCCTGGAGTGCGGTTGTGGAATGGGCTTTTGGCTTGTTTGTTTGATTGGTTTTTGTTTTAATCTCGCCTGGCAGTAGCAGCACAATACTGAGTCTATCTATAACCTTCTGTCTTCTACAAGGCCACCTAATGCTTCAGTTTTTAAGCACTTCTGTTGTTTGGTTGTTGGTACATTGTTGCTGTCCAGGAACCTGTGTTAAAAATACCTCCTTTTTTTTGTTTTATGATTTACTTCCATTCCTCTCTGTGGTTTTTTTTGGTTTTTTTTAATAAACCACTGAGTGTCCCTGCCTGTAACAAGAAATTTATTTATTTAGACAGCTTTCATCTTGCAAGGTGTGCAAATTTAATGTCCAGGTTACTTTTTGGTTGTTACTTTTTTGGTTGATTTTTCTGTGTTTTTTTACACATCTTGCCGCCAACTTAGCCGTATTAATAGAAACACGACTTAGTTTGAATTCTTCGCCATAGAATTCACCTATTTCTATCCCTAGATATCTTGATTTTTAAATAACTCCTAGTATTACTCTTTCATTTTTTCCATGGTACAGAAATGCTTTCTGAGCTTCCTTACTTTTGTCTGTGGGAAATTCTTGAACGCATCCTGGTGATGTGGCGGCAATATACTGTGCTCATCAGGACTCAGTGGTGTGGCCAAGAGAAGAATCACAAAACTCAAAAGGACATGTCAGGATTTTTTTTTCCCTTTTCTCCCACCTAACTGAAAGGCTTCTTGTTCCTTTCTTCTCCCTGATACCTTTTTTTCTTTCAGGCTTAATAGCTTCTCTTTCTACATTAAAACGATGTCTATTTCTGTCTGTAGCTCTGGGCAGCTCTCCAGTGTGTGTTCAGTGTAATAAGGATTTTAATTCTTGCTCCATTATCAACTGATGTTGGCTTTGATGGGAAAAGGGAGAGTTTGAAAAGAAATATTTGCCACCCTAAGAAAAAGCCTCGTTCATCCAGGGTCTTCCTCTTCTTTAAAGTAACCTGTGATAAGTGTTGAAGTAGGTGCCATAAAGTATTTATGAAGTAGACTCGAAAAACTTTTGCTCTTTTGAGGATATGCCACTTCAGTGCAGAGTGTTTTTATTCCATATGATGCTTTTTGAATTTATTTTATTTTGTATTAGTTAGAGGAGTACATACCATGCACACATGTGTTCACACACACACCCTCCCTAGCTTAGATTATTAAATTTCTTTCCTCTTTTATTTGGGAATGAAAGGCTTGCTTTAAACATTGAGAGATGATCGTTCTTCTCTATGCTCTCTGGAAACTTTCCAGTTCTTTGGTTTCTTCTTTTACAGTATTTTATAGCTTGTATTTTCTTTTTGTTCTTCTCTTCCGTTTGTTTCTTTACTCTTTTTTTTTTTTATTATTTAATTTTGCTCGATTTTAATCTTGGCAGCACTTTTGTATCTGTACTTCTCTGCAGCTAATCCTGCCACACATCTTTCTGTGTCGGCTTCAAGCAAATCTCACTTCCGCTGAGAGATCCGATTTCTGAGATGGATTTGCCAAGATATTCCTCTGCTATCAAGGATGCTTCTGTTTTGCTCCTTCATTCCGCACCCTTTGCTTTCCAGCAGAGCAGCTCTTCAATTTTGCGTACGAATTCTGAGCTACGGTCTTCCAGTGAGACTTTGTGGTAATTTTGATTTGGGTCCCCTTGAGCTATCCCGTAAAGAAGGAAAAAGGTTTTTTAGAGCAGCTCCCTGTGGGAGCTACAGCTTCAGTCAGCTCTCTCCTCTTCTGACCTTGTGAAGGTTCCTTGACTGATGGGATATTTTTAGCTTCTATTTTTCCCATTACCATTGTATGATTCTGTTCAGGAACCCTGCCAAGGTAGTTCTGGAGTTCCTCAATCTCCCCTTTAAGAATTGTTTTTAAATGCTGCATATTAATGTAGAGAGTCCTTTGATGTTTAGAATTTCTTAAGATTATTTAAAAAACAACATTTGTGTTTCAGAGAGCTCCTCAGTTATTTCCTTGAAGCTTCTCGTGTGTAAATCATCTGGGCTTCTCCTTTATACAGTACTCAGTTTTATCAGATGCTGGTTTGCTTTTTTGCAGACATAATTTTTCTCTTCCTTACTTACAATTTTAATGAGATGGATTTGTATTCTTTTTCCAACTACAGAACATTTTTTCTTTTTCTTCATATTTGTTTCCTGACTTACCCATTTACCTGTGGTATTGAAATTCAAAGTTTTGGGTGGATTGTTTTTTTGGTTGGTGTTTTTTTTTCAGTTTCCCTGCTGCTCAGGGCTTAGTTGCGTTTACCTGTCGTTTCGTTGCTGAATACCTACGGTGCTGTTTCTCGCCTTTTTTTATGGAGGAGATTGTCCCTGAGCTTTGTACAGCCAAAACCCCTCTCTGCTTCAAAGGGGGGATCTTTTATTTGTTGTTTTCTCTTTATCCCACAGTAAAACAAGGCATATGACAGACCTGTTGAGGAGTGTGACCTACCAGGACTGTATCTGGAGAGGTCTAAAGCGTGTGCTTCCCTGTCTAGGAGCTACACGTTTTTGTAATTTACTATCTTGCCTGAAAACGTTTTTGTAATTTACTATCTTACCTGAAAACAAGGTTTAAACTTGGGACTTGTATCCTTGTGCAGTACTACCCAGTGTGGGACTTGTCTTCCAGGTTCAACATGATGATGTCACGTTAATCATTTTACATTACAATACGGTGAAATATTGCCGTATTTACTATGGCAAGAAGGTTGAAGATGCCGAGCCTCGGATTTAGCCCCTCTTTCTGATTCTCTTTGTTACAGCAGCGTTACAATTGGAATATGGTTATTAACATTTGTGCTCTATAAATGTGCCTTGTGACCACCTAACAACTCAGCTGCTCAGTAAAAACTGCTTTGAATTAAATGAGGATGTACCACAAAAATGTATTTGAATCAATTCAGCATTGTTCAAGCATGGTAAACCCTATTTTGTTTTGTAAATTTAGCTGACAAGTTTAAGTAGTTTAAGATGCCTCCTGATTTTGATTTCCCTGTGAATGTTGGGGGCAGAGTAGCTGTCAAGTAGCCTGGAGGAAAACATAAAATTGGAGGGTTTCTCATGGATTAAGAGAAGACGATTGCTCAATATTTTGGTGGTTACCTTCTGTATACAACCAAAGCAAAGACTTGGTTGTAGTCTTCAGCTTTCGAGGGTAATGACTCAATTTTAGAACCAATTTGACATCCAGTCCTCATTAATTTCTAATCATCTCTGCCAGCTTTTTGTGAAGTGTGGGGTGGTTCATGTGATTTATGCTGCTAGGGTTGGTTGAATGATTTGGCTGTGCTTTGACCAGAACTAACATCAGTATTAACAGGTTTCTTGAAAACACATTATTTGAATTTACAGTACTGAATAACACGTGGAAACTGTCTGTCACTTCTGTGTCTAAGTGTGTGGGTTGTCTTATGTTGAGAATACTTGTTTGCATTTTCTTGTTAGATACTTTGAGCTGCTTCTGTTTAGTTTTGTTTCCTGCAGTCAGGAGCATATCACAAATTGAGAAGATATTACTGTGTTTGAAGTGCCCAAACTTAGACAGGTAGGATCTTCCATGGGAGCCTTTGAAAAATAGCTGCCTCCCTCCCTTACTGAGAGCAATTTCATTAGATACTGAAGAAGGGGCAGACACAGATTAGCAGTGGAGTATTGATGCCTCTCTCTTCTTGCCTACGCTTCAGCTCTTTTCCTGGAAGGCCGGGCAAGCTCGTAGAGTTTGCACGCCGCTTTCACTCGTAGTAATCCTTCCCGCTTCTTCTTCTGAGGAGGAGAAAGCCTGAGCGCTTTCTCATCATTCCGTACTCGGAGCGTAAGGTGCTCAGGGAAGAGCCTGATGTTGGTGAGGATGACGTTACTCAGGAGTGGCTGTCGGGAGAATACGAGCGTGCTGCTCCTGCCTGCCTTTCCTCAGACGTAGAGCCAAGAGCTAGATATTCTGGTAAACCCAAAACTTGTGTGGCAGAAGCTTATATGAAGGTGTAATATTGACCGCTGGAGATCCTGAGCAATCTCATGATGACTGTTTTTAGCATCACTAAAATTAGAAATGTTTGTCCTGCTTTCGGGCTAACGCCTCCTTCATGTTTGCTGGTATCGCTCCTGGGTTTGTCCCCCGAACTGGATGCGATGTGGCTGCTGCTTTTATACAGCAAATGGTATCTCACTCTTTGTTTTGTATCACAGGTGCTATTTACGGTACTGTAATTTTATCAGCTTGAAAGCACAAGGATTAGCACTTGCTTCATTACAGAGTTTGGGTATGTGGACAGAAGTTTATAAATTTGACAGTATTTCTTAAGTGCTCGTGTTTCTTTAGTTGTGGGTGTGGATTTAGTCTCCTAATTATAGTACTCGTCTAGGAGGGGCAGATGAAGTGAATCACTGTTCTAGGCCTTTCTGGTTTTTGTCCCCCTGTCTAAGGAGGAGTGTAATTCCTCTGTATAATTCTCTGTTCTGAATATTACATGAGGTCACTGAACTGAAATTCTTACTGTGGAAATAATTTATGCCATTGGTAGGTAACAACAACACATTATTTAAACCGTTACCGTTTTACATGCTGATACACTAAATAATTTTCTAGTCTGATGGTTTTTAAAATAAAATACTCTGGTGACCATTTTTGGTGAGTAAAACCTTGTAGGAAAAAGTAAAATGCTTATCACTAATGCAAGTAAAAGACTGCATACATGTATAGAAGTTATTTTTTAAAACAAAATCACAGGGGAAAAAAAGGCATGCCTACAACTTGCTTAGTCTTCATCATGCTATTCAATCTTGGTTTTTCACTTTTGTTCTCTTATTTGTAGTTAAAAATTCTTAGTTGTGTGTTAGGAGCAGTTTGGAGCAAACTGCTACCCTCTTGATCAGATTTGTTGAGGGGGAAAAAAAAAAGAACAAAACAAGGCAAACCTTCCCCATTCTGCGTCTAATGAAATACCTAATATTTGAGCTTCACAGTTACGAGAATACAGATGGAGCAAATACAGCTTGAGATACAGCTTGAAATTTCTTCCTGTCCAACAGTTGACTTTAGAAAAATATCTTGAGTCTTTTTGCAGAAAATAGCAATAAGTAAAGAAAGTTGGGAAGGAGAAGACCTTAAAAGACAGATACAATGCAAGTTTTTGTATGAAAATCATCACAATGGGTAAGCATTATGTTAGTTTTTCATAGAATCATAGAATGAATTGGGCTGGAAGGGACCTTTAAAGGTCACCTAGTTCAACCCTCCTGCAGCTTTCTTTTAAAAAAGATTATAATTAAACGGCCCATGCGCGGCTATTAAAGCACACCAATATACTTTTTTTCCTAGCAATGTCTATTTTGTGACCAAGCATACCCACAAAGTATGTGTCCATCAACAGATTGGTCCATGGTATTACGTTTGTTGGATAGGAAGTGATTTGATTTTTCAAAGAGGACGACTTGAAGCATACTCTGCAGGCTGATGATGTCAATGCTATTACCCTAGTTTGAATATCTGTGTGACTGTAATTGTACAGGTTTCTGCAATCCTTTCATAATGCTCGTTTTGGACACGCAGCTGTTGTAGCCCAGCTAAATTAGAATTATTTTCTAACAACTCCTGACTTGTAATAAGGGAATGGAGATCAAAACAACTTTATGTTAATGTATACATCTATCATGCACCCATATCTTAAATACTATATGGAATTCAGTTGGATTTTTTTGCTTCTCTTACCCTCCCCCTTCTCCGAGTTTTAGAAGACCTGAGAAGTACAGAGAGTCACAAGGATCATCAAATATAGGGACAGTTTTCCTACAAGAAACAATTACTGTTACCTATTTACCATTCAACCTAAAGAAGCATTGACTAAAGATGTGGTGACAGTTTGGAGAAGGCAGATGGTCAATGACTCTCCCAGTACAAGGACTGGGAATTGTCAGAGAAGGTTACTGGTCAGCAAGTTCAGAGTCAAACAGTAGGAAATGTGGCTTCATATGTTTTGTGGGTAACGGGAGAAACCCCACGTGCTGGGATGTCCTGGATGTTAAAAGGGCCAGATAATGACTGGACAAACGCCATGAAGAAAAAGGGATCTCAAACTCAAAAATGCAGAGATTTCACAGGGGCCACAAGTGGTGCGAATCGGGACAGATATTTGGTGCTTGTAGTTTGCTTGGTTCATAAATTGCTCCCTGCGCATCTCTCTTGCTCACAGCTGGACACGAGGCTGAATGGATTGTTCTGGATTGATGTGGTACAGCTGCTTTTTTTGGTGTTCTGGGATTTCAGTTACAGTTTCAGTTTGTGGTTTTTGTATTCTGGAGAGACCTCTTTTTAAGATCGTAAAACTTCATTTTTCATTAACTAGTTATCTCGCAGCAACTCGTTTTTTAAGTCATAGTTCAAGCCTTTAAGTTAGGTGAACCAAACACCGTCCTTTAAAGTTTCAGATTTAGAGATCTGGGGATGTTTCTTATTCAACTGGAAAAATGTTGAGGAATGATTAAATGGTAAAAGTATGCAAAAATCATTGCTTAAAAGGGGTGTCTTTAGTCTATAGCAGAGAGTCCTAAAACTCAATTTTCTTAAGCAAAAACTTTGATTTTTTCGAAAAGATTTTGCATGCTTGTGTTCTTCTAGTTTGTTTTGGTGGAGGAACTAAGGGAATTGCATGTTTAAAAACTCACAGTGTAAAATTTCTTAATGTTGAGTAGTAGGGATGATCCTAACGCCAGGAGGAAGAAGGAACGCTTGCAAAAAGTCTGGCCTAGAAATGTGTGGCAAGAGGAGAGATGTGAAGAGCTGTGCAAGAGTAAATAAGTTGTGGGGGAGCCGTCCTGGAATGGCAGAGATGGCAGCTGAAGAGGTTTTGCATTTTACCTGTACTATTTCTGAACAGCCTTCAGTTCTGTGCAGTTCTCTTCTGGCCCTAAAAGTAAGCACAGGTCTTGGATTTGTGAATAGATTAAGCTAATACAATCTTCTTTTCATGTCTTTGAATAGCGATGAAGGTTTTAAAGTTAAGCGTATGGAATTTAGGAATTACTGGAATGAATTTGCTTCTGGCCCAGACTGATGTATGAGTGCGCTAGGGTGTAGCCATTAATCATTTCATCTCATATTGTCTCCAAACCAAGATAGCGTCGCAGTTGAGCACGCGGAAGGTAGCGAGCTGCGCCAGAGATCTTTTTCCTTTCCTTCGATTAATGTGGGAGTTGAAGCCCGCATTAGCGTACGCCGTGTGAAACCAGCGCGGTTGCAGACCATTTGATTCTTTCTCTTCTTTTGATGCTGGTTATTCCCCTCGTCACGCGACAGTGCCTTCAGCTGTCCGGTGGCTGCTCCTCCAGGGCTGAGCTTTCGGCCGTGGGGTTGTGCAGCTCTGTCACAAGGTGGAAAACTGGGACAAAGAGACGTGCCTGAGGCAGTGGGATGGGTTTGTGACACCATCGTGAGGAAACCTGGAGGTTTCCTCAATTCTGTAAAGTTGTCCCCGTGTTTCTTCCCCCCTCCCCACTGGCTTTTCAAAAGGATTTCGTATCACTCAATAATTACCTTGTACTGGCTAATACCCATGGCTTCAGGTCACCACACAACTCAGGAAACTGATGCTGTTTGGATTGTCTCACACTCCACATTTTGGTGGATTGCATGTTTATATTTTAGTTTATGTGTGATTCAAACAAAGTAATTCCTGATTAAATCTAGCAGTAAACTCATGAATGTGGGTCAAAATGTTTGCTGTGTTTTCTCCCAGAGTGCTTGGACCAGAACAACGACTTTGTGCTTCCCTGGAAAGCGTATCCAGCAGACTGGCTTTTTAGACACGTTTCTGTTTGCTGAGGTCCTTTTCTCAAAACAGTCAAGCTCTGATGTGTAAGAGCCTCTTTTCCTGACTGAAATTTGAATGAACATAATTGCCATGTGATTTTTTTTTTTTTAAATTTCATTTTTGTTTTTAGTGGTAACTATTTAAAGAATTCCAATTAAGACAGGAGCCAGTCATTCTTGTTTGTTTTAAAAAAATCTTCCAAGAGGTATAAAATTCTAGCCATACAAATTTTGCTAATCAGCTGTGCTGCTTTTACTTTCCAAAGCTGTGATTCTTGCTTTGGTTCACTGGTGGTTTGAGATACCTTGTAATCTTCATTTTGTTGAGAGTGTCTTTCTATCTGTGGAAAAAAAAATTTCCATCTAACTCTGCATTTTTTGTGCATTTTAACAGATGCATGCAGTATTTGTTCGAGTTAGAAAGTAGTAGTGCAAAATGAAAAGAAGCAAGGGTGAGGCTTTTTATTTGAAAGAAAAAAAAAAACCTGAGGAGGAAGTTCACTGCTGAAAGGGTTATTGTAATCAAGTTTATCATGGGAGCTTGCTGTTGTGTAACAGAAACTCTAGCTTGTCCATACCTGTCTTTAAGCATTACTTAATGAAGAAAGAAAACAAACCTACCAAAATATTTATGAAATTCAATAAAATTTGTTCCCAAACTCTTAAGTTTCAATATGTTGTGACAGTTCAGCTCCTTATTGGATTACTCTCTCCATTTGCAGAAAGACTACACTTTTTACAAAAGTGATATTTGTCAGCTTGGAAGTATGACCGGGCTAACGCTCAAGCACGTCTCTGGTGATTTAATAATATTAAAACTCTTATTCAAAAACCACTTGAGCAAGGAATCATTTAATGAAAAAGATATCTTTCTCTGAAAGCAGCCTAGTAAAAGCTCTGCTGAGCACCCAATGAAAATCTGTCGGGTTTTTTGTTGTTTGGTTTTTTTCTTCTAGTGAAGGTGTACATCTGTGCTGGATGCTTTTTCTCTTGTGTGTGGGTTGCTGGCTTATCCACATGCTACCTTAAATTCTTCAGTAAAAACTGCCTCTATCAATTTAACACAATCTATCTTAGCACTCCAAGATATTTTTTTTCTCTCAAAATTGCAATTGTTTATTGAGTCATCTTCTGAAACAAATCTTTTTTTTTTTCCTATACGAAGATCCTTCTCACTTCCTCTGCAACAGAGATCAGGGGTGATTTGGGATTTTGAGATGTAGTAGTTGTTTCAGCTGAAACAGTTCTCAAAGGAGAGAGGAAGAGAGAAGCTGCCAGTGTGGTTTCTATGATTTTGAAATAGTATCTTGATTTTTTTTTTTGCTCTTTTTCCTCTTCCCATTTGTTGTCAGGCAGGTAACTTGGGCAACTCGTTTGCCTGTCTTTGAGGTGGACCTTTCAGTTATCCATTCTGCTCGATGGGAGGCTTAGAAAGCAACTTTAATTGCGGGCTTGATCTCTCTATGTCTCTGCTAGTAGAAGTCGCCCCACGAGCTGAGTATTTCTTAGCAGTTATCTAAATGGAGCTGTAGCAGTCTCACCCGTCTTTGTTCTTGTCATTTGGTTCCCTTGTAGTAATTCCAGGCACACCCTCTCACTGTTACATCAGCATCTGTATGTGATTCATGGATATCAGGGTTTGAAAAATGATTCTACTCATTTAGTCCACCCAAAAATGGCTGCAGCGAGTCAGGGTCAAGGCTTGTTGGGTCGTCTCTCGTGTTTACGATAGTGCCCTGGGAGAGGACATGGGAGCAGGGTGCCGTGGTTCTCCCCAGGACCCTTTCACAATCGGCAGCAGTTCACAAGTCTGGGATGTTTCTATACAGCAGTGGCAACAGTGCTTGCAGTGTCATAGAATCATAGAATGGGTTGGAGGGGGCCTTTAAAGATTCCCTTCAAACAGTACATATGTCTTTTCTGCAGGCACTGGCAAGGGTGGCGTTGAAGAAGAGACTGTACAGAATCTATCTGTGTGACAGAGTTCACTAAAGTAGGTTTTTTGGGGCCAGGTTAGATAACAAAAACGTTTTAGTGAGTGTCGCTTCTTTTGTGAAGTTTGTATTCGTCGTAGTGCCTGGTGTTAAAGCACGTTTAATTTGTGTGGGAAGGCTGTTGCATTAGTTCGCTGCTGTTCCAGGTGGGATGATGATGGTCCCTGAGAAGTAGGTAGAGGTTAGGCAAGGGGGAAAAACATGTTGTTTAACAAATATATATCAGCAAGGTTCATTGGTGTGTGTTTGCACGGGAGGTAGCCAGACTGGTAGTATTCTCAGAATACACAAAAACACCATGGAAAAAAAAAATCTTTAGTAATCTAGGAGGTTGGGCTTGCTGACCACATTAAAGATCTGGTACATAGCAATCGGTTCACAAGGTCATCTCATTCAGTTTTAAATACTAATCTGTGTGTAAATATCACAGCCGATACAGTTATTGTCTTTACTGCCAATTCTTTTGTGTAACCTGCGTGCCCTGTGCACTGTGGCTGGCGTCGTCCCACATCAGGCTTATGCTGCAGAAGACCAGATATATCTGAACCAGTTGAGCAGCAGAAGCAAAATAAGGTGAACCAGGCTTCTCCGAGCACTCGACTCCTGTGCTTGTTGTCAATATCTAGTTCTACCTTGTGTAAATTTAAAGCTGACTTGTGCTTCTGCGAGTGTGTATTTCGATGTAGCCTGCATTCAAAGATGTTTACGTGCATTAGGGCATCCATTTGGTTTGCTACTTTTACAATAAATACATTTATTTTTTTATGGGCATGCTTTGGTTTACACAAGGATTGAATCAAAATTCTGGATCGTGTTGCAAAAACCTCTTTTCCAACCCTCACAACTTGATGGTTTTCAAGCCTTCAAGTTAAATTTTCTTAGTCCATTTCCTGAGAAGTGTGGTACACTCCCAAGCTTGGTCTAGGTTAAATTTATCATCTTCAAAACGGTGAAGCTTTTCTGGTTTTTAGATAATTGCAAGCATATCCAAACTCCAAATGTCAAAGATTCCCAGAGACCTTCAAAACGCCGATAAGGGAAAAATGAAGGCAGGCTGCATTAGATTCCAGTATTAAATAGTCATTAAAAGAATTCCTTGGGACAGATGCCCGCAGCTGAATGTGAGCAGCACAGGTGAAGGCAGAGGCTTAGAAAATGTACAGACATGGGAGGAAAGGGTTCCCAGGGTAGATATTCACAGGTAGAAGGATGATGAGGAAGGGAAGTGTGCTGCAAAAAAAAGTACTGAGCAGGAGAGGAAGATTGAGGGGAAGGGGAAGTATAAAAGGGAGAACCAAAGACAAATCTATAATTGATTCTTTTCAGAAAGGATAGAACATTATCACAATAAACTGAACTGTCAATATGTTTGTAATGCCTGATGGGATATTGTCCTGATATGGGAGAAGGAAGTGGCCTACACAGTCATCTAAGAAGAGTCAGTCAGACCACATTTAAAACAAGAAGCTATGGAGCCTGCAAATTAATCTCGAAAGGCAGCCAATGCATACTGTTCTCTACTTGTTGATCAGCAACATTCTGATATTGTCCAAACAAGTAGGAGAGGCTGCAATCTTGGCTTACCCCAAACAATTACCGGTTACTGTGATCTGATTAGAATGCTAATAGTTTGGCTCATCTGCTTCTGAAAACCAGCTTGTTCTTTTCTAATACAGGTGAAAAATTACATGTAACTTTGACAGATAAAGGCAGCCGATTTAAATAGTCTATGAATATTTATCATCATGAAAATCTTGTTCTAGATGCTTCTTCACCAACTCAACAGCGTTATTTTGTTCTCCTGTGCTCAGCTGGAATCAGCAGGGGGGAAGAAAGGAACAGAAAATAGTATTCTCAAGTAGTACTAGTAATCTTCTGTAGTCTTTCTGGAGAAGACCTGAAGTCACCTTATTTGTCATGTGTGGGAATAAGATACAAAGACTTTTTTAAGACAAATCTATTAAGAAAAGTTCCTGGTAACCTCTGCACCCAATCTAGACAAGTTATAGACTGTCAGCATTGTTGATCAGCCTTGAAGAAACCCCAGCTTGCGAAACACCTGAAAAAGCGAGCAGGTGGCATAACTTTAAAAGGATTTTCTGTCAGGCTTCCTGAAATTATTAAGTGCCCTCAAGGGTTTGTAACTGAGTTTTATACCTGGAGTGTTTCTCAGTTTCTCGAAACAAGGTGAGAGCTCAGTAACTCTACGTGGTGATGGACAGGGGAGTTGTCCTAATATTTAGTGCAGAAATACAACTTGAAAAATATGTAATGCAAAATTTTTCAATTTATGATTGGATAAGTGAAAGTTATACTTGGAGAGCGTGTGGCGTATGATCTAACACTGTCCTCTCTTGTCCAAGTGCTCCTCCCTTGGGGTTTAATCATGGGGTGCTGGAGGCCGAGCTTTTTCACCTGAAGGAGAGAGGCCCCAGCTCTGGATCTTGCTTTCGCCATCGATTTGCTGGTGGACTTTCCGTGCAACTTGTTTTATTGGGTTCTTTTCTTCTGGCAGAGATATATAGCTAGGTAAAAGGTGATAACTTCAATCACTTTTGAGGCTGCTTGTCTGCTGTATATTGCTTTTTCTCTATGTTGTCCTAACGTTTGCTGTGTTGGTCATGTGGAATTGGGTGTTCATTCTGTTTAACCCTGCTGGCCTGCGTGAAGCTTCGCAGAATAAGAGATTTGCTGTATGAACTCACAGCTCTTTGAGAATTAGACTGTGAACAGGCTGTGTAGCGACTAGTGAAAATTTCTCAGTGCTTGATTACTGAAGTAAGCCTAGAGGCTCCCCAGTCCTCTTTTCAGCCTTCAGCCCTTTGCTCTGATGTGTCCTACCGAGATGTGATCTCGTGTCGGATCCAGCTTACGCTTGCAGTTTGCAGTTCAAGAGATTACTGCGTACTCCTGGAAGCGTGATGTTTGGTTCAACTTGCACCGTCATGACTCAGCCCTGTGTTGTAGAAACATGAACACGACAGTGAAAGTTTTGGAGCTTTGGGGGTTAAGCCCTGGAGAGTAGCAATTGATTCAGTTGATCTTTGTGGTGGATTAGTACGTCCTTCTAGATCTGCGTGTCCCAATTGTGTTTACATCTCTTTATGAACACATCAACTAAGAACAGTTCTTGTCTGTTAACACTCTTTTTTAAAATGAGCCAAGGGATAGCTTGCAGTATTAGTTTTTATTTGTAGTTTTAACACCACTTGTGTTTGCTCTCCAGATAAAAGGAAAGCATCAGTTGTCACTGCAAAGCAGAGCTTTTTTCCAGCCATTTTGTAAAAGAACTGAATTGCTTTCTCTGAATTGCAAACAAAAGCTTTGAGACAAAAGTCAGTGTTTGGGCATGCAGAGGAAGGGACCTCACTCGTACCTCGGGTAGGAGAACTCTCTCCTTACTCTGTTACGGTGAGAGAAGCTCAGGTATAAGGTGATACAGGTGTCCTCCTTCAGTTCTCCCTTTCCTTAAAGTACCTGTGTGTTAAATTAGACCCTTCAGACAACTTCAGTGGTGATAGTCGAATGTTTCAAATAGCTGAATTCCCAGTGTCTTAAGTTATTTTCATCTATCATATGTTTTTCAGAAGCTACTAATTCAGCTGCTTTTCATTAAAGGGAAAAATGTATTTCCTTTATATCTAATTAGGAATAATATTTCTGTAATGCTTTTAGTTGAATGATCTGGGACTTTAATTTTTCTGCAGATTCGCTCAATGGATGTTAACATATGATTCAGGTTTTATTCCAAGATTGTTTTGATATTCACTTTAACGCTGCTCTTTAAGAGCAGTGGAAAATACTGTGAGCTTGGTCTTCTGTAGAAGTCCGGTAATGCGTGTTTTTCTTGTTCCTCAAGATAATCCTGTAGCAGCCTAAGCCAATTTTTAACACTGTTTAGAAAATATAATGAACAGGATACAACTTCCTAACTGTTATAGAAAGTTGCATGTATAATAGTAAGTGACAGCAAAATTATTCATTTGTTTAAGCATGTGTTCACGTAGTTAAGCAAGTCTGAACTGTAGTCTGAGGGGAGATCATTTTAAAAAAAAACGAAGAGGAAATGTTGGCAATCATTCAAAATGATGAAACCTGAGCATTGGCTACGTAGCTTATATTAAAATAGATAAAACCAAATGACTGAATAAACCCACATTATTTCAGTCTTGCTGTTGTAAACATGATTGCTCTGGTTTTAATCTGGTCTGTAAAAAAAAAAAATAGAAGGCCTAATTCACTCTTATTCAGGAAAATTTTGAATGAATGCACGAAGTGTAAACCCCTGCTAAACTCCTATTCAAGTACCTTATTCACAAATTCGTTTGATAAAATATGAATACATGATAAAATGCTCAGCTGAATTAGAATCACCAACTAAAGCAGAAAAAGCATTGTTTGTTACCTGTTTAAAATGGTAAAGTAGCCTGAACAACTGAAAGTTACCACTTTAAGGGGCAAATTCAAGTAATCACTTCAAATATAGAGAATTAAGAATGTTTAATGAAACAGTCTAGGTACTAAGAAATGAGGGTCAAATGAGACAGTTCACACTTATGCAAACCTGCTGAATTCATTGTGAACAAGCATGTCAAAATCTGTCTCGAAGTTGCATTCTCCTCGAGCAGGAAAACCTCAGTAGAAATTAGAAGACTGTTCTTCATGCAGTCAATAGTCTTGAAAAGAATATTGTGGATCTGTTTTCATTAATAAATATGCAAATACGGAATTTATTTTTAAAATAAAATGATAGTAAAGATTCTGTGGAAAGATTCTAGAAAATGTGGGCCTGCTGCTGAGTGGGAGTGGGGAGATGGTTGCAAAGACCAAGGAGAAGGCTAAGGCCACGAATGCACTTTTTTTGCTTCCATCTTTGCTGATAAGAGCGACCTTCAGCAAGCCCAGGTTCTTGAAACCTGTGGGAAAGTCTAGGAGAAGGCAGACTTAGCCTTGACGGAAAAGGAGCAGGTTAAGGAATACATAAACAAACTGGACATACGAAGGTTCCTGGACCACGATGGGATGCTGCTGCAAGTGCTGCGGGAGCTGGCTGGCATCATTGCGAGACCACTGTCAGTAATTTTGGAAAAGTCATGGTGACTGGGGGAGTTTCCTGAGGACTGGAAGAAAACAAATGTCTCCCCTGTCTTCAGGAGGGAGGATCTGGGGAACTAGAGGCCTGTCATCCTTGTGTTGGTCACGTTCTTATTCATAAATATGATAAAATGATACATATGATAAATAAATCCATGAATAGGCATCGAGGAATGGCCGCAGACAGCAGCACGTGCTGGGGCGCTGACTGCCTTATCAGAGAAGGCCCTGGCAGTTCTGGTGGATGGGATGCTGTGAAGATGGATGTGAACCAGCAGCGTGCCTTTGTGCGAAGACCAACAACATCAGCCTAGGCTGCATTAGGCAGAACATTGCCAGCGTATCAAGGGAGATGATCCTTGCTCTGTGTTTAGCACTGGTGAGACGCATCTGGAGTGCTGGGTCCAGTTCTGGGCTCCCCAATACAAAGGAGATATGGACGTAATGGAGTGAGTCCAGTAAAGGGCCATCAAGATGACAGAGTGAAGCATCTGACAAATGAGAGGAGGCTGAGACAGCTGGGACTCTCCAGCCTGGAGAGGGAAAAGGGAAGGCTCAGGGCGGGCATGAGGTGATACCTGCACAAAGGGTGCAAAGGGGGAAACCCAGATCCTCCTCAGTGGTATCCAGCGACAGGATGAGAAGAAGTGGGCACAAATCGAAACACAAGAAATTCCATTTAAGCATAAGGAAAACTAAAAAGTTTTCTTTCTTTTGTGCCGTGAGGGCGGAGAAACACTGGAGTGGATTTCCCACAGCACTGACGGCGCTGCCGTCCGCGCTGATACTCAGAATCTGACTGGTCGTGGTCCTGGGCAGCCTCCTCGAGCTGACCCGAGCAGGGGCTTGGACCTGATGGTCTCAAACAGTCCCTGCCCACGTCCGCCCGTCTGTGGTTCTGTGATCTCGTAACTTTTTAGAGAGTTCACCATCAATTGTACCTGTATTTATGTTTGTTTTTTTTTTTCTTTTTCCAATGCTCTTTCAGTTTTGGAGCATCTGGAGACATACTAATTACAAAAAAAAAAAGGTAGTGAGCTCATTACAGGTCTGAAGCAACTTTTTGTTTGTTCCTTATATGTTTCACAGGCTTGAAAACTACTTTGCAATACTGCAGTCTGGCTCTGTTGTTGCATGTGTGTTTAGTCATAGACAGCACTAAAAGAGTCTGTATAAATAATCCTGTATTAAACAATATAGGATTTAACATCAATAGCTAATTTAAAATCTGTAACAAATGCAGTAACAGGACAAATGTATAACACCCTCTAACCTTGTTTTTCAGTCCTGGCCAGTGTATGAAGAAGTACACAACAAAATGCTCGAGCTTGCGGCATTTTTAGATCTGCCTCGTTTTCCAGATATAACAGACAGCTGCTTTCTTCATCCAGACGTGTTGTGCATGAAGTACTTGATGGAAGCTAATTTGCCTGGTAAATATTTTCCCAAACGTGAACTGATAAAATTTTTCTTTGGTTTATTAAACTCTGACAAAAAGACTTGAATTACTGCTTTAAAAGTGCCTACCCTTTTCCTTCTAATTTATGCCTATTTAAGCTTGAACTGAAAGATAATTTCTATAGAAAGCACCTTCATCAAACATTTAGAGTATGTATTATAGGCCCAGATATGCAGGTGCACTCTGGTGCTGGCTCTCTAAGGCTGTGGAGTGGATACTTCATTTCAAATCTTTCAGTATCCATGTGAACTAAGAGGCACTAGTTGAATCTGTGTGATTTATTAACTTGAGCTAAATGGTTCATGAAGTCAGCTCCTGATTACTTAGCACTGGAATGGTCTCGTATGTAATATTGACTGTATCTTCTACAATGCTGCATATTAGCATTAATTTAATATTAGCAAGCGATGCCGTGTGACAAACCAGCAGCTGCCTCATCTGACTTCTGATTTAGTTTGGAAATTGTATATTGCATAAATATTGAACACTTCTGTTTATCCTAAAATCAAGTCTTGAATTACCAAAGAAAGACCAGTAAAACCTTCAGCTTGGGGGAGTTTATTATCTCATTTTGCAATTAGTTACATCAAATAAAGCTACTTGGCTTTTCTGTTTACTCACAGTTGAATGAAGATAAGATAGCCAGCAGATTTAGGGCTAAAATTCCAGAGTAGAAATTCTGATTTTGTAGTTTTAGACCAGTGTTGTAATCCTATAGAGAGGTTCACATTATTTTCCAGATTTTGAATTATCAGTTGAATCTAAGAAAAAACTTGAAACTTGGCATTTTAAGATTTATTACAAAGAAATACAATACCCTTTAAAAATTGAAATACAGTACTTTCTGAAAATTACTGTAGAAGAAGAATATATTGTCCTTTATTTTTTTCCTTGCAACTAAGATTTTTTACACATTGAAAAAGGAACACTGTTGTTATTTAACAACTCCTAAAGTAGGAAATTAAGCAATAAATGGACAGTGTTTCTTAGGACATTAATACTAATGAAAAGGCCATTTTAAGTATCTGAAGTAAGAGGAAATATACTGCCAGTGTTTGTAAGAAAACTTGGTTTCCAGATTTTGTTTAACTTTTACTGTTATGTACGAGAGGATTAAAAACGAGTTCCTACCGAGCTCTTTGTAAGCAGCAAGAAGGGCATAAAGCATAGCTGGATTAAGGTTGTACTTAGTCATACATTGCTAACCTTTGTGGAATCTGATGGTGATGTAATCAGCTCCTGTATTTCTTGCTGGACAGGAAAGGTGAGAAATTTGGGGGATTTGTATCTGTGAAAAATAAGCCCAGAGTAATCAGAGACTGTACAGATACCCTGCTGCTGCGTTTGGAGCTGCACTTGTGTCTTTTTTGACACAACCGGTGCTAGTGGGTGCAATTTAGTTTTAGCCTGGGCTGCGTTTCTGTACCTCGGCCGGGTTTTGTCGGGGTGGCAGCAGGTGCCCTCCTGCCGTGGTGAGGCTGCTCGTCGTACCCGACCGGCCTCTTTCAAACTAGTCCCTGCTCCCCTTTGCAGTACTTGTCCATCTGTGGGGGTTTAGTCAACGTGCAGGGAGAAGTTTGTGACAGGTTCTTGACTTCTGTGGTTTGGGTTTTTTTCAACCTATATTTATGTAGATTTAAGATAGGCTTTCCCACAACAATGTTCAGGATGACCTGACAATATCATTCAAGTAATATCAAAAGAGCATTACAAATACTTTTTTTTTTCCTCCATGTGAATATAAAATAAGTCATGACTGTTTTCCATGTAAGCACAGTGAAGATTGCCTAGTATTTTTAAAAATAACAAAAAGTACTTTTCACCCTGAAAAGAAATTACCAACTGATGATCCCAAAAGACCTAAGCATTGTTTTCTTCAAATGCCCAACACTTTTGCCCTGTAAAAGTACTGCTACCTCCTTTCAACATACTCGTTTGATATTTTTGTTTATATTAATCAGATGAATTGCATAACTGGACTCGTCGAGTGGTGAAAAAGATCTGTATTGGAGAAGCAGATTTCCTGACTCTTGTGCCTGGAAATAAGTCAGCACGAAAAGTGAAATATGATGTTCTTGCTGTGGCACTTATTGTAGTTGTGCTCAAATTACTGTTTTTATTAGATGATCACTATGAATGGTAAGTGTACAGGTAAATCTGTAACAAAACCCAAAGTTCAGATAGTGCAGATTATTGTCTTGGATCATTATTTCCTTAGTAATATTAAATTTATGGTATTTGAATTTTTATTAAGTTTAGTAGCATCAAACGTATACCTGAAGGAATTTTAGACGTACCTATTTTTAAAAATAATCCATTTGAATCTGAAACTTGGAATAAAATTGGGGTGCAATATTTTAACTTTATGTGAAAAGAGGAGTACTTGTATCTGCAAAATAGCCTGATTTTTATTTTTTTTCCAGGTTACTTTCAGACTTTGCTGAAGAAAGAAATAAAAATAACAAAGAAGGTACATAAGTATTCCGGTAGAAACAGTCTTATTATTTTGTAAATGAAATAACTTTGTAGTCGGGCTTAGAAAGACTTGTCTTATCGATCATTAAAATGTGGTTTTGTCATTTATTCTTTTAGGGCAAATCTTTATTCAGAGTAAACAGTAGATCCCGTTCTCATAAAACCATCTTGGTTTACCTGCATAATTCTTAATATACAGGATAGGAGAATTTGGTGCACATTTTGCTGGGTACCCTTCTGCTTCTCCTTGTTCATGTTCTCCTCTTGCTTTAGAATTTTATGCCTACTCGGTGAAGAAGAACGGTTACACAGTGAAGAGGGGAGAGCACTTTGATCGTAAATAGCAGATACTTATTAGGGGCATCAAACCACGTTTATGATAAAATCCAAACTTGTTTAGTCTTGTTACATAAAATGTCTTAGTGTGTAACATATTTCAGATGTAATCTATTTTCTTAGTCCAAATAATCTTGAGAGAGTGTGGAAAAGCTAGCAGCAATTAAGATAGAGAAGATAACGGTGTGAACGTGGTTCTTGGAGGGCAGAAAGACCAAATAAAAGATCAGAAATCTTCAGGAAGATGTTCCATGGCCTGATTCAGATTACAGTTGAAGATAAGATCCAAGATGTGGTGTTACAGTGGTTTATTTTTTAAGCCTTCCATTCAGTTTCGTGTCCATTTTTTGACCCTTCAGTTACTTTTTCAAAATTTAAGTCACTGATAAAATCAGCGTTAGCCATGCACGAGCACAATTACTGCTGTATCTAGAGGCAGTTGTCACTGTTAACTAAAACTAGTAATTCTCATTTTGAAGTAGATACACAAACTTATTTTGGATTTTTTTTCTTTTTTTTTTGGAATTTCCCTTGAAAACTTGAAGTACGTAGTGATGACGAGTAGAAGTTATGCAACTGCTTACGAGCTAAGGCTCAAAGCCATTAATGTCTTAATGGGGTTTCTCCCTTACAAGCAAGTCTCATTGTCCTTGGAAATGAACAGCTCATTCTTTGCCCGCTTTTTCACTTTAAAATCTGCTGGTGCAAAGCGAGCCATAGGCTCTGTTGTGTTGTCCATAACCTTAAAATGTTGGGGTGATAGTGAGCAGCTGCGCAGAGGAGCTGGTGTGAGAACTTGTGTTAGAGCACTGATTAGTGCCAGAGCTCAAAACCGCCTCTGGCATTTTCCCAAAGTTAGCGTGCTGAAATGAGTAGTGGTTAATACTGAGTTTTAAAGATCCAATTTATTCTGACTCCATTCTCAACTTAAGTATCCTTTCTATGGTTTGTTTGGGGTTTTTTTAATTAAAAAAATAGTATTTCAGCTCCTCCTTTTTGAGACAGGCTGGAAGCTGTACAGTAGATAGTTGTAGTTACCTTGTGTGATGGTGTGTGCGCTATGGACTGCATACATACACAGTATGGTTTATGTTCAAATAAAACATGTGATTGATATATATATATATATGTAAGTGTGTGTCACAGAGCTGTGTATTTTCCAGTCAGCTAAGCTCTGTGAACATCAGACTAGCAGTACTGGCCAGGTAAACGGTTATTATAGAGTAGCATCATGTCTCTGACAATGGTTTTGCTTGTGACGGATGCTTAATAATTCATACGAAGTTTAATAAAAATTTCCACACACCCTCCAAACTGCCCTCCCAGCAATTTAGGAGTACTTACTTAAACCTCTGTGTTTAAGGAGTTCATAAAAGAAATTGTACCACACCTTTGAATTTTAAGAACTACTCGAAGGGTCTTTCTTCATTTGTCTGTTGCTTTTTGAGTCCGTCTCTATTTCTAGCATCTAAGCCATTCTATGACAGGATAATCCAAATAGCAAAAATGCAGATAACACAAAACGTATATAAGTTTGATTATAAGAGCAGTATATTCACTTTCAAAAGAGCTGGCAAAGCGAAACATGATGCAAGCATCGCATGCAGTGCAGCTGGGGTGATGGGGAAATGCAAAGCCTGGTTAATTCACAATGCAGATAATCCACCCCCGGATAATAAGAGCTGATTATATTTTAAATATATAAATCTGCACCGTAGTTCTGTTTGGAATTCTTATACTTACTGTACCCAGTTGGTCTCTTTCAGTTCTGTGCCTCTTTGGAGCATCCGTGCTCCGTTGGGAGCAGCGTGCTGCTAGAAAGCCATAAGCCTTCGTGTTTTTGCACGTGATGGTAAATATTTGTCCATGTATCGATGAGTAACGTTCCTGTGCTCAAAAAACGTGGGAGGCCGATACAAAGGGAACACAATTGTCTAGTTTATCTTTCCAGCCCTGTAAGGGGTCATGGTAGGATAGACAGTGGGGAGTTGATGAAACTGTCTGGAATTTTACATCTGAGCTTGTTTAGGTCTTACTTGTTTAAACCTAAGCTTGATGTATAGTTTCATTAATCCCTTGAAGGCAACAACAAGCGGAGAACACTCCACACTGTGGAGATCTAGTTAATTTGGTAGAGAGGAGGTAGTTTTTAGGCGTAACTTTCGGAAAGGTGGGAAAAGGTCTGAACTGTGGTAAATCTATGAAATCTACTCTAAGCTAAGGGGCTTCTTCGCACTTCTTATGATGTGCGGTGCTTTCGCTGCCTTTCTTTCTTACAGAATTGCTAGATCAAGTCTGCTTTCTTTAAGAACACAGAATTCAGGATGGGTTTGTATACAGGCAGAAGATACAGGGTTTAACTGCGTGGAGACCACCTTCTGTGTACTACATGTTTCTTTCACTTCTTCCCAACCTAAAATGTGTGTTTAATTCAGGTCCTCCGTATTTTGAGTTCAAAAAGTGGTACAAGGTGATAAAGTGTTCCTTGGATGTAGAAAAAAAGAAGTTGGATGAAGAAAGAGCCAAGTAAGAGGTTTTTTAAGTACTTTTTCTTTTTAAAGGTAGATAGCTTTATATGAAATCCTGACCCCCACAGAAATTAGAAAGGTTAGGAATTTGCTCCACATTTCCATCCATCAACCTCGGGTGAATGGAGCGGTTAAATCCCTACCTTAATTTTCTATTTATGCTTACAATGTTTGTCCAGCATGTTAATTAAATGCTTACTTTCTGTGACAAGTAGCTTATACAGTTGAACAACTAACTGATTACAGGAAATAAAGGTTTGCATGCCTCAGTTTGCCAACTCTGAAAAAAAGACTTCCTAGATATGTTGGGGGGACAGTGGCTTTCAATAGCAGTAACCGTTAGATTATTTTGATTTTTAAATATTGTAGCTCTAGCAGTATTTGTAAGAAAATACTATTCTTTATTTGTAAAAAATTACTATTCTTGTATGCTCCAGCTTTTTTTTAATAGTTCTTATGTGCCTTACTGCTGGTAGGTATCTGTGGAGATGTGAAAAGCCACTGTTTTATTCAGCTGACAAGAAATCTAAAGTCCTTAAGAGAAGACGTGAGTAAACTTTGCTTCTTCCCAGGAACCAAGATATCTGCTCCAACTTTTCCCATCATTGAAAATCTGCAGCGCTGACTGTGATAACATTTACATCTCAAAATACTTTCTCTTGTCCCTTTCGTCTCTGGGTACAATTAATGTAGCACAATTTTACAACCTGTGGCTGGAATTCCTCAAACAGGCATTTTCCTTATGGTGAACTGAAACTGCTTTTGCCAGTCTTCTTAATGACCTACTGGAGCACACCTCGGAACGAGTGCTCTGCCCTCAGCTTCACGGCTTTGGCAACTGCCTTGATAGAGCTGTGATCTTCGTGAATTGCTGTTGGCCTTCTGTAGCTTTTCCGTCCCTTTTCTCCTTTACTTTTTCATATCCCTCGCTATGGATATCCCAGTATATCCCCTGGTTAGACCTTGCATGTCCCTCTTCTGTCCTGCTCCTTCCTGCAGTCTCCTACAGAAAGTGAGGAAGGCTTGTCTGAACATGACTGTGTTTGAATAGCTGGCTCTGCATGGTCAGAGTGCTCTAGAAGTACTCACAAGAAATTACTGGGGTTTATGTTGAGGTAAAAGCAAACAGACAAATAACAAAAACCCCACTTATCTGCAGAAATAGAGAAAGCCAGAATTTTATCAAACCAAATTAGATCTGAAGTTCTTCATCCTACATTTAATAGTATCTAGTAAGCAGCAGGTATTTGGAGAGGAGTAAGTATGGCAAGTGATATATTTCCCTTCATATAATCTTCCAGTTTCTGGTAGTGACTGATTGAAGGACTTCTAAATACGTTGTATAATCATATTTGGTTTGAATAACTTATATTGGATTTCTCATTCAGGAATGCAGTTGGGGTTTTTTGAATGTTCTTACTCTTCAAAATAAAGTACGGGGTTATCTTGCAGTCAGATAATGTTTTTCCACAGAATATGTGTAGGTCTGTTTATTTCAAGCTGATCATTTGGTCAGATGCCCTTTAGTTCCTGTGTTTATAAGAAAAAGTAAATAATGATTCATTGTTTGTGACTTCTGTGGCACTCTAGATTCCTCTTATGGCTCTGCTTCGCTTTGAGCTAGAAGACAACCACTTAGATGATGAAGCTTTTCCACTGGCTGTTACAGACAGCAATATCACATTTATACTGCTGTAACTGGACAAGATTCATCTTAAAACAATTTAAGATGGTAGAGACAGAGTGCTCTAGAACGCTCAAGTGCCTGATACAGGTTTCAGTAACCTTCCTCAGCTTTTGGTTTTGATGGTGGATTTTAGTGTCCTTTTGAAAGATAACCTTCCCAGTCCTTGGATTACTTTAGGATGTCTTTTTGCTTTTTTTTTTTTTTCCCCCCATTTGTGAGTTTAGTCAAATACAGATCATAAAAAGAAGTTGAAGCTGCAACAATGTGGGGTTTTAACCTGTCTTTTATCCTAGGGAAACAAGGCTTAGGTAGTTGTATTGTGTGTGCTGATCTCTCATCACACCTTCTTTCCCTTCTCAGCCTCAGTAAATCATGGAAGCTTGTCATTCTTCCACTAGCAGTGGGGAAAGGTGGAGTGGAGTTTTTGCTGGTTTGGTGGTGGTGGGTTTTTTTTTCCAGCTGAAATGTGCACTATGAAAAGCTTAATCTTAAGTCCATATGTGTATGAGAGCAGGCTCCTTAATTTTGATACACAGGAAACTACTCCAAAAATTGTAGCCAGTAGGAGAGACAGCCAGCATACAACCAAGTGGGTATAGCAAAAGGCACGCTGTTTTCTGTGGAAAGTGGATTTTACATGTTTTACTTGGGGGAATGCTTTTGGAGTGTCTCAATGTTACGATCATTAGGTGTGAAAGACATGACATTTTGATATATCTTTCAAAATCTTTCCCTAAAACATGGCAAAGTTGAATTTTAAATTGAATGGGGCAGAGAACGTATAGACCTTGAAGACACAGAAGTTTAAAGAAAAGAGATACAAAGAAGAAGAAAGAAAATGCATGAATACCCTATTTTCTTCCTGTGTTAATCACCTCTAAATACTCTTTTAATACTCAATACTTTGTCTTCTTTTTTTTTGTTTTGTTTCTATTTGTACAGAAATGGTTGTGAACTTGCAAAATCAGTTTGGCAAGCTGTCTGGTTCAGTGCGACCTGCTGAAAAGCCAAATCCTTCAAGTTTTCAGTTTAGCTGGTCTGAAGAAAACACAGATGGGAGTTGTTTTCACGGGCATAGCCTGAAGGGAATTTTGCAAGAAAAATGCGGTGTACTCACAGCCATGAACCCTGACTATTGGCTGTGTACAGATAAACTATGTACTGAGAAGTAAGTATTCAAATTTTTGTGAGGTGCATTTTGCAAAGTTCTCCTCGAAGTGAAGTGCCGTATATACGTTTTTACAAATGACAAATACGGGGTGTGTACACGCCTATGTATTCACATGTAGTTAAAATCATTTGTAGAAAGGGGCGTGTGCGGAATGCTTAGTCCTGGGTTGGGAGTAGACAAATTGTAATATGAGGAGTGATCAAAGTGAGCTTTTGAGGAGAGAGGAGATGAGACAAAATCTAGAGCTGGAGTCACATGGCAAGAGTAGCAGCTAGACACAAATATTCGCTTCACTTCCTCCTCCGTAGTATTTTAGAAAAAAGCCACAGCTCTCCAGAGAACGGGAAGATGATTCCACTCCTCTCTCTTCTGGCCCCCCGAGAAGCATCTTAATTTTCTAAATCAGTGTACTGCTTTTGTGGTCACTTTAATAAAAAATAAAGTTTAAATCAGCAGTTGGAATTCAAATAAGCAGACAATTAATGCCTCCAGAACGTATTTTAAAAAAAAATATTTACTGTTTCATCTAAGCATACTGGCAATCAACAGTTGTATTTTTTGCAAACAGGAAAGCAAAGGAAGCAATTTCCTTTTCTGGTAAATTAAAAGAAGAAAAATGGAAAAAGAAAACATTTTGTGCTATTAAGGAAGTTTAGTGTCTGTCTTTATTAGAGAACTGTTCACAAATCCTGCCTTCACAAGTGAAAGGCGCTTTTTTCCCCCAATTAATGGTCTATCAAAATCATAGTGCTATTTAGTAAAATTATTTTCTTTAAAGGACCTAAGTAGCAAGGAGAGTGATATCCCAGCTAATCCAGCCTTTTACAAAGTTACATGGATATTTAAGTGTCTACCTGGTTTGGGTTGAACTTCCCACTCCTCCATTAATAGCTTCTTGTGTCAAATTCTGCCGAAACCGGTGAATCTTCTTCCTGGTGGGCACTGGCAGAGACAGAAAGCAAAAGGCCTGCAGAGAGTGTGTAGGAGTTCAGCAGCATTTACTCCAAGGAGTAGGAAGTCTCTAAAATAGCGTTTCTCATAAACTCCCTGGGTAGTGTAGATACAGCTTCTGGATCCCGCGCCAGGTTTCGGTTTTGCCATTGGTTCTATCATGGAACCCTAATCCAGGAGGGGAGCGTACCCGTGAGTATCAGTGAAAAAGATGAACTTCGCACATGGCTCCTGAATTTCTCACGTGTGCAACCGGAGGGTGTTCTTTGGGAAAGGAGATGGAGTTACATTAATGTGAAATGAGATTTCATTAGTTTGCCGAATGACATCTTAAATCTTTACCTGGTGTAAGCTTCTAAATGGCGGGCTTAAGAGAGCAATAGCCCCTACGCAGTCTTAGTGATACGTTCCTGATTTTTAAAACATTAAATATTCCCCTTGAAATATAACTGGCTTTTACATGTATGCAGTCTTTTCTGTCTCTCAGCGGATTTATTTGCTTATCTTTATTTTCCTTTTCACATTACCTTTCACATATCCACCATGACAGAAATGGGTTGGAATAATGTAAACATAGTGTTATATTACAAGAGCTTTGCTTGTATGGATTCATTCTTTTGTATGAATAAGAACTCCCCCCCCCTTTTTTTTTTTGGAAGGGAGGAGAGGTAATAATCCTTTCACCACAAATTTGCGTAAATCCTATGTACACACTGAATGAGTGGATATTTCGGTGTATGTTTGTGTGAATAATCTTTCATGCAAAGTCTGTTTTTAAGCCTACATTTTCATATGTAATATATTAAAACGTTAATGGCAAACTGTCATAGCCTTCATGAAACGAGATTTGAATTTAAATTCTTACCAGTTAAATTTCCCATTATATCATTTGCAATGCAAGTAGTTAATTATACATCTGACACTTACTTAGCTTTGGAAAACAACCTCTACTCCTTCAGATATGAGGGTTCATCCTAGGCAAGTGTGTGTATGTGTAATAGAACTAATAACAAACTTACAAATTCTCTAAAAATCAGTGCGGTCAGACTGGGACTACTGCAGTGCTTTAATCCTAGGACTGAAGTAAGATTTTGGAGTGGGCAAAGCTGAGATCAGTCAAACAGTTGGTGAAATGCTTTTACATTTTCTTTTAAAACTTTAAGTTTTAGACTGGATTCTAAATTGATTTGGTATAGAAGTCTTTAGGTGATAGGAGTTCTATGGTTGAACTTAATGATCTTAAAGGTCTTTTTCAGCCTAAAGGATTCTCTGATTCTATATATGATGAGGTATTACAGTGTGTGAAAAAATGTTGAGAAAAATGGATTTCGCATATTACATCTATATTTAAAATCACTTGGAATCATTCTTTCAGCTCTTGGGAGATTCTCTTAGGGTAAATAGCACAAAAATAGCACAAAATGGGGCAAAATGTGTGTTTAGGTACTTCTGAAAAGTGTAACTCCAGTTAATTAAACAGGTATTGATGTAATTACGCATTTGGCTCAGAATATACAGTATCTCTCCCCAGCCTCCCCCCAATGAAAACTAAGACTTGACACCTAAATTGCTGTAAGAGCTGCAGTTCAGAACTCTGAATCTTGGGGTTCACTAGGACTTAGCCATATGTCTTAGTTCCTGTTCGCCAAACCCCACAGATTTGGTTCAACCAACGTTTCTCAACGAAGTTTGAATCTAGCTGCCACGTTGGGCTGTGGAGTCAGCTACTTTGTTCTGATGTTGCTGAAATGTCTGATTTAATTTAGTTTTTGTAAGAAGCTGCTGGCAGCTTTCGGGGAACATGGGGCAGGGCAGAGGATGTGACGTACGGCGCGAGAGACCTAGTTTCAGATTTCCAATCTGCCTCTCCTCAGAAGGATTTAAACGAAGACTCTGCTCTCAGAAGCGTGGCTTGTGTGGCACTCCAGGCCGGGTCTGTCTTTTCCTCCAGTTTGAGGTAAAATGTAAATGTTTGTTGGGCCAGAGGGAGCAAGCAAATGACTCTGTAGTCTAGTAATTAGCACAGTTGCCCGTAAATTGGGACAGACAAATGCCAATCCTTGTTCTGGTGAATATTTCAGACCGCTGCTCTGAATCAGACAGAGGGGAAATTTTAAACTGTGCTTCTCCACATTGCAGGGCAATACTTAGTAAGCTACAAGATGCATAGGTCTTATGTGGTGAATAGCACCTGGGTCACCATATGATTTTCTAAAGAATTGAAGCAGCTGGATCTTATGCTATTTTAAACTTAGTCTTTTTAATAAAACCAAATTTGAGGCTAACCCAGAACAGGGTATTTTTCCAGCCTGAGCTGCTGAGCGTAATGTTTCCAGAACTGTCTCTGCAGTCTATCCTCTGTGTCCTGTTCAGTCTGACACTTGTTACCAGCAAGTCCAGTCAGCGATTTTCATTATATATATTTCATCAATAAACCACCTTATCATTTCATTAACATCTGCACTGTGAAAGCTACAAAATGATTAAGCAGAAGGCTGCTATAGCACTAATTACTTTCAGTCAACCTGGTTGGTGTTTCCTATGTTTCTGTATTGTCTTGAAGTTAGCTCTTCTCTCTGGTTTCTAGACAGATAATTTAGCACACAAAGGCAATGAACAAGAAAGACACATTGGTGCTGGTCTCTTCTCACAGCAATAATTAGCAATAGAACAAGTAATTAGCAATAGAACAAATAATTAGCAATAGAACAAGAGGGAATGGCTTCAAACTGCAGCAGGGTAGGTTTAGACTGGACATTAGGAAAAAGATTTTTCAGAGAAAGAGTAGTCAGACATTGGAATAGGCTGCCCAAGGAGGTGGTTGAGTCACCATCCCTGGATGTGTTTAAAGGTCATTTAGATGTGGTGTTGGAGGATATGGTTTAGGGGTGAGCTTTGTAGAGTAGCGTTAATGATTGGACTCAATAATCCCAAAAGTCTTTTCCAACCTGAATGATTCTATGATTCTGTGAAATGGATGGGTTGTAATCCCACTACATAGTGTCAGGAAGAGGAGAGAGGACTCTACAGGGGGCATAGGCAAAAAAATAGAGAAGATCCTGGGGTGTACATTGGATAGTCTTAGCAGTTTTAAAAATAGGGTAAAATTAGCCATTTTCACACTTTGCTACATTTGCTAAAAGCTACTAGAACAAACACTCCCTTATGAGGAAAGGCATAAGGAAAGGAGCTGGGTCTCTTCAGCCTGGAGACGAGGAGGCTGAGGGGTGACCTCATTAATGTTTATAAATATGTCAAGGGAGAGTGTCAGGAGGATGGAGCCAGGCTCTTCTCAGTGATGTCCAGTGACAGGACAAGGGGCAACGGATACAAGCTGGAACATAGGAGGTTCCACAAAAACGTTCAAAAAAGCTTTTTCACAGTGACAGAGCACTGGCACAGGCTGCCCAGGGAGGTTGTGGAGTCTCCTTCTCTGGAGACATTCAAAACCCACCTGGACACATTCCTGTGTGACCTACTGTAGGTGATCCTGCTCTGGCAGGAGGCTTGGACTAGGTGATCTTTTGAGGTCCAACACCTGACATTCTGTGATTCTGTGATTTAGTCCTGAAAGGCAAAGACATATTCTTTGCCTGGTTGAGTCTGATCCTGATATGTAGTGCAAGAAGCTGTTCAGGCTTTTCCTTCTTACCTTGTCTGCACCATCCGGACCATGTCTTGGTCCTGTCCTCCACCTCAAGGCTTTGCAGGAATTGATTTCTTCACAAAAACAACACTGCAGACCAGAATTGTGATTTATGTTATTTGGTAAAATGTAGTTTTCCTCTAATTCCTCCAGTAATACTTGAGTGTATAAATGGTAGCTAAAGACTAACTAAATATGCTTGTAATTTAGGGCTTTTACCTTTTTTTCCCCTCTTTCTTTTCAGATTGTGTGGTCATCTGGCTCATTACAGAGAAGCGGACTTTCCCCATAGTTACCATTTTGTGCTAAGGTTGTTCTCCTTTCTTCTGAGGATACAGCCCTCTTACATTCATGATGAAGTGTGTGTGGTAGAACAGAAACTTTTTAATAAAAAACTCTTCAAAAGGACAAAATACAGCACAAGCCTAAGGAAGTAAACAGGCCTAAAAATAGCAGTATTAAAACAGTGTAAATTAGGTGTTTGGATCCCAAACCAGGGTATTACATCTAAACTTGGACTGATCCTTTTGCCTAGTGGTGCTGAGATCTACTACTGTACTTTAGTCATAGTGTCATTTTATCTATAATTTATGTCACTGGTTTTCAGCTGGGAAAGTTACCAGGGAAACTGTTTATCACAATTTATTCCCTCACTTTGCAGCAGAGTCAGGGGGAAGCTATGAAATTAATATTTTGGGGGGTAACTGTACATACTTTGTATTGGACAGCACGTTAACATTTAACTACATTGTGAGATTTTGCAATTAAAGTATTATCTATTTTTCTACCAACTGTTGTATGACCGCAAATATATTTCTAGAAAGTAATGTTTACTTTGTTTTGAAAGAGTGTGTTAACAAATAAAAGGAGCAGTTGTTTGATGTTTGCACGGCAGTGAGTTTTTTAGTCATTGTTTCTAAACAGACAGTTATGAAGAAATTCTGGCACTGTTTTCTCTCTTTCCTTGTATCCTGTGTATCTCCCAGTCTGTTGTTATGCCTGAGCCTCTCAGTCAAGTTAATACCTTTTAGGTCCGTGTTCCACTCTAGGCTTCACAGATTTTGCAGCGACTTCTATACCTGGAACTGCCCATACTATTTCCTGTGCCACAGTCATGGCCAGGTCCTCCTGACGTTCTTCTTCAGCAAGGCTACTGTCATTTGAATTTCTTCTGACCACTTTATAATCCAGCAGCTGGCACCTCAGCCATTCTGCCAGTTTTTCGTGCTCAATCTTATTCACACACTGTGTTTTTGAACTGTCCCAGACGACGTGTAAGTGAAATTGTGTAGTGCCAGCATGTTAACGATACCATAACGTATACATGCATTGAACAGAAATGTTGAGTAGGTACCCAAATAAATAATGTTGCTTTCAGCTGAACAAAATAAAATTCAGCAGCTGTGTCAGTATGGAGTACAGAAGTTGCCAAATCTGTTTGATCAAATCTAGAATGTGCAGCTGTTTCTAAGCATTATTGTAAACAAGAAACTGCATACTAGGAAGAGTAATAGCTTCCTTCCTCAGCAAGGGCTTCAGTGACATGTAATCTGGGAAGGGAATCGGTTCGGTGAGTATGATGGAAAGGTTTAAAATCTGCTGCAGTTCACTCTGTGAAGCTGTTGTCTAAAAATTGGGAACAGGTGAATGATAGGGGAGGAGATGTGCTGTCCTACCTGTTTGGAACAAACTGATAAAGCAATATTTCAAGCGTGGGTAGAGCAGACAGGACTATTAAAGGTAAGTTGTAATAGTTACTTGGAGGCTTCACTGGCTCAGTAGAGATGGGAGGTAACTACACACGGTGTCCTGATTTAAGGTGACAAAAAAGATGGAGTTTGCGTGAAAGTGTTTACTTTTTCAGATTTTTATTTTATTGCAGAACAAGGCCTTAAAGCAATGGTCCTATCAAGTGGTTGTAACATGCAGGTGCATAATTTTAGCCATACGGAGCTAAAGTGTGCTTGGTGGGTAAAGAGGAAAGAGCAGACTGAGTTTTTACTTGTTGTATGTGTTAGAGATTTCCTAAGTGGGTACGGTTTAGTGTGTCTAAATCTATTGCCACTTTGTGGTCACTCTAGACTTCTGATGATACGTGTCTTGAACTAATGTTTACATTAATGGACTCGGAATGTACCAATTTGAATCTCGTCTTGTGTCTGATGTTTGTGTTTTAAAATTAGCCACTATTGATTATGTTTGACCTCATCTGAGTGAATTACTGTAGTTTGTAACTATTTGATAAAATTATTAATTGTTCTTGTTCTAGATGAGTATTTCTATCAGTTAAAAATCTACAGAAATGTAATATGCAGTCACCATTTTCAACAGCTTGCTCAAGTGACTAAGAGTGTCTCATTCTTTTTACTGTAATATCTGTTAAAGTTTTGAATTACCTATCTAAAAGACACCTTGTTACACATAAAGGATTCATTTCATCCAGAAGTCTTTATGTGAGAGACACACTTAATTATAGGTACACCTTTCTTTTAAAATTACTGTAGTTGTAAAATCTGAGCTTCGCCAATTAAAAATACTGTGCTCGTTGTTACATTCTTGCAAACATAACAAAGCTCCCTTAGATGTTAGAATAAATTAAGGTCATATTTTAATAAACTGGAATAAAGCTTGCAGTTAATCATCAGGAGCCATGTAGCTTCTGGACACATAGGTTACGAGTCAGATTTAAAAGCTAAGGGTGTGCCCCTGAAATCCTTAGTGTTAGTTCTATCCAGTTTAATCAATCAACACTTAGGTTGGAGTAATGATGTTTAAGAAGCTGACGAGCCACTAGAGTGCCTTATCTTCAGTGAAGTGTAGTTCAGCTCTCTTAGGACACCTACTTGGAGTCCAGTTAATATAACCCCAAGGTGGAGCCACGGTGGTAGAACAGACAGGAGATGGCTGGAGGGTCGAGTGTCTGCCACAGCCTCACAGCTCCAACCACCTCTTCTCTCTGCCTTTAAGTTACAGCTCCCTTCTGTAATTATTTGCTGAAAAATGTCCAGGTAAAGCTCATTTTTCTGACAGGTACTTTTATGCACTTCTTCCCCGGGAAATTTTGTCAAGAGACTTGGTTTGTTTTGTTTCTTACTCTAAAAGTTGAATGAGAGTTCTTAAGTGTATAGATAAAGGCAAGAGGGTTTTTCTTAGATTAAACTTTCAGAACAGTATACATTGAGAAGACTTAGAATAGTTCAATAATTATTAACTTAGCCAATAGCCAATCAGTTATTCTGAGACCTTGATGTACCTTCTAAACTGAATTTGGATTTTTTGCTCGTTTGTGTGTTCTATCTTAACACTGTTTTTTTTCCATCTTTAACAGTGCAATAATCTTGCTTTATGAATTCTCCTAAAGAACACCACCTTTCTGTTGTCTCAGTGGAGAAATGTGACAGATCTCTCCTTTGCTTTTGAAGGGTACAGCTTTCAGCAGTGTTGGTACTTTGTTTTACTAGTTTTTCACTACCTCAGTGTGTCTGCATTCTCAATATCAACTTAGTCAAATATATTTTTCTTCTTAAAGTTTTCACCGTTTTCCAGACATGGAGAGTTGTTTGGCTTTCTCCACCTTAACCTCTTATGCGGAGTGAGGGCCCTGGACCTTATTTAACTAGAGAATGAGGATCAACGAAGCCCAGTATAGGCAAGTAATGCTAGTCTAGTTGTTAGCTCACTTGGTTAGAGCATGGTGCTGATAAAACCAAGGTCACGGGTTCGATCCCTGTTGGGTCCCCATGTGTTGCCTGATCTAGTTGAGAGGCGTCCCTGCCCATGACAGGGAGGTTGGATTAAATGATCTCTAAGGTCCCTTCCAGCCTAGGCCATTCTATGATTCTGTAATTTGCTGTAGTGCGTTGTATGGGTTTCACTGAAATTACATCTTTCCTAACCCCTTTTTAGCACGACTCCTGAAACAATCATGTTTGGAAGATTTGAGAAAGCTTTGTGCACTGTTGCAGGCAACACAAGGATTAACTCACTTTCTTGTAACTTCTTGGAAAGCTGTTCCTCAAAACAGCTTTTCTCCCTTTATGGGCAAACAAGACTTGCTGATGATCCTGAAAAAGGATTTCAGGGTATTTATGGTAAGTTGTCAGGAGGATGCTTTTGCAGAGCTGAGAGCAAAAGAATCAGGACACACAGGGCTTTTTAAAGTCTGAAAATGTTAAGTCCCTGAATATGGTGTCTGCTCCCCGGTTGATCTGTCCTTTCCCCATATCAGGGTGAGTTTTATGCTGCTTTGCAGGCAGAGAACAGTCGGAATAACTTCACTTAATCTGTTTTGTGCCAAAATGATCAGCACGTACGGTCATACATAGAATCATAGAATGCGTTGTGCTGGAAGGGACCTTTAGAGGTCATCTGGTCCAACACCCCTGCAGTGAGCAGGGACATCTTTACATCAGGTTGCTCAGAGCCCCGTGAAGTCTGATCCTGAATGCCTCCAGGGATGGAGCCTCCACCACCTCTCTGGGCAACCTGTGCCAGTGTTTCACCACCCTCATATTAAAGATCTTCTTCCCTGGCTGACTGTGTTAGTATGTGGATTGGTCAAAGCAGTGTCTCATGATATTTGTCCTTGCACTAAATATGAGAATGCTTGCTTTCCAGTATCACCTCTGCAGTTACCGGTCTTGTTGCTCCTCACGTGTGAAGTTCCTTTGTTGCTGGCCAGATTAGATGAGGGAGATCTTAAAGGGGATGCCAAGATGTGGAAACAGGCGTGCATGAAAGAACTTTCCACACTGCTGCTTGTGCTAGGATGCTGCTGAAACGGTGAGCAGGAGGGTGAGTAAGGACTGGCAGAACAGGAGATGATGAATGCTTGTGTCCTCACGTGAGGTTGTAGCTCCACTTGTACAACTGCTAATGGCAGCATCTCCAGAGCCAAAACACTCCTCCCCCGTACTCAGCATCTACACTCTGCCTCCAGCAATACACAAAATATAAGCACATTCCTCTGATGGTCTCACCTGGCTGCTCTGTATTGTGGAAGAGTACTTTGTGTCTGCTCATAGATTGCCCTGTTGTCCCAGCAGTGGCTTTGCTCATCTTTTGCAGACCCTGCCACTGCCTTGTGAGAGTGCCACCAAATTCATTTACTGTCTATGTTGTGATCTGGTAGCTTGGTCTGGATCCTGGGGCACTTCCGTGCTGTGGAGGAACCCCACAATGGCTGTGTGACCGAGTGTTGCGTGCCTCTGGCAGACTGCCTGAGGGGTGGGGTGCAGGGTAGAGGCTGCTGCAAGACAGGAAGGTCTTTACAGCTCTTTACACTGAGAGAGAAGAGCATCCTAAAATGATAACCAAGTGCCACAGCTCTCCACATCAGGATGTCGGACTGCAGAGCCGGTGAAATCCTGGTGAGCTGTCAGCTCCTCGCGAGCTGGGCAGGCTTTACGTCTGCAGCCAGGCTGGTTCCTGTGCTTCTGAGCAGGACTCATGCCATGGTCCCATGACGTGATGCACCGGGGCTCCCCATGACAACTGCTTGCTCCGACACCCGGGCATGAAGCAATCCACCTGGCCCTGGATCTCGCCCGCACAAAACTGCGCCGCGTTGATGTCAGATTGTGACAAAACCTTTCTGTTTACTGAACTGAGACCCGTGGGGTTCGTAACTCCTAACTGGGCAGCCAGGTGTTTTCCGTGCTGCGGAGGAAAGCGGATTAGGCAGAGGACAGTGCGCAGCGAAAGAGCTGCACATGCTGTTCTCTTGCTACACTGCTGTCGGCCGGCGTGGCAGGACCCGTGTGCACAGAAGTCAAACCCAGAGGAAGTGCAGTGTTGAGAAGAGATGATAAATGCTCGGTGAGACTGGGTAACATGGTAAGGATTTTGTCGCCCTGAATCTCTAGGTTTCAGGATGACTTATTTTTTTAATATATAGGCTGATGAGTGTCCTCAGTCAGGCTGATGGAGCTGCATCTCCTGCCCCTGAAGAGTCTGTCTGTGCTCTCAGCAGTGCCTACGCTATCTCTAGGGCTAAATAGAGAACCAAAAGGGGAATCTTTAAGGAACGCCTTCAAGACTGCATATAGGGATGTGAAAAGTAAACTGTTTCTCTAATTTTCCTGTTCTGTATTTCACACATTGTGCCTTCATTTATTTCTTTCCCCTTTTTTTCCCCCCAGCTTCTTCCATCTTCCCTTTCCTACGAGGCATTTCCAGCTTCCTTTTCCACTGCCACTTGTCTTTCTCTTCACCCTGTGCCTGATTTCACCGTGCTTCCTACCAAATTTGTGAACCTCTGCCTGAACTTTTTTTTTTAATTTGTTGCAGAATTTGTTCTGCGGGTGTCACTGACCACCTTTGGGCTTACTTTTCCAGCTCTGTCGTCAGTGACCACAGGCCTGTTGCAGAAAAGTAAAGCTTGGTGGTGCGCTGTGTAAGAGAGTAGAGAAGATTCACTGCTCTTTACAGCCATCTCTGCACCCTGGCCCTTGCATTGTAGGGGTTCAGATTAGTAAAAAGTGTCTTGTTTTGACTCCCTGGCACATTTTGTGAAATCAAAAGTACTGTTACAAACCTGATGCAACTTGTTTGTTTATTACACAGGTGTGAATGGCCAGTGCGTGCAGATGATAATTATCAGGTATGAGGTTTTAAAACCTTATTTGTTAGGTAAGTCATAACAGCAGCTAATCCTTGTCCAGAATGATTCCCAGTTTCTCTAGATAGCAATGTCAAAAGACAGACTAGGAAGAGGCGAGAGCATGTTGAGACAGTGCTTTGCCAGGCGGCTGCAAACTGTGTTTGAGTTCAGTGGGGTCTTGCATGTTTGCAGTGGGATTCATTTAAAAGAAAATGAATACATGAAGAAGGGAAGGAGAGTGCTGAAGGCAGGACTGAGGTGGAGGCAAAGGTAAAGAGAAGGGTTTGGAGAGGTTGAGGAGAGCCGTGAGGTCAAGGTGGAAAGGCTGAGCGAGGGAAGAAGTCGGAGGGAACTCCAGTCAGCGCGGGGCAAGGGAGGTCCTGCCGGAGCGCTGGCGCGGCTTTGGGCCCACGTCAAAGCTCTGCTAAACCCCTGTGTGCTCCTTGCCCGATTTTATTCAGCGGTGATGCAACTCGGTGACATCACAGAAATAACACCTACAAGCGGTGTTACAGAGTCTAGATGGTGACCGGCAGATTCATCGGTGGTGTCACAATCCAGTGTTTATATCATCGTCTCCTGAATGTGGAAGTGATTGCTCCGTCGATAACCAAGTTTTCATCGGCAGATCAGGCTGTTAAGAAAAGCCATCCCTTTTGCAGAGGCAACAGCTTTGATTTATTTGGAATAAAACCACGGTCAGTTCTAGTTAGGTAGAAAGGGCAAGCGTGGCACATTACTAAGATTTTAGCAATTTGGGTGCAATGTAAGCATGTGACTGAACTTCAGCACGTACTGCATCTGGGTCGCTTATTGCTACAGGGTAGTATTATATTTTATTGTTAATGAAACAGAAGCAGGGAACATGAGGAGTGAATTAACACCTGAGAAAGTTAGCAGTCCTTCCCAGTACTTGCCATTCTGAGCCGGTTTTGTAATTTGTATCAGAAACAAAGCAAGTTATACTCATTTGGAAAAACGTAACTTTCTGACATCTTAATCGGATGATGGTATTTTTTTTTCATATGTGAGAACAGATAAGAAATTTTCTTCTACGTAATCTCAGACGAGATTTTTCAGAGGTGTTAAAAATACAGAATACCTTTTATTGCGTGTCATAAAGAACAATTTATGCCATTCATTTTGTAGAGTAAGATCCTTCTTCAGTAACTATCCTAGTGGCAATGTTTGCAGATCCAAACAAAGCATTTTGTTTCTAGAACACTAGTTGTAATCCAGTCAGAGGAAATTAAGCAACTTCCAGTACTAGACCCTTAGTGAAAGTTTGTTCTCTTTAGTTTCATATTTCCTTCAACTGGCTGCTTGAATTGTCCTTCTATAATTTTGCATTGGAGTATATCCCATAGAAACAGGAAAGAGATTTTTACTTAGAAGGAGAAACCTCTTATTAGTGTGCATGCTTTTAAATTACAGTGGTATCTGATGCATCTCGGCATACGACAGATAGCATTGTTGCTACATGGGTTTGATTCAACTCGTTACTTAAACAAGTAGCCTCCCACCCTTATTTCTCAAGGAGAAACTTTAAGATCTGATTTAAATTCACAAGTGCCACTTTGGATAGACCCAACATATGTGTAACATCGCTGCTGTTGTTAAACCAGAGGACCCAGATGAACTTCCAGCAGTAATTCCATCGTTTATCTCCCTTCTTCCCCAAACCCGGCTTCATCTGTGAGGATCCACTGTCCTTTGGCAGTCGGCAAACTGATGTGCCTCGTGTCGTTCGCAGCCTTCCCTCAAAATGGATTCAGAACAGGAAAAAGAAATAAGGTTACAGGGGGTGAGAAAGGGAGAACGGAAACCCATTTTTAGAGCGAAAAAGACTCCAGGGTGCCCCACCGCGAGTCCCAGCCCGGGTCCCGTGAGGTGATGCCCCTCCAGCTGATGCCCCTCCGGGGCGGTTCCGGCCCTCACCGGGGCGCTGTACGTGCGGGGGGAGAGGGGAAACCGGAGGAAAAAGGAGTTTTTTTTCCCTCGGGAGCGCGGCCTTTGACAGCGCGCGGCGCCCACGGAGAGTCTGAGGGGGCACCGGGCCGCAGGGAGGCCCCCAACCGCGGCGGGGCACCTTCCCCGCCGAGTCTTACTCGTCCCTTACGTGCGATGTCCCCCGCGTTGTAACGAAGGGGCCGCGGCCGGTGTCGGGCCGGGCCGGGCCGGGCTCAGGCCCCGCGGGACGCCCCAACCACCGCCCCCCCGCGGAGCCCCGCTCGAGCGTCGGCACCGCCCCTCCCCGCACGGCCGCCCAATGGGGGCGCGGCGGCTCCGCCCCGCGGTCCTCGGTAGCCAATGGGAGGCGTCGTTCGGCTCCCGTCCACCTGCGGCTGCGGCAGCCACCTGAGCGGGCGAGAAAAGCCGACAAAACCCGTCGGAGCGGCGGGCTGTGCGCTGCTCTCTACGCTCGCCCCCGCCTCGCCCTCCCGACCCGCCGGGCCAGTTCTGCCGCCCGCTGCCTCCACCAGACATGACACAAGACTACGACAAGTGCGTGAGCCGGGCGGGGAAAGGGGAGGGGGGGGAGAGAGAACGGGGTCCGGTCCGACCGGTGCTGCCGCCCCCCCGGGGGGTGGGCTGCGGCGAGAGGGGCTCGCCGCCCCGGGGCCGCTCTCCCCGTAGGGCAGGGCCGGGGTGTGTGTGGGGGATCCGCTCTCCCCTCGGGGGCCCGCCCCCCTCTGTCTTCTCGGGGGAGTAACCGGAGGCTGTGGCGGGGCGGTGCGAAACGGCGCGGGAAGGGAAGGGGGGGCTGAGCCCCGGGGAAAAGGGGGGTGGGGGGGGGGGCCCGACGGCGAAGCTGGGCGACCCCAGCGGCCACCCCGCCCCGCGGGGCGAGAGGCGAGGCAGGGCCGGCTTTGAAACTCGACACCCGGAGCGAGGCGTGGGTCAGCGCTGTCGTCCGTCCGCCCCCCGCCCCGCCGCGCCTTAAATGCGGGCGGCGGCGGCGAACGGGCCGGGCTGTCGGGAGGAGCGGGCGCCGCCGCCGCCGCGCCGGGCTGCCCCTTCTGCCGGGGGCTGAGGGAGGAGGAGGCGGGCGGAGCCGCAGCGGCGGGAGGTTCCCCCCCGCCGGAGCCCGGAGCCGCTGTCCGGCGGCGGGAGCGGCCCCCATGGACTTCTACGATGCGCACCCCTCCGGCAAGGTGGATTTCGGCAGGTAGGGGGCTCGGCCGGCACCCGCCGGAGGAGACCGGCCCGGGCTACCGGTGAGCTCGGCGGCGGCTCCGGGGAGCCGGGTGTGAGAAGAGCCAGAACCGGGCGTAGCGTGTTTGCCGTGACTCGGCGGCGTCGAACGCCGCGATGCCGCCTCCGGGCCGGTCCCCGACGAGGCGCCCCGTGCGGGGCTGTGTCCGCGCCGGTCACCGCGTCCGTCCGTCCGTCCGTCCGCAGGCGGGGCCGCGGGCGCTGCGAGCGAGCGACAGAAAACGGGCAGACTCCGCAGTGATTGGAAGAACCGGGTGTAAAATTACTGTTTTGCGTGATCAGTGACTCAAACGCACTCATTTCCTAGGGAAAGTGCAAGATTTTTTACCAAAGTTAGTTGCTTTTTTGTTTTTTTGCTTGGTTTTTTTAAATTTTTTTTTTTAATATCTTACTTTCCAGAACGAGGGCTCTTAACACAGCAGCTCGCTAACTTCATTCACCTTGCGATTAGGATTTTTTTAATGCTTTTTTGCTTAGAACGACGCTTAAGAGGTGAGGCGGTAGCAGTTTAGGTACGTGCGCTTCACTTTTGCCGGCTACTACGTGTCAGGAAAGAAATCCTCTGCTGCCTCAGCGTTAAAGGTGTGCTCTGTGCAAGGCCAGGTATGAAGCACAGGGCGGCTGAGGCTCTCTTAACATCCCTGAGTTAAACTGCACAGCGAGGGAGAGAAAGGGTGGAGTTTGGATTGGTAGAGTAAAAATAGTTTCCGTGATCTGAACACGGAGCATTTGCGGGCTCTGGGATCCTCACAAGTGAAGAGACAGTATCTTCTTTTTGTAATGCTCCTTCACTTCGGCTTTGGTCAAGTAGAGAGCAAAATTCAGAAGTTATTGAAGCTGCAGTGGGAAATTTATTTCTGGCCTTTGCTGGGCACATCTACTGCTTTGTGAGCAGATCTACATGCCAATAATCTTGAAACCTGAAACTTAGTTTGCCTTCTTTTAATAATAAGTTGTCATTTTCCTGGAAGAAGCTGTAGTTCCGTTAAGGGATTGAGTTATTGCCAAACCCTGTGCTCCTCTTGATAATTCTGAAGATAATTCTTTCTGCTTTGCTTATAGTGGGGCAGGTTACCTGTAGGAAAACATGCATAGTGACAAAGATGAGACAAAACCGTGTAACTATTGCATTTTGTTTGGTGGCTGCTTTAGTTTTCGGTGTCTTTGGTTCTCTCTTTCCATGTGAGTGTTGCGTCGCTGGAGGGAATCAGCTTTAGGGGTCTTGTGAGTTCCAGCAAGGCTGACTTAGCCCTTCAGCTTGACAGGGTGGATCAAGTGAACTGCACTGGAGATGCTTCGGTCGCCTTTTTCTTTAGAAGTGACTTTAACTGAGGGATTTACCCCTTCGCTATGGATATTCGAGGTTCTTTTGATCACATTGTGTAAGAATAGGAGCTGGTACCATGTCCCTAAAGGAAATTCTGCTTTTTCTGCCACTGCTCACCTGGCTTGGATAGAAAGTGGACGTCCTCGATACCAGAGGTATCTGCATTTCAGTATCTGCGTCAGTGTGCACGCAAACACATAAAAAGACCTGAAGAAAGGGCTTGGTGCAAGAGCTTGGGTTTTTTTGTTGTTGTTGTTTGCTTTTTTTCCAACTATATTGATTTATAGCCACAAAGTGCTCTTACATGTCCTGGAAACTCCCACTTGCTTTAAGTGTCCCGCTGAAGCCCAGCGATACTCTTTGCCTTACTGATGAAGGATCGAACGCCTAATTTGCAAAGTGCTTTGCAATCTTTTTGGTAGAAGGTGGTGATAAATGTAGGATACTGTTAAGCTGATTATAGCAATGAGAGTATTTCACAACTGTTGCATTTCACAACTTTTTGCATTTGTAGTATATTTCAATCTCTGAATGCATCTGGGTAAATAGATGAGAAGAATGTGGGAAGAAGTGTGATGGTGGTGGGGAACTCCTTTTTTTCGGGTTAGGGGGTTTAAAAATTTTATTTATTTATTTTAAACTATTACTATTCCATTAGGAATGCCAGCTTTGGGATTATTTAAGAAAATAAAAAAGGCTCACTATTCTGCCCACCAAGCTGCAATAAACTAACATTACGCTTGCACTGGAAAGAAAACTGTTCGAACTGGTTTAAAAGTCAGATTTAGACAACATTAGCTTGAACCAACTTGAAAGATGAACCAATGTTTCACCAATAGAACCAAAATGCGTTAAGTTGCCTAAGCTGGTAGGACAGCATTTTCTACAGGTGTCCCGCTTTTGCTGGGAACAAGAAAGCCCCAAGACAACTTCTGCCCACAGGCAATCTCAAAATGTTCAGAGTAAATATAATACTTATTTTTGTATACTGCAACATAAAGGGAGAAACTCTAGTTTTTCATCTTCTTTTCCCCAGTATTCAGTTGAGGGTGTTTCAAACTAGTGTCTTGGGTTATTTCAACAGTAACCAGGGAGGGAGTTATTTCTCTTCTCAGAAAAATTCACTGCCAAATTGGTTTGAGGTCCCTTGGACTAATTTCCCTGTGTAGCCTACAACTAATAGGCAACTTCTAGGTGGTGTTTTCGGAGCAAAGATACAGGAAAGCTCTTGGGGAAAGAGGCGTTTCATTAATTCACATTTTCTAGTTCCACGTGGGAACTGGAGCAGGTTATGGCTTGGTAGTATTACGTAGGCTGTACTAGAGGTTTTGTAGGTTGTAGGCCAGCAAGCGTGCGTAACTCTCTGGGTTGCATTCAGAGCATGAGCAGGTCAGTTGTGCTCTTAACCAGCTTTGCCTTTCTGTATAGGCTGGTGTAATCCAGCCAAGTTCAGTCAAATTAATCCCGATTTACACTGAGCACGAGTGAGATCAGAATTAGGTTTCTGGGCTTTTTGTGTTGACTAATCCTTGCAGTGCACTGAATCAGAGTATGAATCTTGTGAAACTGGGGCAGCTAATTTTGAAGAACTTTAACTTTAGGAATGTTTTTCATGTGTTCTAACAGGTGGCTTTTTTTCTTTTTTTTTTTTTCCTTCCTTTTTTTTTTTTTAATTCAAGTAAAAGACCCGTCTTGGTTCTTCAGAATGACTCTCTCTACTCTCAGAGACGTCCTTACACCAGTGAAGATGAGGCCTGGAAAACCTTTCTTGAAAATCCCCTTACAGCAGCTACCAAAGCTATGATGAGCATCAATGGTGATGAAGACAGCGCTGCTGCCCTCGGACTGCTCTATGATTACTACAAGGTAGTTTGGCGTGGGTACGCTCTGACAGCCTGTGGAGCTCTTGTTCTACCTGTGGAAAAGGTGTAATTTGCTTAGAGGATTTTTCAGAAGCTATGAATTGCAAGGACTTTAAACTGTGTGGCTTTCAGATGGAAAAAAAAAAAATTCCATGTCCCGTCTCCTGAAAACTGGTTTATTTTTAGCTTGGTAAATTTATATCCTCTGCATCTTAATGTAATGGGTCAGAAGCTTCGGTAGCGCTTTACCTGTGGACTCCGGCTGCTGCAGGAGGCAATATATTGTAGAAGTAGTCACGAGGAATGGGACTTTAGGAGCACGTCCCTGTCTGAATGTAAATACCCACAGAGAAGGAAACTTCTCTCCTTTTGCAGGCATGATCCCTATTCTGGTGGGACCGTTGGCTTTTGTTGGGGTTTGATGTGCTGCCTCAGACTCAAGTGATACCAGGCTGTGACTCCAGATGTTGGGTGGTGTGTGGGGGGGAAGTGTCCCACCTGCAGGAGCTGCCCTCTGCATCCCTCTGACATTGGGTGAGCTTCATCTGCTGGAATCTGTTAATCCTTTGGCAACTGTGGTTCTCTTACCCAGCACTCACGGTCTTCTTGGAGACACTTGCCTTCCTAGGTGCTCGCAGGTCAACTGAATGCAGTCAAACAGAGAACCCTCTGGTTTGCGTGGGATGTATTTTGCTGAGCTTTCTTTCTTAAATACTAGAAGCCCAAGCCAGGGTCGTTATCTCTGGTCCAAGTCAGTGGAGACCTGGAGGCGTTTCCAGGCAGGGAGGCGTCCTGCTCCTGTTGGACGCCCGCGTTACGGTGACCTGGCTCACCAGGTGGAGATGCTTCCTTTTTCTTTGCTGAGCGTGCAGGGTGGCCAGGAGGCTGACTTGGTTCGCGTGCCTGACACTGTGGCTGGTGTCTTTTAACAGTAGTGAGAGCAATTGGTGCCCTAGGTGTGTTCTTCAAACACGGAGAGAAGGCTGCCTTGCGCATACAAAATCCTTGCCTGCCCTTTTAAGAGCTGAACATGTCTTATGTATCAAAATATTCTTGCAGTGCTTAATATGGAGATTAGCACTCCACAGACACACACACACACACTCTACAAAATGCTACAAACTCACTGATGTGGATGTTATTCATCTAGTTTTGTGAGAAAAGTGGCTTTTGGCTTTGTGCCTGTGCTTGCTGTACTTTTGGAAAAAAAAAAAAACCCAACACTTTTACCAGAATGATTTTAATCCACAAAATCCATTTTCATTTCTAAACCTGTAGATTACAAAGGGAATGCTGATGTTGATCCTTCACACTCGGCAAAGCATAAAGGATTTGCTGTACCTTAATGTCTAATTCGGGGTTTCCTCTTATGTTTGGGTATCAGTGGGTGTGCAGAAAAAGCAGTGGAAGAACAGGTATGCCATACACTTGTGTGAAGCCAAATGGTTAGAGGTTGAAAGATTTATTGAGGGCTGTTATGAAGTAATGCTAGAGGGATGACATCTAGACATCTCTAATACGCCCCCTCTGTAATATTAAAGGCAGCCGATGACATTGCCTTCATGTTAAAAAGAACCCCAAAACACAAAACCAAACAAACAAAAAAGCCCCAAACCAACTTGAGTTTTCTTCTGTTTGATTAATGGGCTACTCCAGTAGCTCAACTGTGGTTAATAAGCCTTAAGGGAAACACATTTTTTGATTAAAATCTTGAGTTTTGGAGTGTTGGCCAAATGCAGCTTGGAAGACCTTTGTTTTTCAGTGACTAGTTAGTGCAGGCTTCCTAGCAGTCTCCAGCCAGAGGTTCTCCAAATTTTGCTGGTTACCATGGAAAATCAACAATTCTGGTGTTACTGGCATTTCCAGGTTATGTGTAAGAGTCAAAACTTGGGTTTTAGTCAGGGTCCCTTAAGAGAAGTATGCTGTTCACACAGGTGTGCCGTGAGCCTTCCAGTCAGCAGTAAAGCAGCAGTTCCCCACGTTGCACCCAAGCTGGCAAATGTGGGCGGCATCTGAGTGGGCTTCAGTGAAGGAAGGTGATGGGAGTTTACTCCTTCTTATGCTAGTAGGTGTTGTTTTGCTCATTCCTGAGGGGTGCTGAGGGTGACAAAAGTCCTGAATACCACGTGTGAGTTTGCAGAGGAGCTTGTGTTGACTTGCTGTGCAGTCGAGGGGATCTGAGCACCATGGGCTTGTTCCAGCGGTGCTGAGATCCATTTGGATCACTGGGGCAATGGCCATGTGCTCCAGGGAGCCAAGGTGATGCAGATTGAAGAGTTCACCTTCTGTGTGTCTTGGCCTTGCAGCACAACCAGGAAGGTGACATGTGTCTGCGTGTGGATGAAGTGGCTTGTGTGATCGGCGTTGTGGTGTGTGGTGTTTTCAGGGAAAATGCCATCCGTGGCATTAAATACAAGGAGCAGTATTGAGCTGTCTTAAATCCAGAGCACTGCTGGTAGCCTTTAGTTTATAGAAGATTTAATACAGTTTGGGTCACTGTGTTGCATGTGGCCGAGCACAAACGTGAGCTGTAGGAGCCCAATGCACTTACTGGACCTGGTCCTCTCTGAATCCCCTGGGCTCTGAGGAGAATAGAAAGCATTGAGCGGTCTTTGAGGAGGTGACCTAGAGAGGGCGAGAGGCTGTGGAGCGGAGTCCTTTCACAAGCCTTGAGCTCATCCAGCAAGCTGAACCCTGCCAGCCTGCGGAGGAGAAAACCATTGTCGGCACAAACCTTGTGACCTTTCCTCCTGGTCCTGCTCGCCCCGATGCTGGTGCTCCAGCCAGGGATGGCTGGTCTTTGGTGCAGGCTTTCCCACCTCCCACAGGAGCCCAGGGCTGGCACAGCTGGCTGGATCTGCTACCCTGGGGTCTGTGGGACATCGCCTGGGGCAGGCCTGGCATCCCAAAGCCATGTGAACACTATTCAAGCTGTAATGCCTGTAATGTCTGGTATCAGAGAGTGAGACACTCTTAATTTGACTAAATGGCTGTGTTTTGAGAAGCCTTTTTTGTCATTTGGTTTTTTTGGGGTTTTGTATGGGAGGAAGAATGCAATTGCAGCATGTCTTGTATTTCCCAGGTTCCAAGGGAGAGGAGATCTTCGACAGCTAAACCAGAGGTAGAACACCCTGACCAAGACCATAGCAAAAGGTATTAAGTTTTTATTGTTGCGTGTCTGCTTATCTCCTTTCCATACAAGACTATTTAAAATGCTGAAGTAACTTACTGCAGTGCAGTGTTGTGCTGGAGGAGATAAATTGTTTGCTTTTACTCTGCACCCCAAATCCTTGTGCTTTCCCACGAATAGAGTGGGGAGAACTGAGGCCCAAACTGCTTCTCATCAGTCTCCATCTGCTTTTGGGGTACTTGTGTCATACACTGAGCGTTGCAAAAGCTGCTCTTTTTAACGCTAGGCACAGCCTGATAGCATGGGCATCCCTTCCCAAGGCTGCAGAGGGGACTGTTTACACTTTTTTTTTTTTTTCTTTTGCACACATTTGCCTCGGTTGCTTGCTGCTGATGGTGTTCTCAGGCACCAGCAGCATTGCCTCTTTGTACATGGGCTGCTAGGGAAAGACTTGCAAGTGCTTGTGATTCAGTTTTGGTTTTGTATTGTTTGTGGACTTCTTCTGTATGCTCTGGAACTCCTTTCTTTCTTCCCTTTCCTGCCCTCCCTCTCTTGTGCCTACCAAGCAAAAGATGATACTGATTAAGTAAATGTTATGAATGTGAGGTTCATTCAAGCCAGGCTTCCACTCCTGCCATCCTGTTTTGGACAGCCTAGAATGCTTTAAGGACTTGAGGTGAGGTTTTGTGGTCTGGCTGAGCCAATTGCACGATTCATTGAGAAGAGCAGTTCCCACTGCTCCACTCGTACCAGCTCTAGTCTCCCACTGACCCATAACCTATCAAGAAAAAAAAAAAAAGAAAAAAAAAGTGGCTAGTTTTCTGCCAGTGGAACAAGCTGAACTGGCTCACAAAGAGGGTGGGGGAGCATCAGAATTGTTGCAAAGGAGAGGGCAGGACCACGTTGTGGGGAGGGAGAAAGGGAGGACAAGGCTGACTTAGTGGCTACCAGCTGTGAGGTCAGCTCAGCCACAGATCTTGGTGGTGCCCTGGCAGAAATGAGTGTCATAGGGTGGAGAGTGGGAGGTTGTGCAAACCACTCCCGGGAGTCTTGGTGTGGGTTTTCTTGGGGGTTCGTGCATCAAAGAGGGGGGTAGTTTCCATATTGGTGCTTCCTGGGTGGCACACAGTCCTAGGGCAGAGAAGCAGCAGCCTTGCTCTCGGTCCTTCTCCAACCACCAAAGAGCAGTTTAGTGGAGTCCGTGTGTGCTGGGAAGGGCCTCAGAGCACTTGGTGTTGAACTGCTGTTTTCTAGGCAATGAGGATTTGGGCTGTGAACCATCACCCTTTGCTCCAGGGTAGTTCATCTCCAAGGTTGGGGGTGTTAGCAGTGGGCGAGGGGCTTTTTTTTGAATGAGTTTGTCAGCTTTTTGGGTTAAGGTTGAGCTGTTGAGAGTTGGTGTAGGCTGTCCTTGTCTAAAAGGCTGAGAAGTATTTCTGACTCTTGTTTAATGAGAAAATGTGCGGTATAATTTATGTGTGATTTACTTATTTATTTTGTCCTTTAAAGGAACAGCATCCCAAATGTAACAGAACAGTCGCTCATTTCTGCTGGAGAAAACAGAGTCCAGGTTCTGAAAAATGTACCTTTCAATATTGTCCTTCCTCACACGCCCCAGATGGGCATGGACAAGAGAGGACACCTTACGACCCCGGACACAACGGTCACCGTTTCCATTGCCACGATGCCCACCCATTCCATCAAAACGGAGACGCAGCCCCACAGCTTCGCGGTGGGCATCCCGCCGAGTGTCTACCACCCCGAGCCCCCAGAGCGAGTGGTGGTCTTTGACAGGAACCTCAATCCTGACCAGTTTAGTTCCAACACCCAGCCTCAAAACTCCCAGAGGCGAACGCCGGATTCCACCTTCTCGGAGACCTTCAAGGAGGGTGTGCAAGAGGTACCAAGAGATGCGGTCACTGTGTGTGTGTGTGTGCACGTGCCTTGATCTGGATGAAGAAACCCAGTTCCATCTTTAATTGTTCTTGTTACTTGAGCCAGAAATCTGTCCGGTGATTTAGGCATAGAAAGCTTTCCCAGAAAGGTGCATAAGTACAACTTAGTAAATAATGACTTCACATTGTGAAGGTTTTATCAAAAGCAAGTGACTAATCTTGCTAGTGACTGAGCCTTTGGCTTGCGGAGTGTGGAAATAGTTATCTCGATCCACAGCACCGGGCCAGGTTTTGCAAGAACTCGGCGCTCCACGGTGCTTTTGCAGGTACCAGAGTGAAGTGACTGTGTCTTTAAGCTTCCTTACTGCCAGTTTCTAGGTGGGGTGTGTGTCAGTGGGAAACAGTTGGTTTATGTAGGGTCCTTGAGTGAGAGTTAAACCTGGGTGAAAATCCATGGGTTTTGTTTTATGGTACCAGCCAAAAACAACAGCATAATTGTGTTTTGATTTTTAAGCCAAACCTCAAGGAACTGTGTAGCTGTGTCCCTTTTTTTTGAGACTTGGGAAAGCTTTAAAATGTTGCCCTAAGCTCACTCGGAAGGCTTGTGAGTTGTTGTGTTTAGCTGACATCCAAAAGTTTTGGATTAAAACCTTGCCTAAGTGTCCTGTTTGTACAGACCAAAAATCAGTTGTTACCTGATGATCAATTTGCCTACCAGAAGTTGTGCGGTAACAAGTATCTGTTTCATCTTGACTTTTCTTGTTGTTGCTGTCTTAATTGTTTTGTTGTTCTGTGTCTCCCCCAGGTTTTCTTTCCTACTGAACTGAATCTCCGGATGGCCAACATGAATTCAGAAGATTATGTTTTTGACAGCATTTCTGGGTAATGCTTTAAGGCCCCCGTTTGCCGGTATCCTCCTATTCCCTTACAGCTCTCCACAAGCAAGCCGTAGAGCTCTTGCCTTTCTGTGCTAAGTCTTCATCAGGCACTGGGGACGCTGTGGATCTCAAAACCACAACAGTGTCTGCTCACTTGAATTTCACAGTTGAAAATCCTACCTGTATCTTTAAGGAAAACTGCACGTCGAGTTGGAAATGCCACCCAGTTTCACCTGCTGTGCTTGTACCAGCTCCCAGTGCCATGGAAAGATGCAGTTCTGTCTGTCAGTTCTGCAGTGGTCTTGGAGCTGGCTTCCAGTTGTGTCCCTTTCCCTGGCCTGCTTACCTTCCTCTTTCCCCGTTGGAAATCTACAGCAGAAGTAGGAAACATGAAACTCATCTGAATTCTAAGGGAGAGGAATAAACTAGTTGTTTGTTTAATTGCACTTGATCAAGAGGGAAGAGAAGAAGATCGTGGCCACTGAATGGCTTATTAGCTTGTGAATTTAATTTAATTGCTAATAGATACTTTTCTGTTTCCTGAGAGCAGATTGCTGCTCTCAGCCTGAATAGGGAGCTTGCAGTCTTGCCTACTAATTTGCCTTGGAATTTAGCTTGCCAAGAACTTCTCTTAAATGTTCATTTATGAAGGAAAAGGTTGAAAAAGGGGCTCGTCTTGCTTTCCAACTTCCTTGCCTGTTGATGGCTTAGTGAGTCAACTAACAACTTTGGAATTTCTCCAAATTAAATGTGGAACGTTTAATTGGCTTTCCAGGAAAATGCCTTAGCAATCACTGCCCTCTTCGCTCCGTAGGAATAACTTTGAATACACCCTGGAAGCCTCCAAGTCCCTCCGACAGAAGCCTGGGGACAGCACGATGACTTACCTGAATAAAGGTCAATTTTACCCGATCACACTCAAAGAAGTCAGCAGCAGCGAAGGAATCCATCACCCCATCAGTAAAGTCCGAGTGAGTGGCAGCTCTTGTGGTTTCTTGGGAAAGAGGGTGTGTACAGTGGTAACCTTAAACTCTCCCAAAGTGCAGTAATCTAAACCAGAGCATCAGCACTAAGGCCAGTTTACCCGCTTTCTTACGTCAACGTTTGTTCCTTTGCTGTCCACCTACTTCCAGACCAACCCATCCTGGCTCAGTCTGCTAAGAAGTGGTGTCAGCACTTGTGTAAAGGTGATGCAACACCTGGAATGAGAACCTTGAACTCCAGTTAGGAGAGCAGTTCTGCTCATCTCTGTTGATGACCCAGAAAGCGCTGCTCTCTGCCTTCCTGTTTGGCAGCGGGGTGCCAGGTACACGGCAGTGTGTCAATTTGGAAAGCCTAAAGCACAAGACCTGATACCAACGAGAACTTCCAAAACAAATGTTCTCTCTGGCCTTTTCTGATTCATGTGTTTGTGTTTTGTGGTTGGTGTTGTTTTGTTTTTTGGTTTTTTTTTTAATCTTACCCCCTCCCCCTCTCCTTTCAGAGTGTCATCATGGTCGTGTTTGCTGAAGACAAAACAAGGGAAGATCAGCTCAGGCACTGGAAATACTGGCACTCAAGACAGCACACTGCGAAGCAAAGATGCATTGACATAGGTAAGGAACGCTCTCATTGCTGATGTCAAACTCCAAGCTTAATTCCTTGGCAAGGTTTGACTTTCTGTTAAAGTTTTGTTATTTTAAGGAACTCTTGGATCACTCACTCTGCTACCTGTAGCTTTGCTGAAAGCCCGGAGAGAAGTCTTCATTGCTTGGAGCTAATGCTTTAGTTCTTAGAACTCATTAAAGAGACTGATTTTTTTTTTTTTTTTGGAAGATTTTGGTTGGTGAGCAGGTTGAGTTTAGTGGTTTGCATTGGGAGATCTAACACTCCCCTCCAAACTACGTTTGCTTTGGTGTATCCTAGTGCTTGTGGCTAAATCACAGCTTATAGACTCTGTGGCTGTCCTAAATATTGTGTTTTGTCAAAGGACAAGGTCCTCGTAGAAATACCCTTCTTCCCATAGCCTCGCTCACAACTGGTCTTTGGTACACATTAAAAAAGAAAAAAAAAAAACCAACCAAAAAAAAACACGACAAATTTCCACTTGCCTCCAGACAAGGCCGAGGCTGGCTCGCTTCCAGCCTTCTCTGGCTGAAAGCTGGCTTGTACTCCTCATCCCTTCCTTCTGTGAATAAAAGCGGGGATTAATCACTTGGCACTTAAAGCAGACGCGCATGCAAATCTTTGTTTGTTATTGAAGGAGTTTTACTGAGAGCTTATACCTTTGCTGTACAGGGTAGAGTTTCCCGCACATAGCAGGTTACAGCACGGGACACGCGATATTTGGGACGTCTGCCTTTCTCACTGGAGTTTCTCCATTGGAATTTCTGCCGAGACCTATTTAACTCCTCCCTCCTGTTTGTTGTTTTTGTGGTGCTTGTTTTTTTGTTTTGGGGTGGGTTTTTTTTTTTTTTAGTTTTTTGTGAGAACCATTTCCAGCCTTTTTAATGATCCATTCTTAAGTACAGTTCAGCTTCCTTCACACCCAAGGGGTTGCTCAGGAGTTGCAGTTTCTGGCTGCTTTGTGTGATTAAGTACTCTAGATGGTATCACCTCTTCCTCTCCCTCATGCGTCCTTCTTTCTAACAGCTGACTACAAAGAGAGCTTCAACACCATCAGTAACATCGAGGAGATTGCCTACAACGCCATATCCTTCACTTGGGACATCAACGAGGAAGCAAAGGTATGTGACTACAATTATATTTCCTGTCCTTTTAGCCAATTCAGGAGCTGGAGGAGGGGAAGGGTGTGTGACCTACCTGGTGATTAGCATGTAACAAGTTTGTTTACGCTCTTACATTAGGCAAAACCTTCTGGCTATTTCTTAAGAGGGTTTGCATGTGCAACTGCGGGGAGAGCTTTGCAACTGCTTTAAGGCTCTTGGCAGAACTGCCTGCCTGACAGACAAGTACCGACAAAAAGGAAGCATCGAGCGTTTCCAGAGCAGATGAAGTGGCACAGGAGGTGTGATGGAGCGTAGCTGTCCTTGGCAGAGAGCATGGGCTCCTGGAGGATCCGGGCCAGGGGCAGCTTCTGAGGGAGGTAAAGCTGTGGCAATGGGCTTGCCTCTAGCAAGAGGGAGTAGCTGTTGCCATCGAGCTTCCAAAGCACATGTCACTGAAACCACAGATCCCAACACCCAGTGACCTATTTCAACCTAGAGCAGCCTCCTAGTGAACTCTGGTTTGATCTTTCTTTCAGAACTGTGGGCGCTCCAGTAGGTGCTTAAGTACGGGCAGCTTCCCTAGCTACCAGCTAGCTGCAGCTATCTGAAGCCCCTCCAGCTTTTGGAAAGAGCTTTTTTTGAAAAAAAGTCCTCTGGGTGTGAGGGCAGCTGGTCAGAGAGCCAAGTCACCTCAATTCCCACTGGTTTGTTTCTGGAGTCAAATTGTGGAAGTTTTCTTCAGAGGTTTTCATCACTGCCTGGTTTCTCATTAAAAATCAGGAATGATTTCCTTCAATTTTTGGAGACTGGCAGTTCCCTTGGCTAGTATGTCATGTGCTAGTTGCTAGCATCATGGGGAAAACTGCCAACAGCTGCAGAGCGCCATGTCTCAGGAGAGCCCATCTTGGGGACACGGAAGCTCTCAGCAGAGGATGCAAGGGTCCACACACTCTGGAGCCGTGTGTGTCGCCGTGCTCTCGGGAGGCACAAGGACAGGTGTCGCTGCACAAAGCTCGCTGTCACTGTGAGCTTTGCTCTGTGCTGCACAGGCACAGTGGAGAAAAGGGACAGGGAGAGGCGATCAGGGCCTGCTGTTGGGTTTCAGCTCACGGGAGAGGTTTGAGATGCTTGACAGAGGCAGCAGCAAGGGGCTGTGTGTGCCACTGCTGGAAGTGGTGCCTTACAGCATGTGTGACATTACTTGTGAGGCTGGTGTTGGGTGCCAGGCTTCTGTGCTTACTAGGTTTTGGCTTTAGTCAGGTACAGAGGCATGGCAGGAAGGCCTTACCTGCTGGAGGGTGCTAGAAGGCTGACATGATGAAGCACTTTGCTGCTGAACAAACAGCTGAAGCTTCAGAATGGCTGTCAAAAGGAGGCAGTGAGTGTTCCTGAGATGTTATCCTGCTGCTGTAGCCAGTCTAGTGTTCAAGAAACCTGGGTAGTTGGTGTCTGCAAGGTACTTGATGGCTTAGGATTTGAATGCAGGGTGGATCATGGAGACAAAGCACCGATTCAGGTCCCCGAGGAACTGGAAGCACTTAGCAGCTCTGCAACTGCCTCTCTGCCGGCTGAACCACGCCGCGGCAGTAGGGGCGAGCCGCTAACCTGGGAGCAGGGCTTAGAGCTGGTGTCGAGGACCCTGTGGCTGCCCCAAGAAAATCTGTCCCTTCCCACCAGGTGACAGAGCCCAGCCCTATGAAGTGGGTGGTTATTGCCCAGGTACTCTGCAGACCCCGGCATGAGTAGCTTCAGTCTATAGTGAGATAGACCTTTTCAAGCTGTTATTGGCAAAGGACCCTCATGGCGATGTTTCAGCTCAGGGCTGAATTTCATGGGATAAGGTGGTACGGGGGGGTGTGAGCCAGACTGGTTTTTCTTTCTTTCTTTTGTAGCTACAGAGGCAAATTTGCTTCCAGATTCACAGTCTTAGCGTGTGAGATCATATACTTTGAGTATCGATTTGTACAAACCTGCAGAGAGGACTGTTGATACGAAGAGTATGAGCCTTGGCCCCTGGGGTCAGAGTCATACTAAGACAAAAATACTCTGGAATGCAGTGTTCAAAGAATTGGTGTTTTTAGCAAGTGCTCTTTGTGTTTAAGTGTCTGTTTAACTCTTTTTTTTTTTCTTTCCTTTTTTTTTTCTTTCTTTACCTGAGTGGATGCATTTTGTCAATGGTTGGATTTCTCACCAGTGGAGCTGCAGTTCTTTCTCAACTCCTGTGATCTTATCAGGAGATGCCTGAGCCAATTTCAACAATTTTTATTGCATGGTTCGTTTACCTTGCATGCTCTCTCTCTATTTTTTTTTTCCCTCCTTCCCCCCAAACAATAGTCTTGAAGTATATGAAGAGAGCCAAGAATAGAGAGAGCTGAGTTTCTGATCATCCAGAAAGTCCTCTGGAGTAATAAATAGTGTCTTACATTTAATAACAGCAGCAGTGCTACATAGACATGTGTTTAACCAGCCAGCAAGCCTTGGTTATTAGAAACTTGCTTCCTGAGCCCTGGAGTTACCTGGACCAGAGCCAGGTGCTTCTTCTGGGGTTGCTACTTTTCCCGTTTTCCTCTTGCTGCTGTTCCCAGTTTGCTGTGGGAATGATTTGATCCTGCGTGGGGCTATCAAAGAGGAGGTGATGAGGCTCAGCGTCTGGGGTTTCTCACGTAATTACTCATTTAGGCACTCAGGGCTCTGGGTGTGTGTCGGGTTTAAGGGAGAAATAGCATAATAAATTTAACAAGACGTTGCCCCTAGCAGCTCTGGGGCTTGCCCTTCTGGTGCCAGCCCTCACTGGGGGGATTTATGGGAATGTTGGACTTCTGCTGCTGCCTCTATGCCGGAGGGTTTCGCCTGCCTGAGCAAGTGGTTTGCCAGTCGCCTTGGGGCGCTTCAGGGATTTTGTGAAATGCAGCCTTGTGGTGCAGAAACACCGTTTTCAGGCAACAGGAGTCATGTACTCCCTGTCTAGCAAGGACAAGGTGCCGATTTTGCAGCTGCGGAGTTGGAGGATGGAAAGGATTTTTGAGATACCCTGAACAACCAGCATTTCCCAGTTGCGGCAGGTCTGGCTAAGCACGGGTGGAGTTGTTCCACAGCTGGCTGTGTCCGGGTGCTGTTTGTGAGCCTTTGTGAGTAGAAACCACAAGTACTTCGTGCCCAACAGAACACCTTCCACTCTGGGACCAGGCATTGTCCGTGGGTTTCCGGGCAGATACCGTGTGCTGCTTTCTCACAGCTCCTCTCTGCCCTCTTCTGTTGCTTTGGGACATCACAGGAGCTCCTAGCAATGGCTAATCTAATAGTGGTGGGTTAAGTATTCCCTGAATGTGTTCAAGCTGTCAGAAGATGTAGGATCCAAAGCCTTCTTGCTCTGGACAGTGAAGGGAGCTGAGGGTGGGGAGGAGAAGACAGACTGCGCAGAACTGGTGCTCCTGAGACTGGAAAGAGAGTGAGGACAGAGTTAGAAAGACTGAAATGAGACATTGTGGAATGGGGAAGTGGTGACTCTGGTGGGCTTTCAGATGTGTTCATGGTGGAGGTGGGGTCTGACCCCACCACCTGACAGGTCAGGGGAGGGGAAGAATTGGATAAGGAGCTAATCATGCTTTGTGAGTAGAAGGGGGAAGATGGTGAAATGGGAGATCTAGTTGAGAAACTGGTGAGTTGTTGAATTGGATATTTAGGAAATCCAGGACAACTGCTCAGTCAGGAGCCATCCTGGTTGGGTCTGATGAGTCTGACAAAGATGTGTGGCTGATAGGCTCGCCTGCACGCAACAGGTAATGCGGGAGTTACCCTGGGGCTTGTAGAGACTTCAAACAGTCTTCCACCCTGTTCTGGACGTCTGCCATGCTTGGCAGACAGTCGACGTGGGGTTCTTCTCCTGCGAATAGCTCTTAGATGTCTGAACAAACACAAGTTCATCATCTTTCACTTTTGTGACTTCATTAGGGAAGGGATGTCTAGAACTGGGATGGAGCTTTCTCTGGAGGTGCCTCTCCCTCCTTGTCAGCTTAGCAGGCTTGGCCATCTTGAAAATTAGAGCATTTTGAAGGTAGGGAAGAGGAATCCTGTCCTTGCAGCCTTTTTTCACCTCTGTATGTTGGTTGGAAGAAACGTTTAGATCATGAGTTTTTGAGATGGGGAACCGTCTCTTCCGAGGTCTGTACAGCATGCCCAGCTCTCCTTCTCTTGGTTTGTACCCGTTAGAGGTCATTTAATGAAAACTGTCATGGCGCACATGGTTAAATGCCTATTTCTTTTGAGCGTTTCCTGCTGCTCTTCGTAATGATGACTGTTGTCCTGTTACCTCTGTTGTGTTACCCGTTAGGCTGTGAAGCAAATGCTGTATCCCTCAACGGTGGCCTGGGGACATGGCCTGCTCTCGGGTCAGTGGCAGTTGAACAATCTGGACAGATCGGTTTCCCCAGGGTTAACTGGCTTTGCTGGATCCCGCTTTGCTCAAATCCTGTCTGAGCTCCTGCCCGGTGGAGCAAGGAGGACTGGGGCCTCGTGTCTGAGCAGGGCGAGTTATTGTCTGCGTGGTGATGTTGAAAGCCTGTTTGCCCCATTTTTGTAGCCCAAGCAACTTGAGGACCTTGCTCTTGTTCTGGGGCAACCCTTCCGCGCCTGCCCACGGGTCACTTCGGAAATGTGGTGTTGCTTCCAGGGGCCCCGTGAAGGTCTTCTATCTGAGTTGCTTTAGGCTGGGTGGTGGTACTGGAACTAAAAATGATGTCACTACACATTAAGGGCTCTATTGTCCTCCCACTCCTTCCCTAGGGGAAAAAAAAAAGTCATTGTAAGGCAGATACTGTGTGAAGACACCCTTTCTACTAAAAAGGGATGTGTGGTGAGGATGTAACAAGCAATTAGAGCTGGAGAATATTGTGGTAGAGCTTTTTCCTGCCTTTCCACCAAAGGGAAGGTGCTGTGATATCTTTTAAGTGACACATTCAGTGACAGAGCAATTGATGTTTTAGGTGGGATATTTTTGTTGGTTTGCTGTTGGTTTTTTTGGGGGGGGGGGAATGCTGGTTGTTGTCCAAGAAAAGTGAAATGGTCCTGTATTGAAGTAATTTGAGGCTAATTTGGGTTAACCTTTTGAAATAGTGTATTGGGCAACGAGGGTGGTCTTCTGGCAGATCCTTACATGTGTTGACTGCAGTTCTTGAGCTGGATTTTTGTTCAAATGAGCTCAATTTTTGGAGAGGGTGGATCTCTTGCCACAACTTGAAGTAAGGCTGGGGTGTACACCACTGATTTAAGAGTTTATTCTAGCATAATCCTCACTTGGTGTTCACTGTAGGAAGAATTTTGACTTATTTGATTGATGAATATTGCATGCATTTATATGGATGCCATTGTAATGAAGCAGCAGTCATATGCCTCATTAAAGAAGGTGTTGCCACCTTCGGCAGCATTGAGGAGGTACAGGTTTGGCTAGTTGGAAATGAAACTATGAAATGTGATGAGTCAAACATACTTAAAGGAAAGAGATTGGTTTGAAGCCAAGGCTGCAGACCACAAGTACTTTGAGGCACAAGTACACGCACAGCCTTCGGAGCAGTGACACAGGAGAGTCGGAGCAAGTATTGCTTACCTGCCTCTTAATGCAGACCTCTCCCTGTTCTGCCCTGGGTTTTCTTAAAAACAAGCATGTTATTGCCCTTGACTTTAAGCGTTGCAAGTCAAAAGTGAGTTTTCAGCTTGCAGTTTTTCTTCAGACCTTGATTGTCCCAGTGTTACCATCTGTCTGGTCTTCCAACCAGCAACGGAGCTCATAATGCGTTTCCTAAAGCTGGAAGAAAAATCTTCCTGAAGTTAGCTCTTCTATAGAGAAAACTGGGAAATGACTTTTTCCTTTTCCCCATTCTTTTCGTACCTGATGGCAGAACTTCCCTTTCAGCTATTTTTGCGCCTTTGTAGATGTAATTCTGTCAGTTTTCTGTGGATGAGTATTTTTGGTTGTTGGGTTTTTTCTTGTCAGTTTTTAATTATTTTTTCGGTTGAAGTTATTTGATGGGTGGATTTTTATTTATTTTTTTTAGTTTGTTTGGGGCTTTCTGGGGGGTTGGTTTTGGTTTTTTTTTTGCCAAACTGCTGCTTTTATTTTCTTTCCAATCAAAGCTGACACCTGGCCCCGCACCTTTATCTTTATCAGAGCGTGGGGTGGGAGGAAGCATTGGTCGGACTGGGAACCTCTGTGCCTGGGTTTCCCACGTGTTGCGAGCAGAGATTTTCCTGCATTTCCTTACCTCAGAACAGATTGGAATACCAATCAACATTGCTCTTTGTGAGCAGGAATATGTATTTTCCTTTCATTACCATCTGCTTTCAGTCTGTCTACGGAGTGAGCTTGCTAGGAGGATGTTCTCTTATCCGGGGGCTGGCTCTTATTTCCCCACCTGGCATTACTTGGCGTGATGTGAGACCCGAGATGCGTTTTGTGTCAGCCATTCAAAATGGGTTTGGTAGGTTTGAATGCAAACTAACTTCCCCGGGCTGCGAGCTGGACGGTGCTGGGTCTGGCTGAGTGGAGCTGGAGCGGATGCAGCCCTATCGCACATCTGCCAGACAAGCCTTATTTGGAGCGTCCGATCCCAAAGGCGGCTGGGGAGCCCACAGGTGCATGAATTGCCCAATTTTATTTTATTTTTTTAATCTCTCTTTCCTGGCTCGCCTCCTGCTGATGCAAAACCTGCGGTGCATGTGGGAGGTGAAGAAACGAATGTGAGAGCAGGAAGATCAGCCACCTCTCAGGTGATCTGTACCTAGCTTGCTTTTTTTTTTTTTTCCCCTTTTCAAGACAGAACAGTCTTCCCAGCACTACTTTCTTAGGACATGCCTTCGTGGATGTGTGCAGGCAGACCTGTGCTTGCCCTGCCTGCTCTCCAAGCTGCCTGGCTGTGACCCAGCGCTGATCCTGGAAGCCACGTAGCTTCGTTAGCGCAGCGCGGTGCCCGGGCCAACAGCTCTGCCTCTTCGAAGGGCTTGGAACGGTGCTGGTGTAACTCATAACGCTTCTGGGCTGGAGTATCCAGCCAGCTCACAACACGTATGAAGCACGGTAAAGGCTGTCTTGTACACATCCATGTGGACGAATCTTTAGAGAAGACCCTTTTTCTTTCCCTTTTATTTTTGTATTTGTCCAAGCCTACAGAGGACCCACATGTTTTCAGCCATCAGCACTTAAATAACAACCTTTGAGCTTCTGGGTAATTTTTTTTTTCTTTAGTGGAGAGCTGATAAATGACTTGTTTGTGGAATTTGGGCCTAGGGGTGCTCCTTCAGCGAACTGGCAAAGAGTGCTGTGACCACACAGCTGCATCCCCCTGAGTTGCACAAGCGTCTGCAGGAGACCAAGCAGCCTGGTAGCTACTGGGCTTTGCATTGACATTCCCAGACTTCCTGCTGACAGCCAGGCCACGGAGCAGCCGTGTGGTCGGGTTGGCAATAGCTATGGAGCTTCCTGCTCCCTGGTGTTGGGTGGTGCGTGTCTTGGTCCCCCAAGGGAGTCTGTGCAAGCAGAGGAGGAGGAGGAGGTTGATTTGAATGCCCTGGTCCATGTCTAAGTCCTCTTTTCTACCTCTGATGGATCCTTTACCTTATTTATTCCTTCAGTTTTCACTCTGCTCTGGTAGCCTCAAAGGCTCCTGTTGAGGTCAGTTCATCTGAGGGTTTCTTTGGCCTTTGTACTGCAAAAAGTGAAAATAACTCGTAGATCAAGTCAGCTGAGCAGTGACTGCTGCCTTCCCCAGCCAGAGACCACAGGAATGGCCTTCTTGCTCCGAGGGAAAGCAGAACGACACGCAGTGTAGGTCCTGTTGTGCAAGGGCTGTGTGTGGCCTCGGGCTGGTCTGCGAGTAGGATGTGTGGTGATCGGTCCACAGGCGAAACACTGCCTTTGTGTCAGGGAAGTGGTCCTAGGACACACTGGAATCCCTTTGTCTGCTGTGTCTTGGGCAGAACATAAACATTCTTTACTGTGGGGGTGACGGAGCACTGGAACAGGCTACCCAGGGAGATTGTGGAGTCTCCTTCTCTGGAGATGTTCAAAACCCACTTGGATGTATTCCTGTGTGTCCTACTCTGGGTGATCCTGCTCTGCCGGGGGGGGTTGTACTAGATGATCTCTAGAGGCCCCTTCCAACCCTCAACATTCTATGATTTTATGATTATTCAGCCTTCCATTCTATGGAAAGAAGCTCCTTGCAGCTTAACCTGTCCCTGGTTATGTTGTAGGTTCCAAACTCCGTATTCTGTCCAAACACAGTGATCCAAAATCATAGAATCATAGGATAGAATCCTAGAATCATTCATATCAAAAGCATCCTGACAACATCATATTGAATATGCTTTGAAAATGAGAGGCTTTTGCCTACTTGTGCTAGAAAAGAGCTGAAGTTTTATCTGATTTCTCAATAGAGAAAGAAATACCCAATGGACTTGTGTTACTGAGTTGTGCACAAAAAAATAATATAATGGAGCATAAGTAGGAGGAGGTGAATTCAATTTACCTGTCTTCTATTGAAATGTGGAGCGAGCAAGACGATTGAGTGGAAGTCCATCTGTGTAGAGTCTTATCCAGAAGGATGTACAAGACTTTACATGACAGGAGGGTCTGTAACGTGGCCGTTACGCTCGTACCCATGCCTGTGTTTGCAGGGGGCTGGCCAGAGCTTACAGTGTGCTCGTACCCATCCGAGTTGCTTGCCACTACCTGTGGCAACCTCAGATGTTGCTCGTGTGTACCTACCTCTCCTTCCTTTTCAACTTTGCTTTGCAGTGAGTCAGGAGAGGCTGTACAAGGTGGCATTTCATGTAGAGCTACTGCATATGTAGCCTTTGGACTAATCGAAATTGCCGGTGCTCTTTGTGTGACAAAGGATCACGGCGTCCAAGATAAACTGAGGAGAAGAGATCTGGGTATGCAGGCCTTCATTTAAAAAAAGGCATCTTTCATCTCGCTGACAGCAAGGTTCCTGCAGCGCTTTGATTGCCCTTTAATTATGCCTGCTTTTCCTGGTTTGTTTGAAAGGCAGATCTTGTTAGAAAAAGGTCCTGTGTGGAAAGAACTTGGCTGTCTCTGCTGCCCTTCCTTGAGGGCACACAGCAGAGCTGACGGATTAACATAATTTTTTTTTTTACGTTTTTGTTTAGCATTATTAAAATGGAGGATTGTTTCTCGTAGATTCGAGCGTAGGCACCGTGTGTTTCTCCCAAGCTGGGTGAGGAGGGGCACGAGTGGTCGGGTGCTCCAAGCAGACGGGCAAGTCGTGAGGTCTGGCTCCTTCCCACACTGACTTCCAGCGTGATCCCCGGGGATGAGCTTCGCTCCTCCTGCCTTTGGTCTTTCATCGTATGTGGCTGCTGCGCCTCTGCCACGAAGGCTGCAGGAAACCTGGCCTGGTGTTGGGTGGAGGAGGGTTTCTAGGGTGTTGGGGTGTAGGTGGCCAGATGTGTGTGGGGTTGCCAGCTCAGAGCAGCTCACAGGTTTCGTGCTGTTTGGTGTTTTAACTTTAAACCTCGCTGCTGTGGAGCCATTTGTCTCGATGAAAGTCTAAGCTTTCGTTAATAATAGTTTAAAAAGCGTGACAAAATCAACAACAACAAAAAGGAAGCCTGGCTCTGGTTGGAGAGAAAAACTTGGAAATATGATTCAAATATGGACTAAATGCTTAACTGTCTAGCAAGCGAAATAGCTTGAGAACAGGTTTCTAATCCTTTTAGAGGTCTCAGTTTTAAAGAAAATCTGTGTAACTTTTGAGGGCTTGACTCATGTTTGTAAGTGCTTGGGCTTGACAATGCTCTATTTTTAAGTGGTGTCTTTATGTTGAATCTTGGGAGGTGAGATGAAAAATTTTTTTTTAAAGTAACAACAAATCTTAATATAGCTGAGAATGCGGAACTACGCTTAGAAAAATAGGTTGGACACATGAAAAGGAATCTTGCTCAGCAGGCTGAAGACGCAGAGCAACTTCTGTGGTTACGTTTTTCTTTCTTCTGGCAATTTTGGGGTGGGGATGTAGCTGGCGCAGTCGCTTGGCCTTTTTATTTATTTTTTTTATTTTTTTGAACACGAGTCGAATCTTCCTGAAGAAAAAGGACCTGCCTTGAAACTGTTTTAACCCAAACTGGACAAGTGGTTCAGCAAATCTCTGTTTTTGTGGAACTTGAGGCAACCTGAAGTCTCTTAAAAATAAGATTTGCAGGATGGGGAGGGAGCAGCGGATGATCCTTTTGAACTGAAATGGCTTTGTATGAACAGGAGAAGACAGGCTGGCACTCTGTTGCTTCAGAGAGGTGATTAGGTTTTAGTTGTTATCTCATATCCAGAGTCTCGAAGACTTAAATGCCATAAAAATCAAGTCAGCTGCTTAAAGCCAAAGCTAATCAAATGAGGAGACTCCTAAAGTAGGAGGAGAATCTTTGTCACCTGACAGGTGATCCCAAATTCCCATGGGATACCCGTGCAGCTTAGCTGCTGTAGCACCCGTCCGTCGTGCTGAGACCAACTCTCCTACCTCCAGCCCAGCATGCTGAGTGGGCTTTGCCTGGCTGGTAAGGCAGGAAAACTGAAAACATAGGCCTGGATTATCTGGTAGAGAGGTGGCACTGCTTGCCGGGGAACTGGTGGCTGATGCCGCATGTTGAGTCCGCTTGGTGTGCAGCGGTGTGAAACTCAAACGAGGAATTCCACAGAAATTTGGAGGCTGTGATGGATCCACTGGCGTGGCTGCTCAGGCACTTTTACTTGAGGAGCGCAGTCGTTTCTTCGTACAGACCTGAGAGTTGTGTGTAAATATTCAGTAGGGGTAAATCAATTTAAAATTAAAATGTAAAATGTAAAAATATGCAGACACCAGAGCTGAGGCTCTTTTTTTTTAAAAAAAAAAAAAAAAACAGCCCTGCTCAAGGAACACAATTATTCAGGCTGTGCATACATCTGATTATGTATCTCCAAAGTGGGTGAAAGCAGCTCTTCAAACTCCTTGAAGCTTGCCCCTGGGGTGTGCCAGCGCTGCAAGCAAAATTCCCTTGTAAAGCTGAAGGTGGCAAAAAGGGAAGGAAGGGGGTGGATAAAAGCTGGCAAAGCCGTCATTTGGATTATTTAAAAATAATTTCCCTGGCTGTAATTTGGGGTATATTTAATGTTTTCAAAAAAAAAAAAGTTGTCTTAGCACAACCTGGGTTTGGGATGCTGAGACCCAGGCTGGGAGGGGAGTGGGTGCTGAGTGCTGCTGAGCTGCTGTTCCTCTGCGTCATGGGGATGGAGCCCCACCAGCATGTTGTGCTGGTGCGAGTGAAATGTAATTTTACACACTTTTTTTGCACAAGCAGGTGTCGGCGGGTGGCTTGCCAGCCCTGTGAGATGGGGACGGTTTGCTGAGCTTGTGTGCTGGCAGCTGGGGCTCGCAGGGGCTGCAAAAAGTTGCGTGTAATCTCAAACGTTCGGACAAGTTATTACAAGAGAAGATGCTTATCTATGCTTTTTAAAAAAAAAAGATTTTTTTTTTTTTTGCCTTTCTCCAGGCTTTTTTATACTACTGTGTTATACAAGGAGAAAATTAGTAGAGGTTATAGCCCTCATCTGGTAATAGTTAGTACACTTCCATTTCCTCTCTTTGGTTAAAACTAGTAAAGGATGTTGCAGAACCTGTGCAGAGAAGCCCGTGATAAGAACTTTGCAAAACCACAAATCCAACTCGAAACTAAGAAGCTTTTCAAAATGTACCTTGAGACTTTGCAACAGTGGGACAGCTCCGGGAGGTGGCACTAACTCACTGCAGAGACTCAAAGCGGTGCTTTGTTGCAGTAGCACAAGAAGTGATCAAGTGGTGGGGTAGTTCTCCTGCAACATCTCTGGCAACGCACTTCGGGCTTCCAAGGCTTTGATTTTTTTTTTGTTTTTTTTTTTTAAAGCAGCGAGTTCCCAGCCCTTATTCTTGAGGTGGAGAGGAGAGGAGCCGTTTCAGGTCTTGGTTGCTCATAGATTTCTGGTAACTACTCATTGCAGCCTCCTCTGAGATGTGCCGATAACAAGAATTGTGCCTGGAGAAAAGCCTGGCACACAGAAAGCCCGTGTTGAGGATACAAAGTACTCTGGTCTGTCTGTTCATATCGAGACAAGGATATTTCTTCCTTCTGTTAAGCAGTTGTTCTCTGGTTGTCGGGGTGTGGGGGTTTTTTGTTGTTTGTTGTTTTTTTTTTTCTTGGCAATTATGAAAATGAAACTTCTTCACCGTCTTTTTTTTTTTATTAGAGTAATGAAAATATTGCTCTTTCCCTTCTGATCTGAACATTAACAGGGTATTGTAAGTCTCACTGGGGAATATTCAAAACGGTGAAAAGGCCAGAAACTCTCTTGCTGAAATAATGACCTTATTCATGTGTTTAAAGGCAACAGATTGCATAATGTTTTTTAAAAGCTTTTAATATCATTTAAAAAAAAACCAACAAAAAAACCCAAAACATCAAGTAGTTTTCAAGCATATGTTTACAAATATATCAAGGGTGAGTGTCACGAGGATGGAGCCAGGCTCTTCTCGGTGACAACCACTGATAGGACAAGGGGTAATGGGCTGAAACTGGAACATAAGAGGTTCTGCTTAAACTCGAGAAGAAACTTCTTCTCAGTGAGGGTGACAGAACACTGGAACAGGCTGCCCAGAGACGCTGTGGAGTCTCCTTCTCTAGAGACATTCAAGACCTGCCTGGACACGTTCCTGTGTGGCATAGTCTAGGCATTCCTGCTCTGGCAGGGGGATTGGACTTGATGATCTTTCGAGGTCCCTTCCATTCTATGATTCTATGATTCTATGATAAGCTTATGTAAAACTCATGGAAGGCTTTCTTTTAACTTGCTCAGAGTAGTGTACATTTTTCAAACATGGTTATGATCTTACCAAGAGCTGACACTGGGCAGTGAGGACTGGATGTAGGAGCATTCCTGTTGCTAAAAGTCTGATGATGGCATGTGAGATCTCTTGAGTGGCAGTATCTGGAACAGGTGGGTGGAGTCTTCATGAAGTCCAGAAAGTTTGCTTTGAAATTCATTCTGGACAACAAGGACTTGGATGAGGGACTAGAGAGTACTATCAGCAAGTTTGCTGATGACACCAAGCTGGGAGGAGTGGCTGACACACCAGAAGGCTGTGCTGCCATCCAGCGAGACCTGGACAGGCTGGAGGGTTGGGCGGGGAAAAATTTAATGAAATATAACAAGGGTAAATGTAGGGTCTTGCATCTGGGTAGGAACAACCCCAGGTTCCAGTATAAGTTGGGGAATGACTTATTAGAGAGTAGTGTAGGGGAAAGGGACCTGGGAGTCTTGGTGGACAGCAGGATGGCCATGAGCCAGCACTGTGCCCTTGTGGCCAGGAAGGCCAATGGCATCCTGGGGTGTATTAGAAGGGGGGTGGTTAGTAGGTCGAGAGAGGTTCTCCTTCCCCTCTACTCTGCCCTGGGGAGACCCCATCTGGAATATTGTGTCCAGTTCTGGGCCCCTCAGTTCAAGAAAGACAGGGAACTGCTGGAGAGAGTCCAGCACAGGGCAACTAGGATGATTAAGGGAGTGGAGCATCTCCCTTATGAGAAAAGACTGAGGGAGCTGGGACTCTTTAGTTTGGAGGAGACTGAGGGGTGACCTCATTAATGTTTACAAATATATCAAGGGTGAGTGTCACGAGGATGGAGCCAGGCTCTTCTCGGTGACAACCAATGATAGGACAAGGGGTAATGGGCTGAAACTGGAACATAAGAGGTTCCGCTTAAACTCGAGAAGAAACTTCTTCTCAGTGAGGGTGACAGAACACTGGAACAGGCTGCCCAGAGATGCTGTGGAGTCTCCTTCTCTGGAGACATTCAAGACCTGCCTGGACACGTTCCTGTGTGGCATAGTCTAGGCATTCCTGCTCTGGCAGGGGGATTGGACTTGATGATCTTTCGAGGTCCCTTCCAATCCCTAACATTCTGTGATTCTGTGAAAGTGGCTTTGTCTCCTATAATGGCTTATATAAAGAATTGAGAATGTTCTGCTGCTTGGGGATTTCACCTGATCTCTCAGATGAAAGAAGATCCTGCTTGTGGTGGCAAGGACCAGCATTCATACCTTGGCACTCACCGAGTTGTCCCTTGCTCATCGGCCAGCCAGGAGTCTGTGTGTCACTACTGACGGATGCTGCTTTCCTTTTCTGCAGGTTTTCATTTCTGTGAACTGCCTCAGCACGGATTTCTCCTCTCAGAAAGGAGTTAAAGGCCTGCCCCTGAATCTTCAGATTGACACCTATAGCTACAATAACAGGAGTAACAAACCGGTCCACAGAGCCTACTGCCAGATTAAAGTCTTCTGCGACAAGGTGAGGTTGGGTCAATGTGCCAGTGACCCTTTGGGAAAGCTTATTTCGCAGCTTAGCAGCTGTTTTGTTTTTTTCCACTTCTAATTCTGCCACTTGCTATTTTGGCTCACTGAAAACTGTCTGCGTTCAGCCTTTGCGAGGAAAAAATTTCAGCCCCTTCTATTTGGCTCACAGATGTTATGATGACCTCAGATAAATGTGCTGCTCTCAAAATGCTGGAGCGCTGAGAATTTTTCCTGAGCATTGACTTTGGAGAAGGGTCAGTGAGTGGCAGAAGACCAACCTCAGTACTGGGAAGTCCTCCAGGATGCCATCAGTAGGAGAAATCATTGCAATTGATTGAAGCGAGTGGAGGCTTGTTTTTTTTTTTTCCCCAAGTTGTGTCATGTTGGTCCTTTTACATTTCTTTGTGTGTTCTTACTGGCGTTGTTATAAATAGCCACCCCAATAACTTGCACATCTTGTCAACAAGTGGTATAAAGGAAGCCCATTTACAAGCTGGATGGGTGCTGTAATTTGCTCTGCCTAATGCTTCTAGCACACAGGGAATTAACACCTTTCCCAAAGCCACCAGAAGCTGTGAAAGAATCATAGCAGGAGCTGAGCTGAAAGTAGTTATAAAAGCTTAACTGAATTTGCAAAGAAAGCACATTTCCCAATCTTTGTAACCTGTTCCTGCCTGAACAGTCTTATGAAGGAGCAGAGTGAGTAATGTGCAATTTTGCTATTTCCAGAGCGACCAAGATCTTTCTCAGCTGGGATAAACACTGTCTGGCCTTCCCTCATCGTTTTCCTTGGCTTAAACCACACCAGCTTCCTATTTTGCTGGCATCCTACTTGTCTAGGGCCTCTCATTCTTTGCGTTTGGACTCCATAGCACAGACTCTGTGAGTGGCATCTCAAATACATCTCGGTGCGGCTGCAGCTCTGAGATGGGCTCGTGATGCCCTCTCTCGAGTCCTGTGCTAGCTCTGTGCTGGTTCATACAGTGTGTCTTGCCTTGTCGTCCCTCGGGTTGCTGCCACGAAGATTAGTCTTTTGCGCTATTGCTCTGCCTCCACTTAACTCCCAAAATATACAGAAGCCCTCTGCAGTCTGCCTCTGTGATAATACCCCTTTGACCCATCCTGCCATGTTTTGTTGTCCATCTATGTGCTTTTAAATAGGCCCCTCTGCTTTCCTGCGTGGTTGAGAGAAGCTGCCTGCCTGTATAAAGTTACTTAATCGTCGTCCTTCAAGTGCCTCCTGAGATTGCTCCTGCTGTGATGATTTTTGCAAAGAATTTACCAGGGAGTTAACAAATGCTCTCCAGAGCTCTCTTAAAGGCTTGCCAGTAAGCCTCAGAAGCTTGGGTCTCGTGTACTTTCCTCAAACCTTTTTTTTTTTTTAAAAAAATCTTTTTAGAGGAGAAAAAGAAAAAAAAAAAGAGACTGAGACAAGTGTGTCGTCTAAAGCTCTTTCATTATCTGTGAGTCTTGTGTGTTATCAACCTGTATTCTCTACAATGCCAGTGAATATAGATTTGCTACAGGGAAGGAGAGAGATCTACTCATAAGCTGTCCAGTCAATCACTGACACTGCTGAAACTACTGACAGGCTTGTGCCACTTGCTGATAAGACAGATCGGTTAATAAAAGGGCAGATGTGTGGTCAGTGCGTAGCTTAAAGGAAGCCATTTGAGCCTGTACCATAAATTTCAGCAAATATATTAGAACAGTAATGCCAGTGTGTCTTTTATTTTCCTTTGGGATTCTTTCTCAGCCCAAGAGTCTGTTACACAACTGGAGACTTTGGCAGAAAGAATGACAAGAAAACCTTGCAGCCTCTAACGCATAGGCAGGAGTGTGAAATCTTGCTTTTCAAACTGTAGGATGTTCTGTAGGTGATGAAGTTGGGAAAACCTCTTTCTTACAAGCTTATTTATTTCATAATTGGAGAACCAGTATCATGTCTTCAAAAGTGTCTGACCCTGGCTATCGTTGAGCTGTGCTGACAAGGCAGAAAAGCCTTTTATCAAGACATGACTTTCTTTTTTTCATGTGGAATTTGAGATGTGCTTACTTGGGCCCCTGTAGCCTGGAACAAGTTGACTTTCAAGCGGAACTCTGTGTGTAGGTATGCGAGGGCAGAGGTTTTCTCACAATGTGTACTTTTTATGGCTTAACACGTTCTACATGAGGAAGCAGGTGCTGTTCTGTAGCACGGTGTTTGAGTAGCAGAACTTTATTATTTCCACATGATAGGTAAAAAATAGGACCGGAGCCAAATCTGATCTTTCTGCTGTCAAGCTGAGATGTTGCAACTATTCTGGTAAGAGAAGTTGAGGAGGGGTGCAGGGTGAGAATGAGAAATAATAGGTTCCTGTGGCCAGATAACTGTTACCTCTTACCCTGCTTTGCAGGAGGGTGTTGCTAGACAAGTAAACTCGTGTGTGTACCAGTTGGGGCAGTGATTTGGTGGTAGCACCAGGATTGAGTGTTGGGGATCTACTATGGGGTTTTCACCTTATGCAACTAGGGGTGTGACATCCCTGCCCTGGCCCACGCTCGTGTGGACAGAGATAGAGGAATGAACCAGATTCTGGTAAAAACCTTCTTCCTTTTCTCTCTCTCTCTCTCCCAATTGCCTGCACCTTGCAGAAAATACAGTTCTCTCCCCAGTGCTGCTTGGTTTGGAGGGCCAGGAACTGTGGCAAGAACCTGGTTTAGGTGTCTGTGGATTTCACTCGTAACCTGGCCCTGACACAAAGAGAAGAAATAATGCCCGCTTTACAGCTATGTGTGTCTTCAGCTTGAGATCAGTGAAAGCTGGTGTAACTGCTTCTAGCTCCATGTGTAATGTGCAGGAAAGTATCTTGCACTTGGTGATCCAAGTGTGGCTTGATTTTTATAGATCAGGATTTAATGATGATCTAGTGAACTCTTAAACTGAGGGAACTTGCAGGTTTTTAGTGTTTTAAACACTTTGTTTTATTTTATCTTGCACTTCATGCAATTGGTATAGCTGTGGGCGTCTTTTGTCATTGTATCCCCATCTGACTTGAAAGAAAAGAAAGTGTTTGCATCTTGGGTATGGTTGTTGGATTTCATTATAGGACAGGTCTTGAAAGTCAACACTGGGCAGATATCAAAGTTGGCATGCTCTGGCAAACCCGCAGCTTGGGTACCGTGGAGCTGACCTCTGCAAACACAGTTCTGGAAGAATCAGTGTTCCTGCCTCTGCAGCTCAAAAAAACCCACCCAAAACTAAAAAGCCCCTCTCTGTCTCTCCCTCTTCCCCTTAATCTCTTGTCTGGCAGGGAGCAGAGAGGAAGATCAGGGATGAAGAGCGAAAGCAAAGCAAAAGAAAAGGCAAGTGCACTGATCCCAGCTCTCAGCTGAATGCCTGTAAGTAGAAATTATTCTATTGGTATTTTAAATATTGGATCTCATTTTGGTTACAAATAACTTGTGCAGTAGAACTCTCCTAAATCAGTTTTTATCCCCTGTGGAGCAGTGTTTGTTTTAAGCAGTTGCTTATGGAGCCATTAATCATGTTTTGCAACATGCTGACTCACTTAGGACTTCACTTCTACCTTGTTCTTCCTGTCCAAGACAGGGTCCTGCTATGTTAAAGCAGCTGAAATGACAGGGTGAGCGTGTGATTTTGGGGAACTGCTGGAACCCCTACAGCTCTGTACTGGAGCTGTTCCAAGGGTTTCCAGCTTGATCCTAAGCTTAGGCTTTAACTTCCGTTAAAAATGTGTTTGTAACCCTGCAGCAACGTGGTGGCTGTGCTGAGATAGAGCCTTCAGCCTCCCAGCCTTACGCTCACTCTTCTAGAGCAACGTGGTCCTCAGTCAATAATTTCAGTAGCAGTGATGAAGGCCCCAGCACTTCATTGTGGAAAGGCTGTGGAGCTTCTTTTGGCTGAGCATCCTTCCTTTAACTGCTGACGATGACCACGACAGATCCTGCCTTTGGATGAGCAGTTATTTGCCGACAGAGCTGCTGACAGGAGGGTGCATGTCCCTGCTCTTCCTTTGCACGGGGCAGGTGTGTGCCCTCCTGGGCTCTGCTCGGTGCGCTCCTCAGGGCTGTGCTATTAACAGTCCAACTGGTTCAACAAGCCTTGCACCTCAAGGCTTGCTGGGCAGGATTTTCCTGATGCAGCAGGTACAGGCTGCTGGAGCAACTTCAGAAGAAGATTATGCTACGAGGGAACCTGTGTACTCAGTTGCAGAAAGGGCTGGGTTTTGGGGTTTTTTTTACCATGCTGAAAAGGTAGGTTTAGCACGCTTAGTGTTCCACAAAACTGGTAGCCCCAGTGGCTCTGAAAATATTCGCAGCCTTTTGTCTAATGGCTGGAAGGTGCAAACAGTTTCAGTACAGGTTTCCAGGATCTTATAATTTTAACAAAAGCTGCTTTCCAGTGTGAATTTCCTAGGCTTGAGCTTAGCCCAGTATGACCTTTATTCTCCTGGAAAGTACAAACCATTGCTGTTTAGTTCTTGTGTGGGAAATTTTCAATTACTCTAAGCCATAAGCTGCTATACCCAACTCCAGGATCACACATGTGCACATGGACACATCAACAGCAGAAATAGTTCGACTTCTGGACAAAGTTATTTTTTCTACAGGGATTAAACAGTCTTTTAAAAAATCAATTTTGCAAGGAAAAAAGAAGTATTCTTTCCACTGGGGAAATAAGAAGGGAAGCATTTTGCTTGCAACCCAAACACTTGGGGTTTGATCCAAAATCAAACTGTTTCCACTTGGTGAAATGAGTGGAAGTCTTCAGCTGGGGTCAATTTGTCATGAACGTGTCTGAAATGCAGTTTAAGGCACATCCTGTTTCATTCTCTCCCAGATGCATCTCTGTGGGTGAAGTCTGCCCACTTGGCGCGATGCGTCACGTTGGCTGGTGTGTCGTGAGAGCTGAAATGCTCTGTGGGAGACAGTGCTGGGCCTGGTGGGGGGTGAGCTGGGATCTGGCAGCTTGAGGTGACTGGGTTGAACAGCGAGATGAATCAAAAATATAAAATCTACAAGTGTGGAATTGAAATTTAACTCTAAGGGTAGCATCTTGTAAGAAACAGTGTTTTCCTGGGATGAATGGCCAGACCATTCTCTAGCCCGGTTTAGTATCTGAACAAAGTCAAGCAGCTCATGTGGAGAAATGTAGCAAACTCTTCCGTGAAATGAGCTGTTGTCCCAGGGTCCAGGCCCTCATTTGAGAGGCAGACATCCAAGCTTCAAGCTCCTCTACCACAGAAGCTTCTCCCTTTGACCCTGACTACAGAGTACCCTTGTTCAACAGCATACGTGCCTCTTAATTGCTGTCGGAAAGCCACAGCCCCATCGGTGCCTTCACTGTCCTCTATTCCAATCTTTGGTCTCTGCAGTTTCTGATGTCAAGGTGCCAATGCTTCCCTCACATAAACGTACGGACATCACCATCTTCAAGCCCTTCATGGATCTGGACACTCAGCCAGTCCTTTTCATTCCCGACGTTCACTTTGCAAATCTTCAGCGTGGTGCTCATGTAAGTAAAGCTCCTGGGTGTGGGGATGAGGAGGGCTGTGGGATGGAAAGCCTGTGTTTGCGGAAAGCCTGGGATGCTGCGTGTACATATATATGCTAGATGCTGCACTGATGCTGTAAACAAGTACAGGCTGAGTCTCATGTGAGCAAGAAGCGTTGTTCCTAGTCACGCTGGCTGGAGTTAACTGGGGGTGTTTTATTCATAACGTATTTGCCTATGAACCTGAAATGACGTTTCCAAAACGTCTCCAGCTGAGAGTTCACTGAATGAACTGTAGGTTGGTTTTTTGGTGTGTTTTTTCTCTCTTATAAAAATCTGTCAAGTTCCTGGTTGCACTGCTGTAGACCTTGGGCTCCTCCAGCCACTGCTGCAGGGTGAAGAGCTGTTTGGTGGAACTGGCAGGTCCATTGGCTCTGTGATCCGCTGCCAGAGTGCCCTGCCTCGGCGTTCCTGGAAAGTCTCAGCTGACAGGAAGCCGGAAGAGAAAAAATTAGAGTGCAACCAAGTTTCAAAACCTTGGAGCTTTCCTGTGCTGGGAGTTCTGGCATGCTCTAGCAGAACCTAAACCTTACTTTTTAAGAGCATTGCCCAAGATTCCTAAGAGAAGTGGAGAATAAACTTGTATCAGTAAGGCTGAGTTTTCTGCTTTTTTTTTCCTACGAAGGTTCTGGTGCTGATCTCTGTCAGAAGACTCTATGCTAGTCCAGATAGAAAGCTGGTTACCTCTTGTATATTCCTGTCTCCCTTGTTTGAGATCATTTACCTCTTTTCATAAAAAGAAATTAAAGAAGGTGCCGTACTGGTTTTTGGAAGACTGAGCCCAAGTGTCATTTGATACAGGGTTGAAAGATAATAAGAAATGTATTCTAGTTCTGGATCAAATTTTCACAACCCTAAACACAAGTATTATTTGTGTATTAAAATGAAGGCCAGTGCTTGTTTCTTGGACCACAGAATCTTGCTTCTAGTAGTGTAGTTGTGGCTGGTTCCCCCGTTGTCAGCCTCACTTACCCCTGTGTCCTGTACTGACGTGTTTACGAGTGAGTTGGGTTGGTGAAGCACCTGCCTGTCCTTTGCAGCTCCCGCCATGGGCTCAGGGGTTTCCTCTCCTTTAACTTGATGCTGTTGGATCTGCCTGTGCCGGGTGCAGCAGGATTGTTGTTCCATGCCAGTGACTCTTGAATGCAAACAAAGCTTTTGCTAAGTCGCTATGAACAGGTGGCACTTAGAGGGATGGGGAGAGCATTGCTGGCAAGACCGTGTTACACCAACTAATGGGCCTGTCCTGTTGCAAGTTTCTGTAGCGTTCAGAGCCGTTTGTAGTGTTTTCAGAGATCTGAGTACCACAGAAGGTCCTCACTAGCTAGCTAATTCAGTGTATGTGTTTCTGTGTGTCAAAAAAATCTCCCCTTTTGTTTTAACAGGTCCTTCCTGTCGCTTCAGAAGAGTTAGAGGGTGAAAGGTAAGAGCTGTGCTACTTCAGCCTACCGAAGTCTTGCCCCTGGACAGAGGAGGAAGTCCCTGTAATTGCACTGCTGCTAACTTTTTGCCCTGTCAATGACAGCTCCAACCTGAAGAGAGGAGCCTATATCGGTGAAGAGGACTTTATTGCTACTCCGAATAAAATGGCCAGAATAGAAGAGCCAAAAAGAGGTATTTTCTTCTTTCAGAGACTGAATTATTGAAGGACTTGTCCATCTCGATAGAAAGATATATTTGAGTTTAAGGAACTGTTTTAAGTGATTTTACAGTAGGCTTTGTCCTGATTTTTCTGGCTTTCAGTAGTAATAGGAGTTCAGGATGTAGTTCAGCTCCACAAATCTTTTGCAGTGTCAGAATTTCTAGGTTTTTTTTCTGCTATCTCAGAGACTAATAGGCTCTGAACTTGTAAGGAAGGAGACTCAGAGGAGGTGAGCAGTTTACCAGTCTCCTTGGTGGATTGGGGGAAAGAATTTATCACCTAACCCACTACAAAATACTTTGGAATTTCTCTAGGACATTAAGCAATGAATGCCAAAAGCCTGGTTCTGGGTATAAAACTGTTTCATGTTTTATGATATCAGAGAACGGGCTGCTCACCACTGAGAGCCAAACTGAGAGAATCTTCTGCTTATTTGTAACCTGTCATCAACCTTTGCAATTTGATGCGAGATTGGATGTTGCTGTGGTATTGTGGAAGGAGATAAGAGGTCCCTTTGGAGGTGACATAGAGGTTTACCTGCCTGATGACAGTCATGTGTGGAAGGACCATGACAAAGCTTAAATAATTAAGAGGAGGATTAAACTTGTGATGTGGCGAAGGTTGAGTCTAGCAAGTCTGACCTTAATGGGCTGCACTTCTGTAGTCTGGCTAAACAAGTAAGAAAGGGTAGATTTTATAAAATGAAAATAGACTTTTTTTTGTGTTGTTTTTTTTTTCTTCTCGTCATATGCCATAAAGTGACATCCATGGGATACTCTCTCCTTTGCTGTAGTGTTATCTGACCTGTGCTGTAACTGGGAGTGCATGTGCTGTCCTTCATTTATGAAATCCACAGTCCTGCTTTTTTTTTTTAAACCTCTCTTTAGCAGAGGAAATCCATCAAGGTGCTGTGCTGTCCTGAGTTCACCTTGTTCAATTAGATAGGCCAGTAATTGTTCTGTGCTACAGGCGTGTCAAAGGTGTGGCTGATGAACCCCTGTAAACAATCCAGGCTGCAATACCCAGTCATTAGAAGATAGATTAAAGACAGCGAAGCTGTTAAAGTCCAAGCTTTCTTGCTCTCATGGCTTAGTCCTCAGCCTTAATGCAGTTTTTAATGAGGCTGATGTTGCATATGATGACTCCCTGCTTGCTTGAGAACACTAGGGATGCTTACCTAATTGGGTTCCTTTTTCTTTTGTTCCCTCCTAGCAGGAGACAAGCCTGCATTGTGTGTCAGCTGGGGTGGTATGAGCATGACTGAAATATGGCAAGGGGTAGGAAAAGAGATGAGACAGCGCATGAGGAGCAGAGGACTGTACAAATAAATTATTTAAAAATGAGGAGGTGGCTAGGATGGCTTTGCCTGCTGTGGTAACATCTGTGCGGTCATTTTATTGTGCAAAGTCTCATGGCAGATGACCTGTGAGAGAGCTTGCATTCCATCTTTCTGTGTTTCAAATGTAATCTTTTTTCAAATAGTAGAAAAAATAGCAAATAGAGACAAATGTGAAAGTATTTTGACAATAAAGTTGTTCCAGCGCACAGTATTTGTGTGCAGAAGTATGTTTTGAGCTAACCTAGCTATGCAGGTGAGGCAGTCTTCAGCATTTGAATGTACATATCCATATCTCGTCATGATATCCTCAATGTATATTATTCTGTACTTAGCCACTATCACATTACAGATTGTTTTCAAGGAGCAATTATGCAGTTGATTCCTCTCTCCAATTTGCTTTTCAGTGTTGCTGTACGTCCGGAAAGAGTCGGAGGAGGTCTTTGATGCTCTCATGTTAAAGACGCCGTCTCTGAAAGGTCTAATGGAAGCAGTAAGTAATCGGGCTGTTTTGTAGTTCTTTCTATCAGTTTGAGAAAAAAGTGTGTGCAGTCCCTGGCTGTCCAGTCCGTGTACACTGTACAGTAGGAGGAGCTAGACTCTCGATCACAGCTTGTGTCCACATGTTACTGCTCTCCTGGGTAAGAAACGCAAGGCTGATTTCCTTTCACTAGCATGGAAATTAATATGTAAGTAATGCTTTATTTCATTATTAAGGGACTTCAGGAAGCTTCCCTTTTGACTACTTGACACCTTACACCCAGAAGGCTGAGAAACACTTTACACCCAGACCCCACATTTGGGTGTAAGGTGTCTCTCAGCCTTCCTGGAAATCCAAGTGTGTCAGGATGGATGGATGGATACCTGAGATGGTCCCAAAATGCCAGATGCTGCTGGAGAGAGAGAGAAGCACCTTCAAGGCTGGCTTTTGTGCAGGCTCAGATTTGGCCAAGCTGCAGATGCAGCTGTGTAGGTCTTTTGCTTCTTTTGTCAAAAGAACAGTCAACAGATTCCCATGATGGATGTCCCTCTTATTGGAGAGGGCATTTTAATTAGAAAGTGGAGTGATTTCCAGCCTGTGTTCTGTGGCTTGGGTTTACTTCAGCCTTTTCAAAACCTTGTTTGGGGGCCTTCCCTCCTCCTTCATAACCTGCTTGTGAAGAGCTCCAAGCCCCAGCTTCTGAGTGTGCTTCAGGAGTTTTATGTATCTCTGCACATGTGCATGAAATTGCTCTCCAGTACTTGACTTCCAAAATAGCCTTCCCCTACCCCTGCTACTGCAGCGCCTTAAAGGAAATACAGGGCTTAACTCTGAGGAATGGTGTAATGTTTGGCACAAGCTCAAAACTGACGTTTCTGGCTGTCGCTTTCTGTGACTAATGCCTGGTTGATGCTCAAAGGACAGAGGCTTTGGGGCTTGTCGTGGTTTAACCCCAGCTGGTAACTAAGCACTGCACAGCCACTCGCTCACTCCTCCTCTCTGCACCCCACCTGCACCCCCCTGCCCTCCAGTGGGATGAGGAGGAGAGTCAGAAAAAAAAAAAAGTAAGAACTCCTCGGTTGGGATAAGAACAATATAATAATAATTGTAATGGAAAGGAATATAACAACAACAAAACAAAAGAGTGAAATAAAACTCAAAAGTACAAGTGACGCACGGTGCAATTGCTCTCTAGCCACTGGCCAATGCCCAAGCAGTGATCCACCTCTTCTAGTCAACTCCCCCCAGTTTATATACTGGCTGTGATGCCCTGTGGTGTGGAATATCCCTCTGGCTAGTTCGGGTCAGCTCTCTGGACCATGCTCCCTCCCAGCTTCTTGTTTGTCTCCTCGCTGGCAGAGCTTGGGAAAGCCCTTGACTTGGGATGAGCAGTACTTAGCAACAGCTAAAACATCAGTGTGTTATCAACATCCTTCTCACACTAAATCCAAACCACAGCACTGTACCAGCTACTGGGAAGAAAATTAACTCTGTCCCAGCCAAGACCAGGACAGGGCTGCACAGCCGGGTCTTGCCAATAGTTTTAGGACTCGGCGGTGGTTCTGTAACCTGAAGCTCACTCCTGACTGTGGAGTTTTGCTTTAGAGGACAGACTGGAGCTGTGGGTTAGTGGGGAAGGGGATTTAAGGCTGTGAAGTCCTCCCTTACCCATTGGTCCTGAAGTGAGCTTTGACTTCCTAAAGCAGGGGAGCAAAGGCTCACAACTGTAGCTTGGAGGAAACCCCCTGTGCTTTTGCATTCTGAAATGGCCTGTTGGTTTGGTGCCTTCTGTCAGTGTGACTGAGCAATTTGCTGAAGTAAACCAGGATTGGGCTGCTGACCTCATGACTTTCTGGAGGTTTGTACAGTGAAGTGTTATGGTTGGAGGCAGTGGTTGCACACTGAGGTCACTCTGCTGGGTAAGGGGGTCATTTCTGATCAGCTCGTGTCCTTAGCAGCAGAGGTCTTGGCTCTGTTGCTATTTTCTTCATGCCCCAGCCGCTGTGATGGCTGTTTTCACCTGATCCCTTTGACACTTAATTTAAAAATGGGTTTTGATATGCTAAGTGAACAGAGAGCCAAGAGAGGAGGAGAAGCAGAATGCGGGGTGTTTTTTTTTTTTCATGTGTGGAGTTGTGCAGGGTGGGGGCAGGGGCTTGCTATGTGGGAAGTCAGTGGCTAGGTTTAGAACACGATCAAATATTTTGCACAGAAGATGGCAAATTACAGAGGAGGTTTTTCTCATCTGTAGCCTTATGCTAGAGTTCAGGATTTAGTATTGACTTCATGGAGCAGAGCAGTTGTTCTCACCTGCAGACCTTTTTTTTGTTGTGTTTCTTTCTGTGAAATAGTGAGTCAGAGGCAGTACCAGCAGTCTCCTTGATTCACCAGTGCTTGCTTTCTGTTGTTTCAGATATCTGACAAGTATGATGTTCCTTTCGATAAAATCGGAAAAATCTTCAAAAAATGTAAAAAAGGGTGAGTATGCAGCAATTGCCCGAAAATGAGCTCCTTTTTTTTTCCCCCAAACTGTAGACACAACTGCTTTAGAATTCCTCTGTGCGCTGCACAGATGCAAATGCCGTTTGCAGATGTGCGTGTGCACACAACAGGCTGGTCCTATTCCAGTGTCATTCATAGAGCAGAAGACCAGAAGGGTCCTATAAGAATATGTAGTCTCATCCTTGGTAAATATAAGTCACAGGACCTCCCTAAGTTAATTGTTGTTTGAATCATGTCAGAGGAAGAAGAGTTCAGTTTGTTTAAAGACTCCCAGTGACGAAGAACCTACTTTAACCCCTGTTAAATTGTCCCAGTGGTTAGCTGTACTCACCATGTCTACATTTAGCTACAATTACTAAACGTGGTTTTCTTTTTCCTGCTGAACTGAAGAGAGCTTTATTTGTAAAGTACTCGTTCCCCACAGAGGCCATGATTTGTGGTCCTTTGATTTTGTAATGTAAATAGTCGAGTTCCTGAGCATGTCCACTTTTGATTTTCCTTTTAATACCTTGGTAATTTTTTTGTTGTTTTCTCTAAAGTCACTTCAGTGTCTTTGCCCCTTCCCCAAAGCCCCTCTGGCTGGAAAAATACATCCTTTAATCACCTTTGAAATGTAGTTTTAAAGCTTGTGCTTTCATAGCAGAATTAACCCACTAGAATAACTGGAAAAAAAATCGAATTGATGACTAAACTACTGCTAAGGACAACTTTGTGTGTGTGTGCGCACACAGACAAACAGGTGTTTGACTGTTCCAGCAGTTGAGGTGGTCAGGCATCAGCTCTTTCTTCCCTTCAAGCTCTGTAGGGCTTTGGGCTGTTTGTTTATAGCTGCCAAACAAACCAATTCAGAGCCCCAAGCTTGCCCAAGTTGCAGATTCAGAAGGATTCCAGTATAAGTTGGGGAATGACTTATTAGAGAGTAGTGTAGGGGAAAGGGACCTGGGAGTCTTGGTGGACAGCAGGATGACCATGAGCCAGCACTGTGCCCTTGTGGCCAGGAAGGCCAATGGCATCCTGGGGTGTATTAGAAGGGGGGTGGTTAGTAGGTCGAGAGAGGTTCTCCTTCCCCTCTACTCTGCCCTGGTGAGACCCCATCTGGAATATTGTGTCCAGTTCTGGGCCCCTCAGTTCAAGAAAGACAGGGAAGTGCTGGAGAGAGTCCAGCACAGGGCAACTAGGATGATTAAGGGAGTGGAGCATCTCCCTTATGAGAAAAGACTGAAGGAGCTGGGGCTCTTTAGTTTGGAGGAGACTGAGGGGTGACCTCATTAATGTTTACAAATATATCAAGGGTGAGTGTCACAGGGATGGAGCCAGGCTCTTCTCGGTGACAGCCAATGATAGGACAAGGGGTAATGGGCTGAAAGTGGAACATAAGAGGTTCCGCTTAAACTCGAGAAGAAACTTCTTCTCAGTGAGGGTGACGGAGCCCTGGAACAGGCTGCCCAGAGAGGTTGTGGAGTCTCCTTCTCTGGAGACATTCAAGACCCGCCTGGACACGTTCCTGTGTGGCATAGTCTAGGCATTCCTGCTCTGGCAGGGGGATTGGACTTGATGATCTTTCGAGGTCCCTTCCAATCCCTAACATTCTATGATTCTATGATTTCTACCAGTTCCAAGATCTCCCTCCCTCCCTGGTCCAGGAGCAAAGGCTTAACCCTTTTGTTCAGATCCTAGAAGTACGGCTGCAAACCTTGGGGGCAGGTTTGGGTAAGAACCGCTAGATCTACTGTGGGAAGCAATGGGTCGGAAATAGGTGAGCAGAGACCTTGCGTTACCTCCACTCAGTCCAGGCTCTGTGAGGCTTGAGGGTACCATTCCTGTCTTTGGCGTTTAGAACTGTAATATTTCCTTGACTTACTATTTTTCCAGAATTCTGGTCAACATGGACGATAACATTGTGAAACACTATTCTAACGAAGACACCTTCCAGCTGCAGATTGAAGAAGTTGGAGGATCTTACAAGCTCACTCTCACTGAGATCTAAGCTAACTGATTTCGAACAGAGGTCTCAAGTGAACGGTTTTTTCCATAATTTAAGATGTTGGGCAAAACACTAATCACCTTCTCCAGAAGAAATCCAGGTGTTGACTTGTTCTGGGGAGCAGAGCAGTGTTTTGGCTTAATACATTTGTGTTCCTGTTCTTTCCAAAGAACACTGTAACGCTCATGACCTTATTTGCACTTGAAATGAGCAAGCAAAGATCAATGATTAAATAGAGAACATGTGTAAAACACTAGTAAACACGGGAGGGGAAAACTCCTGGAAGGTGGCCTTTTAGAGTGGTGATATCTTATTTATCTATTCAATATCCGTGTTTGAGCCCGTTAACAGCTAATACCATTTTATTGGACTGTTTTCTGCTAGGTAGAGCTGCAAAACTACTAGTTGATACTAGTAGGAATTGCATGCAGGTTGGAGAAAAGTCTTTATAATGTTTACTCTTGAACAGGGCAGACTGTTGAAATCACTCATGTCATTTGGGGGGGAATGTAAAACTGCCTTGCTTATGAAGAACTCGCCTTAGTAACTGTGTGAACTCTCATCAGATGAAGCTACATTGTATATAAGTGCAATATATTTTTGAAGGTTTGTAAATGTGTACATACAAGTGATATATAATATATATAAAATACGGTGTTCTGTATATACCGTGAATATATGCAATGAAGCCCATCTAAAAGGATGCCATATACAGAGAAAACAGGTATTTAACATAGCTATTTAAAAATGGACGAAACCTAAACATGCACCAAAGGTGAGCACATGTTTTTACGTTCAAAGAAGGTACAAGAGACCTGCTTGTTGAACATGGATCTTCCTGTGTGGAAGGAAAAAGGCACCAGCTCCCTCCTAAACCGCCCTGCACAGCTGGGTGACGGCAGGCCTGGCTTCCTTGGGACCTACCAGTTTGAACCCCGGAATGACTGAGTTCTGCTGCCCTGGGAGGTGATTTGGGCCAAGTCTGAGAGCTGGGTCCCCAGAGGAGCTGAGCAAATGCAGTTTATTTGAAATCTTACTTCTGGGGGTCAGGAAGAAGGTCTCTTGGAGGGTGGATTTTTTCCTGTAGCAATCTACTTCAGGCTCAGCTGAACACTGCTCGGGCTGGATGAAGCCATGGGTCAGAGCCAGCTTGCGAGGTCCTAGGATGTTGACAACTGGAAGTGCACAGGCAAGGCTTTTTAGAGAGGAGGGTGGCATCCTGGTGCAGGAGGCTGAGTATTAGGGGTGCAAGTAGGTTACGTGTTCCTGGCGTGTGTACATCGATGGGCACTGACCCGCTGCCAAGGTGGAGAGACCAAACGGGCAGCTGGTAGCAGGTGTCCTGAGCCTATGCCCAGCTGGGAGTGCCAAACACCTCCAAAAAATACTGCTCTGCAGTAGATTTGTACAGTATTTACTCATCATGTGCATGTGCTTATGAAGGAAATGCACCCTCTGGTTAGTAGCAAGTGAGAGAGGAACATTTAAACAGCAGCACGTGACTCTAAGGCAAAAACCTGAACTACAGGGTGAGCAGATGAGCATGAGTACCAGGTCCAGTGTCACGTAGTGCTTTTGTTAAGGATCTGGATAATGAAAGAGAAGTTTTTATAATATTTTCAGACAGCACAAAGCTGGGAAGAGCTGCGTGTGCCTCACCTAGGACATGAAGGTCATTCTGGATAGGCTGGAGAAATAGCCTGGACAAGTAGGATACAATTCTACTTAACAGTTAACAGTTCTACTTAATGGTTAACAAATCGTAACTGAATATTGTTCAGCTGTGTCCTGCTGCTGTTTGGAAGAGGGAAGCAAATGCCATGTTGAGCTGATGGCCTGCAAGAAATGGGAGACCTGCCTTTTGCTCTACTTGGCATTGCTGAGGGGTCTGCTGGGGTGCTGTGCCCTGCGCTGAACCCGGCCCTCCCAGCAGAGCACAGTCCTTTCGGATGTCCCAGAGGCCACACCACCCGGTCCTTCGGCCAGAGCTCATGATTTCTGAGGAGGAAGGGCTGGATGAGTTGCCCAGTGAGGGGTCATCTTCGAAAGGGAGGGTTGAGGGGAGCAGCCTCCCAGCAACGTGGGGGCGTTCTTGCGGTTCATCGCAAGCGCGAGAAGCAGTGGGTGTAAATTGCAGGAATTTGGGTTGGGTATTTTAGACAGTTTTCTCTAGTGAGAAGAGCAGGTTGCCCAGGAAGGCAGTGGAGTTCAGCATTGGAGGCCTTCAGAGCCAGGCTGGGCAAAGGTGTCCCCGGACTGTTACAGGTCTAGTCAATTCTCTCTTGGTGCTGAGACTAGTGACCACTTGAAGTCCTTCCCTGCTGTATTTTTTTTTAGTGAATTATATGAAATACTATATTTTGGGATTTGTGTTTGGACTAATCCTGAGCTGGTTTATAGACTGCTCCATTCCCTGATCCTTCCTCCTCCTCTGTTGATGGGCAGCATAGATGCTTGCCGATGCCCTGGGCACCACGTGCTCCCTTCTTCACTCTGTGGCTGGAGTCAAGCAAACTCTGCGTGGATGCATCCATAACTGTGGGCGTGTGGATGGAGCCCGTGGGCTCGAAGCCGAAGGAGAGAAGCAGGCGCATGGCACGGTGCTGGAGACACTTGGCCAACACGTGCCACCCTGTACCGGAATCCACCACCTGCAGAGCAGCCACAGGACTCGTATACGGCCAACACCAACCCGCCACTTGGGCTTCCTTTCATCAGTCATGGGAATAATGTTACTATAGCAAGGGAATTTTTTTTTAAAAAAAACCAAGCCTGATATAGAGAATGCATATATATATTTACACATTTTTATTGAAAATGGAAGTTTTATTACAGAAACTCAGTCTAGGGTCAGGGAAAGTAGATTTAGAGTCTCCATAGAGGTAAGATTGATATGAACGTTAATTCTTTTTACTGCTTAATGAAGTATGTGAACTAAGCCTGACGATTGTTTTCCACTATAAGATATTCTGGGACACGGGTCTTGTAACAGTAGCAGCAACGTCATATATGTTTTATGAAACTGATTTTTTGTTTTGCCTGCTGTTTTTTAATGGAAAATGTATTTTAAACCAAGCTATTAAATTTTATATGTTCATTTCTAATGCGGAGTCTTTTATATCGTAAACACATCTGCTCTTACCCCTTTATTTTTCCTTTGACAGGGGATCTATGAAATGAAACCCCAGTGATCATTTCCTCCTTTGAGGAAGAGCATAATCCCAATGCCAGTCTTTGTGTTATTCCCACCTAAGACACAATTATTAGCCCCATTCTCATTCTCTGCTTGATTTCAGCTGACCTCATTCATTTTATCAGTGTCGGGGAGCGGCGTAGCATTTGAGTCCTGTAGGACCCTTTCCTCTGGCAGCAAAACAAAACTGACCAGCCATGGGTGAGCTGAGCGGTGTAGTGGGTCGGGTGATGCCTGATGGTCTCTAATGGAGGTTGAGCAAAAAGCACGGGGGGCGTTCCCAGTGCAGCAGCAGAGGGGGCCTCCCACGGCTGCACGTAGGGAGAGGAGGTCTGTGGGCTCACAGCAGTGCTGGGTCCAAGGTGCTTCATGTGAAATTGCCAGCCTGGGATCGCTGTGGGTGTCTTTCCAAGAGGAGCTGGGCATAACTCGCACTGGGCTGTGCTGGTGACCAGTGGTGAAGCTGCAGGCGCTGACTTTTCTGATGAAAACACTCGGCTGAATTTCATGCTAATTCTCCAGAATAGTCCTAATGCCACTGCTGCTCTAGTGCCTGGAGAGGTGTTCACCTCCTCTTTTTCACCGTCAGAAAGTGTCTCTACCAGCTTTTGGTTTAGCTGGCTCTCCAGCCCCTGCAGCAGTGGTAGCAGGGGTGCTGCCCCAGAGTAGCTTCTGCCCCACCACCTTCCCAGGTGCTGAGCTTGCATTGGCGTGCCTGGGGCTTGGTGGGGAGCAGCGTGGGTGGCAAAAGATTTCTGGGCTAGAAGAAGGCTGGTAATACTATTCATTTATAGTTCTTGTACAGGCCCTGCTCGCAGAGTTTGTGTCCCAGATGTAGAAAGACACTGCAGGACTTCGCCTGACGAGTCATGGTGTGCCCTGGGTGATGTGAATATTCTGGGGGATGCTGAGTGCCATCTGCACCTGCATCAGTGCTTGCTGAAAGGCTGAGCAAGGTTTAGCCCCCCGTAGGGTTGTTTTGCAGCACAGTGGCCACCTCGCAGCAAACCTCAGCATGAGGCTGAATCAGCTGTGAGATAACCTGCTGCCCCCTCTGCTCCGGGTGTGCGACAGCTTTGTCTTCCCAAACCTTTACGTAGTGTGCATGTGTGTGCCTGTGCCAGCCCTCTCCTCTTCCTCCTGCCAGCCTGTGTGCCCTTTCCTGTTCAAATGAATTTAAAGAAAGTGGAGTTTTAAGAAGGTCTCACCTGCAGCAAGGTGTCGGTGAATGAAAGTTGAGCTCCCGAAGATCATGGAATGTTTTAGGGATTGGAAAGGGCCTCTAGAGATCATCTAGTCCAAACCCCGTCTGCCAGAGCAGGATCCCCTGGGGCAGCCACACAGGAACGCATCCAGGCAGGTTTTGAAAGTCTCCAGAGAAGGAGACTCCACAACCTCTCTGGGCAGCCTGTGCCAGTGCTCTGTCACCCTCACAGTAAAGAAGTTTCTCCTCATGTTGAGATGGAACTTCCTGTGTTCTAACTTAAACCCATTATTTCTTGTTCTTAAACCCATTATTCCTTGTTCTATTGCTGGGCTCCAGTGAAAAGAAATTGTCTCCTTCCTGTTGACACCCACCCCTCAGATATTTCTATACGTTAATAAGGTCCCCTCTCAGCCATCTCCTTTCATGCCTAAACAGCCCCAGTTCTCTCAGCCTCTCTTCACAGGAGAGATGTTCAAGTCCCTTAATCATCCTCGTAGCTCAGCATTGAACTCCCAAGCCAGACAGCCTTGCAGGGAAGATCCATGCTGCTTCCCTGGAATGTGACTCAGGGCTCTACTATCACAAACATTTAGTTAAGATTTTAACATCTAATCTCTTTTAATGTGGGAGAGCGGAATTTTGTCTATCAGTTGCAAAGAGTGGATTTTTTTCTCGAGGCTTTGCAAGAGCATAGGTCTTACATGTTTGGTTTGTTTCTTATTTGAGATGATTTATTTTTATGATTAATTCAGTAAATATTAGGTACTATTTATTTGACACCTTAACTAGATGAATTGGTGTAATGAAAAAATACAAGCTCTTATAACATGTTTTGCTATTTGTCTTTGAAGTACACTACATACACCACCAATGCTTTTTGCTGGGTCCATTTGCATAGTTCAAAATATCCAAGAAGAGGTACTTTGGCTTTTCTTGTCTTCTTGGCTGGTTTCAGTAGCTGCTGTGGCCAGGGTGTTTGTGGGGTTTCGGTGTGCATCTGGCAGCTTCTTGTTTGTGCAGGGCAATGCTCCATTAACCCATTGATCTGTTTGCCTGCGCACACAGCTTGTGGATGGACAGCACGCCTGCTGGCTTAAGCGTTATTTGTTTTGCCATCTCTCCAGCACCCACATCCCGTGGGCTGCATATGCGTGCACAAATAGGAGCTGGTGACCTGTGTCAGTGGTATTGAACTTGCATGTTCCTGCCGCAGCGCAGGCATCCTGAGCCTGATGGTGACCTGCAGGTTGGTCACCTCTGTTGTGGTTTGATGGGTGGGAAGCACGCACCGGGCAGAGGAAAGATGCAGCAGTTCTGAGGAGTGTGAACATGGTGGAAAAGTTTGTCAACAGCCGGCTGAACATGAGCCAGCAGTGTGCCCGGGTGGCCAAGAAGGCCAACGGCATCCTGGTCTGTATCAGGAATAGTGTGGCCAGCGGGACCGGGGAAGGAATTGTCCTCCTGTACTCGGCACTGGTGAGGCCCCACCTCGAAGCCTGTGTTCGGCTTTGGGCTCCTCACTATAAGAAAGACATGAAGGTGCTGGAGCCTATCCAGAGAAGGGCGACCATGCTCGTGAAGGGTCTAGAGACCAAGTCTTATGAGGAGCAGCTGAGAGAATTGGGATCATTTATCCTGCAGAAAAGGAGGCTGAGGGGAGACCTTATTGCTCTCCACATCTACCTGAAAAGAGGTTGCACTGAGATGGGGGTAGGTGTCCTCTCACAAGTAACAAGTGACAGGACAAAGGGAAATGGCCTCAAGTTGCTTCAGTAAAGGTTTAGTTGTTGGATATTAGGATAAAATTCTTCACCAGAAAGGTTGTGAAGCATTGGAACAGACTACCCGGGGAAGTGTTGGAGTCACCAGCCTGTGAGGTATTTAAAAGACATGTAGATGTGGTGCTTAGGGATGTGGTTTGGTGGACCTTGCATTGCTAGGTTAGTGGTTGGGCTAGGTGATTTTAAGGTCTTTTCCAACCTAAACAATTCTATGATTCTACCTCTTGGTGGTTTGATGCCTGGAGGCGGGGACAACCCTGGGGTCAGGGTTCAATGGCAGTGAGGGGTGATGGACCGTAATGTGTGGGTGGCTACTGACACCGGGTTGGAAAAGACAGTGTAAATTGGAGCAAAATCTGGAGTGGCAGCAAAGTGGTGGAGGGAAAGGCAAGCAAATAAGTCTGTGGTTCCCCAGCATCAGGGAGATAAAGTGCCGTGGTTCCTCAGTGCATGGTGGGTGAAGGGGGCTGGATGGAGCCCTGGCAAGGAAAGAGCTGGCCCTGCCAGCTGCACATGCAGTTTCTGGGCTGGATGGCTTGAAGTGAAGAGGGCACAGCCCTGCCACCACTGCTGGGCAGCCCAGCCTGCTTTGAACCAACCCGCTCACCCTGGCCATCGGCACGAGCCCAGGCAGAGCCTGGTCCCCTGCCTGGAGACGTGTGCTGGCTGGAGCGGCCTGCTGTCGTGGGTACCGCTCTGTGGAGCGATGCTCAGCCCTCCCCAGAAGGGTCATGGGAGCCTGAGAACAAGGGTGCTTGGTTTGATGCTGCTTTTAATTCTATCCTGATAAGGCTTGCCTGATTTTTTTTTCCTTAAAGTAAATAATTATATGAGCTTTGCAAATATTAGTAAGTAAATAAAGTAAAAATGATCACTCCGTGGCCAGATCTGCAGATTGTATCTGCACAGTCTCTGCTCCGTGACTGTTCTTGCTTGAAATGCTTTGCTTTGAGCCTGCCAGCCAGCACTGGTCAAGGGCTTTTGGGGGGACAGCAGTGCTGAGTCCCCCGTCTCGTGTGTGTTTGAGCCCTAAACCAGCCCTTGCTCGTCTGCTTGCCTCTGCTCTGCATGCTTAAAAACAAGCCTGGGCTGCAGGCAAGAAGCTGGTTGAGACCTGCCAGTACCAAGCCCTCAGTTAGGAAAATGCATGAGACAAAAGGAGACATTTTACAACATCAGCAATGACAAGCTACAAAAAAATAATAATCTGTTGCTGCTGACATCACTCCTTGCCGTGCCATGTGGCCGTTCCCAAAGGAGCTGGCACCTCATGGTAGTTCTGTCTGGAGCTTTGCCTGGGAGCAGACCTCCTCCCTGGCAGGGGCTGAGCCATGCCCATGGGAATGCCATGTGCCTGGGGGCTTCCCAGAGCTCAGCAGGAGCAATAATTTCAGTGAGAGAAGGATCCAAATCCACTCAATCTCTGCGGAGACACAGCTTGTCCCTACTGAAGCCGAGGACTGTGATGCTGCCTCATCCATGGTCAACAGCACCCTCAGGATCCCATGCTGATCCCATTGCTTTTTCCAAGGAAATTTTGAGCCCTTCTCCAGGACTGCACAGGATATTTGGAAGAAGGCTATTGTGGTTTAACTCCAGCCAGCAACTAAGCCCCACACAGTCCTTCATTCACTCCCCATCGGCGGGATGGGGGAAAGAATCAGAAACGTAAAAGTGAAAAAACTCATGGGTTGAGATAAACTGATAAACTCAGTTTAACAGCTAGAGAAAAAGCCATTCACAGAAGCAAAGCAAACCAAGGAGTTTACTACAGAATCATAGAATGGCTTGAGTTGGAAGAGACCTTAAAGATCATCTAGTTACAACCCCCCAGCCATGGGCAGGGACACCTCCCTTAAAGCCCCATCCATCCTGGTCTTGAACACTTTCAGATATGAGGCATCCACAAGTTCTTTGGGAAACCTGTTCCAGTGTCTCACCAACTTCACCACCTCCCATGGTCAGGCAGATGTTCAGCCATCTCCAGGAAAGCAGGGCTCCATCACACGTAACGGTGACTTGGGAAAACAAATGTCATCACTCTAAATGTCCCCCCCCCCTTCCTTCTTTACCCGGCTTTACATGCTGAGCACAACATCGCATGTTGTGGGATATCCCTTTGGTCAGTTTGGGGTCAGCTGTCCCAGCTGTGTCCCCTCTGAGCTTCTTGTGCACCTCCAGCCTCCTCGCTGGTGGGATGGGGTGAGGGGCAGAAAAGGCCTTGACTCTGTGTAAGCACTGCTCAGCAGTAACTAAAATATCCCCGTGTTAACGCTTTTCAGCACAAATCCAAACCATAGCACTATACCAGCTACTGTGACGAAAATTAACTACCTCAGCCAAAACCAGCACAATGCCTCAAGAGAAAGATAAATGAAGTTGGTTATGACCCTAAATCACCTCCCTTTTCTTTCTTTTTTTTTTTTTCCCCTTCAAGTCCATCTTCCAATTCCTAAATGCTTGGGGTTAACAATGCTCTTTAATGCCATCAAATTTGCAATATTTAATTTCTTGGCAGAATTTCCCCCTGTTGCTCTGTTTTGAAAACCCCCTCTCTCTGATCCTCAAGGTTTTCTTCACGCTGGCATTACATCTATCCATTATCCTGCTGTTATTTTGCTCCAAAGGTACACTTTGAGGCTTTTACGAAGCATATTTTGAGCTCCCTGACAACAGCACTCAGGCAGATGTAATACAGCATGACAGACCGTGTGAATGCCATAAAGTGCAGAGATAGCAGGTGGAAATCTGGCCACTGGGGGACCTGACTGGCTGCAGCAGTGCTGGGATTTCGTGCCCAGGTGAAAGGAGAAGGAGGACCTGGCCTGAGACTGATAGAGCTGGGGTAAAATAAGCTCTGAGTCAGGCAAGTCTGTCTTTGGCACTGAAATGAAAGCACAAACCTTCAGGTTAAGGTATTGAGGCAGGGTGTTCACAGCACAGCTTATTTTGGTCAGTCACTTGGCTTAGGTGAAAAGGAGGGTGGTGCTTGTGGAGCAGAAGGAGTTGTGGGCCAGGGCTCAGTTTGACCATGAAGTTGGGAATTACTGTGTGTGCGAGCAAGGTTTTCAGGGGGAAAGCAGCATTTCTTCCCAGTCTGTGGCCTTTCGCATCCAGCAGAACTGTAAATGTTCATCCTCAGGCTGTTCTCCAAAGAGTCACCTCATGGCTGAGGCTAGAAGGAACCTCTGGAGACCATCTGGTCCAACACCTCTGCTCAGCAAGGCCACTCAGAGACAGCTGCCCAGGACCGTGCCCAGATGGCTTCTGAATACCTCCAAGGATGGAGACAATGCAACCATGCTTGGCAACCTGTGCCAGTACTGTCACTCTCAGAGTGAAAATCTGTTTCCTGATGTTCAGAATCACAGAATTATTGAGGCTGGAAAACACCTCTGAGATCATCAAGTCCAGCCTATGACTCAACACCATCACATGGGCCAGACCACGGCACTAAGTGCCACATCCAGCCTCTCCTTAAGCACCTCCAGGGACGGTGACTCCACCACTTCCCTGGGCAGTGCATCCCAGTGCCTGAGCACCCTCTCCGTGAGGAAGTGCTTCCTCACATCCAACCTAAACCTGCCCTGACACAGTTTCAGGCCGTGCCCTCTCATCCCATCACTGGTTGCCTGGAGAAGAGCCCGACTCCCACCTGACTACAACTTCCCTTCAGGTAGTTGTAGAGAGTGATAAGGTCTCCCCTCCTCATGTGTTTCAGTTTGTGCCTCTTGTCTTTGTGAAGGTATGTGGTGAGTTTCCTGGAGGAAATGGTACCAAGAGATCAGAGAGATCAAGTGGTGATGTTGTTATAAGTATGAAAATTAAATGATACCTACTGGTACAAGGGTGTCTCAGAGAATGAGATGGTGAGAGCAGCTAGAACTGAGGCTTGAGCCTAAGCAGGGGATGAGACAAGAAAGGGGATGCACCCTTCCTCCCAGGTGAGACAGGAGACTTGAATGTGGGATGCAAGGAGAGGACCGGCAGCCAGACGGTGGTGCTGGGTATTGTGTCCAGATACTGTGCTCTGAGCACTGCAGCGTGATCCTATACATGTCCTGGCAGCCTCAGAGGCTCAGGTCCTGTGAAGCCCATCGGTACATCTTTACTGAGCCACAGCTGAGTGCCAGGCAACCCCATGCTGACACTGTGGAACTTAGCCATCTCCCAGTACACCCAACGATTTCCTGCTTCGATCACGGTGAGTTTTAACTACAGAAGGGATCCACATCACATGCATCACAGAAATTGCGAAATCAAGCTGTCCTGGAGGTGAGAAGATCCTGGATCTTAGGGTTTTGCTCTGGGCAAGTGTCTCACATTACTTTCCTCTCCCCTTTCCAGCTTTCCATTTCACAGGCTAAAACACTGAGTATTGAATGCTATGCAAATGAGTTTTAGTCGCACATGTAATTAAAACTAAGAAAGCTGGAGAAAGAAGAAATAGCAATCCCAGAGTCAAAACACTGTGAGCAACTGTTTCGAGAGGAGTAAGCTGTCAGGTGTTAAGTGGCGTATTTCATCACTGGGAGCACAAACACAGCCAGTGCCCTTCCTCCTGAGCAGCAGCCCAGCAGCACGAGGTGCCACCGAGCAGCAGGGAGGTCTCACTGTGCCTGGGAGTAGGAGGTTATTTCTAATAGAAAGCACAATCATATTTTACAGGGAAGGATAGATACCATGTGAAAGCTGAGGGACAGGAACCTGTAGTGGAGACACGGTGGCTGAAGCTCCTTCAGCTTGAAAGCCCTAGGAAAACATTGACTAGCAAAGCCCTGCAAGAGTTCAGCAGGGCAGGAGAGCATTAAGTATTTCAACTACTCATTAGAGGAAGAAAGTCAGACCTTGGGGATATTGGGAATGACAACTGATGTATGAAACGAGGATTTTTGGCATTACACAGTTGCCTGCCTCTCCCTGCTATCAGGTGTGTTGAAGGGACCTAAAGAGTCTAAATAATGCTCGAGGGTCACTTGTGGTTCCTGGCTGTAAGACTTGAGTGAGGTGACACCGCCCGAAGCGGGTGGCGCCTAGGCCAGCTCTGCTGGTGTATCCTGGTACCCACAGCACATGCCTGGGTGCTGCACCTCGCTCCCCACGGCTGCAGCTCACCCTGAGTGGATGAAAGTGGGGTGTGCAGATGGGGGGATCCCTGGACAACATCTGCATCCTGGAAGAGCTCCACAACACGTGGTGTTGGCTCATTTCTCTGCTCTGTTGGCACCATGGGAGGATGCCCAAGGGGAAAGAAATTTGATGTAAACAGTGTCGCTCGTACTTGGGAAGGCGAAATAGCAGAGCGATGAACCAGAAGAGCCTCAGCCCAGAATTAGAGCCCAAGTTTATTTTATATTACTTGTCTCATTATGTCTTCTCAACATCATGAAGCAGTGGAGGGGAAGTGCACACCCAAGGCTGACGTAAGGATTTACCCATGCTGTGAAAAAATGGGCACTCCTTGCCCTTTTTATGTAAACACTGTAAAACTAAGTGGGAAAGTGCCTTTGAAGGGGAGCATTAAGATCTCTGTTATGCAAGGGGACCAACAACAAGTAAGTCCAAACAAGCATCAGTTATGAGAAAAAGCATCAAGTCATATTCAGCAGCCCAGCCCAGCAGGATACTTTATCCAAGCAGCAAGTGGGGTCTGTTCTGCTTCTGAGCAAATGGGTGAAGGAGACTGAGTCATCTGTGACCAGCAACACTGCTTGGGAAGTATCACAAGAGCTAGAATTTCAGTCTTCCAGATGAACATAGGTGGCTTTTATTTATCAACTCTTAATGGAAAACATATTTGTCAGCAGTAAAATCCTGTACTGGATTGCTTCTGTTTAATATATACAGTTAGTTGCAAAGCACAGTGTTAATTCAGCATTATATGTATGAAGGGCACCCAGGGCATTTAACTATCAGTTGTATAATTGGAGTGCAAATGTTGTGGGGGGATATTACCCTTGCAAGCAATCCCATCCCCAGCTCCTGCCTTCCTTCCCTTTGGCTGCCATTAAGCAGGGATGTGCCCTTGTGCCTGGGTTTGCCATCCATCCCGCAGCATGCAGCTCTGCTCGGGCCCCCCAGCAGAAAGGTGGCATCAAAGAGGAACACAGAAACCCCAACATGTTTTTAAGAGCACCACTGCTTTGCCCTCCAAGCAGTGTTTGGGGAGGTGTCATATGAGCGCAGATGGAGACCCCACGACAAACAGCAGAGGCAGGAGTGGGAAAAGCACGGTCCCAGGAAACTGGAAGATGGTGATGCTGCAGCCAGAAACCACAGTGGATGGTGAGGAGTTTATTTATAAATATAACAGGCTAGCGATTGCATCTCAGTTCAGGTGTCAGTGCAGTGTGACAGCTAAGCTGTTGTAGGTGGGATTTTATACAGCAAAATTCATAGTGGTACTCAGATGTGTTTTCAGGCATTTATACTGTTTTAGGAAGCAGCAAGTGAAGCTGAATGTGCAGAGCAAGGGTAACTCAGCTTTTGCCTCATGCTTATCTGCTCCTGTAGACCCCGTGCACCTGCAAGCATCGAGGTGGGGAGGACCATGCTCCCACTGCACTGGTGATCCCACAGCCAGGTTCCTCACCCCTGGCTGGGAAACGACCAGTGGCAAACAGGGCTGAGCTTTGGTGTCTGTGAGGACATCCATGTGCAGGAGGGCAGCAGTAAAGGTGTATTTGGTGCCAATGTCAGTTGCTGAAGGTGGCTGTCTCATCTGTCCCCTTCTCCTCCACACGAGCTCTTGTGCTTACTTCTGTCTAAGAATGCCCTGGCTGGTCTCCTGCTCCTCCTCAGCCCCCTCGTCTGTCTTGTTTTCAGTGGTGGTCATTAACTGCAACCCAAGATAGTTATTTTTTTTATGTGGATGTTCCTTATTCTTAACGGTTTGCCAGGAGAGGACCAAGAATGGAGAGGGAGAAGCTCTTTTTGCAGGGCCGGGGAAGGAAAGGATGGGAGATGTACCCCCAGGGAGGAGAAGGGGAGGCAACAGGATGGACAATGTGGACCAGGGGCATGTGAGTGATTAATTCCCCAGGAAGCGCAGGGTCAGGAATCACCGCGAGGTGGAGGGATTAAAAATACAGATAAGGCACTAGCCTGGAAGTAAAATGCACACTTATTTTAAGGTCTGCTTAAAGATGTCACCCAAGAAACAGTAACCTTTCACTGGGCAACAAGGTCTGGGATGTCATGGCCCTTCCCAGGCACTCCCAGAAAGAGGTGGTTTGGGTTTTGAGGATGGTCAGCAGTGTGTTGTTATCAGACATGATGGGTGACAGCAGCCACACATATGAGCCATGCAGAAAGCCCCTGTGATACTAGCTGGGTAATCCAGAAGTGGTGTGAGGAATGGGAAAAAGCATCAGGATCTCAAACAAACCCCATTTGGTGTCAAAACAGATGACCTTTAGCGAGCTGCCAGCAGCAGCCACACAGGAAGACTGCATCGACCGTCTCTGCTGACCACACATGGACCTTGGCCAAGAGCCAGCAAAGAGACAGCTAAACACATATGCCCAGACAGCTGGACGCCTGCGATCAGTCAAGTCCCCCCACCCACACACAGACCTTGGGCTTGGCACCGCGCTGTGCTCGGTGCTGTACAAGTTCTCAGGTGCATATGGACAATGTCCTGGAGAAGATGGCAGTGCTGGTGCTGGAAGATCTTCTCTGACTGTGAGGACACCATCACCAACTCTGCGAAGCACTCCTACCTGTGGAAATCTGTGGTACCAGTCACCCCTGGCTCTGAGCATGAACAACATCTGATGGTCCAGAAGCCAGTTTCTGATCACACAGGACGTCTTCCCAGCATCCAAGTGATGCATGAAAACACTTCAGAGTTAATAAAATCTGAAAGGTGATTCAGGATGAAACACGCTTACACATAGGCCGGATACCTGCCCAAGCAAGTCGCGAGATGACCAAAAAAAGGGGAACATCTGTCAGCATTGCTAATGCTTGTGTGTCAGAAAATATACGTGGGTTTAGCTAACAGTAATACTGAGGTCAGGAGAACCTTGAAAACGATGAAGACATACACTTAAGCACAATAATAAATAAATAAGCTACATGTAATTTTTATTTTTGCAGGTACTTGAATCTATCTTCTGGTGCCACTAAAATAAGATCGGGGCATGAATAGCAGCAGTAGAAAAAAACAGATGGTGCACTTGAGAGAGCAGATGGTGCACTAGTGTGTCATACTTATTACTGTCACTTACTTTATTATTTCTATTATAGTGGATCTCTGGACAGTCCTCACCTGTAATCAGTATTTTGAATTTCATTTTTTAAATATGGCAAATTTTCTGTTTCACATGGAAAAAAAATCAAGTTAAGTAATGGTTTCTCTGTAGTACTGCCAGGTCCCAGGAAGCATTTGATGCAGTTGGTATTTTTTCAGGCAGAAACATGTTTTTGGGAGTGGAGGAAGAAAGAAATTGGCAGTGTGTGTTTATTCTATAAGGACCCCAGGTTCAAAAGAAAGTGGCAAGCAGTCTGTGTGGCTTTTCTCTCAAACTCCTTCCTTTTGCTGTGACCTGGCTGTTTCCTTACGCCGTGCTGGCTGCTCACCCGCTCCTTGGACGCTTACTCACATGCGGAAAGCTCAATCTGTGACTACCGAAAGATGCAGGCGAGGAATAAATTGACTTTCGACTCACGCCAGCTGGGGATGGCACGCAAGGACCGTGTTTTTTATCCTCCTTTCGGGCAAAAGGCTGCTGTGTCACAGCCTGTCCCTGCTAGCAGACACGTACGCAATTTGCCGGAGAGGGCTGGGGCTCCCGGCGCAGCGCGGCGGGGGGGGGGATTTGCTGCGCTCTTCCATAGCCCGCAGCTATAAATGAGATCTCCCCTTCAGCAGCCGGCCCACACGCAGCGGGACAGTGAGAGCGGGCGGGGACGACTGCACGTTTGCACCTCCTGTCCCGCTTAGGCTCTGTCTAACCCTGCGCTCGCCTCCGTCGGCACGTTGGGAACGTGTCCCCTCAGCTCCGCAGCACCACCGGGCACGGTGACAGGCACGGGAGCGGCCAAAGCCTGGACGGGCTGCACGGCTGCACTCGCTCGCTCATTAGGAAAGAGGCAATCCATCAAAACATTGCTCGCACAGACCCTCGCCGTCAGCTGGGGCCAAAGTCTGCGTAAAAGCCCCTGGATTTATCATCACTTCGGCATTCAGAAATTAATTCTAGCGAGAAATATTCCTTGTGGGTCTGCCTGTGTTTTTTTCTTCTCTTTTTCTTCCTCTTTTCTTCACACTTATCCCTTATACCTTTTTCCCTCCTCTACTCTTCACAGATATCCCATACATAACTATTCCCACTGAAGTTGGTGTGTTCATCCCCTGGGCTGAATCCCTTCGGTCCCACTCCTGCCCTGGGCTGCTGCAGCCATTTCCATCAGCTGGTGACAGAGACCACCTGGCAGAGATGCTCTGTTTGCTCCATGGTGTGAAGTTTCTCCTCGGGCTGCCACTATCAGACCAGCAAGCGTATTTTGGGGCAATTTGGGCTTGCAGCAGCAGTTCAAGTGCACAAAAGAGGAGGGAGAACGAATGTCGAGATGCATCCTGTACGTGCATTGCAGTCTTTCATTTCTTCCTATGCATCTTCCCATGTCCCTGTATGAGAGCTCTGATTGTAACTATCTATATTTATTTAATCGCGCCCCATTTGCCAGGCTATATGTGTTTGCTACAGTAGCCTGCTGCTGTATTCGCCCAGACCAGATGCTGCTGCCAAATTGCACTAACTCTAAAGCTGCAGCCCAGACAACTGCTTTGGTCTATTTTTAACTGTGAGTAAACATTAGGAAAACTGTCTGAGCCTGTAATATTGTTCCTCTAGCCTCTTTTGAATAGTTTCTTGTATAATTATCTACAAAAAGGGAAGAGGGGAGAGCTGTCTGTGTGCCCATTTGCTGTTTTCAATCTATTTAATATATTCCCTCCTACTCACACACAATGTTTGATTCTTTTCTTGTCTCACCAGCCGAAAGGATAAGATAACCCAAACGGACCTGGCTCAACTCTCTGCTGAAGGAACTTACATCTGCGCATCCCTACATCGGAACAAAGACATTGTCTATCTTTGACAAAGAAACTTTTCTCTGAAGTGTTTGCCAACAGTCTTGAGTTAATTAGGCCTTTATAAAACCAAATGGCACTTGGGGAGCTGGATCCAGATACTGGAGCAGCAGCACCATGGGGGGAGGAGGATGGGCAGGCAGGGCAGGCGCACCAGCACTCTGCAGCCACCTACATGGGTAGGGTCCTCTGAGCTCTTTGGAGTCTTGAAGATATCTGGACCCTGTTCCACGTTACTGGTTTCAGGCAGGAAACCATAGCCAGAGTGGATCATCCTGATGAGCATGCTCGTACGTCGCTTGGGAAGCTGCGCTGCTGGTTGAAACCCACAGGGGAGTTGGTGGGCACAGGCAGGAGCACAGAGAAGCAAGATAACACTAACAGCGTTAATATTCACCTTAGTGCAGGAAAGAGAAAGGGAGGAGAAGCTCTGAGTAGAGACGTGTGACATCATTTCTTTCAACTGGTCTTGCACCCATGCACTGTAGCAAGGACCCCAGTCCAGCAATTTCCACCTGGGCACTCAGAACACGTGAGCCTGTGGTATGTGATACGGGAACACATCCCCCTGGGAGTGGGGAGAAGCGATCCACTCTGCTTCCTTGCAACTGCTTCTTCCCTGGCGAAGTTGCTGTGCTGCCTTCAGATGCTATTACTCAATTAAAAAACCTGTGCTGTAAATGACTAAGGCAGTGCGTGTAAGCGCTTTAAGCAGGAACTGCATGTGTTTCAACAAGCAGCAAAGAGACAAATATAACTGCTCCTCAACTACAGTAGGACTGAGGAAAATGCAAAATATAGAACAGGCGGTATTTTCCTAGATTTACAATTCCCGAAAGGTTTCCCTCAAAACGGGGCCACGGGAGTGTCTCTGGTCTTACATGGAACAGTGTGCGATTTACAGAAGGGGCACATACCCTGTGCCACAAGTGTGCCACCCCCCATCATGTTTTTTAGTAACCAACAGCACTTTTTCCCAAATTCATTTTGTTTCCCATCACACAGCTTGCTTCCCTTTGCAAACGTAACTCTTTAAAGTCAGGGCTGGTTTTGCAGTTTGGATAATCATTATTTGTCCTGTCGTAAGGCTCAGGGCCTCGTCACACAGACTACGGGCTCCAGCCCAGCAGGTACCACACAGACACGAACAGAAAGCTCCTCACAAACTAAGGACAACACGAGATGTCAAGCAGGACGCGACCACCCAGGTTGTGAGCCGCAGGCAGAAACAACGGCCCTGGGAACCCCGGGGGACCTCCCCAGATGAAGGGCTTGTAGCTGCACCGACTCATAGAATCACAGAATCATAAAGATTGGAAAGGACCCTAAGATCATCAAGTGCAACCTAGTGTGCCCTCGTGGCCAAGAAGGCCAATGGCATCCTGGGGTGTGTTAGAAGGGGAGTAGCAAGTAGATCGAGAGAGGTTCTCCTGCCTCTCTACTCTGCCCTGGTGAGGCCACATCTGGAATATTGTGTCCAGTTTCTGGGCCCCTCAGCTCAAGAGAGACAGGAACTGCTGGAGAGAGTCCAGCGCAGAGCCACAGAGATGATGAAGGGAGTGGAACATCTTCCTTATGAGGAAAGGCTGAAGGAGCTGAGTCTCTTTAGCTTGGAGAAGAGGAGGCTGAGGGGTGACTTCATTCGTGTTTATAAATATGCAAAGGGTGAATGTCAGGAGGACGGTGCCAGGCTCTTCTCAGTGATGTCCATTGACAGGACAAGGGGCAATATGTGCAAGCTGGAACATTAGAAAGAACTTTTTCACTGTGAGGGTGACAGAGCACTGGCACAGGCTGCCCAGGGAGGTTGCAGAGTTTCCTTCTCTGGAGACATTCAAAACTCACCTGGATGTGTTCCTGTGTGACCTACTGTAGGTGATCCTGCTCTGGCGGGTGGGGCTGGACTGGACGATCTTTCGAGCTGCCTTCCAACCCCTGACATTCTGTGATTCTTTGTGATACATCACCCTAACACTAAACCATCTCTTGAAGTGGCACATCCAGCCTTTTTTTAAACACGTCCAGGGATGGTGAGAAGGTAGTGGGAGGCCTAGCAACAGGGAAAAAAAAAAAAAAAATTAAATATGGAAGGCACTGGGCAGAGATGGAAAGAGATAATGGGAATGTCCTGACGGATGGGTCAGGGTGATCATTTTAACGGGGCGTTTGGGAAGTTGAAATACGTGAAATGTGCAGTAACGGAGAGTGAAGATGAGCGCAGCGTGGGGAAGGCCCATTCCAGTCTATGAGTCTGTGATTACACGGTTCTATGATCAGCTTCAGAAACTACGTGGACAGCCGGGAAAGACGGGGATTCAGAAAAGCTGTAACGGAAAAAAAGAGCCCCGCTGGTGAAGCCAAGTTAACAGAGGAAAGAGATGGAAGCCTCGGGTCAGTCCCTCCCATGTCCTCCGCCTCGGCAAGGAGGATGTCACGTCTTGAGAAAGCGAGGAAGGGACAAGTAGAAAGAATCCAGCAGGGGGGAAAAAAAACCCGCTTACGGCCGAGCTGCGTTTTGTTTCAGCCGGCAGCGAAGGCCGGGACCACGGACCCGCGGATCGCAGCCTCCCCATCCCCACTAACGACCCGCGTTATTTTTTTTTGGAGGGGGTCGGCGGGGTTATTCATGACGCCGGGCCCTCCAGGGGGTGCAGCGGGCAGAGCCGTGCCGCTGCCACTCGCCGCCGCCGGCGCCCGGCTGAAACGCGACGGAAAAACCGAAGAGCGTGGGGACCCGCCGGGGCGGGAGCAAGGGGGTACTCCCCCAAAATCCCGCCCGGGGCGGGGGGGGGGGGGGGCGCAGGGTGGGGGAGGCAGAAGTACCGGAGCGCGTGCGTGCCGTGCTGCACGCGCTGCGGGGAGGAACACGGGGGAGGGGGAGCCGCGCCCCCGCGCCGCGCCCCGCCACACCCCCGCGCGCGCGGGCATTCCCGGCCGCCGCCCCGCCTCCGCCCGACCTTTCCCCCAGTTTCCAGCGCGCGCTCCCCCCTCCCATCCCCCGGCCACGCCCCCCACCCCCCCCACCCCCCTGCCCTTCCCGCCCGCCGCCGGCGGGGCCGAACGTGCCCACGCGCCGCCCTTCCCGCCGGCAGCGCCACAGCACGCCGCGATCACGCCGCGATCACGCCGGCCTCCGCCGCTCATTGGCCGGCGCGCGGGCCGCGGAGGGCGGCGATTGGCGGGCAGCCGCCCCCCCGCCCCTGTGTGGCGCAGGGAGCGCTGCGGAGCGCTTCCCACCGGCGCGCGGGCCGGTGGCTGCCGGCGGGCGGGGGAAGAGGAGGGAGGGGGAGGAGGAGGGAGGGGGGAGGAGGAGGGAGGGGGAGGAGAAGGCGGCGCCGGCTGCTGCTGCTGTGCTGTGCGCGCTGCTCCCGCTGCTGCGGCTGCCGCTCTCCGGTCACACCGCCCGCCTGCCCGCCGGAGCTGCGCCATGCACGGCTCGCCCTGCTCGGAGATGGGAGATGCGCCCGCGGTAAGCATGGGGGCGGCGGGAACCCTCCCGAAGCGGGGGGCAGCCGGCGGCGGTCCGGCCCCGGCACGTGCTCCTCTGCGGGCGGGGGCGCGGGGACCGTTACCGCCTGAGCGGGGGCGGCGGCCCCTGGGGACAGTTCCCCGCGGTGTAGGGAGGGTCGGTCGGGGACCGTTACCCGCCGCGGAGGGGCGGCCGATGGGTGCCGTTGCCGCCGGGGGTCGGTGGTGGCAGAGCAGAGCCCTCAGGGGCGGGTGTTGCTCCGGTCACCTGCGGGGATAGGGGCGGCGGCGGCGGGGCGGGAGCTTCCCCCCTCCCCCCGCTCCTCTTCCCCCTTCCCTTCCCTTCCCGCCATCCGTCTCTGAGCGGCGCCGCCCGGCCGGGGGCAGCCACCGTGAGGCGGGGAACGGGCGGGGGCTGGCGCAGCCCCGGCGGGGGGGCCCGGTGCCCGCCCGGCAGCTGCCCGGGCAGCACGTAGGGCCTGGGAGCCGGCGGGGTGATGCGAGGACAGGCGGCCGGGCGCGGTTTGCCATTTCCCTGGCAGCGGGAGAGCGCTCGCCTTGAGAAGGGGCTTTTTTTTTGTATGTTTGGTTGGTTTTTTGTTTTGTTTCTTTAGGGAAAACTTCTCTCCTGAAACGTGAGGTTGGAAAAAAAATTCATTTGCTGGATTGGTTGCCCACAGTCAGTCTTTGAGGAGGACTTACGAGCTTTCCGACTGTTTAGTGCAGAGCCTTGCCTGGTGTGGCCCCTGTCTGGCAGGGGGTCTAGGTCCAGGCTTGCAGGAAACAGCGGTTTTCTCCTTGTTTTCAGTGGAAATTCTCAGAAATCTCTCTTGGAGTGTTTAATAGCTTTAGAGTGCTTTAATACCTTCCTGCTCCCCAGTCTTGACATCTCCATGCCTGGTGCCTCATGCTTTAAGCCAAAGTCCTCTGTGAGTGTGGTATTGGCATTTTTAGATCCATTATGTTTAATATCTTTGCCGTGCACATCCTTGTAGCGAAGGTCATGTCATGCAGCTTTCAGCCTTGGTGACTCTGTTGAGCCAGGATCATTCCATGCTCCTTAATTTGGTTACAAAACTTGTTGACTTAGGTGTGTTAAGTGATGTCACCCAACAAGTATATTTCCCTCCAGGGCTTTAGGCCATGCTAACGGTGTGGTGGTGCTTTTCTAGTTAAAACCCTTTTGCTGCAGTGTGTAAATGCTCTGTATAACAGCAGTAGGCTCGAGAATCTTGGTCCATGCTTTTGAATCCCAGCCTTCACAGTTAGTACTGGAAGAGTTTGGACATCTAGTTGAGACTGAGCTGGCACGTGAGCGAAAACCAGCAGTGCAACCCAGCTTTTGGAGTCCCTTCTAAGCGCTGTGAGAGCTTTGTGAGGTTTTGATACACTTTCACAGAGGAGTCCAGTGTTCTGCATGCATGAATACACACAAACTTCTGTTGATGCTTGCAGCTGGAAACAAATCAATATGATTATGTTTGTCTTGATGTTACTCATAGTGCATTTTGGGATACCTAGCACCTAAGTAGTATCATACCTTTCTAAAATACAATAAAAAAAAATAAATCCTGCTGCACTTTGAAGACTACTTTCCTTTCTTCCTTCCCCTCACCCTGACTTTCCTATTGGTAAAAATAAGATTAAAATGCTTTTTGCAAGGTGTGGTACTCGGAGTCAGTGATTATTCCTTAAAGCGTCTTACTGTCAGCTGAAATTTATCTTATAAATGTTACGAGAATGTGATTAATGCTGAATAGTCATCTTTTGAGTCCAGGAAACAGCCGCCTTTGTTTAAAATTGGAAGTCAGGTTTTTTTTTTCACTTTTTGCTTGCATGCAAGCATGGGATGTGTTTATTCAGAGCAATGTAATCCAGGAAAGGAACTCTGGAAACAGGAGCAGCCACGCATATGTTCCTTTCCTGCAAATCGTGCTACCTTCTATTACTTTTTTTTTTTTTATACGAAGAGTAACAAGGGTGGGGAGGCGAGCTGCTGGAGGGGAGGGTAAGAGTTGAGCTGGTTGGGAAAAAACTTGCTGTGGGCATGGGATCTGTTTCAGATGACCTTCGTCGTGAGCAGACAGTATGTGGGTGGTGTTGACTTGTCCTAATAGCCAGTAATCCGATTCTGTTTAGGTTGACATAGTGGACATCTACGAGTCTATCCGTGAGAGGCAGCGTCATGACAGCGAAAGGTCTACCTGCAGCACCTTGGAGCAGAATGACATTGAAGCCGTCGAAGCACTTGTTTGTATGAGCTCCTGGGGTCAAAGATCACAGAAAGGTGACATATTAAAGATAAGACCACTTACACCCTTCTCGGATTCTGGTGATTTCACAATGCACGCTGAGGCTACATCTGAGTTACCAAAGGACTATTTATCTACGCTGGTAAGAAAAACACGAACGCAAAATAAATCTGCCTGACATCTGAATGTTACATCTCTGCAGTGTTTTAACTTGACTGGAAAAGATGGCTAGCTCCTGTGTAGAATAGCTACCATGTAGCCAGTGTTCTGTGTGTGTATGCAGAATAGTGAGGTGGGCATGTTGAGTTTGGGTTTTTCTGCTGTCTTTGGAAGGGCAAATGTAGGATCTGATCCCTTATTAAATCTAGATATGAAAGCCCTTGCTGACACGTTATTTAATTTGACAGTTGTGCTGAGGATGCTGTCTGGATGGCCGTTGTAGGTTTCTTGGAGCACTTTGAGTAAGAATGGCAGAGTGAGCCTCAGTGATTTGGCACTAACTTATCTGCAAGCACTGCATGGAAATGGCTCTTGATGACATTTGGCTTCACTCTGGTCATTATAAGAGACAGGTTACCATGATGAAATAGAAATTTTAATTAGTTTCTATGCTATGTGTTTGTACATGTAGTCTGTTATTTCTCCAGAGCATTGGTCTACTGACTAATGTCAGTTGAATCACAATTATTTTTTTTTGGCTGCAATTTATGTTGCAACAAAAGTAGGTATTAAAAAAAGGGCTTGGTGCCATTCAGATTTCAGATGGTTAAGGCCCATTTCAAGCAGAAGGCTCCTGGTGTGCAGTTATATCAGGAAAAAGTGGAATAATAGAGGAAAAAAAGAGGCTAGGATAGTATGGCAGCTGTTTGACTTCTCATGCTCCTGCCACTAAGTGTTGGCACTGTTTCTTGAGCAGCACAGCAGATGGGTATGACTTTTCAGTGATAAAGGAGGAAGGAGAGGCAGTGACAGCAAGAGGGCATAGAGGGAAATGGGTGAATAAAGGAGGGAGAGAGTGGTTCTATTTGTCTTTGTCTCTGAAGTAGTTACTGGCTGATGAGGTAATCATTGATAAAAGATCTAGTGCTTGGTGGAAACTTGAAATTGAAAGGGTGCAGTATTGCTATTCGTTACTAGTTTTCTGTGAACAGCAGGGCGCTGCTAGCCTCTTATAGCTGCACCTATTACTGAGGAGAAAGGAGTAAGAGTTTTTTGTAATGCAGTGAGTGAACATGCGATGTTTTGTGCAGGTTTACAGCTGCTGCATTGCCTTCCTTTTATGAATATGCTTTTGAGCACATTCAGAATGGCCATCAGATGAGGCAACAAACGCTTTGACCAGTTTTCCATTAAGAGACAGGCTCTGAGATTCTGGGAAGGGGGTGTAATTTTGTTTTTCACAGTAAAGGTAGTGAAAAATTATGCTGTGAAGTTCCACTGCTGTATAACGGTGTTTTCTTTTTTGCAGTGCATGACTCCTCCGCACAGCCCTGACTTTGTTGAGATGTCAGCTGCTATGCTCCTCTCCTCACAAGTCACTTATTCCAAACCAAGGACTGTCATGGCAAATACAGCTGCCTGCTCAGTCACATCAGCGACCGGTACCTCTCCCATAACCAAGCCATCTGTTATCAACATGGAGCAACAATGCAGTCAAAAGCCAGGGATATCTGAATCCTTTGCCCCTCAGCCTTGCAGGGCCATGGCAACAAGCGTCATACGTCACACAGGTGATAGTTCTGCTTACCATGACATTCCTGCTGGGCAAGAGAAGACCAAGGTAACATCAGGCTACAGCACTTCCAGAGACTGCTGCGGAGCGGACGACCGAAGACATTCCAGACTACCACAGGACATGTGTGCTGCGGGTGATTTAATTAACAAAACCTCTCCAGTACATCAACCTTATGCACATGACTCCAGTGACATTGTGACCAATAAAGGACAACTACCAGCTCGGCCCATTTCACCACAGACCCACTTACCAAAGAACTGCGATAATGACTTGCAAAAAAGAGCTACCCCATTGACACCTGCCCCCGTTTCGAGCCCCCAAGTTCTCTGTCAAATGATCCCTTTAAATGGACAAAGCAGTATGATCAATGCCTATGTCAAGCCTTCAACTCCAACAGTCTCGACTCCCATGAAACCAATTTTGCCACAGACAGCCCCGCTCCCTCAGCCTGTACTCATGGGACCTTCTGTGCCTCAGGGGACTGTCATGTTGGTTCTTCCACAGACTGCTGTCACACAGACACCGCAGTGCCCGCAAACAGTGATGACTGTTGGGAATACTAAGTTACTGCCCCTTGCCCCTGCTCCTGTGTTCATTGCTTCTGGTCAAAGCTGTACCCCCCAGATGGACTTTTCTAGACGGAGGAATTACGTTTGCAACTTCCCTGGGTGCAAGAAAACCTATTTCAAAAGCTCCCACCTCAAAGCCCACCTTCGCACCCACACTGGTGTGTATGACAGGGCGAGTCCTTTATCACTGGCACTGGCTTGTGTTGGGGTGCTGAAATTTGCGGGGAGAGGGTGAGGAAAAGTGGGAGGGGGAAGAGGCAGGTGATCAGGAAAATGCTGATGATTTTGGAGAAGGGAGGAATGTTCATTCTCCGTGCGCAAGCAAAACAAGACAGACTTTGTTCTGAGACCTCGTCTGACCCTGTAGTGTTGGTTGAACTTCACATGCTTTGATTGGAGCAAAACTTGGCTGTCTGTGTGTGTTTAGATTTGAGTGGAAACCTGCCATCTGGACTAGATCGAAATGAATTATGCCAGTCATTTTTTGAGGGGCATAGAGAGGTCTGGTGTAAGCAAACCATAGGACAGGTAGTTGGTCTTAGCATTTACACAAATAAAAGAAAAGTGACAAGGTCAGAAACTGCACATTCTTACCGAGTTTTGTTTAGGCTAAATGGGAATGTGTTGAGATTTTGGGCTACTGTGTCAGGAAGCGGAGGTGCTACAGGAACGTGGAGGTTTATTCAGTTACAGAAAGGGAATTTTAAAGGTAAATGCAAGTTAATTATAGTTAATACGAGCTGATTTGCTCTGTAAAAGCTGGTCAGTTTGGAGACAGTATACATGTGTTTTACTTATCCTTCTTCTGGCTCCAAGATCCTGTTAAGTTAAAACTAACTTCTAGTTCCCAGGGACTGTTTTTGAGGTTGGGGGATAGGCATAGTGGGAGATTGGCACAAAATAACTCATTCAAAAGTCTGTGTACTTTTGGTTTTCCTTGACTTTTTTCCTCTGCCCTCCCTTGCCTCACAGACACTGTGGTTTATTTGGATGTCAGCTTCCGTGGCAGGATTTGCATTGGTTTGCCAGCTTGTCTTTACAGTTCCTTCGGGAAAGAGCTTAAACCCATCTGAAGTTGATAATCCTTGTAAACCAGAGCTCAGAGGTAGAATGATGCTGCTTTTGGCTTGAGAGTAAGTGCTGCAGGCTGCTGAATTAACCTGGCACTACAGGATAAACATAGACTGGCAACAAGCATCTCGCTTTGAGTGTGGGCTCCTGCTGATCCATCAGGAAGCTGTGTGTGTGTCCCTGTGTCGTGATTAAGACTAGGGCATCTAGGGGAGGTGAAGCACACAGACCCCTCGCTAGCCAAGTCCGCATCACAGGTTGGGGTAGCTTTCTTTTCCCGCGTTTTCCCTGCACACCATGTAGCTAGGTGATGTCGCATACACCGAGTGTAGAACTTTACTCTCAGTGCCTGAAGTAAGAACAGAGCTTCTGTGGAGCTTCCTTTCTGCTGGATGCTTTTGTTCCGCTCCAAAGTGTTACCTGAAATTTGGTGGTAGATGTTTACCTTGAGCTTTATGGGGGTTGCAGGCAGTAGATCACATTGTTTAGGATGGGTCTGATGTTAAGCATGGTTTTTCTGAGCATCAAGTCATCCTAAGCAATACAGGTATGTTTTTTTTTCCCCGTTTTTTTAATATTGTCTCCCTCACTTTGCTTACATGATGAACTCCATTAGCTGTCTGTTGGACTTCCAGCAGGGTGGGGATGGCGGGGACAGGCCCTTCCTCTGTAGCAGTGTCTAGGGTGGTGTGTTTGTGGTAGGGCTGGATCCCTGGAGCAGCATGACTGCAAGGCTCCACTACAGGTTCCTGTTTGCCCACAGTATTTGCTGATGATATACAGCAGCTGTAGAGCTGTGGTCACCTGGGGATGGGGACAAGGGGCTGCTTCTAGTTACATGAGCAGAGAAGTCAGCTTTATAAAGAATCTTTTACTTTAAACTGGTGTTTTGGAAAATTAAAAAAATAGTCTTGATTAATGAACACTTAAAGAGATAAGAGAGAATTAGTAGAAACAATATGTATAATTTTTCTCTGGAACGCAACTTGAGCTCAAGCTAATGTTGACAGCACACATGGGCAATTCTGTGGAATTTGTCAGTTTTTTGCAAGGAAGGATTTAAGTTAGTTCTTTGGTAGAACTGTAACACAACCACTCAAAAGTAAGTTATCTTTCTTTTATGTCCTGCAGGAGAAAAGCCTTTCAGCTGCAACTGGGAAGGCTGTGACAAGAAGTTTGCCCGTTCAGATGAACTGTCACGGCACCGTAGAACGCACACAGGAGAGAAGAAGTTTGCTTGCCCTGTGTGTGGAGCGTCGCTTCATGCGCAGCGATCACTTGACAAAGCACACCCGCCGCCATATGACAACAAAGAAGATCCCCAGCTGGCAGACAGAGGTTGGCAAACTCAACAGAATTGCCACGGCAGAGAAGCCGAAAAGCAGCAGTGCTCTGAGTATGCTCATCCCTGTGCCATCGTCTGTCTGTCAGGGCTAGTGAGAGAAAGCTCTTTCTCTCCAAACTTCCTGAAGATCAGAAAGAGCTCTGATGGCTATAGCAGAACTGACAATGGCTTTTCCCCCTGTGTTTGTGCATACTTTAGTTTCCTTCAGGTTAGGTCCTCTGTTAATAATGGTATGTGAGAAATCTATCATTTCTTTCCCCATCCCTTCCCTGTTTGTTTTATTTTTTCAATACTTGGGCAAATGCAATCACCAGCACTTCAGGAAAGCAGGACTCTTTGGAAATTATTTTGGCAATAGGTTAAAACAAGTCACTTGTAATGCTTGCTGTTAATATTTTGGACAGTAAAACAGGGTGATTTTTAATTTTTATACTAGTATTTTCTATACCAAATGTATTTTGTATTTATTTGTTTTGGTCTTGATATGCAGGCAAGTTACTTGACCTGTATTAGTAGCGGTGTGCAGGATGAGACCCAGAGTTTTGGAAACTCCTTTTTGGCAAACCTGAAGCATTGCATTCAGAGCATTTTGTAAATGCATGATATTTGATAATTCACAGAGATTGGGATTTTCACACTTGCAGATCCTCATCTTGCAGTGGGCTGGTGCTGTTACACCCTCCTTACACAGGTGACATTGGAGATTTGGGATCAAAATGTGTCATCCTTTTTAAAACAAACCAAACCAGAATGACTCTTATTTCAGAAAGCAAATGTTGAAATCCTCAACGTTTTATGACTTCATATCCTTTGCAAGTGGAAGCCATCGTGACTTTTGATAGAAGTTTGACATACTGGACATTCCTGAGTCCACACTCCACTGGAGCAAAGTTTGGAGGAGCCAGGCTACTCTGGTGGAGGTAGAAGCACAAACACCGTTTAGAAACTTTGACACTAAAAATTATGCTTTACTTTCAGTCCTACTAAACCAGCATATCAAAATGTACTGAAAAATAGCAAGATAACCCATGAATAGTTAGCTGGGTCTCTGTTGTTTTTTTGGTTTTTTTTCTGAGTACAGGTGAAATAGAAAATTAAGGGTTTTTTATATATTGTGGATGCTGTGCACCTTATAGGACATTGTTCAAGGCTTTCATTTACCTGTATCAAAGCACCAGAGGAAATACTAATCATGTCTTGACCTAAGAAATAGCCACCATGTCAACTTGATGATGCTCTTCATGTGGCCTTATACTTCTCCGGAATACTTTGTATGAAATCACCCTTTTCTATTAAATGAGATACTCTCCCTGTTGAATCGATTTTTCTTTTACACCAAGCATAGATATGGCTAAGAAGTGGAATAATCCCTGGCTGCAGGAGTGCTGTGTTTTAATGGCATGGTCTGAGTAATAAAACAAAATGCCTGTGGCGCCATCGGACTGCCCGATTTCCGTGGTGCGTTAGGATGTGCAGAAGTGTCGTAGTAGAGCTGTTGTGCTGTGAAGCGCCAGGTGGTGTTTTGCTGAGAGACGGCTCACCTGCTCAGTGAAAATATTTCCATAGTGTTAATTCCTTCTGGACTCTTCTCCCTTTGACCACTCCCACACTGGAGCTTAATTGAGCGCTCAGGAGGACTTTTTTTTTCCTGGCTGTGTAAATTGTGGGTAACTAGGAATGCACTGTCTCTTGCACTGCTTTATTGGTCTGAATTCTTGGTCTTGCTTCCTGGTGCGGGCAAAGCGTGGTTTTCATCTCTTAAGTCCAGACTTGCTGATCTCAGCTAGTGTCCCCCTGAAATCAGCAGAGACCTCTTTCAGTTGAGAGCAGAATATGTCTTTGTTTTTTGCAATCAAGTCTGTAGTTATAATTAACAGTAGTCAGTTTTCAAGCTGCACTAAATTGGAGTATTGTGTGAAGTGTACTAAAGTTTTTGTGCCTGACCTTTAAGATGTCCACACCCTGTTCACCTGACGGCTCTAATCCCACTGACCACAGCGGACGTGCCAGTGAGAGCGTGTGTGTGCATGCGCGCAAGCCTCGCGTTGTGCTCTCCAAAGGGCTCGGATGAAACCCCTCTTCTCTACAAGTGGACGCTTGTAGTGTTGCTGTTGTGTGTCGATACTCAGTTTTCCAGATCTCTTTGGTAAAAAAAGAGACATTGCTGCTTTTCTCTTTATTTTTTCTCTTTTTTTTTTTATGCTCCAGAAGTCCTTTAGAACAAGTTGAGATTTTGGATGCTATTTTAGCATGCTTTTAATTTGGGAGGAAAGCATTCTGGCTCAGTCTAGTGGCCATTGTAGTACCTAATTTTTTTTGTTTTACGTTTTTATTTATGGTGTTCACCTGAGAAAAACAGTTTGGGAACTTGTGTCACAACTTAGTAAATTGTCATGTTAGTCTGTTGCATTGTGGGGTGCAGGAAATGGTAGACTGGAGAGTACGAATTTCCAAAAGGGTATCGTGGATGTGTGTCGTGATGCACAGAAGCGTCGCCTCCCTCTCTGTTGGGTTTACCTGGCCTGGGATTCTTCGCAGCCCGCTCCTGCGAGGTGGTCGCTGCCTCCCACCACCCATGTCTGGGGCATGTGGCTCTTTCTCTTGTGGTTGTGCATGAATTGCTGAGCTGCCGTGTGGCTGCCTCTGCTCTGTTTGCTCTTTCTGTTCCTTCCTGCTGTGTTAAGGGTTATTTATGGATTAAGCATGACTGGGGTAGCTGCTCTCTTTGCACTTTACTGCCTGAACTCTGTTGTTCAGTCCTCTTATTTTGAGCCTATATTCTAAAGAAATGGAATCATGTTTTTGTACCTGTTTTTAACTTTTATTAAATAAAAAATATGTGATGTGACCGGTTTAAAGTCTTGAAAAAAGTGTGAATTTTCAGGTTTCATACACGTCCATTCCAGAACTATGTAAATCCATTGGATTAGGTTATATATTTCAGCCAGCAGAAGACTTTGAGGCTCGCTAGTTCGCTTACCTGTAAAGGCAGGAATTTTTGGATCTTCTTGGAAATTGACCAGTGGTTGCCCATTTATGATTTTACACAACGCTTCCTGTGTATTTGCTAGAACACACACACCATGGCCAGATTTTGGGGTTTTTGCATGTTGCCTGAAAACAAGAATCTCGGGGTTTGTAACTCTGTTCTAGCATGGCCTCCAGAAGCTATCAACAAAAGGTGATGGTCTGAGTGCTGCTCTGTTAGTATTGTGAGCTGTGCATGGCATGAACACTGGAAATAAAGAAGAGATGAGAATTTGACTTAAAAGATGACTCAATTCGCCCTGGTTCTTCCCATTCCCGTGTATCTGTGCTCTCGCAGGGAAGTGCCTCTGCCCGGTTGTGCCTCTGCCACATCTCAGCTGGTAAAGAGGCATCCAGTGACAGTGACAGCAGCAGCAACTGCTTTACATTTTTAAGTATCTGCAGTTCCTTTCCCTCTGACCAGTTCCCAAACTGCAGCAATGTTTATTTCTAACAGGGTCCCGTTTTAATGGAAGAGGAGGAGAGGATGTAATGACAGTAACATTTTGTCACAGACTTAGACTGCGAGACAACTCGAAACTTTGCAATCAGAGCCCATGGAGAGTGAACCGGGAGTGGTGACTCCAGGCATTTACAGATGAGTTGCATTGTGTGGAAGATCGTGTTCTGCTTCCCCCTCAGGAGAACAACTGGAAGGGAAGGCTTTACTGTGGGGTCAGTGGTCTGGCAGAGTAGCAAAAGCTCTTTAGCCTCTGGGATCTGCAGGTCTCCATAATGTTTTTGTCTCTCAGGGTAGAATGTCCTACCTGTCTCTTCCTACTACTATTTTTCAAGGAAGATTTTTCTGAGCATCAAGTCATATCCTAAATAATACCTGTATTTTTTTGGCCAATTTTTATATTGTTTCTCTCCCTTTGCTTCTGTGAAATGCAGCAATGGATTTCATGGTTCTGTGCTCATCTTTCTGCTTTTCCTTAGAACCGAGTTGTGGTTCTGCACAGCCAGGAGGAGCAGTGGGTCCACATCCTGATGGGGCTGGAGTCTGGAACAGCTTCATCCTGTGAGAGAATACAGCTCATACATGGGGAAGTCTTCCATGCTAATACAGGCATCATGTGGGCAAAAGTCTATATTGTAGCCATTCTAAATCCATGAAAACATTCAGTTTTCTAAAGAAAAATGCATGTAAGCTCACATTTATCCATTTTGCAGTTAGACCAGCGTTGTTTTCCTATGTGTGGTTATACAGCCAAACATTCAGCTTGGTGGCAATTTGCCTCGTCTTAATCGCAAACTGATAAGCTCTGATCCGCTCTCAGTTAGGGTACTGGAAGCACGAATCCATTGTGAAGCTGCAGTGATGAGTGGGCAGAGGTGGCCCCACGCAGCCAAAAGGTTGCACGCTTGGTGTGCTCCTTTGGCTTTGGCTACAGCTCTTGCCAATTCTCCAATTCCAGCGGTGGAAGCTGTGCTAAATGGTTCGTGAATGATGAAGGTGGCACTTCATCTGTCATCTCTCAGGGTTGCATCTGGCTGGGACAAATCTTCTAGCCAGTTTTGAAGTTGAATCTGTGAGCCCATCTGCCTCTTTGCCTTTTGTTTCTGTCTGGCAAGGTAGCTTGAGGGAGGTAGACTGTGACAATGAGAAGGCAAACTTCTTCCATGCCCACAGAAAGAGTGTGTCATGACTCAAAACCTGGCAACTTACAGGCTAAGGAAGTGATGAGACAGCTCAGGAGGATGCTGAAAAACTTCAGCTGCATCTGTTCACAGTCCATGCGGTCTCTGGGTTGCCTTCCCTGCAGCAAGTGTGTTAGTGTTGTGGCATTTTCTTTCCAGATTGCTTTCGTCCTCTGTCAAATACAGCCTTCCTCAATTTCTGCTTCAGTCCTGGAGTGCAGGAAGAGGAAATCAGGTGCTATTTACGTCCTGATGTGTGCAGAAAGCTGTGGGCACGTCTTGCACATGCTGAAAACTTGAGGAAGCTGAAGCATACCCTTTCCTGTGAGAATTTTTCTTAGATGGAAAGAAAGCCTTCTTTTTTTTCCTTGTAGTCTCAAGTTCAGAGTGATTTCGTAGAATCATAGAATTTTAGGGGTTGGAAGGGACCACTAGAGATCATCTAGTTCAACCCATCTGTCAGAGCAGGATCCCCTGGGGCAGCCACACAGGAACGTATCCAGGTGGGTTTTGAAAGTCTCCAGAGAAGGAGACTCCACAACCTCTCTGGGCAGCCTGTGCCAGTGCTCCGTCACTCTCACAGTAAAGAAATTTTTCCTCATGTTGAGGTGGAACTTTCTATGTTCTAACTTAAACCCGTTATTTCTTGTTCTATTGCTGGGCTCCAGTGAAAAGAAATTGTCCCTTTTCTCTTGACACCCACCCCTCAGATATTTCTATATGTTAATAAGGTCCCCTCTCAGCCATCTCCTTTCAAGGCTAAACAGCCCCAGTTCTCTCAGTCTCTCTTCAGAGGAGAGATGTTCAAGTCCCTTAATCATCCTCGTAGCTCTCCGTTGGACTCTCTCCAGTAGGTCCCTGTCTCTCTCGAATTGGGGAGCCCAAAACTGGACACAGCATTCCAGGTGTGGTCTCACCAGGCCAGAGTAGAGGGGGAGGAGAACTTCCCTAGAACTGCTGGACACACTTTTCTTAATGCCCGCCAGGATCCTCTTGGCCACAAGGGCACACTTCTGTCCCATGGACAACTTACTGTCCACTAGAACTCCAAGGTCTTTCTCCATGGGGCTGCTTTCCAGCAGGACATCCCCTAATCTGTACTGGTGCCTGGTGTTATTCCTCCCCAGATGCAGGACTCTACACTTGTCCTTACTGAACTGCATGAGGTTCACCTTTGCCCAGCTCTCCAGCCTGTCCAGATCTCGTTGGATGGCAGCACAGCCTTCTTGTGTGTCAGCCACCCGTCCCAGTTTCGTATCATCAGTGAACTTGCTGAGGGTGCATTCTATCCCCTCATCCAGGTCATTGATTTCTCTTGTTTATTGTTGTCCAGATAAATTCACTTCACCCTGTGCAAGTAATTGTCATGTGTCCTGTACCCAGAGTGAGGGGTAAAAAACTCCAAACCTGTTGCAGATGCAGCCTGTGCCGAGCAGCTGGTGTTCCACCTCCTCAGCCAAGTTTGTTAGGGAGCTCCACCATGCTGGTGTAGTGTAACTCTAGAGCTGCACCTGGTTGGGGCAGTGGCTCCGTTTCAGCTCCTAGGGTGTGTGCGTGTGAGTCTTTTGGCTGAAAGTTTGTGAGGGTTTCATCCTCAGAGAAGGAGGTTGAGGAAGACCAGCCCTGTGGTGGAGAGGATGTCACCCTCCTTTCTTCTCTAATATTGTGAAGGACCATCATTCAGGTTACAGAGGCAGAGATGGACTATGGAGACCTCCTGTCACAAGGAGCTATGGTTACAGTGACCGACTGTTCTTCATCATTCTTTCCAGCTGTCTCACCCAAATGTGCGTCACGTCATAGCTTTGTTTTCCCCATCCAAGTCTACCTATAGCTCCTTACTGAATTATTGAAGTTTGCAGATTTCACTGGATGACTACATGCCAGGTAAAACTGCTTCATCACTGGTTGTTTTTCTTGGTTGCTCTTTGGGAGAGAGTTCTGCCCATTTTCTGGGCCACTGCAGTGCTGCCAGAAAGAAGAGGCATCTACAAAGAAGGAGAAAAAAATTGTAGAATGTCTTAGGTTGGAAGTGACCTTAGAGATCATCTAATCCAACCTCCCTGCCCTGGGCAGGGGTACCCTTGACTAGACCAAGTTGCTCAAGGCCTCGTCCAACCTGGCCTTGAACATCTCCAAGGAGGGGGCATCCACAACCTCTCTGGGCAATCTTGCCCAGAGAGTCTTGCCACCCTTGTACTGAAGAATTTCTTCCTAAGATCAAGTCTTAGGAAGGATTCAAGATCAAGCATTCAAAGCACTTGTTTGCACATGAAATACACAGGTTTGAGTGAAACGTAGAGTCTGTGTAAGTCTGAGTAAGGTTCTGTAGATTTGAGTTCATTGGTTTTGTTTTTTAAGATTTGGAGTTCAGTAATTTTTTTTAAAAAATATGCCTTTAATGCTTTTATCACCAGAACCTCTTAGCTGGAATCTTGTTGCACAGCCAGGTAAGAAACCTCCAGAACTTATGGAAGTGTTCAGAAGTGGCAGTATCTGTTCCTGCACTGAAGAGTAGCTTCAGGATTGGCTGAAAGAATGACCCTCTTCAGTCCTCTCAGCAACTGTGGTTCTGCCTCACCTAGAAGAAGGTGGTAACGGGAGGTGTGTATAGACAGCCAGCTGGGCAGTGAGGCTCTCCTACTCTTTTTGGACTAGTGGTGTGTAGCATTTGTCTTCGTCAGACGAATAATGTAATTTGGTTAATATGTATGACCTATTGCTGTTGTTTTTTTTAATGAGGATTAATAGTGTCAACTCAAAACGTGTGCTCAGCTACCCTGTCTTGTGCTGCATGTGTCAGACAGGAGGGTAATTTCTGAAATGATGAACCAGGATCCTTCCGAATCCTATTTAAACACAGCAGAACTATTTTGAGAAATGGAAGATGTACTGGCAAGCCAAACCATTTTTCGGTTTTTATTTCTTACAAGCAGTTGTGCTTTGATGATGATTATAGAAGAATGCAATGAAAAGAAAATAAGGATAACTCGGTGGGATGTCAGCATTCACTGCTTGAGATGTGACAAAGTGATCTCTATAGTGCAATTGTCTTTTTTTTTTTTTTTGAGAGCAAGTAACTCAAGAGGTTTCCCTTGAAATTAGCCATGGGCTCAGGTACTTCTTTGTATTGAATCCTCAAACTTATTTCTCTCACCTTTTCTCTGGTGCAGTGACTGTCCCAGCTGTGCTGCTCACTTCTGGACCTTCCTGTGTTCCTGCAGCTCCTCCTTTTCTTCCGATGATGCTGGTTACCTGTGAAGCCCACTGCACCTTAATTCCAGGTGCAGAAATGTCCTTATCCTTTGGCTATTTGATAAGGTAGTTTTGTAAAGAAGCTTAGTGGTTTTCTTGTTTCAGTCAAGAGAGATTTGTTGCAGTCTAACAAAAATATGTTCAGTTTTGATACTTTTTTTTATTAAATATTTGCTTTCTACAAAATTGTTAATACTTAGGCTTTCCTTTAAGAGAGTCTCAAATGTGTTGTAGAGCTGTACCTGGGCCAGTCGCCAAATGCAGCTTCAGAGATAAATTCTGGGAGGGGAAGCAGAGCGTAGGCAGAAAGACCCCCTGGGAGACAGAGCCCCGGTCTTCCCGCATGTGCCAGACACTCTGGGGACCTTGGTGTAAGGAAGGCCCTGGCCAAAAGAATGAAATCCAAATTGAAGGGAAATCTAAAACAGCGCCAGTGATTAAAGCAAGACGGGATACGGAGAACCATAGTCACCTATGGTGCTGGAGGCAGCACAGTGTTATTCCTGCTGCCCACAGACACGTTCTGCTCACCCCAGTAGGTCTTTCAGAGCTTTGTAAAACTAATACAAACTCTGGGAGTTTGGCTGCTGACACTTAACAGGCTGCAGAGAAGCTGTGTTCCTGCCACAGCTCAGTAGAATTAGTAGGTCTAAAAATTACTGCTCCTGCCAAAAAATAAAGTGCTATCATTCAAAACGGGATATTTTTTTCAGTAGAGTTGCAGAGCCCCTGCTCTGGAGGGCCCACCCACCTTCTCCCAAACTGTACAAGGATATTTGCTCTCTACTCTGGGCCGCCAAGGTATCATTGAACCATTGAACAGTTTGTGTTTGAAGGCACCTTTAGAGATCATCTTGTTCCAACCCCCTGCCATGGGCAGGAACACCTTCCACCAGACGAGGTTTCTCGAAGCCCCATCCAGCCTGGCCTGATATGCTTCCAAGGAGGGGGCCACCTGATTCAGTGTCTCACCACGCCCACAGTAAATGACTTCTTCCTTATGTCCAATTTAAACCTTCTCCCTTTTATTCTAAAACTGTTACCCCTTGTCCTATCAAAGTGCCCTGGCTGCTGTACTGGGAGCTCTTGCCTCCAAGCTTGCGTAGCTTGGCAGGAGGTTGGCTCCCTGTCTGTTGCTCACCACTGCAGGCTGCCGGGCAGCTCCTGAGCCCTCAGGCAGAGCCCAATGACCAGCCTTGCTGAAAGCTGCTGCAGGAAAGACAACCAAAATGTGAATACATGTGCCAGGGCTGTAATCTACTGTCTGCCTTGTGGTATCCCTCCTGCCATCCTCCAAGGATGTGTTTTGCTTAGTCTCTGCAGGTACCATAAGATGATTTGCCATGTAAACTGCAGAGCCTTTTCCAAAATGACATTGGATGCTTTTACTGAGGGCTACATAGAATACAGGTGCATTTATTTCTGTTTCACAGAGACAAGGAATTACAAAGAAGTTAAAATGCAGCATCTTAATGTGTTCTGCTGTTTCCTCTTGCATTTACAGTGTACGTGAAGATTCTATCTGATGTCTTTCGTGTTTCAGCTGAAGACAGAAATAAGGTATTTTTTTACTTCTGATAATAAGCAGCTACTCACAATATGTTAAGATGCAGTTAAAATAAAGGCAGAAACCCTAAAACACCAGGCTTCCCAGTCTGGGAGCTGAAAAGATATGGTTTTCTTTGAAGAGCCAGCTTTCTGTTTTGCTTTGTCATCAGCTAATGGTGAAATGTAGTGCTTTTTTCTTCTAGGTTACCTACAAGAAATAAATGGGAAGGCCAGGACTGGTAATCCTGAAAACTGATTGCATATGGCTGCTCTGCGATAGCCTGCAAGTCCCTCTCAGGATGGATTATTGCTGGCTGCAGCGATGTTCCTCCTGCTTCTGCTGGAGGATCCATGCTAAGGAGCCTCAGGTACCACACGAGTGCTGAGATACCACCCAAAGGGATTGTATGAATCCTGTGCTCCCTGATGGCTCCCAGGAGCCTCATTTGCCTAAGCGGTGTGATTTCAACTCTGGGATGATGCTGTATATGTACTGAATGGTGAGCTCACTCCCCTTTTCATCTTACATCCCATGCTGAGGAAAGAACCATATTTGAAGAGTCAGTGCCAAATCCAGACCTGGACCAGAGTCTTGCACAGCGCAAGGAGTGAGTTTGGTCTGTTTCAAGTGGCAGTAATGTGAACTTCATGCAACACTCTTTAAGTGAGATTGGAATCAAATTATTCTGCTGCATTTTTTCTCTCTGCTAAGACAAAGCAAGATCTGTCTTCAAAGCACCACGTCTCTCAGCAATTCTGTTCTAGCGTGACACTTCTAGTACGTCGTCGTTTGTAAATACCACTTAGAAATACGCTTCTGAATAGTGACTCGCAAGATGAATTAGTCCCTCTTCCAGAGACACCGATCAGAAATCAGCAGCTGGTGGGGGCCTTCATGCTCTCACTCAAAGTTGGTCAGGAGGGCTTTCTCTTCTGTGCTTCCCAAGCAACCACACTGCCTCTCACACTTCGCCTCCCTTGGCAACCCACCTCTCCCGCTTCATCTCGCTGTGCAAGGGGTTGTTTTGTCAGCAGCAGTTCTGCTCCAGCTGGTCTTCCAGGAATGTGCTTGAAGTTCTTGTGGTGTGGGGTTGGGTTCAGCGGCAGTACTCCCGCTCGATGCTTGCCATGAGCTCCTCCTCTGAGTAATCGTACAATATTGTGGACTTTCCAGATGACATCTTGCTGTTCCTTTGTGGGCACCTGCCAGGGAATGGAACAAATTATTGGTGTCATGAGAAAGAATCAAGCTCTGAAGACACAAGACAACCCTTCCTTCATTTTTTTTTGTGAATGAAAAGATCAAATGGCACGTGGCTTGCCGAGACACCAATACTCTGTCATGTCTGGTTCCCATACCCCGCGGGCACACTGCTTGCTGACATTTGCTATCACTTGGCATCTATTTTAGTCTGTGAGTTCATTACAGTACAGTCCTTGCAATGCTCCAGATCAAAATCCCAGGACCTTTTGGTAAGTGTAAGTTCAAAGCCCAGTTAAAGCACTGTCTAACCTTTAGCTACTAGTTTTAAAGTTTTATTCAGAAAGGGATGTTTTCTCTGTAAGGGATTTGAGTTGCAACCAAAATATGAACTTGGCTACCTCAAACTGCTCTTACAGTTTTTATTTATTTTCACATCAGCACAACTCTCCCAAAAGTGAGAATGCATGTGCAATTCAAAGGGAACTAGCACGGCTTTTATCGGTATTATCAGAGATGGTTTGTGTTAGATACAAGGGAAATCTGTCCCTACCTGCACGAGGGAGGACAGTGGAAATTCTTGTGCGAGCTTTGATCACTGTAGATCTCACTACCAAATAAGTCTACTCCAGGACTCGAGAGATGAGACAGCAGCTGGCAAGCAAGTGCTCCTCCTTGACCTTGTAGAGAACTAGGTGAGAAACCCAGGCCATCAGACTAGTCTTCTCTGGAAGCTGGGGCACACAGCTCCATGAAATGGAAGTAATGGTGAGGTGCAGAGCTTAATGGAGACTTAAGTTGGTAAATCCAAACTGTAAAGTGCTCTGTCGTGCCATGTCAACTGAGATTGGTGCACTTACTTTGTGCCCATCCATTGGGGGAGAACAAGTAAGCAAGAAAGAAATGGTTTTGTAGTTGGTTGGCAAAGAGGAGAGATTTTCATATCCAGTGGCCTGGCTCCAAATCTGTCTCAGATTCATTATGTAGTATCTGTTGACTTACTATTTCTCTAAGGATGAGATCTATCTCACCCTTGGCTTTGCAGCTGGGATGAATTTGGTCATTAGCATTCTTTAGTGAAAAAAAATGAGGACATGTTTGTTAGATGAAATCGCAGAAGCTGCCCCAAGGCAGGCAAATAAATGTAGAACCAGAACTGAAGAACCCTGAAATGCTTTTCTAAGGAGACTTTGTCATATAGAGGAGATGCTTTCATAATCTGCTTTCCTTGGGTGAGGAAGCATCCGCAATGTTCCTCGAACACTCAGCAGCCAGTCTCCTTTTGCTGTCGCTGTGGAGCAAACGTCACCAATGCCACCCTTACTCTGTTCTTATCGGCCCAGGTCAGAAAGGCTTCTGCCCACTCCAGCTCTCTGACCTAGCTGCATTAACACTGTGTGCCTTGTGCATCAGAAATAGTTTGGTGTTTCCCCTGGAGCCACCTGATAACCAGCCAGACTGACAGCTGGGTCATGTGGGTGTCCTACACTTATTTACACTGCACTTATTTACCCTTGATGGCAAGTTCTACTGGCAGCAAGACAGCAGCAAGTAAGATTTAGCAAGTGAACTCTTCTACTTATTCTTTTTTTATTTTTTTCCATTTTCCTTCTTAGGGGCTGCAGGCAATCTGGCATCAAGAGTTAGGAAGAAAGCTAAAAGTCCAGGAGCTCAAACCATACACCAGCAGCTACAAAGCAAGATCTGGGAAAAGGAAATGCAGAAACCTGAATTAAACACACGATGTATTGATTTGAACTCCACACTGTGACAAACCTTAAACTAATTTTACATGACGTGATGAATTAGAGGCAGAACTCTTGGCAGCTTGCTTGCAGGCCCACAGAAGAGTCATTGTTTCTCTTAGTGGTTACATAATTTCCCGCTGTTAATTATTCTTGATGCTTTGGCTTGCATGGTGACCTCCAAGTATGGGGGAAAACCTCCAGGTAAAACTGGAACTCATTGAAACATAGATGTACTTTTAAAAAGACAAAAGCAAACCACACCTGCCTTTCACATCCCAGAATTGAAAGGAATAAAGAGGCTGTGTTTATTTCAAGAGCAAAGGAAAAGCAAGTTGCTGCTCATGTTCTTTCTATTTTTGTGGCAAAGTTCTGTATCATTTAATATGGAAAAACTGAAACAAATTAAAAATCAAGAGGCTCAATCTGGACAAAAGGAGAAATTTCTGCACCTTGAGGACAGCAAGCAGAGGAACAGGTTGGGGTTGCGCAGGTTCCATCCTTGGAGGTTTTTGAGACCTGATGGGACAAAACCTGGACCATTCTGCTTTGACCTCACAGCTGATCCAGCTTGAAGCAGAAAATTGGACTAGATGCCTCCTGAGGCCCTTCCAACCTGAATCTTCATCTCAAAGGCAGGTTGGTGCAGCTGTTTCTGCTGGTCCTGGAATTAAGCAAGAGGCTATGGCAGGGAAATCCTGAGCACGGGATGTGGGCAGGACTGGAGCTGGTGGACCACAAGGCTGCTCCTGCGCTCCTCCAGCTGCTCCAGCAGTAAGAGGATGTCCCTTGCTGTTCTCATCAACACACAGCCAGGGCTGCAGATCAGGGCTTGCAATCATGCCAGATCTGGCTGAGGGCTATTAGACCTTCTGATTTGGACAATAACTTATCAGTATGTTGAGGGGGAAAATTTTCAAAGCCCAGATGTCCTGGAGAAAGAGTACAAGAGGGGAATTTGCGACATGATCGGACAGAAAGGAAAAAAAGGCCAGTGCAACTCCATCAAGATTACTGTGAGGACTTCTGCATGTCTCATTACCGAAAAGTTATTAACAGCTTGGAGGGAGTTTAGAAAGCAGCAATAAAAGTGATTTAAGAGGTTTGAGTGAAGCAATTTAGGAAAGAGGAAAGCAAGAAATGTGCTCCCTTTCAGCTAAAGGTCTCTCTGTATTTAAAGACTATTAAGGGAAGGAGGATTTTTTTATTTTTTTTTAATTTAGGCAATGAACTAGGCAATGAGGAGAAGGAAATGCAAAGGGTAAAATTAGACCAAAAGTGAACAAAATCACCTTCAAGCAAGATCCCCAGTGGTGGGGATGGCTGGCAGTGCCACATCCTTGGTGTGAGGCAACCGCCTGGTGTGGGGGAGAGCTGTGGGCTCTGGTGACAGTGTCTTGATGAGTGCCTAGGGAGACAAGCTCCAAGTTAAGCGACTGAAAACTAGGTTGGGGTGAATCTAGGCCAGTGTTTTCGATCATTTTGCTGAGGACAGGAAAGTCCAGGGTTAATGATTACAATGCCTTCTGCAAGACCTTGCAGCTGAAAAATGGGTCAAAACAACGCCCCAGTAACTCTGCCAGTGACACGAGCCTTGGCAGCAATTATAAGATCATTACAGCATTCCCGGCTGTGTCATCCCACCCGTGGACTACCAGCTGCTAGAGAGCGGATCCCAAAAGAATTGCGGGGGGGTGGCGAAAGAGAGGTAACAGCACAACTGGGAGTACATCCAGTTGTGTTCCCATGTGCATCAAAGGTATTTGTTAGGGCCTGGTTTAGATACTCACGTGGTGTCACACAGGCATGTTTGCAGTACAGGAGGTGCACACCTACAGCATCTACCTCGCGTGACTGCTCTTTTGGCAGATAGTATTAAGTCTCTGTATTTATTTTCTTTTTCTCCTTGCTTGACATTTATTTCTTCTTTAATTGGCTTTAGAGGAATTTCCTAAGTCAGCAACTCTACCAAGACAAGGCTGATTTTTGCTGCTTGTAACATGAGTGTTTATGTAGAATAATTCCAGCTGCAGAAATGTGAAGGATGTGATGAGACACCTATGAACATTAGCCACTGTTTCTGGGGCTTGATTTGATTTGATTACTTCAAAATGTACTTTTGCTGGGTGCTGGACCATTTCCAAAAAAATGTTTGCATGCAGTTCTTGCCAGCAGAAATTGCAGCCCTGCTTATCACAGGTGGTACAGGCACTTCACACATGAGCTGCACTATGGGGCTCTGCAGCGTGTATAAAGTAAATGTTATCTAAATGAAAATAAGTTCCTGCTCGATCATCTGTCTCAAGTCTTCCCTTTTTTTCAAAGAGGGAGGGAGACAGAAAGCCCTAGCAGAGGACCAGCCTGGAGAAGAGAATACTGAGGGAAGACGTTACTGCTCTCTGCAACTACCTGATGTGAGGCTGTAGCAAGGCTGGAGTTGGTCTGTTCTCCCCAGCAGAGAGTGATAGGACAAGGGGAAATGGCGTGAAATTGCACCAGTGGAGGTTCAGGTTGGATATTAGGGAGAATTTCTTTACTGAAACGGTTGTTCAGCACTGGAATAGGATGCCCAGTGAGGTGGTTGAGTCATCCTCCCCGGAGGTGTTTCAAAGATGGGTAGATGTTGTGCTGAGGGACGTGGTTTAGTGGTGTTGATAGGGCTGGGGCAAAGGTTGGACTTGATGATCTTGAAGGTCTCTTGCAACTAAAACTCTTCTATGTCTGTATGATTCTATGACAGGATGTGCCAGTGAGAGCCTGGGGCTGGGGACCTTGGTGGGGGACTGTGGCAGGGCTAGGGGTGCACTGCCAGAGGAGACAGCTCAGTTGCCATCACAATCCAAAGCCCATCAGGGATGCTGGAGAGCCCAGGAGAGGTTATGGTCAGCATGAGACCACCTGTGTGAGACTTACTGTCAGGAAAGCCAGGGGCAGGCGTGTTTTCCAAGCAACCCTGAAACAAGCAGCCTTGCCAGGCAAGCTCCCTGCCAGCTGGAAGGGAGAGGTGAAGGGAGGATGGTGGCTGGTTCCTGGGCTCTCGTGTCACATCTACCAGTGCTGCCCAGCATTAGTAGGTCACACAGCCCAATGGCCAGGATCTGCACATTAGTCTGCTCTCGAGTGCTGCAGAAGCAGGGTATGACAGAAGGAGCTTGACATAGAAGAGAGTACTCTTTAGTGTAAGGAGATGGTATTTTAAGATTTTTTTAAAGCCTTTTTGGTTCATCTAAGTTTCTTTAGCATGTGCATCAAACAGTTCCCATTGCTCGCGTTGCAGGCAGAATCTACTCAGTAGCTTTTGTTTATGGAAGGGAGATTTCAGAATTCTTTTTTTCTGATACACAGCACAGTAGGTCCCCACCATTTCCCTGTCCCTGAGGGATCACAGAATCATAGAATGTCAGGAGTTGGAAGGGACTTCTTGTTCTATTGCTGGGCACCACTGAGAAGAAATTGTCCCCTTTCTCTTGATACCCACCCCTCAGATATTTATATACATTAATAAGGTTCCCTCTCAGCCGTCTCCTTTCAAGGCTAAACAGCCCCAGTTCTCTCAGTCCCTCTTCAGAGGAGAGATGTTCAAGTCCCTTAATCATCCTCGTAGCTCTCCATTGGACTCTCTCCAGTAGGTCCCTGTCTCTCTCGAATTGGGGAGCCCAAACCTGGACACAGCATTCCAGGTGTGGTCTCAGCAGGCCAGAGTAGAGGGGGAGGAGAACTTCCCTAGACATGCTGGACACACTTTTTTTAATGCACTCCAGGATCCCATTGGCCCTCTTGGCCTCAAGGGCATATGATCGTGTCTCTAACTGCTGCAGCATGGGAGCATCTTAGGAGTTTTTCCCTGTAGTTCCTGGGGAGAAAAGAGATGTTATCCTCCTCTTCTATATGCTGCAGAGCCCACAGATAACCTGTGGATGAACCAGAGCCTTAACTACTCATTGAAGCACTACTCCCCAGCTTTTCAGAAGTTCCTTCAAGACACCTGTGTGACATGTGAACATCTTAAATTCTGCATTGCTCATAACCAGGAATAAATCTCTTGACTGTACTTGAGCTGGAGCCTAGATCTTTTCAGACAGTGCAGCTCCTGAATTTTTTTTTTTTTAATTGTCGAATAGGTAGAGGACAAAATATTTAGAGCTATAAACAATGTGACGCCATTCCCACCTCTCTTCTGCACAGCAGGAAGCATGTAGGAATAGCTTTCTCCTTTATGCTTTCCTCCTTCCAGTTGCTATTCCCCTCTTAAGATATGACAAAACCATGAGCTACTCACTGATGGTCAGCGTTGTTGTTCTCTGGGCCTGGCAGGCTTCTGGTTGACAAGACCTGGGAAAGAACAAAAGCAGCATATTTCAGTTATAACACTTTGAAGTTGAGAGAGGTAGTTTTGCCTCTCTGCTCTGGTGAGACTCCACCTGCAGTCCTGCATCCAGCTCTGGAGTCCTCAGCACAGGAAGGACATGGTCCTGCTGGATCGGGTCCAAAGGAGGCCACAAAAATGATCAGAGGGCTGGAGCACCTCTCCTGTGAGGATAGGCTGAGAGAATTGAGGTTGTTCAGCCTGGAGAAGGCTCTGGGAACACCTTATAGTGGCCTTCCAGTAATTAAAAAGGGCTTGCAAGAAAGATGGGGAGAGACTTTTACCAGGGCTTGTAGTGACAGTACAAGGAATAATGGTTTTAAACTGAAAGGGAGTAGATTTGGACAAAAGGAAAAAAATCTTTATGATGAGGGTGGTGAGACACTGAAACAGGTTGCCCAGAGAAGTTGTGGAAGCCTCCTCACTCCCTGGAAGTGTCCAAGGCCAGGCTGGATGGGGCTTTGAGCAACCTGGTCTAGTGGGAGGTGTCCCTGCCCATGGCAGACGGGTTGGAACTGGATGATCTTTAAGGTCCTTCCAAACCAAACTATTATTTATTTCTAAGAATCCTATCTCTGTCTATAGTGGGCTATGTCTGTCCTGGTTTAAACCCTCAGACAACCTCTGTGGAGAAAATGCAGGTACAAAAGAGTCTCCTTTGCTAACCACTGTTCTGCTAGCTCTGTTTCAGTGTTCAGGGCAGCTGGGTGGCTGCAGGCTACAGAACTGAAATCACTGAATTTAACTCATTTAACCTCCTAGTTTTTCCATGAATACACACTGCCCTCCGGCTGACAGGTAGTAGTATGAAAATACCTGCTAAAAAAGGAAGTTATGGCAACACAGACCTAATTCTTTTCACCTGACAAAGCTCTTTCCCTGAAACGATCTATCTGGTGTGAAACATCCACCTTCCCTCCACTGGAAGCCCACAGGTTTCCAATGGGACACTGGGGAAGCAATGAAAGCCAAATCTAATGGCCTTTTTAAAATGGGAAGGTGATGGGACCCTGTCTCCTGAGCACCCGGACAACTCAATAATAAAATGACCCTCTTGCAGCCAGCTGCTACTGAGAAGAATAAAACTTCCTTTTTTTCCTAATTCTTCACTATACTCGTACAGGGATAGGGAGGGTGACAGGGACAAGGGCTGTGTTGTTGCACAAAATTGGATTCATTTTGGCTTGCCGTTATTTTTCCTGAGCTGCAGTCCCAAAACTGGTGGGCCTGCTTCATACAAGTTATCCTGAATTTATGATGACACTAACAGATATTAAACAAGTAGCAGACAGAACCAAAGTGAAGACCTGGGTTCCAGAAAATAGAAATGAAATGTTGTTCCACGGGCGTGGAAAAGAGGAAAAGGCTTTTCTGTACAAGAAAAAAGAGAAGCAAAGGAAACCATGTACTGATGCGGAGAAGCTTTTAGTTCAGAACCATCTCCTGTACATCTACTGTGCGGTATTTCTTCAGGGCTGGATGAGATCAAGTGTTGAGAGGTGTCCCTGCCCATGACAGGGAGGTTGGATTAAATGATCTCTAAGGTCCCTTCCAGCATAGGCCATTCTATGATTCTGTGATTCCTCAGTAAGATCACGTATCTGCTTTTGAAACAGCTCAAACCTGTGCTGCCCCAAGGTTCAGCAGTGCTTGAGATTGGTACTGGTAGGTGTGGGAGCTATGGAGGGGACATACCCTGCTATAGGGAGCACCGTACAGCAATGAGGGCTTTATGCACCATTCTGAGCTGATTTAAATCAGCTGATATTACTGTATGTGCCACCCTCTGGATAGAAATGTTCACCTGGAGTCTGCCATTATTGCAGGCATCTGATTTTAATTTGAGAGGAGATGTTTTCACTGCACTCCCTCCTTAGCTGCCTCACATGTGGAGGGACAGGAACTGAAGTTTAAACACAGTGGTCTCAGACACCCTTAGGCAGGCAAGTACTTGGCAACAAACTGTTTGGCTCTTCCTTCCTTCTTGGGCGGGTTTTGTGCTCCTGTGGTCATCTTTGGCTCCCGCACTTGAGCAGGTGAGGGAGACCTGCAGCAAAGATCTCTCATGGCACTGTCAATGCCTCTTCCACATGAGTCCAAGTATCTTTTCCATTTCTGGTGCTGGGAAAGGTGATTGCTATCCACAGTCTTTCATGTCCTAGCTGCTTGCTTAAAATTACAAATTAAATCTCTATGAAAGACTTGTAACATCTTTTGATACCTGTCAAAATGCACTTCACTTCCTTTCAGAAGAGCCCCTGCTCTTTGGAAACACTTTGTTTTCTTTGGAAGACCCCGAATTGTTCTACAAACAGCACCTGTGTCCAAGCAGAGATGTAAGAAAGCTGATAGTGAGGGAAAAGAGTTCCTACCTGGTTCTTTAGCATCATTTCTTGGTAATCTCCCACAAGCAAAAAGAGTAAGAGGCTGTGCTGAGCTCCAAGGGATGATTTCTCACAGGAGTGCACCCCACAACACAGCCCCTCGTCCTCATCATCACCATCATCTACTGGGTTGCTCCTGCCACCCATTTCCTTCAACCAGGCCAAGAATATAATTTATCCTCAGCATTAAGGCCAATACAGTTCTCCAGGAGTGCTTTGATGCTGCTTTTCCCACAGTGAGAACTCAGCTTCCAACACTTCTGGGCAAAGGATGGGTTGGGATCATTTTAGGGAGGGGTTTGAATTGTACAGTAGGTTGTCTTTTTTTCTTCCCTTGTGGCTGACTCCTCCATATTACGAGCTGTACGTGTTGTGTGGGTGGAAGAAAGAATTAATTAGTCATCAGGACAGAGCAGCTCTGGTTAGCAAAATCTGCTTCTCTGCAAAACCAGCTCCCACCTTCTCCAAGGGATCTGTCAGCAGAAACACTTATTTCCCAAGAGAGCTCGGCATCGGCACAGGTAAATCTCTACCGACATTTGACCCAGTGCACAAGGAAAAAACAGTGATGAGTAAAACTGAAAGGTGCCTCCAGCTTTTGCCTTTCTACCACTCTCAGAGCCTCTGTGCTTTGAGGGCTGTTCCTCACTCATCCAGGCGAACAATGTGTGGCTCTGCGATGCCCGAGTGACACCGTGTTCCGGGCAGCAGGCGCAGAGCACCGGCTGTCGCAGGCAGCCAGGCGTAATAAAATCTGTCCCCACCCAGCCTGCTCGGGATTGCTGTCATGTGCATGTCGCAAGTTCAGCAGATAATTAGTATTAGACCTTTATGTGGGTTAAGACGATGCACACGTCACGACACTTTAATGTTATGGGTTCCTATCCTACAGCTAAATAAGTAATTGCTGGCCTGGCTGGCCTGTGCCCTGTTAAGAGATAAATGATGTCAGCTTCTCCTTTCTGCAGCTTGCAGTCATCTTTTTATTACTCATCCAGACCACAGCATGTCTCCTTGTTTTCCACCCTTTTCCTAGCGTACATGCTGGGGTCTGTTGTGCCACAAAGACCCACATTGCCACCTTCTCCAAGTTTACAGGCTTGGATATTAAGCTCGCTCAGCATGTACTCAGTTTAATTCAATGTAACGAGATGTGCGGTGGAGTGGTTTGACAGCACACACAGTTCAGCCATCCTTTATGTTAGGGTAGCAGCACCCGGGAGCAAGGCGGAGCAGAGAGCTGTAAGCAGGGGCTATTTCTCTCTACCATGTGCACGAACCAGCACTCTCGGGGTGCAGCTTCCCACTCCTCCCAACCTGCCGCAAGCTGTGGCTCATGTCTCTCACCCATCCTGTCAACCTGTACCTTCCCCGCTCCCTGCCTTCTCCCTCTGCCAGCTCCAGCAGCTGTGAGTTTGCTGAGTGAGAACATCCTCCCCAGGACCCCTGGGATAACCTGGAACTGTGCACCTCCACGGGCCCTGAGGTGCCTCCGAGCTGTGTCAATCACAGTCTCAGCTATAATGTCAACTTCATTGTCTCCAAAACTGGGTGGCCAAATTCAAGCTGCTTCCTGAAGATGGCCCCTGAACCATGCCCAAGTGTTATTTGTGAGACTGCAAGTTGGCCCAGGCCAAAACCATGCCAGGGACTATCCTAGCAGCAAAGCAGAGCAAACCACCATGGGCTGATGCCAGGCAGCTGCTACGGTATAGTGTAGCAGTAAATATATAGCCCTGAGATGGAGTAGAGTAGAGATACAGACCCTAAGTGATCTTGTCTTATACAGGTGAGCTGAGAGAGAGAGTGAAAACATCTAGAGGGGAGCAGTGTGGTTCTCCTGCCAGCGCTGATCTGCTGGGCTGTGGTTTCATAGCATGTTTTTTTCTGCAGGATGTAAGTTAGTGCCTCTTTCCCCGCCTCTACTCCTCCCAAATCCTTCTTCAAAAACACCCTGTGAATTGGACTAGGGGACCAGTCAGAGATGAAATGATAAGCCCTCCTCTCTTGAAGAGGAGAGAGATGTCAGCTGGAGACCACCACAGATGCAGTTTGCAGCACAGCTGCAGGTGGCTGAGCTGGTAGAGTAGAAGGGCAGCATCCTCCAACAACACTGGCAAATGATGTGGGTGTTTAAGCCCATCATCAGTGCCAAAACCAGCCTCTCATGAACCTGCGGCTGGAGTTATTGCTGGCAAAAAAAGCCCCAGTGTACCTAAGATGTCAGTAGGTACCAAATGGGATGTACGGCCCCAGCTGCATTCCAGGCAAAACGCTCCCTGCCTTGCTCTGGTCTGCAGCAACATCCTCTGGCCAGCGAAGGAATTAGGAGCAGGTGGTGTTTGGGAAGTGGGCAGGGATGCAGGGAGTTCCCACGCTTCTGCTCTCCTGCCAACTAAAACAGCAGCTCCCACCTACTCTGTGCATGCCCTGTGCTTGTTTTTTAGATCAGGAATGGTTTCAGGGCAAAAGCAACCCATGCTCTGCCAACTGATGTGATTTTTTGAGGGGAAATCCCTAGTCAGCAGTTTTCTGAGTCCAGCTTCAACAAGGCTGTGCTGGGAGGATGACACTGGCTGAGGGGACAGCACAACTCACTGCTGGGCTCTGGTGAAATTTCAGATGCTTTCAAAGAGACAAGGAACATAGTGTGGGAGCGAGGGAGACCTTTTGCTCAGCAACTACCAGATGCACATCTGGACATGAGTTGCAGAATCTGAAACAATCTGATTTCAGACTTTTCTCTCAGCTGCTTCCCTAGTTTGGAGCTCAAGAAGTTCCAGATGTTCAGCCAGAAAAGACCTTTCCTGAAGTGCCCTGGCGGTGGAGCACAGCTCCCTGTGCAACTGCAAGGGAACATCTGCACTCCAGGGCATTTTTGATCATTAATATAACCAGGAAGAAAATGCTGAGATAAAATGCTAACAGCACTGAATTGTAATTCCTGTTTGAGGGAAGCACATTTTAACAAGAGTAGAATAATAACTCTATTCGAGTTCCTGTAAGAAACCAATGGGGCGTGACATTACCTGTCCCCACAGGACCCCTATGTGCTTGCAGCTGGGACCAGCCAGCCACGAGATGACGCTGTGCCACATCAGTCTGCAGAAAGAACATCCATCTGCCCGAAAAAAACTCAAGCAAAGCTTTGAAGATCTGGGTGTTTTGAAAGTGTCCAGCAGATCCTCCAGAAGTTGGTTAATACACCCTCTACCTGTGTTATTGCCGTGCTGCAGCTGGGGTAATTGGCTTACTGTAATCACATCCCATCCTGAGCCAGGAGGAGTGATGGTACCATGGAAAAAGCTGTTAAAACAAAGTCCCTAACATCTCTGTGTAATTATTGCATTTCAGGAAACCAATGGGGAAAGGCCTGAGACCGCAGACCCTCCCCCGGTTTCCACCAAAATCTGCCATCCTACTATGTGCAGCAGCAGCACCTGCAAAGCCATGAATACTTTTCCTGTCTTGTAAAAAGAAACAAGGAAAAAGCTCATATGACCACCTGGAATTGAGGCAAACCTGAAAATGGATACTTGATGCCAACAAGGAGGTGTTGGGGTTTGCTCTGAGCTGCGTTCAGGTTCCCCATCAGGATATGGCTCCCACAGCCCACGCTGCGATGTGCTTTCACCCTTCCCATGCACTATTTGAATACAATAGAGGTGGCTCAAGCCTTTACATGCAGCCACATCCCTCTCTACCAACCTTTGCCACCTGGCCTGACTGCCCATCAGAGCTGCCAGCTTGCTGCTGGATGACTAAGTGCATCAGGGTTCAGGTGTGAAGCACGACACTGATGCACATCATGCCTGGGAGAAACCCCACTGTGACAGCAGAGAGCTGAGTCCTGCTTGCACGCAGCTGCTCTCTTCTGGCCAGTGGCAAATCTCTCGTCGTCTTATATTGGCCAAAATGTGCTCCTCCATGGGCTGTTTCTCATGAGACATTTCTATTGTAATACCTCCTCATTGCCTTTCCTTCTCCTCCCTCATCTTTTTCCTATTAGCTCTGTTGAATCAACTCATCTTTTCTTTGAAATTTTTTTGCTCATCCCCCAGTTTGCAGAGCTGAACAGGGCAAAGCAAGCAAGTTCCCACCACAAGACAGAAATTACAAGTGACAGGTTGAGAAGCTGGCAAGACTGAGAGAAATTGCCCTCAAGATTTCTAGCAAGGAACCAGTGATGCAATGAAGCTGGTATCCCTTTCCAAAAACTTCTTCCACCAGTCTCATGGGGAGAGTGGGACTGCAGTTTGCACAATGACCTAAAAGGCTAGATTGCATCCAGTAAACAACAGAAACTTGGTGCTGCAAACAGTTTCCCTCCTCCTCCTCTCAGACTAGTGACTTTTTAGGCTTCGAGGAGTCGGAACAGTAAGCTCATGACTGTGGTCTGTACCACGGCCATCTCAGGTCCAGGCAAAAAAAGTGCTATGAAGAACTACAAATTTGCCCAGAAAACATTTTGTATGTATTTTGTATGTATTTACATCTTCGAAAAACATCGGCAATTCTTTGCCATCTTTCAAACAATCTGCCTGGGTGCAGCCAGAAGGGCAAACTTCCTTCCCAAACAAGAGCAGCAGCTGGAGGAGGAGACACACAAGATGCTTGGTATCACCATCACCTGATGGGTGGCAGAGCTGTGTGCTGCGCCCCACGGAATGACCAGGGCCTCACATGTCTGCTTCAGGCTGGATTTTGAGGGCCCTCACAGACATTTCTGCGCTGCAAGGCTTGAAGGTGTTCCCACCATCAGTTCGCACTGGGTGTGACCACAACCCAGGGTGGATGAGGTGATGATGCTATGGGTTCCTCACCATCCTCTCTGCCAGAGGACGAGGTCTGCAGCAAGGAGCTGGGCTTCATGACCACTCCCCATGTCACTCCAGGGGCCATGTCTTTCTGCTTTGCCCCTTGTCTTTAGTTCACTAGTCCCTACTGCCATGGTATAATGCCTCTCTACTGATTTTTGTAAAGAAAGATGGGGGCAACTCTGTTGCCTTCCTGATATGTAATTACTCAGAGTATACTTCACATAAGAACAGAGCTAGAATAACACTTTGTCCACAGGAAAATAGACAACTGATATAACTACAAATTTTAAACAACCAGCCACGATACTCACATTTGGAAAGAGTGGGAAATAGGACATCAGCAACTGTCATTCCCATAAGTAAAGATAAATGGGAGAACTCAGGAGGACTGTTCATAAATGGGAGTTCCTCAAAGGAGAAAGCGGCGATGGACTGAGTTCCCATTCATACCACAGGAGGGTTTGGAGTTAAAAGAGCAAGGAAAAAAAAGACAAGTCCTCTTTTTTTTTTCCATTTCCAAATCTTACTTTCTTTGAGGCTTGTCTTTAAAACTTGTCAAAAAAAAAAAAAAAGGGCTTTCATGCTGGATCCTGCCAAGTTTCCTAATGGCAAAATTATTTTGTATTAAAATTATCCTTACCCCATGGACATGCAGTTTGGCAATGGAAAAAATACACTTCTAAAGAGCAAAACTGAGGCATGCAAGGCAGAAAGTTTCTGGGTCTTAAATATTTATTTCTGGTTTCAAATTTGTTGCTTTAGTCCAACGACTTTCGTGCATTTGCAGAGAGCCGCGTTTATCTAACAAACAATACACGACTTCCAAAGCCAAGCTATGATGAAAACAGTGATTTTGGGCCTCATCACCAGATGATATAGATGCTGCTGTTATTTTTGGATAGGAAAAAAAAAAAAAAAAAAAAAAGTAGATCTCAACTCCCTCAGAGGCAAATGCACTATTTGTTAAGCAGAAAGAGACTGAAATGCTTCTTTAGGACGAGCCAGGCTGCAATTGCCGTGCATTGGCAAACATTAAACAGCAGCTTTATGTTCACATTTTTAAACTTCTGTTTACAAACCCGACCCAGGGAAAAGCACGGGCTGTACTTTATGAAGTCGAGCTGTTTCCACAAGGCAGGAAAATAAACCTTCAGTAGCCCGGGGAAACAGGCGATGCCGGGACGGCCCTTTTCGGGACGGTATTTCCCCGGCACCCGAGAGAGAAAACGCGAAGGGAGCAGCAAATGCGACCGAGCCCGGTTTGCCAGCAAAGACAAGAATTTGAAGCCGTTCGTACTCGGAGGAAGCCATGGCTGCAGCAGTTAGCGCCGGCTCTGGTAGGACCCCCCGGTCCAGCGGGGACACCCCAAGCCATGGAGGGATCCCGGCGCCGCAGCCAGGAGGGTGCCGCCGGTCCCGGCTGGCCCCGAGGCGGGCACTTACCGCCTGTTCGGGCGGGGTCCCGCTGTCCCGGGGCGGGGGGATGCCGCCGGCAGCCCGGGCTCGGCAACCGGGGCCGGGCAGCTCCGCCGCCGCCTCCTCGCCCTCGGGCAGCGCCGTCTCCACCAGCAGCTCCCGGTTCTCCGCCACTCTGGCCGCCGGCACCACCGCCGCCGCCCCCGCCGCCGCTCTCCGCCGCCGGCTGCTCCCGCTGCCCATGGCCGCTGCCGCCGGTGCCGGTGCCGGAGCCAAGGGGCTGTGCCGGAGCGGGGCGGGGGGGGCGGCGGGAAGCACTCTCGGGCCCCGCCGCTTTCCCCGCCGGGGCGGACGCGGGCGCGGTTCTTGGCCGCTCCCCGGAGCCCGGGTCTCCCAAATTTTTTTTTTTTTTTTGGAAGGGGGAAAATCCCACCCAGAAGTGCTCCAGAGGCCGAGGGAAGGGACCGGTGATGCAGAGGAGGGATGCGCGGACGTTTCTAGCCACTTTTTCTGAGCCCAGAGCACCGGCAGGCTGCCTCCCTCCATTTAATCCTTCTGAAACTTTCAAAATCAGACTGTTATCTCAGGCCTCCCGAGCCTCCGTCACTTACATACATCTCCCGGAGCTGGGGCGTGGATGGACAACGACAGAATATTATCATCTTCAGGGATCAGCTCCAGTTCTGGAGTCTCCAACACAAGAAGAACATGGATCTGTTGAGACAGGAGTGCCACAAAAATCACGAGAGGGCTGGAGCACCTCTCCTACCAGGACAGGCTGAGAGAGTTGGGTCTGTTCAGCCTGCAGAAGAGAAGGCCCCGGGGAGACTGTATAGTGGCCTTCCAGTACCCGAAGTGGGCTACAGGAGAGCTGGGAAGGGACTTTTTTTGAGGGCATATGGTGACAGGACAAGGGCAATGGTTTTCAAGTAGAGAAGGGTAGGTTTAGGTTAGATGTTAGGAAGAAGCTCTTTACTATGAGGGTGGTGAAACACTGGACCAGATCGCCCAGGGAAGCTGTGGATGCCTCATCCCTGGAAGTGTTCAAGGCCAGGCTGGATGAGGCTTTGAGCGACCTGCTCTAGTGGGATTGTCCCTGCCCAAGGCAACGGAGTTGGAGCTAGGTGATCTTCAAGGTCCCTTCCAACTCAAGGAATTCTGTGATCCTATGATTCTATGATGCTATGATGACCATGCAGCAGGAACAGCAATCTTGGGCTATATTCAAGCATACCTCACTCAGATGGGTCTTATGGACCTTTAGAGAATATTGCAGTCTGAAGGATGTCATTTGGGGCAGATTTTGGGCACTGAGTGGTGGTTCTGGCAGTGTTCCTGGGCTGGGAAAAATTTCTGCTCTTGGACTAACCAGTGAAAGGAATGGAGTTTTGGGGAAGTCCCTGTGGAAAGGATGGCACAGCCGAGCACCTCCTTAGCCCACCATCACAGATGGAGTCACTCTCTGCTTCCCAGCAGCCTGTCCAGCCTGTAGAGCAGATCCCCTAACCATCCTTAAGTGCTTCTTTCTGTCTCTGCTTCCAGCGATAAAATATTTGCACAGTTGTTGGACACTACAGAAGATATCACTCAAATTTTAAAGTACCTGTTACAGGCAAGGCTCTCATTTTCCCCTTGGGGAGGAGAGCAGAAGGGGTGAAATGGCTGTTTGGTTTCTAGCTCCTTTCTGCAGCAGGAAGTGGAGGGAGAGCAGGTCCCACAGGGCTTCTGTGGAAGCCTCCTTTCAAACCAGAGATTGATAAAACCAAGATGTGCAGAGGTGAGACTCCTCTTGCTGCTCCTCATCACCAACTGCAATGATTGCATCTACCAGTCATTCATTCTGCTGGTTCTTCCTAAACCAACAACCTACAGAATGAGAGGTCGTGACAGAGGAGCTAGAGGAGGGAAGGCAATGAGTGATCAGAACATTGACAGAAGGATGGGATTGTAAGAAAGGGGGCTTATAAGAAAGGTGGGGACAGACATTTTAGTAGGGTCCTATAACAGTAAGTCAAGGGGTAATGGTTTTAAACTGAAAATGAATACATTCAGACTAGATATAAGGAAGAAATTTGTTATGATGAGAGTGGTAAAACACTGAAACAGGTTCCACGGAGAGGCTGTAGGTGTCCCATACCTGGAAACATTCAAGGTCAGGTTGGATGGGGCTTCAAGCAACCTGATCTAGTTGAAAATGTCCCTGCCCGTTGCAGTGGGGTTGGACTAGATGACCCTTAAAGGTGCTTTACAAACCAAACCATTCTGTGATTCTTTAAAGGGTATTCTGCAGGAAGAGATCAGCTGGAAGCCTGAGGGTGAGATGTCGTACACAGGGTCTGGCTACAGGGCAGTGAAAGTGGCAGATCCTTTCGTTCTGGGGCAGGTCTTGGAGAAAGAAGAGACAGTGCCTGGTTGTTGATGGGGGAGTTGAATGTGGAATTAAATAGGCCCAAACAAAATGCACAAGATATGAAACGGCTGAAGGATATAAGGTGAGGAACTGCCATCATTTTTCTCTGACCTGGCAGCACAAGCTTTATGAAGAAGGTCCTCTCAGCAGGGAGGCCAAGACACTCTCAGGGCTCATGTAGTCATATTTACTGAGACACTAAAGGCATCCCTGTCTCTCCCCACGCAGTGGGTTGCTCCAGACACTGGCACATCTCACATTCATTACTGCAATGGGCTGTTCCAACTGGAGGAGAGAGGAGGGACAGGAGAGGACTTTTGACTTTGTCCCTGATAATTGCACAAAGTGAGTTCAGTCCCAAGCTTTAACTCAAGCTGCTTCCTTGAATTAACTCAACCTACTTTGTTTCATCCTTGGAAAGAGCATTCCTGTAATCATATTACTTTAGGGATAAGATGTAAGAGGAGGCAGCTGGGACTTTGGGCTGGGAGGGAGCAGAGGTGCCACAAGCCCTATGGGCTGCAGTGGGGCCATTCCTCTTCAGGGTTTCAGGGACACAGGGCTCTGTCGCCTTCTCATGGCCTGTTTACTCAGTCTGCAAGAGGTGATGTTTCTGAGCTCTTCCCAGCGTGGGCTCCTGGGGGCCTGCAGGCTGAGATTCACCATGTGTGGCACACCCGTCCCCAAGGGGAAAGGCTCTGCAGTGACAAAGAGTGTTCCCAAAAGCAAGTGAGCAAATTCCTCCTCCATCCCTGCAGGCTGTCTCTGAAAGACTGGAGCCTCATGGAAAGTTTCCTGGCTGCCTCCATGGAAATAGTTCATTCCAGGGCAATCCCTCAGATTTGCTTGGAAGTGGTGCTGGCTCCATAAACTTGCTGTCAAAATGAGCCAAGCGCCTTGTGTTTTGAAGCAGTTTCCTGCTGGAGCCAGGAAAGTGAGCAGTTGTGACCCCAAATGCTGCTGTGGTTTAACGGTGATGCTGAAGGACTTTGAGGACATTCAGTGATATTATCTTGCTGCAAAGACTGCTGAGAATTAACGAGAAGACTTTCCAAAAGCTAATGGCCCAATAAGCACAAGTCTTCTCAGGAAAATCAATGAAAATTGGCTATCAGATTCCTCTTTATGACAGCCTGGTGGCTTTTTAACACCATTTCCCAGCAGGGCCAGTGGGTAACATCTTGGCTGATCTTCAAGAGCAGGGGTTGGAATTGTGTGGTGCAAGTGCCAAGTATGGCATGAGGAACGCTTTTGGATGGCACCCAGCCAGGCCGGCAGGGAGCCAGGAGCCTCTGCATCCAAAGTGCAGCTTTGAGAGAGCCAACGGCACCGGCTCCCATCTTCTCCCAAGTCGTGTGGAGCCCAGGAGGTCTTCTGGGTGATCTTAAGGGTCATTTCCAAATTAACCAATTAATCATAGAATCATAGAATTGTCAGGGTTGGAAGGGACCTTAAAGATCTTCTGGGTGATCTTAAGGGTCATTTCCAAATTAACCAATTAATCATAGAATCATAGAATTGTCAGGGTTGGAAGGGACCTTAAAGGTCATCTAGTTCCAACCCCCCCCTCCATGGGCAGGGACATCCCTCACCAGATCAGGCTGCTCAGAGCCCCATCCAGCCTGGCCTTAAAAACTTCCAGGGATGGGGCTTCTACTACCTCTCTGGGCAACCTGTTCCAGTGTCTCACAACCCAATTCTATGATTCTGTGATGCTGGAGTTACATGTAGGCTTCTTCTGACCGCTGCTGTGCTGGCACCCTCAGCTTCTGCTCTGGGAAAGAAAAGGGTGTACGTTGGGAAAGAAAAGGGTGTACTCTGTATGTGAAAGGTTGCCTTCTTCTGTTAGTACTCTTCAAACCTGGTGATCTTTTTTTGCAATAAATGAAATAATTATGGATATTTATATGCATGCATACACACATGCATTTATACTTTGCGTGTATTAACACCGAAATCTTGCCTAAACCATCACTTATATTTGAGGAACATGGAATTATTTTAAGGTTGTTATTATCCATTGAAGCCACTAGCACTGATTTGTCCTGCTGTAGTATTTGACTGGACTACCAAGAGCAAAGGCCAAAGTGAAGTTGAGACATGGAATTGCCTGGACAAAATGTGACTTTCAGATCTTATTTTCACATTGCACATTCCCCATATATGAGAATAAACCAGACTGTCTCATCACATTGCCAGACTACAGATAGAACTGTCACTCTTCTGTCTCCTGACAGTTTTCACCTGTGAAGGAAGAGACCACGTGAAAAATTACAGTCAGCTCCAGCCAAGTTGCTTGTTTTCTGCCTTGTCCCCAGCCCCTGGTCACTGTGGGATAGTCTCACAGACCTTATCCCACACCTCACCTCAACCTCAAAATGAGACCCGATAGTCTCAGGCTTTCTCTCTTGAAGCCAAGGACTTGTTCTTTCTCTGTGATCCAGAGCCTGAGATTTTTGCTTCCTCAGACCTTTGCTCCCTGGCTCCAACCCCTGAAGCAATCCCTTGGTCACAGGACAGATCTCCATGGCTTTAGCCAGTGCAAGGACCAGCACAGTCCATCCTCCCTACCCAGCAATGTTAGGGAAGAAGGAGATGGAGAGGATGGAAGACACATACCACCACACCCTCTGTCCCACAGACAGGTTCCTCTGGCAGAAGCAACACTGATTGAGTCCCAGCACCAGCGTTTGGGAGGGGGTGTTGTGGTTGGGCTGTATTACTGTTCACCTGGCGAGACACGAAGGGCAGCTGTGCCACTACCAGTAGTTCATATGGGAGCACCAGAGAGCAAACATACAAAGAATTTCCTTACTGGGTAAAATAACAGGATCCCTCTGATATCATAACCAAAACCAGAACCTGGGGAGCTCTGTTTTTTCAGATCTTTGTTCCCACCAGAAATCTTTAGGCTATTTGCAGTTAGTTCATTGAGGGAGCCAATCTTACAACAATAAATATCACACCACGGGGTTTAGGTTTTTGCCTTCCTTCCTAACATTTGCTATATTTTCAGCAAGTCCTCAATAGATATAGATATGGATTTTTTGTGATCATTTATACTAACTACAAGAATGTTTAGAATTCAAAGTTAAAATACACCATGTCAGAGTGAATCTCTCCCTCCTACTCACTGACTTAAAGGATGGTTTCTCCTGTGCTGTCAGACATCCCAAGATCTCTTTGCAGGGTACCCACTGCCTGGGGATGTGGTATGGAGAGATATTACATCTTCCCATCCGTCACAGAACCACAGAATGCTAAGGACTGGGAGGGACCTCAAAAGATCATCTAGTCCAGCCCACCTACCAGAGCAAGATCACCTACAGTAGATCACACAGGAACACGTCCAGGCGAGCTTTAAAGGTCTCCAGAGAAGGAGACTCCACAACCTCCCTGGGCAGCCTGTTCCAGTGCTCTGTCACCCTCACTGTGAAAAAGTTCTTTCTAATAAAACATCAGAGCATATACGGAACCTCCTAGGCTCCAGCTTGCACACATTGCCCCTTGTCCTGTCAATGGACATCACTGAGAAGAGCCTGGCTCCATCCTCCTGACACTCCCCCTTGACATATTTATAAACATTAATGAGGTCACCCCTCAGCCTCCGCTTCTCCAAACTAAAGAGACCCAGCTCCTTCAGCCTTTCCTCATAAGGGAGATGTTCCACACCCTTCATCATCTTTGTGGCTCTGCGCTGGACTCTCTCAAACAGTTCCCTGTCTCTCTTGAGCTGAGAACCCAGAACTGGACACAATATTCCAGATGAGGCCTCACCAGGGCAGAGTAGAGAGGCAGGAGAACCTCTCTCGACCTACTTGCTACTTCCCTTCTAATACACCCCAGAATGCCATTGGCCTTCTTGGCCATGAGGGCACAGTGCTGGCTCATGTCATCTGGCATGGTCTGTCCCCCACCACGGCACAGATTCTGGGAGACCACAACCAGAAACTGGACACTTCTGCCTTGTACCATGAGGAACACCCTGACATGTTTGGAGAGAGCCTGAAGATCTTGGTACAGATTTTTACTGTGGGTTTGTTAGAAGCAGCGCAGTGACTGTCCATGAGAAGGTTTTTTTAGACTTCAGACTAGCTTAGACAGCTTTTGCTACGCTCTAAGAAGAAGATAACAAGATTTGGTCTCCATGCAGCAAGTGGGAAAACCTTCATTTTTCCTACTGCAAACTGCTGGACTGGTGTTACCCCTCAGTGAACAGGTTTATTTATTAATCTACCTTTCTAGCATTAACTTGTGTGTAGCAAAGGCAATGTGTAAGTGGCTCAAAGCAGAGCCAACCTCTCTCACATGGGTTTCCCAGTCTTCTCCCAGGTATCATTTTCACTGGGGTTTTCATACAGTTCTGACTCAAAACTTCCTGCAAAAAGTTACTTCTAATTTTGACAGTTCCTCAGGCCTTTGATGCAGAAACTTCACGTCCTGTGAATCTGAGCCATGTCCTGACCGGATGGGCTGTGATATACAGCACATGGAAAAAGCTGGACTTGAGAATAGAGCTCAGAGCCAGAGCTGTCTGCTTGGGGACCCAGAAGGGGAGCAGGAGGAGGGAATTGGCTTTGCTGCCACAAACTGTCCAGACAAAAATAACTGCAAGTCAGAGGCCAGTGAAACACAGAGAGGAAGGGTCGAAGATGCTGAGGTAGAAGGCAATGGTTAGGAGTTAATGGCCTGCTCCATCTCTGCTGATGCTCAGGTTGCTGTGGCATGCTGTGTGTCCCTTTCACCAGCTAAGATGAGCTGAAAAAGTGGGTGGTTCACAGCAGGGGAGACCAGTTCCCTTGCCGAAGAGCCATCCTACGGCAGAATGGGGCTAGGACACAGTGGCAAACCACGTAGATGGAGGGTGCCCCTATGTAATTAGAGGATCTGGGCTTTGGCCCAGGGCTGGAGTTTGACTCATCTAATTTACAAAAAAAAGTGCTGAGAACACATGTTTAAGTATAAAAGCATCTTCTTTTTAAGATTGTCCTTTCAACACATCTTGGATTTTACTGCACGTTAAGCATTGCCAGTAAACACCTTTTTCTGCCTGATTCCCCCATTTTAAGGGAAGGGCTCCTCTTTGTTCAAAAACACGAAAGCGAAGACCCAGCCCAGCAGAGAGTTAGATTTCATGTGTCTTACCACGCTGTGTTTCTGCTGCCTTTCCTTTGGGAGAGCTCGTGCCGTGGGAGCGCTTCCACCAGCAGCAGCTGCAGCCAGCTCCTGCCCGAGCATCTCTGCGTGCTGGAGAGGCAGCTGTGACACAGCTGGAGTATGATGGTATGTTCCATACAAGCAGCTTGCGTGCTGGCAAGACAAAGCCTTTCTGTTGAGTCCCTGCTCAAGGCTCAAACTATGGCCAGATGAGGAAAAAGGCCACAACCCCACTGTCACCTGTGGTAGGAAAGGGATGCTCTCAAGCACTCTGCAGTTGAGGCACAGCACCATGTAGATGAGTTGGTATCTACCTGGCAGTGCTCAAACTGTAACTTCAAGTCAGTAACCACAGTATGGATGTGGTTACCAAGGCAGGGGGGGTGATTCAAGCTGTCTGTGTGGTGTTCATGCCTCATAAGTAGCACAGATGACCCCCTTGGGCCCACTTGCTCCTCTGAGTTTGGTCCAGCTTCCTTCTTCCAAGTTTGGCTTTCCCTGGCCCTTTCCCATGGTGACTCATGACCCTGCTGTCTCTCCAAACAAGGATGCCCTGTGGCCCTCACACCCCTGCCCCATCCCAGATGGGCTACTCTTCTGCAGAGCCCTGCTGGGCTTCTTGCCGTGACTCCACAGTTGTGTCCTTCTCCTCAATTTGTCCTGGTACTTGAAATAGGACTTTGTGGGTGGACTTTAGAGATGTTTGTTTCTAACTCTGTTGGGTAAACACAAGTTAGAGGGAAGCAGAAGAGCTCAGCAGAGGTCTTGTGGGTGTATCACAGAATCACAGAATGTTAGGGGTTGGAAGGGACCTCAAAAGATCATCTAGTCCAGCCACCCTGCCAGAGCAGGACCACCTACAGCAGAGCGCACAGGAACATGTCCAGGCAGGTTTTGAATGTCTCCAGAGAAGGAGATTCCACAATCTCCCTGGGCAGCCTGTTCCAGTGCTCTGTCACCCTCACAGTGAAAAAGTTCTTTCTAATATTTTTGTGGAACCTCCTATGTTCCAGCTTGAACCCATTGCCCCTTGTACTGTCATTGGACATCACTGAAAAGAGCCTGGCTCCATCTTCTTGACACTTGCCTTTGACATATTTATAAACATGAATGAGGTCACCCCTCAGCCTCCTCTTCTCCAAGCTAAAGAGACCCAGCTCCTTCAGCCTTTCCTCATAAGGGAGATGTTCCACTCCTTTCATCATCTTTGTGGCTCTGCACTGGACTCTCTCAAGCAGCTCCTTGTCTCTCTTGAGTATGAACCTAATTGGCAAGAGATGAACCTCCCTTCCCAACATAGAATCGTAGAATCATAAAATCATAGAATCATAGAATCACAGAATGTCAGGGGTTGGCAGGTACCTCTAGAGATCATCTAGTCCAACCCCCTACCAGAGCAGGATCCTCTAGGGCAACCACACAGGAACGTGTCCAGGCGAGTTTTGAATGTCTCCAGAGAAGGAGACTTCATGACCTCTCTGGGCAGCCTGTGCCAGTGCTCTGTCACCCTCACAGTAAAGAGGAACTTGTGGAACTTCCTGTGTTCTAGCTTATACTCATTATTCCTTATTCTGTTATTGGGCACTACTGAACAGAGACTGGCCCCTTCCTCTTGACATCCACCTCTCAGATATTTGTACACAGTAATAAGATCCTCTCTCAGCCGCCTCTTCTCAAGATTAAACAGCCCCAGTTCTCTCAGTTTATAGGAGAGATGATCAAGTAGAAAGAAAGCTCAAGCAGAAACTTTGTTCTTATTCCGGTTTTATGAGATTGTTTCCCATCCTCAGTGTGGAGAAGGCTGAAGTCTATGGAGACTGGCTGACCTCAGAAAGGCTAACATCCTCAGGCTTGCAGGCTATGGGATTTCAGCTAAGCAAGGCACTGTGTCCTAGACTTCAGCAGAGTCAGAAGTGCTGCAGGGTTGCTGAGCTTGGACCTCAGCAGACTTGCACAAGCCTGGGTTGACACCAGGGATTGCTGTTAGTCCACCAAGCCAAGCTATTGCACATGTCTCTGACCAGGCATGTCTCTCCTCTTACACCTCCACCTCCGTTTTTTGTTCCAACCTGATATCCCAGAGCCCTGTAAATGAGACAATGAGGGATCAAGGGCAAACATAAACTACTGTGACTTGAGACACTGTTAGGTTTGTTGGCCTCCAGCCCTACGCCCTTTAACACCACCAAACTGGGACTCATGTTATTAAATAAATATAATCTGCTGTTGAGCTCTATGGGGCCAGGGCCAAGCCCTGTTTGTGCAGGGAAGCCTGGTGGAGAGAGACCACCAAATATAGATGCAATCAAACTGGTTTAACTTGCACAGAGGAAGAAAATACCCGAGGTTAATGCCTTACCAGCAAGCAATAAAACCGACCTGGTATTCAGACACACATCTAAGTTACGGGAGCTGGCAGCAGGGCTGTGCTAACTGTCTGTCTGTGCCCTTAGCCCACTTTAGGCTTGAGCCAAGTCCATGTCTCACAAACGGGCTGGGTTAAAACCACGGACTTGGGTAATGTCAGGTTTTATGGTTCAAGCCATGGAATAACTTGCTGAGTGGCTGTAACAGGATCCTGCCTGGTCCCTTCACGGTATGCCTGACCTATCCTGGTGCTGGCAAACTTCTGTCTCCTAAAGAGCCCCAGAGATAAGGCAGGTTTGTAATAAAAGATCTCTGAAGCTGGCCCATGATAGAGCATATCTATGTCCTGAGCGGGGTGGAGGGAGGACCACAAGCCGGGTGGCCTGAGGGAGAGGCAGGGTAGGACTTTCCAGGGCTTTATCTGCAAAGAGCAGTATGAAGAGGATGGGATCGATTGTGCTGGCAGAAACAGTTGTGAAGAGACTTTCCTTTCATCTACCCTGACTTTAAAGTGCAAAATCATGTGTTTTTACCTTGAGGGGAAGCCTTTGCATTCTCCTAGTTGAAAGAATTTTTGGCATTTCACATTTTAAGAGACTAATAGCAGGGAAGTTTTTAAAAGTATTTCCTTTACAAAAAAAGTCGACCCATGTAGCTAATGTACAACATACCTTTCCGCCTGTAGTTAACAACGTAAAGCTGTGCTATTCCAGAAGGCAGGACTGAGGTTTGGGAACACAGGGATTGGTGTTGCCTTCGTCTATGTGCTGCTGGGAAGTTACAAAGGTGAAGGAAGAGAGCCAGGATTGCTCCCTCGTTCTCCCCCCCAAGTATGGGTGACATCCAAAAGTCTGGCTCTTGTAAACTCAGTGACTGCATCTTCTGAGGGGTAAATCTGGAAACACAGAGTAGCTTCTCTGAGAACAGAGATGGGCAAGTTGATACTGCTGACAAGCAAGATTTTTGCTTTCCCAGCTCACGGAGGAGCAGAGATTCCAGCAAACTACAGTTCAGCTGAATCTCCATGTGGAAACATAGAAGTATTTTAGATGCCCCAGAGATGCCCAACCTGGAAGGGTCTCTAGGCCAACCCTCTGCTCAGTGCAGAGCCAGCTAGATCAGGCTGCTCAAGGTCTTGTCCAGTTTTGAGTATCTCCGAAGATGGAGACTCCACATCCCCTCTTGGAAACTTGCTCTAGTGTTAGACCACCTTCATGACAAAACCTCATTACTCTTGTTCCAGTGTGTGACTGTTGCCTTGTGACTTGTTGCTGAGCTCCTCTAAGAAGAGTCATGGATGTTGTGACTGAGCAGAGCACTGACACCAGTCTATGTCTGGGCAATCAGTTTCCATTTTGGGGGAAATGGTGGTTTCTTTTGCCAATGTGCATGCAGCCTGTCTGCACAGGGAGGAAAAACAACACATGGCACAGCTTCTGATCTGTGAAAACAACCAAACTAAATGATAATGCTTGTTTTTTTCACCCTTCTCACGGCTGGGCTACTGAAACCTTCAGGTTCTATGCTTAGGATTATTCCCAGTACTCATTCGCATGACCACCAGTTATTAGTTTTCTTGAAATATCCATGTGACATGGTCATGGACACCCTGAAGCCATGACCTAGCACTGTTGCTGAAGAAGGGCAAGGGACAGGTTGTGACCCACCAGCTCCAAAGCTGGCTGGGCCGCTGTGTACCTGAGGAGAACAGGACCCCACTTGGATCCTCCCTCCTGGGATGTCTGAGCTGCGTCTAAGGTAAGCTGGAATGGAAATTAAGTGGCTGGAATGGCAGTGAGAGAGCAACAGGCAAAGAGCACCAGAGCTTGATTTCCTGCACAGTGGTAACCATGGGGCTGGAGAAGGCAAACACCACAAGGCTTTTTCCGTCTAAATTTTCCTGTGACTCTGTACTGGGTTTGCCAGGGTGTTGTATCAGATGTAGGACACAAACCTGACAGGTCTTGGTGGCAAAGACCTTTGTGCTGTGAGGAGGAGGAGGCAACTGCTGTGCATCCCTTACCCCCAGAGTGCCCACTTGTGCCCTGGACCAGCCCCATGCAGGTCCATAAGTCCGGGCAAGGGCTCCAGGTGGCTCTGGGGAAGGGGTCCTTCAGGTCACTCTGCCACAGCCCTGCTTCTTCTTGGGACCCTGTGATCCCTCCCTTTGCCTCCACTAGTGTTGGGAAGGTGAGATTTACACCCACACCTCTCAGCCTGGAGACTAGTGTAAAGGGACTGGAACTGTAGACAGGTGACCAGGCTGTGTCAGGTGGCCTCATGTCATGGACAAGCCCCACTTAGCTTTATTTACCAGCAGAGGTGGATTCTCTGAGTCTTCTCTAGAACCAGTGGAAAGATGGAGTTAGATACACATGTATGTAAGTGGTAGTCTTAGTGCATTTGTCACCTAAGTGTAGCTGAAGATTGAAAGCCCGAGCAGAAGAACTGGGAATATGAAGGTATCATATGGGGACATTGCTTTGCATAGCAAAGAAGTTTCGTACAAAACTATGGGATCTGTCACATTATGAACCTGTTAACTTTAATCTCACATGTGATTATCTTCTACTATTACTCTGCTTTTCTACAGGCCTGAACAGTTTATTACCGCTATGCCAGGCATGAGCTTAAATGACCCTCTATGCCCTTGATTTTAAAAATCTGTGTACAATACCGCCTGGACATCATCTCTACAAAAATCCCTCATTTTATTCCTCTAGGACTCGTGTCCCTGTTTAGGCAGCTCCAGAAAGGTATGAAATATAAGCAACCCTTCAGTAGTGCTTGCAGCCAAGTCAAAACACGGGGATAGGTTCCCAGAAGAAAGAGGTCAAATGCCTCAGGTATTTCTAGGAATTAGTACTCAAATGACATCTGGCAGTGATCAAAATCATCATCTTACAGTATTTGGGTCACGATAACCCCAATGCTACAGGCTTGGGGAGGAGTGGCTGGAAAGCTGCCCAGAGGAAAAGGACCTGGGGGTGTTGGTCCACAGCCGGCTGAACATGAGCCAGCAGTGTGCCCAGGTGGCCAAGGAATATCAGGAATAGTGTGACCAGCAGGACTGGGGAAGGAATTGTCCCCTGTACTCGGCACTGGTGAGGTCCCACCTCAAATTTTGTGCCTGGTTTTGAGCCCCTCACTAAGAGAAACATCGAGGTGCTGGACCGTATCCGAAGAAGGACAATAAAGATGGTGAAGGAACTTGGGAACAAATCTTATGAGGAACAGCTGAGGGAACTGGAGTTGTTTAGCCTGGAGGAATGGAGGTGGAGGGGAGACCTTATTGCTCTCTACAACTACCTGAAAAGAGGTTGTAGCAAGGTGAGGATCAGTCTCTTTTCCCAAGTTACAAGTGATAGTGCAAGATGAAATGGCCTCAGGTTGTGTCGGGGAAGGTTTAGATTGAACACGGAGAAAAAATTCTTCACTGAAAGGTTTGTTAAGCACTGGGACAGGCTGCCCAGGACAGGGTTGAGTCACCATCTCTGGAGGTATTTAAAAGATGTGTAGATGTGGCCCTTAGGGACATGGTTTAGTGGTGGGCCTGGCATTGCTAGGTTAATGGTTGGACTTGATGATCTTAATGGTCTTTTCCAAGCTAAACATTTCTATGATTCTATGAAAAGGAAACATGATTTTGTCCAGGAGACATCAAAAGATATGTCTGCTGAAAGCCTTTAGTGATTAGCAGACCATATGGAAGCTTGTTATCACATCTGGTCTTTTGATCAGTTACCTCAAGCCCAAGAGAGATCGATGCCTAGACCTAGGATCAGTGAAGCATTGCAATGAAAGAAAATTGCTGTTATAACTCAGGACTTGCAATGAACAACACAGATTTGGACATCTCTGTTGACGATTTCTTAAAAATTTATTGGTTAGAATCATAGAATCATAGAATAGTTCCAGCTGGAAGAGACCTTGAAGATCATTGAGTCCAGCCTTTGTCCCAGCCCCATCAACCTACTAAACTATGTCCCCCAACGCAACATCCACCCGTCTCTTAAACACTTCCAGGGACGGTGACTCAACCACCTCCCTGGGCAGCCTTTTCCAATGCCTGACAACCCTTTCAGTGAAGAAATTCTTCCTAATATCTAACCTGAACCTCCCCTGATGCAATTTAAATCCATTTCCCCTCATCCTATCACTCTCCGCGAGGGAGAACAGACCAACCCCCACCACTCTACAGCCTCCCTTCAGGTAGCTGTAGAGAGCAATGAGGTCTCCCCTCAGTATCCTCTTCTCTAGGCTAAACAGCCCCAGATCCCTCAGCCTTTCCTTCAGAGTTGCAGCCCTTAAGGCACAAAATCATTTGTCTTCTCTCCACTCCTGTGTTCAGACAGCCACCTTGTTTCCAATGAAGGTAGAACAGTTTTTGATTCTTTTAATAGTGGGATAAATAGTGCTCACTGCATCAGAGACAGTTAGTTAAAGCAAGTTGATTTAATGTCACTGAGTCATGAGCAAGACAAACTTTTGCCTACTACCTGCTTCTTCTGAGGCATGTCAGGGCATCTATAAAAGCAGAGCATACTTATGTGGGAATAATAGGTTGCTTAATAACAAGGATTTTTTTGCTGAGCTTTGTGAAATGCCCTTACATAGACTAGATATTAAAGTCCTGGAGACATTTCTGTAGTGTGTGACACTAATTATTACAAAATGAAGCTGTAAACAAGTGGTTTCCCTGTGAAAGCATTGTGTAACCATCAGTTAATTAACCTTCCCTGCCCCTTTTGGGGTGGATGTGGTCACCTCTGCTCTGCAAAGGGCAAAACAGAGAGTGCAGAGATGGTGCGTTGGCTGGTACACACACTTTCCACATCCCCAGAGGAACTTAATGCTAAATCTCCTGGTAATTCGGGTAGGTTTCAGTTCTGAAGTAAGCATAGGCTTATTTAATTAAAAGTTGTGTGGTTTGGTGTTTATTTTTTTTTTTTCCTTTAAAACTGCAGTTACAGAAACTGTAGAAAAGGCTGCCCTCACTTCCCTTACCTGGCAAAGTGCAGTACAACTTAATCACTAGATAACCAGTTATCACTTTATGGAGGTGTAGAGTGGTGGTTGTTACTTAATGTCCACAGCATTTCTGCAGGATATCTCACTTAGGTGTAGTTACAGGCAGAGTAATTGTGTCTCCTCTAAATGCATATGGTTACTGGATTTAACTGCAAAGCTTTCAAAGCCTGTGTATAACAGAGCAGGAACAAGTGGGTTTTGTGCTGCCGTGGCATGGCTTCCCATAGAGCAAGGCAAGGATTTATTAACCACTGGCCCTCACAAAACAAGTGGTGTCAGCCCGCCTGAAGCAGAAAAATGTGAGAAAAGTGGGCAGCCAGGGCAGGGCTGCACTATTTCTAGCAACACAGTGCTCCGAGCAAGAGATGGAAAGGTGAGGATTTAATTGCAAAGTGCTAATGCTGAGGCAAGCGGCAATTTTTTTCCAAGTCCGAGTGGTTTTTGTGCTGTGAAGTAGGGTGCGGGGCTGAAAATGAGCGTAGCTATTAGCATGCTAACTGTTGCTGTTTCATCTTCAGGATCTTGTTTGACACCTCGGTGTAATAAGGATGGAAATAATAAATTGCGTGCTATAAAACCTTGTGCGTGGACTCGCTTTGTGCTGACGATGGTGCATTGCCCATAAGTCAGTCTAATGTCATGCCGCTTCTAGCTGAGTCAATCCACGGCTCCAACAAAAGCCTTTGCTCAACAGCTGGCAGCAATTCAGAAGCTGTTTGGTTGGATGCAGCACATCTTCCTGCTCCTTTTTGATCTGAGGGGTCCCCAAAGGATGGTGTGAGCCTCAGCCTGTTGTGGTTGTAGGTTTACCTGACTTTCAAAGACCTATTGAAATAGCATGAAGACTCTTGGGGTCTATGGAAAACATTCAGCAAAAACCAATGGTAGTGGGTCTCTGGCCTTGGGGTGAGAAGGTTGGGTTTCATTCTGCTGTTGACCTGCTCCGCAACTGAATTTATCTTTTTCAGGTACGTGGTCCATGTACAACATCCAGCAGAGTGGGTCCTGCTGTGCTCACTGAGGATGTGATTTGAGCCATGCAGCTCTTGGTTGTGCAGGGGGCTGAGAAATGTCCACACCCTGCTGGTGGTGCCTGGAGGACACGCGTGTGCTGCACCACACTGCCCAAAGTACAGGCAGGATAAACCAAGAGCCAGGGCTTGCTCTGTGCTTGTGTCCATCCCCTACGTGTCCAAGGGGTGATGCCTCCTCCATCCACCTGAGAGTGATTTTCTCATCTCTGGGTTACTCTGTGGTGTGTCTGGCACGCAGTCTCCTACCCCAGCACCGCGGCTGGGTGCTTAGGCTAAGAGATACACTTATAGCCTCATCCAGTGCCTTTGCCTGCTTATTGCAGTGTTTCTAGATCTCCACTGCAAGAACAAACCAAATGAGGCCATCATCTGAATGATCTCCTGCCCTCTGAGATGGGTAAGTCCTAGACCGACACCACAGGTCCACGCTGGGGAACACCATCGCATTCCTGCAGTGCTTTGTATGCCTCTGCAGCAGGATTTCTTACAAATTCAGTAACCCATTAACATGGGCTGCTTTAATATTGTACCAAGGTGACCTTGATTTTATTAGTTATAAGAATGATGCAATGATTTTAGAGTGTGCTGTTGTATCCTTTAATTGTCATTTAAAGATATCAGGGGAACAGAGCCTTTTTTTAAAGCTGGATTCAGTAACTTTTTATGAAAGAGAAATAAATGTGTATCATATACAGAGACATGAGAACTTCTCAGCACTTTGATTTGTTACTTATTTACATTGCTGTCTTTATTTTTTTTTTTGGTAGTATTCAGATTTCTATACGGATTGCAGACACAGGTATTTCGTAGGCTTTATTTTAAACACTTTAGATCATACTGAAACAGCACCATAGGAATCTACATTGTGCTACAAACACAAGCTGGTATTGACAGGCATCTTACTGAAGATCTCTATCGCTTTTCATCTAGCTTTGTTTTAAAAATGGGAAAACAAAAGGAAAAGTCTGGTCTTTTGTATGACAGCTTATTCCCGTTAGTTTTGGATATTGGGTACAGGCATCAGTAAGAAAGTTGTTGTTCTCTTGGAGTCTCAATTTACTTTATTTTCATCTTGTCATAGATGAGCCTTTTTAACCCTGAAAGACCTGAGTCTGCTGATAAGTGCATGTAGGCTTGGGATTTGCACATGGTCCGAGATAAGGGGGATTACAAAGAAGGACTCTTCACAACGCAGAGGATAATCATAGCAGCAGACTCCTGGCTTTCTAAAGAAGGAAGATATGATTTCTTATTTTTCTTTTTTTTTTCCCCCTAACTTTGTTTTTACACTGATTCCAGAAGAACTTCCTATAAAGATGTTAGTTAAATTTGAAATGAGGCTTCTATTTGCTCACCATATAAAGCTTTCCCCCAGCTCTTGTTTAACACGAATTAGACTTAAAAGCAGATTTTTGAAGGCATTTTAAGTAGAATAATAATCATCTTGAAAGGATTGTGAGTGGAAGACTCCCCGCCCTTCCCCTGGTGAATAAAACACAGCCATTTAATGCTTAATAGAGACCAGTAGGCTTTTCTGGATTAGAAACTTGTTTTATCTAGCTCACTGCCTAGAGTCTAATTTGGCTTTCAGTCCCAAAAAACCACCAAAACAAAAACCCTCAACCTCACAAAGTATTTTCTTTCTGTAAACCCAAACTGTCAGGAATTTGTTGGGGTTTTTTTGTGCAATGCTCAATATAAATCAACTATAATCGGCTGTACAATGCTATAACAGATTGAACAAAAATATGCTCATAACACACCACTGCTAGAAGCCTGTGAAGAGGAGATAACAATGAACAGGGAAATGTTTGTCCAATCTGGTGACAGAAGTCACTGTTTTCTGTCACCTCAGTATATGGTGATTTTCATGAGCACCTCTCAAACACTGAACATCTAAAGTGTGTTACCTTTTGGAGTCAAGAGTAGACCCCAGGGCTGCAGCCATCAGCGCTTTCATCTCTGACACTACACCGTTGGAAACACAGATGTATGTGGAAATTGGCTGCTGCTTCAGCCAACCTCAGGCACGAAGGGAGAATGAAAGCCTGACCGTAACAAGTGATGTGTGTCTGGAAAAACCCACATTTACTCCCAGGACATGTCCCTGGTGGCATCCACGGTGGCTGTTGCCCAGCACTGTTGCTGACTCAAAGCCTGGATCAGACCGAGGAGCTCAAAAGAAGAGATGGAAAGAGGGGACCTGCTCAGGACCACTTCTTTTTGCACCACTGCCTTCCCTGCCAGGCCCTGGTCCCCTGTTAACACCACTGCTGACTGCTTTGGTTGGGTGGTTCAGCTGTGGCCACTCAGTTTTGAAGGCTGTTCCCCCCCTGTGCTTCTTGCAGACTTGAGCAGTAGCTCCAAGATCTGCATCCCACCAGCTACTCTCAGCGTGGGTTTTGTTGTGTGCGCACACGCACTGTGGGACAGCAGAGCGTCGCTGTACACCTGACGCAGCACAGATATGTCTCCTCCTGTCTTCAGCAGCAAGAGCCAGGGCTGGTTTAAGCCTTCGCCCTAAATTTAGCTGGCTTAGAGTAATTAATAGTCAGGGGGTTGATGTGCCCACATTAACTGTGAAAAGTTTTCCGGGTGTTGTGAGCATGGTCTGGCTGAAGTCCTGTGGTCCTTGTTCAAACAAAGCCGTCTTCGTGAAACCAGAAGCACGAAGCCAGTGTTTATCTGAGCTCTTGCACCAGCACTGTCTGGCTTTTGCAGGGCCAAGACGTCCCTCACACTGCTAAGCACATAGGTGAAACTCCAGGAGGTCTAGTGAGGAATAAGGGGCTGAGACACCTGCGAGGGGATGTTGGTTCTCCAGACTCCAGCTGGGCTAGGTATGACATCCCACCCAGAAGCGATGGTGGCAAAGTCTGTAGTGGGTTTATGGCATTCCTGCCACTTCATGGGGGAAGAAAGGAACAGAGGGTAAAAACCATCTCAGGAATACCTGGTGGGGGAGGTTGCTTTGCTCTCCTGCCCGTGGATGCTGTGCTGTACCAAGGGTTTTTTCCTCCCCCATTGGTTTGAGGTTCTGCTGTCGTGGGAGGCTTTTCAAAGAGCCCTGAAAATGCTTCACAGCATTTTGTAGAGACAACCACATTTACTTAATTGTCTCTGGAAGTTAGCGATGCTTTGTTCCCAGTCTTCACCTCAGCTTGCCGAGCTGTAGCTTGCAGGGGGACTGCAAGTCACCTGCTGAAATCTGGGCTCAAGAAATTAGGATCAAAAGCCCCAGCTGACTCTGGAGGCTGAGTAAGAGCAGGTGGAGGGAGGTGTCAATGGCTCTGCTGTACTCCTCGAGGCCTGGACCACGGGCAAGGCAGGCAGCCAAAGGCTTTTTTTGGTATGACACCAGGGTGGTGGTTACTCTTTGCATCATCAGGTACTTTTTTTAATGCCCAGATGTTAAATATCTGGGTTTGCTATATTTCTGTTCTGCCTCACCAGAGCAGATGGTAGCTGTTCACCTCTCTCTGTAGTAAATAGGAGCAGAGCCAGCTTAGCTCCACTGTGAGAGGTAACAAACTTCTTCTGAGACGTGGTTGCTTCTCCTGTGCTTGCCAGGCAAGCTCAGTACAGCTTTCTTCCCGATTTAACAAAACTTTGCATGATTTGTGGCTGCAGTCAGTTGGACTGACTTGAAAAATGAAGTGGTTTTGAGCCCCGCGAAGTTACGGGCTACGTTCCTCGTGATCCCTGACTTCCCCTGGAGGAAACACACTGGACAAGAGCTGCCTTTATGCATTTTTTGCTCATGTAAATTGAAGATGTCTTTTTTTTATGTTGAGCCAATCGACAAATAGAGGCTGAGAGGAGACTCAGCAGCTGACGTGAGCCACCTCCCAAAGCCCACTGGTGCATGCTGCAGTGCAGATGAGTGTCGTCAGAGAGCTGCTGCCATGGGCACAACCCCAAGCTCGGCTTCCAGAAGCAGAGTGCAGTTGCCTGAGTCACCAAATTGCTGGACAAGAAAAGCTGATTCCCCTCTAGCACTACAAGAAAGAACACACCGGACAGGCACTGTGTTTTTATTGGTGCTTCCGTGTGAAAGCAGTGTGAGCACATTAGGAAAAGGCACGGTTTTCCTCTCAGCAGTGGAGGAAGCAGGAAGTGCTAATCTAGAAGTTAATGTGTGTTTTCCTTAATCGCTAACACCACTGCGGGAGACAACAAGGGCCTGCTCTTTGCTCCTGTTTGTCAAGGACCATTCCTCCTGGCATTTGAACATCTGTGTGAATACGCTTTTGTCTGGCGGTTCACTGATTCCTTGTGATGGCAGAGACCTGAGAAATGAGTGATGGCCTTAGCTGCTTCTGCTTTCTTCCTTCTGGGCTTTGAGGTTATTTCTATAAATTATTTACAGGATATTGAGAGGTGTTTTGTAGAAACAGTGTGATGGGACACACAGAGCATGACCAGCACCTTGTTCACCACATGTGCCAGGTGAATGGCTTTGAATATACAAGGTATAACCAGGTTCAGGGCGGGTGGTGAGTGCTTGTGCTGAGGTACAGCATCTTGGCAGGCCCAGGGCAGGGATGGGATGGAAGGACCCTCACCCTCAGCAGTCCCAAGCCCTGTGTCCAGCCTCCAGGAGCTGTGAAAGCTCTGCATGCCCACCCTTTTTCTGGCCTCACTGGTGAGGGACCCTTCTCCCCACAAGGTAATTGTTTGAGCTTTGGTTCCTGGGATATTTTGGCTGTGTTACCAGTTTCTTGCTTTCCTTCACTGTCTTATTATCTCCCACACAGCAATAAGTGTGATAACACAGAATTGCTTAAGAATGAAGCTACTGATCCCCAGCCCTGCTCTCACATGTCACCCTGTCCCGTAGCCTCCCCCAGAACCTCCTGGCAGATGCTCTCCTAGGTGCCCCGGCAAGCACGTATCTGCAGTATCACAGGCCATGATTTCTTGAGGAAAAGAAAGTTTAGGACTGCAAGAAAGAATTCAAAACATGCTCAGAACAGCAAAGCCCTAGCAGTCCTCTGTGAAGGCACAGCAGACAAGCTAGTCTTGCAGGAGGTGGAAAAGGCAGAACTGTCAGCAGGGACTTCTGTTTGGCGTCTTAGTTTGGTCTGAAATATTTCCTTCTTCCCCAGGAGCTGCAGATGATGTTACCCATGAAGGAACCATCTGAGAAACTCCAAACCACTGTTTTAATAAATATTAGTATCCTGATGTTCCAGAAGGGAGAGAAGGGCTGCAAGAGAAGCAGCTGTGTAGTGCCTGAAGTTAACTCAGCCTGGCTAAGAAGGCTGCAGCTTGCACCTCTTTTGGCTCACCTGCTGGGAGAAGGGGAGGAGGTGATACAGAGAATGGAAACTTGAGCATCAGCGTGTGTGAATTTAACCCAGCGCTTACCTCCATTTTCAGTATTTCCTTTGCAAAGTGTTTGATGATTCCCAGCAGGAGGTGGGGAGAGTTCATTCTTCTGAGGGCCGGGGCAGCTGCTATTTTAATATTCTTTCTAAAAAAGGGCACCAGGGTGCATGAATTTCAGGGACAGCAAAAGAAAGAAAGAGAAGAACTTTTATAACCCTGGGCATTTTTATTTTTCCTTATCTTTAGGGGATGAAGGATTTTTGTCTCAAAGGGATGAGGGATTTTTAAATATTTGCTTTTCCTTGCACTCTGTGCTATGTAACTGCACACAGCCCTTACAAAACCCTCTCACAGGCTCTGTGGATCTTCACTGGGGCTGCCTGTGCATGTGCATGCATGTGTTCATCCACCAGCGATGGTCCGAGGCAGCCGCGAGCAGCCAGCAAATCCCCTGACGGTGAGCTCTGGAGAGCTTTCTGGGCTGAGCGCTGCCTAAGAGGGGCTTGGACCCATCAGCAAAACTTCCGTCTCTGGTTCTTGAGACTCTGTGGCCTCGGCAGCGGGGCTCCCGCCCAGATATTCCAGCCTGATCTACCTGAAGGGAGGTTGTAGTCAGGTGGGGGTCGGGCTCTTCTCCCGGGCAACCAGCGACAGGACGAGAGGGCACAGCCTGGAACTGCGTCAGGGCAGGTTTAGGTTGGCTCTCTGGAAGCGCCTTCCTCACTGAGGGGATGCTCAGGCACTGGGATGCACTGCCCAGGGAAGTGGTGGAGTCACCGTCCCTGGAGGTGCTTAAGGAGAGGCTGGATGTGGCACTTAGTGCCGTGGTCTAGTCGCTGTCATGGTGTTGGGTCATAGGCTGGACTTGATCTCAGAGGTGTTTTCCAGCCTCAACAGTTCTGTGATTCTGTCGCGGGCACTCCGAGGGCTCGGCAGCATCCTCTCCTGGGCGACGGGGGACCGCGCAGCAGAGGATGCTGCCGAGCCGAGAGGATGCTGAGCAGAGGGCGGGTTTTATCCGTCTCCTCCCAGGGGCCTGCGTGACCCGCCCGCTCCCAAGCGCGGGCAGCCGCTTCCGCAGGCGCCGCGGGGCGGGCGGGTGGCAGCGGCGCCGGGAGCCCGCCCGCCGCTCCCAGGGCTGCAGCTCCCCCTCCCGTCCCTGCCCGGCGGGTCCCCGCTGCGGGTAAACGGGGCGAAGGATCCTCCCGCGCACAGGTCGCATGAGGCATCCGCGACTCTTCCTGAGAAACCTGTTCCAGTATCTCACCACCCTCATCATAAAGAATTTCTTCTTTTTGTCCAATATAAATCTACTCTCTGTCAGTTTAAAATCGTTGTCTGTTGTCATGTCACTACAGGTGCTGGTCTCTCCATCTTTCTTATAAGCCCCCTTTTAAGTACCAGAAGGCCACTATAAGGCCTCTCTGGAGCCTTCTCTTCTCCAGGCTGAACAACCTCAACTCTCTCAGCCTGTTCAAACAGGAGAGGTGCTCCAGCCCTCTGTCTTATTGCTGCTCTTGCATTTCTGGAGGTTTTTTTTTATGCCATGTCCAGGTAGCTGAGTTTAAAATGGATGATCTGAACTGGGAGAAACATCTCTGGGTTGCTTTGCTTGCTAAAAGAGCAGTTACTCAATGTGGTGTCTGGGATCTGGGAGACCAAAATGTCTTCATCTGTGCATCCCCCAGGACGCTAACCTGGACTCCTCAGAGCCCTGAACTGAGACCTGGGGCTGTGACTGCTGTCTGTCCTTGCTGCGCTCTGGCAGAGTGTCTGATCCCTGTGCTCTGGTCTCGTCTGTTCCTGCTGCTCATCTTGTGTGCATCTGGTCTGCTAACCCACATGAAGTCTTGCTCCCCCTTCAAGCAGTGGCCAGAGATTGGCAAGAAGGATTGTGGATTTATTGGACTGGGCTATGAAGTCCAGACAGTGTAGATCCTCTGCACCTTCTCTCCGGTCGCCCATGCAGCTTTGCTGCTCTGAGGTCTGCTCCTGTGATCATTAGCTTTGCAGCTGAAAATTTCTGAGCTCCTCAGAGAAGAGATAATAGACCAGTTAGTAGTTATGGAGCAGTTTCATCCCTTATTTTGACTGTGACCTTAGGAAACCACTTTAAGGCCAGGACCTACATCCTCACTGCATGGAGCTGGAGACCTCAGGTCTTAATGATGAGGGATGTGTACTGTGGCCAGGGAAGGAATGTGTCATGCATGGAGTACCTGCTGTTTTTCACAGCTGCCTTTGAGCTGGGATCTGGGACGGGATCTGTGGAACTTGGGCTCTATATTTGGGGCAATTGTGAAAAATGAGACTAGAAGTGGCTCAGCAAGCCTGCTGCTCAGCAGGACCTGCTCAGATGAGAGCCGCAGGGCCAAAGCGGGGAGGGACAGGATCCCATGGGAATGAGGGTGTGAATTGCCTTGTTGTGAAGAATTCATGTTGTGGCACTGAAGGAAAGGGAATAGATGAGAACTTAAAACTAACACTGAAAAATACAAGAAAAAAAGTAGAGAAGAGATGGGAACAGCTGCGGAGAAGGCAACTATTGTAGAAAACTGTAGAGGAGCAGCAATTCAGTAATGCGATGTAGGAAAAGAATGCACATATAACACTTTGCTGTATCTATTTGTGATTCATCTAGGATGCTTACATAGTGGAAGCTTTCCCAACTGCTCCTAGGAAGGAAACATCAATAGTAATACAGCTCCAGAAATGTATTTGTTAACAAAAAATAATCCTTCTCCCTCCCCATGGGCTGGTGTGGGAAAGGAGGAAAGAGCAAATCTGTTTAAGAGTTTTAGAAGGAAGGGAATATGGGAAATGCTATATCCTTTAAGGAAATTATTTGTGTCTCAGTTTCACTGAAAATGCTAGAGGTCACTGAACACTCCCCCCCAAATGGAAGATGTGGCAGTACATGGTGGAGCATGTACAATGGGGCTCTTCTGGCTAAGAGTCATCTGCCATTTTGTATTTTTTTCTGCTGAACTTATATGACATCAGCTTGTGCTGCTGAAACAAATTGTCAGTGATTGATTTATTGATGTTTTCATTGCTAAAACTTTATCTTGATGATTTTACCTTCTTTCTTCAGTTGGCTGTGCCAGCAGGCACAGCTGGGGGGAACTAAGCTCTTGGCGTGCCCTTGAGCTTACTGTGCAATGAAAGAGCATCTTGATGGATGTCAGACAAAAGGCCTAATGAAATAATATATCGTAATCCTTTTACCCTCAGTAAAACTTGCCAGTAACTGCTGAGCAAATCATAATGTGACTGAATAAAATTGTCATGTGAAGCCTTGAAATCATGACCAGGAATTGAGGTACCTACTGTGTCCCTGGGAAAGCTGATTCAGTGCGTAATTACCACTGATGAGAAGTGTTTCCTTTCTGAAACCCATGTTCTGATTACTGTTCGAAGCTGTAAGGTCTTGGGCCTTTTTTTTTTTTTCCCCAGTTAGTTGACCACAGCAGTGCTTGGTCAGAATGGTTACCTAGTCGCTCCTCACGTTTCTCAGTAGCAGGGACTGGGACAGTTTTCTCCATCATCTTGCTCCAGGGCAGCCTTTTAAGCCTTCAGTCTGCCCTGGAGCTGCCTTCTGAACTGCTCCCATGTTGTCAACACCCTTTCAATCCTTTGCTGCTAGGACTCTACACAGCGAGTGGGTTTGGTTTGAGATAATGACAACGTATTTAGGTATTCAGATGCAGGTCTGCCTCTCTCTTATCGGATGACTTGACTCAGTTGCCTAAATATGGATATTGGTGTCATTTGAGAGGTTAGGCGCAGGGTGTGAGGTGTGTGGCTGGCAGAGTTGACACGGGAGGTATGAAATGCCTTTAGGGATCAGGGAGGATAGGCAGGATGGTTTAGGATGTTTCAGGTACCCTCAGCACATACACACCCCACCCAAGGGTAAACACTTGTCTTTGGGTGGCTGAATCTTGAACTGACGTCCCCCCGGGGCTGCCCCACGGATGCTCTCCCACGAGATACAGGAGGGAAGCAGTGCTGCCTCCAGCTGTGATCCCGCTGCCGATGGAGAGGAGGACTTGGTGTGCCCCCTGACATTGGGTTGGCCTGGGATGCTGCTGTTGGAGCTGCTACGTGTCATCACCAGGAGCCCCTCTCTGCAGGGGCAGTCCAGCTTTTCATACGTGACATCTCCAGCTTTCTTCTCTAGTGCATGACCTTGCATTTAAGCTCATTAACACCAAGGGCAGAGTGAGACAGACTGCTTTTACAGTCATTAACATAAAGGATAGAGTGAGACAGGCCGCTTTTACAGTCATTATTCACCACCCACCACATCTACCATGTGAACACTTGGCAGACAATCTCAGGACACTGAACTGGTAATGATATGCCCCTACAATGACTTTCTAAAGTCTATCAGTTAACCAGTTTTAATCCTTTCAGTGTCACAAAGCAGTAAATCAAATGTGCCCTAATAAAGCAAGGGATTTTATTTGATCAGCATGAGTGTACTGCCAAAAGGATAATGGATGCCAATCTTTTTTTGTCTCCTATATTCCCATACAGGCCTCTGTGTCATTTAATATCAGATCTGCATAAATTTGTTCACCTATGGTTATCCATTTGAATGCAAGTGCAATATAAAACCACTTTTCTGTGCTTTCATGGTCCCCTGAGTGCTGCAGGCACTTGCCTCCATCTTTCTAATTTCCATTTTACCTCTTTTTTCCCCTGATTACAATTCCTAGAGTCAGTTACTGCTTTCTCACATGGGCATATGCCTATCTCATCTTTCACTTGAACGTTCTTGGGATCTCCTCTACTGCTGCCTGTTCGTGCACAGGGACTGAGCAGGTAAGCAGTCCCTTGCACCTTGTCCTATAACCACGGGCTCACTGCTAGACCCCCACAATGAAATTTGCCCTGGCAAAGAAACAGGACACAGCATGGAAGGAGCCTGCTTTTCCTAGTCCCTTTTTTGCCATAATTGCAACTGAACTCTGACAAAAACTGAACATTCTCCGCCTCTGTAGGGAGGTTTCTGGTAGATGTCACCAGAAAAATGTGCAATGATAAGTGTCCCTGTTTTCTCTGCCCTGCTGCAAGAGTGCAGATGTCATAGAATCATGGAATCATATCCAGCTGGAAGAGACCTCAAAGATGATCAAGTCCAGCCTTCATCCCAGCCCTATCAACCTACTAAACGATTCCCCCCAATGCAACATCCACCTGTCTCTTAAACACTTCCAGGGATAGCGACTCAACCATCGACCTGGGCAGCCTGTTCCAGTGGCTGACAACCCTTTCAGTAAAGAAATTCTTCCTAATATTTAACCTGAACCTCCCCTAGCGCAATTTAAATCCATTTCCCCTCATCCTATCACTCTCCTCGAGGGAGAACAGAACAACCCCCGCCTCTCTACAACCTCCCTTCAGATAGTTGTAGAGAGCAATGAGGTCTGCCCTCAATCTCCTCTTCTCTAGGCTAAACAGCCCCAGATCCCTCAGTCTTTCCTCATAAGACTTATATTCAAAGACCTTTACCAACTTGGCAGCCCATCTCTGTACCCTCTCCAGCACCTCAATATGCCTCTTGTAGTGAGGGACCCAAAACTGGACACATTACTGAAGGTAGAGCCTCACCAAAGCTGAGTACAGGGGTATGATCACCTCCCTGCTCCTGCTGACATGGACATCTGGAGCAAAACAGGGCCAAAATTATGTACTACCGCAAAGACAAGAGGCAGGATCCTTTCTCACAATCTTGACTAGGTGATTTCTTGGAATAGAGATGCCAGCACACACCAGAAAGTTTGGCGGCAGGAAGTGTCCACTCTGCAAAAGACAAACTGTAAAAAAACTCAGCTGGGTAGGAAAATGTCATTGGGAGCACACAGAGAGGGGATGGGACTCGTCCCTGCAGATGAGTAAGGTTCGGATGACGACCAAGCTGCCCGCCATTGACTTGTTCAAGACGCATGATTTGGAGCCCTGCCTTTGTTCTCCTCAGTTAAAACTTTCATGGTTTGAGGTTCATTTTCTTTGAAATTGTTCAGAAGTACAGGGAGGCTCCTGGCTGCTTTGCTAAGACAGCAAGTTTGTTTTCTGCAGCAAGAGGGAAAGGGCAGCTCAGACCATGTGGTGCATGTGGTAGCAATGAATGACATGCATCAGAAATGCTGCAAGAGCCCGGCTAAACATAAACAATGTGAGCCTGTCCAGTAATAAGGGACCTGGGGCTGCTTTCCTGGCATATGCAGTTTTGGATGATTAAGTGCTGAGGAATGTAACCTTGAGGAAAGTTCACTATTTCTCCACAGTGATTGACAAGCTACTAGTGCACAAATAACCCGTAATTTTCCATGCGTGGCAAGAAATCAGACACATTCTGCATGATCAGGGCACAAGAGCTGAGACCAAAACCTGTCTGAGGCAAGTCAACGGTGGGCCAGAAATCTTCTGCTGGTGTCATTGCTGCCTTCTGCTGCAGGAAACAAGAAGGTGGTGCTTTCAGAAAGGAAGAGCGACAACTTTCTTGAGCACATGTAGGATGCAGTGCTGGGTCTTGCTACTCCAGCTCGACAATGTGGTCAAGATCCAGAGAAGGCATCAAAATCAGTGTTGCTCTTGCATATTACAGACGGCCAATGACCAGCAACTGGAGCTGATTGGAAAGCTTAACTTTTCCAGCTCTTGAAAGTCTTTCAATGCTGGTTTCTCTGCCTGTGGGACTGTGCACAGCACTATGCCCAGCTTCATGAACAGCAGAGAAACAACACATCTTGTTACACCATTATAATCCTGTATGTGGTCATATACCTTACCTGCAGACTTTGTCCTGAGAGTTGTAAATGGCGAGCAAGGACCTAGAATAGGAGAGAAACATGGTTTTAAAAAATTGGAGACAGTGGGGATGCCAAGCTTGGGAGGGCTTTGCTTTTCAACAGCTGCTCATTACCTCCAGAGAGCTGATCATCAGGTAAGCAGGCAGCTAACGACAGTGCTCTCAGACCCCTAAGTTAATGGGCTGTTGTTTTGGTTTGGCCTGGCTGGATTTTGGCGGCGGGGGGGGGGGGGTAGCTGCAGGGTGGCTTCTGTAAGAAGCTGCTAGGAGCTCCCCAAGTTTGATAGAGCCAATGCCAGCTGGCTCCAAAGAGGGACCCGCCACTGGCCAAGGCTGAGCCTATCAGTAAGGTGATAGCAGAGGAACGCCTCTGTGAAAAACATATTTAAAAACAGGGAAAAAGAACTGCGCCATAACAGCTGGCACAGAGATGGAGGAGTGAGAATCTGTGCAGACACCAAGGTCAGTGAAGAAGGAGCCGGGGGGAGGATGAGCTCCAGGTGCCGGAGCAGGAGTCCCCCGGGTCCGTGGTGAAGACCATGGGGAAGCGGGTTGTCCCCCTGCAGCCCGTGGGCAGGGTGCAGATGTCCACCGCAAGGATCACCGCGTAGATGTCCACCAAGGACTCCACGCCGTGTGGGTGGATGCCTGAAAGGGGACTGTAGCCCGTGGGAAGCCCGCATCAGAGCAAGTCGCTGCCGGAACCTGTAGCCCGTGGAAGAGAGGAATGCCCACGCTGGAGCAGGTTGGCTGGTGGGACTTTTGGGACGCTGCGGGTGGCTCACGCTGGAGCAGTTTCCCCTGAAGGACTGTGCCTCAGACTCACGAGGGGTGGGCTGCCCCTCGTGAGGTGTCTCGCGTTGGGCAGTTTGTGATGAATTGCCCTTCGTGGGACGACTCACGTGGAGAAGAGAGCGTGAAGCTTGTCTCCCGTGAGAGGGACCCCACAATGGCCCTGGGGAAGAGTGAAGAGTCCTCCCCCGGAATGAAGAAGCGGTGGAACCAACATCGGATGAACTGACCCCAACCCCCATTCCCTGTCCCCCTGCGCCGCTCGGGGGGAGGAGGTGGAGAAACCAGGATTGGTGTTAAGCCCGGGAAGAAGGGAGGGATGGGGGGAAGGTGTTCTGTTTAAGATCTGTTTGCTCTTTCTCACTTCTCACTACTCCTCTCTGATTAGTTCTCTTAATAAATGTACCTAATTTCCCCAAAACTGAGTCTGTTCTGCCCGGGACGGTAGATGAGAGTGATCTCCCTGTCCTTATCTCAAACCCTGAACCCTTGGAAATATTTTCCAAAATGACAAATACGGTACCCAGCTAGAATCAAGTTGATGAAGACTTGCTTTGTTCTGCTCTAGAATTCTCAGTGAAACAGCCTGTCAAAGTTCCTCAGCTTAACAGGTAGAGCCCTGCAGCTTTTCCAAAGTCCTCCTTCAAGTTGTAAACCCTGCAGTGAGTGGAGGGCAACCACTTCTAAACAGGGTGACAAGATATTTGGGCATTCTGGTCTAAGTTCTTAAGGCTCAGATTGGTTCTGGGGAGATTTGGAGCATCCTTCTCCTCAGCACAGCTGGGTGAGCATGCAGGCAAATGCAGTTCATCTAAACGTGTTGGAGAAAATGGTGGCCCCTTCTCACCTTGGCGGTATTGGCTGATGGCCTTCTCCTCCTCACGCACTCCATCTCAAGTTATATTTTGAGTATTTAGATTTCTTTTTGTTGCATGTGGAACACAGGCGTTGGGACTTGCAGGCCTAAGCAGGTACCCTTCAGCAGGAAGCCCTATACAAATATCAACCCTGCAAGGCTGAGCAACAGGTGAGGATTTCAGGATTTGCACAGATGAATGTGGCTGGATGAGACAATGGTGAACAAATTGCATACCACAAATCAGGCAGAAACCATCAGCAAACACTGCCACCCCATGTCTCCCGTGGAGTTATCCTCACCCACTTTCATCAGTTAGACCAGTCACTACAGTGGTGGGAGGCGATCAGCAACCTGGGGTCACTGTCAACCTGTCTGTCTGTCCTGTAGGCTGGCCCTGAGTGTGACCCAATGCCAGCAGTTAGGTCAGCTGAGAAGCAAGGCAGTACCCATGATGATGAAGCAGAAGTGTGGTGGGGACATGGAATGCACTGCCCAGGGAAGTGGTGGAGTCACCATCCCTGGAGGTGTTTAAGGAGAGGCTGGATGTGGCACTTAGTGCCGTGGTCTGGCCCATGTGGTGGTGTTGGGTCATAGGCCAGACTTGATGAGCTCAGAGGTGTTTTCCAGCCTCAACAATTCTGTGATTCTGTGATTCTGTGACCATGCTGGCACTGAGGATGCCATAGCAGCAGTGGCTGGGGCAGATGCGGCTGCTGAGCTCGACCTGCAGCTGAGGAGACATGCCAGGGTCTGGGTGGAGGTGGGTGCTGGAGTCTCTCCTCTGGTTGGGACACCAAGGCGAGCAGTCTGGAGGGGAAGCTGTACCAACAGCATGGTTACACAACGCCCTGCACCCGCCTCCCCCAAACGCCTCGGGCTCCTCTTACTTCCACCTTTCTGAGTGTCCAAATTCCTGTAAACAAAGAGGCCATGAAACTAATTCAAGTTTTGAGGTGTTGGCATGTTTTTTTTTCCAAACACACAGTACTCCACTCTGACAGAAGTCAAAAGAGCAGAGCATCCTTTCACATGCCCCAAGAGAGGGCATGAGCCAGCTGACATAGAATCATGGAATGTCTTAGGTTGGAAGGGACCTTAGATATCATCTAATCCAACCTCCCTGCCATGGGCAGGGATGACCTTAACTAGACCAGGTTGCTCAAGGCCTCATCCAACCTGGCCTTGAACATCTCCAGGGAGGGGGCATCCACAATCTTTCTGGGCAACCAGAAAGGTGTGATGCTGAGGGAGGCCACCTCAAAGCTTCCTTGAACCCAGCTCTGGCAGAGGAGCTGGCTTGAAAATGCTGGTTCTAAAATGCAGTTGCATCACTGAGGAGATTGTATGTGAAGGGGAGCGGACTTCCTCATCCTTGCTTTCCTCCACGACACCACTAGTAGGTACACAGCAAAGTACTGTGAACAGCATGTAAACCTTGGTGATGTGCCTGGAGGAACAAATGTAACTGGGTTTAATCGCTGTAACATGAAAATTCAGTGCGGACACTCATTCCCAAATACCATTTTGCAGCAGTTACAGCAGCACAGGGGTGCAATGTGCCTCCTCACAGGCCTTCTCTGCTCTCCCTGGCGTTTTCTCTCCCTGCAGAGCCATTGTCCCTGGGCTGGGCTTTGGTTCCCTGCCATGGGATTCCTAGAAGGGTGGCTGAGCTGCAGTGATAGCACAGCTGGTGCATCCTGATGGCCCTTGGCAGCAGCTCAAGGCTTATGGGCTGGTGCCTATAGGGTTCTTTATTGAGGTGGGAGGCTAAATGAGTTTGGATGGGGTGGGGAGGGTGCTGCTGTAGATTTCTGCCAATCCCCCCAGCAGCTGTAGAGGTGGCAGGAGATAGTAGGTTGCTATGTGGGTGCTGATGAGCCTTTTGGGAGCTGCCTGGCATTCTTGACCCTGAGACTCACTTTCCTGGGACAGAGCAGGAGCATCTCCATGCCTGTCAAGGTTGCCTACTAGGATGGGGTGTTGTGGCGCTTGCTCTCCTGAGATGGAGATGTACACTTAAATTTGTATATTGGGAGATATATTTGGTGTAGAAGGTCCCACAGAACATCTCGTGGGTGAATGCCTGCATCAGTCTAACATCCCAAATAGGACCAATAAATACTACAAGCTTAATCTTTCAGATGGCCATTTCTGATATATCCCAGCTGAGGAGAACTGAGATTCAAATTTGTGACCTTGACACTGACCAGCTGAAATGAATAATCAAGTTGAATTTCCAGTGTCAGAGGTGATGCCAAAGGGTACTACCCTTGTTTTTCTTCCAGACCCACTCATTACAGCAGTGTATTTAACATAGTATCATTTCTCTTCCAGCCTAGTTCCTGGGACCTGAGATGACAGTGACCACTTAGGTCAAGGCCATAGTACACCCGACCTGGCAGAAGAGCCTTTAAGTCTCAAGCTCTTGGTTTCATTAAAACTGCTTCAGGGAAAACTTTTAGGTTGACGGCAGCAAATCCTTTGCAGAGTTGGATGAATGAAACAACATTGCTCAAATAAAGGCAATCTAATGAATAGAAAATAAATGCTGACTTTTAAAAGAAGATGAATATTCATCTCTTCATCTTCATACCTGTGCTTTCCCTTTCTTATATTATTTATTATAAACATGTGGAACCAGGAGGCACAGGGAAGCCAATTTCTGTCTCCATATGCAGGAAGGGGAAATCTATCTTCAAACACAGGGTCCTATCACCGTTGACAGTGAAAATGAAGGGACCAGAAAAGAGAGGGGGAGAGCAAGACAGGGATGGGAGCGACGTGGCATTTCCCAATCTCTACCTTAAACTGGAAACAAGTTTTATGCTTCCCTATTGCATCCGGAATCTTTCAATAAACGGGTAAAAGTAGCTAAACCTCTCTTTACCACAAGCCGCGCATGCCCCAAGCGGCCGAAGCTGCGTTTGCGTATGCCCCCACCCCCCGCACTGAATTCCGCGCCAGCCCGCGGGGAGGAGGCAGGGCCTGCGCACTCTCCCGCCTTTCCCCGGGCGCCAAAGCGCGGGGCGGGTCTTTGCGCTCCCGCCGTCGCCGCCACAATAGGAGGCGGGGCCGGCCCTGCCGCCTCAGCCAATGGGAGCGCGGGGGCGGTCGGGCGGCAGGCGCGGCTCGGGCAGCGATTGGCCAGCCGCGCGTTCTGGCGCCAAGTTCGAAGGGGATATAAAGAGGCGGCGCGGGGTCCGCGCGCTCCCGCCGCTTCGCTCTTGGCCGCCGTCATGCAGACCGCCCGCGCCCCGCTCGCCGCCCGACACGACCAGCCCCGCGTATCGCCCCTGAAGAACCTGTCGCCCATGAAGCACTTGGCGCTGAGCGACAAGGAGAACACGGTGAGAGCCCGCCCGCTCGCCCTTCCTCCTTTCCGCTTCCCGCCCGGGAGTGCTGTAGCGCTCCAACCCTGCCTCTCTCTGTGTCTCCCCCCACAGCCTCCCGCGCTCAGCAGCGCCCGCGTCCTGGCCAGCAAGGCGGCCCGCAAGATCTTCCAGGAGGGCGATGGGAAGCCGGTGAGTGGAGAACACCCGGGGGCCGCCCCCGACCTACTCCCCTTCCCCGGCAACTCACGTAACTCCCCCGCTCCGTTGTCCGCTCCCCAGCGGGCGGTTTCTCCTTTCTCCCCTGCGCCCGTTGGTCCCCGCCGGTGCTGCCCCCGCGCTACTTTCCCTCACGGGGAGGGGGGGCTGGGGGTGTCTCCATTCCCGCCACCCCTCAGTTTCCCGCCAGAGTTTCCCGCATCGCGCTTCCCCCCCGCCCTTGCCCCTGAGAGAACCGATTCCGAGCCGGTCCCTGCGCTCCAGGTGCCGCGGAGCGCGGAGAAGGAGGAGGAGGAAGAGCCGCTGCTACGAGACAACCCCCGCCGCTTCGTCATTTTCCCCATCCAGTATCACGACATCTGGCAGATGTACAAGAAAGCCGAGGCTTCCTTCTGGACGGCAGAGGAGGTGAGGGGGGTGGGGGCAGCCCTGAGCCTCTGGTACGAGCCCAGTCCCTGAGGCGCCCGGCTCTCCATTGATTTCCATTTTATTATTATCCATTTATTATCCCTTCTTTTATTGTTTTATTATCCCGTGTTCTAGGTGGACCTTTCCAAAGACATTCAGCACTGGGAGTCCCTGAAGCCTGAGGAGAAGTACTTCATATCTCATGTCCTCGCCTTCTTTGCTGCCAGCGATGGCATCGTCAATGAAAACTTGGTAAGTGTGGAGGAACAGACCTGATAGAAACATCACTCTGTAACGATAACCAGATAACCACATGCTTGACATGCTTACTGACTGATCTGGCTTGTTTGCTAAATCATGTAGTATTACAGCATTGCAACATGTAATTTGCCAATTAGCAAATGGGGCTTGCTTTTGTAATCCAAAAGTTCTACCCACTCCCCACAGGGCACAGAGTGTTGCCTTACAGCAACATTTGGCTGGTTCAGGGCCCTTCCTCTACTTCTGCCTTTTCTGTGCTCTTCTCTCTGATGGTGGATTAGGTAAAACTAAGTAGTTTCCCCACTTCTTTTGGGACTGAAGAATAATTTCACGGCTTGGAGGTGTGAAGGGGCTATTGCTGTTCATTTTGTTGTTAATAATCCACATGTCAGGAATTAATCTGGAGAGGATTCTGTGGGCTGAGCAAGAGCTGTTGTGGGTTGCATCAATGCCTGTAACTTGTGATTGAGCTATCAAATGCTTTTGCAAACACATGTGTTTCCTCTAGGTGGAGCGGTTCAGTCAAGAAGTACAAATTACAGAAGCTCGTTGTTTCTATGGCTTCCAGATTGCCATGGAAAATATACATTCAGAAATGTACAGTCTTCTTATTGACACCTACATTAAAGATTCTAAAGAGAGGTTTGTATTCATTGATGATGAAAGGTTCAAAACTCTTTAACTGTTCATATCTGAATGATGCATATCAGTCAGTCTCCGACTTCAAGGCTAATTTTAGGATATCAGCCAGATTAATATAAAATACCACTGCTGTTTAAGAGCAGCTTTGCTTCAGAATTTCTCTCTCCTCTGAACTGTATGAGCAAGAATTTGCTTAAAGAGTAAAACTGAAACCACTTAATAACTGAAATAAAGGAATGAAACTCTGTAAAAGATGGAGTCAAATAAGAGGAATACATTAAATTACAGTAAGTGCTCATATAGAAGACCCCTGCACCTAGCAGAAATCAGTGCAGAGGAGTTTAAAACAATCTCCTAAAACTTGCTTCATTTAGTTAATGGGGGCATTTTTACATAGTGTGTGCTGCCCTTAATCTCTTGACAGTTGTGCTTGGGGTGGGGAAAGCATGTCACATTTGCCAAAAAAGTGGCTTTAAGTCTTGATTAAAAAAATAAAGCTGAATGTAAAGTTTTCATAACAAGATGAATCAATTAAAGAATTGTATCTTAAAGTTCAATGCAGGGCTTTGAGGACTGAACTACTGTTGTCATGTCAGTCCCAACCTTGTTGAGCTAAATGTCGTGGTATTGTAATGCTATTTGCAGTCTAGATACATTTAATTGTTGCTGCTCTGTAGAAAGCCAACCATGTAATTTCTACTCAGGATGCTTAATTCCAGTAAATGTTTAAGCAAGAACTTAACTGAGAGCTCTAGTGACCTGCCACTGAAAAGTGAAGGCTGGATGATCTGTAGTTTTGAAAGCCTCATTCAAGTAGAACAGTTGATGAAACAATACCCCCCTGTGGTATTATCTTGGGAACTTGTGAAATGATGGTGATGAAAATAGTTAATGGCTGCAAATAGAGCTAGATGAATGCAGCATGAGGAAGGAGACTTACAAGGGGGAGGGTGCCAGGGCACTTGTAAGTGAAAGAGACCATTTATGGCAGAGAACGATTATTTCACTAGTTGTGCTGATGTCTGATCCTAATGAATTTCATCCTCCTCAGGGAATTTCTTTTTAACGCAATTGAAACGCTACCTTGTGTTAAAAAGAAGGCCGACTGGGCCTTGCGCTGGATTGGGGACAAGAAAGCAACATATGGTGAGTATGTCTATTGGGAGCAAAGTGAAATTCCTTCCTTGAGAAAGAATGGAGGAACCACCATTTCTGTAGGCTTCACAGTTCACAAGGTTTATTGTTGTAACAGGCAGAGTAGACGCTCTCCTGTGTAAGATACCAGTATAGTTCTGGAGATGAGAATTTTCATCATGGAAATGAGCTATTGATGTGAATCTCCGTAAAACTGCTGGCATTTTGAATAATGCTAGCTCCTGTGGCAATCTTCACAGGCCTGGCTGTATGATCAAATTGCAAACTGCTGTCATGTATCCAGAACTGTACTTGGCCATTTACCACTGGCAGACACACCGCTGGGGCTGTAGCTCCTCGGCCGTTCTGATTGATTCTTGGTGTCTCACTTCAGAAGTCAGATGAGATGGAAGAGGTCATTGTTAGTTCACTAATATTAAAGCATTCTTCATGGCCAAAGTTCCTTACTTAAAGATGAGCAGGTACTGGCTTAAATCAGCTGCTAAAATGACTATTTTTCAGGGTACAACCTTTGAAAAAGGTTGATATCAATGGTTAACCTGGAGAAAGGAGCCTTGGCTTCAGCTACTTAGCTACTCTAATTAGTTTTTATTTCCTCTTGTTTAGAAGCTTTGCGTAATGACAGCAAGTCTTTGCTGTAATATGTTTTAGAGACAAGATATGCCACACTTGAGCTGAAACTTCTTCATTTTCCTAGGAGGATGCAGTTCACTTGTCTGTTTGTACCTTGTGGGTATTAGTCTTGTTCAGTTTTCTGGGGGACATTACTATCAATCTCTCTTCTTAACAGGAGAACGTGTAGTAGCTTTTGCAGCAGTGGAAGGAATCTTCTTTTCTGGCTCTTTTGCATCGATTTTCTGGTTGAAGAAAAGAGGGCTAATGCCTGGACTCACTTTTTCTAATGAACTCATCAGCAGAGATGAGGTATGAATGAAATTCTGGTGGTTAGGATGGTAATGTACCACAGTAACTTAAAGTAATGATGCTCAGTTGAACTGAATTTGGATTTTGAATTCTGGATTTTAAAACAAGTTTGTCTAGAAATAGGCATTCTGTAGAGTTTACTAAAGTGTGTAAGTATGTCATCTTGGATTTTACTTCCTTTTAAATTAGTTTAAGGGTTGTCAGCAACTCTTGCTCTCAGTATTCCTTGTCATTTGGACCAAGTGCAGCTGGTACTGGCTTATGCCACCCTGTGGTTAGGCAGAAAGTTTTCTGTAGGTAATGCTAAGTACTGTGGCAAGTGCGAAGTTGGTGCCTGAGTGTTGGGCTATTCTGTGCTACTGATTTCCTACATTCATAGAATGCTTTGGTATGGAAAGGACCTCTAAAGGTCATCTGCTCCAGCCCCCTGCAGTGAGCAGGGACATCTTCAACTGGATCAGGTTGCTCAGAGCCTCATCCAACATATTTCCAGGGATGGGGCTTCTTTTTCGAGTGGCTCTTTCAAATGAATGTTCCTGAAATGATCTTCTGAAACTTCTTTCCAGGGCTTGCACTGTGATTTTGCCTGCCTCATGTTCAAGCACTTGGTACGCAAACCTTCAGAAGAGAGAGTAAAGGAAATCATCATGAATGCTGTTGTCATAGAACAGGTAATTGTCTGCTCAGTGTTTAGAAACTTGCTTGCAATTGAGCAGAAAGCTGGGGAGCTGTTGGGTATTAAATTAACTTAGGCTGCACAAAGTGAACACCAGTTCCTGAACATAAAGTGCTTTTATTATTTGCAGGAATTCTTGACGGAGGCACTGCCTGTAAAGCTGATAGGCATGAACTGCACTTTAATGAAACAATACATAGAGTTTGTAGCAGACCGGCTTATGTTGGAACTGGGATTTAACAAGGTAAGGCTCTAATATACTGAATCTTTCATGGGAAAAAAAGATAATAAGTTTAATTTCCTCCAGAAACACAAACCCTAGAATGACTGCAGCAATATTGATGTAACTTGTAAAATGATTTGGCAGTCCTGCTGCTGGATCCTGTTTAGAGACCCACAGAAGGAAAAGCGAAAGGATACTACAGAAAAACAGCTCTAGAAGAGTTGCTGTGCTTCTGTGTACTGCAACTAAGAGATGGGAACAAGTACAGCAGAGAAGGCTTGGGGCAGACACTTGTTCACTACACTGTGAGCCCCCTGTGCTGCCATTAGTCTCCTTCCAGTTGGTCTCTGATGCTCTCGTATATTCAAAAAGCGAGGACCTGTACTGACTGTAGCATTAATTGCATTTGCATTTCAGATATACAAAGCGGAGAATCCTTTTGACTTCATGGAAAATATCTCTCTGGAAGGCAAGACCAATTTCTTTGAGAAGCGAGTAGGTGAATATCAGAGGATGGGAGTGATGTCGAAGCCCACAGACAACTCTTTCACCTTGGATGCGGAATTTTAAATGAACTTGGGCCATCTTAGTGTGTATGCTCCTTTGTTTACAGGGAAAGTTTAAATATATTGAGTCACAGTGTGACTTGATTCTTGTACTAAAATCCCACTCTTGAAAAGTGTGGTGATATTGGTGCTTTTCAGGAGGCTAGTGTAGCTCCAGCAGTAAAATCCCTTTTTATTAGACTTTGCCAATGGTGTTAATTCATAGGATGTTTAGATGTATCTCTTACAACATATGCTACTGGATTTTGTGAAATATATGGGCACCTTCCTTCTACGAGATGGGAGGTTATGGGCAGTGACCACTAGCTTCTGCTATTCTGCCCATAAACAAAGAAGCAGCTAGGAAATATTGATTTTAAACTTGCTGAATGCTTTGTGGAAAACTCTGGAGGCAACTACATGACCTCACTGCTTTCTTAGCAGGTTTTAAGTTTACCTTTTTTATTGTTGTTTTAATAGTTTGTACATAAACCTGGCACTTTAATGTTTAAAATAAAGAACTGTCTTGTAATAACAATGCCAAGAAGAAAGTCTTTATCTTTAGACTTTTGCAACTTAAACTTTCATACCTTGTGTATCTAACTTTAAAATGGTGCTGCAAATCAGACTATATTGATTTTGAAATCTGTTGAAGAACAGAAAAACTTGGAATGGAAGGTCAAGACCTTGAAGTTTTCTATTCTGAGTACTGAAAAAAAGCATGCATCTGGCTTCTGGACTTAATTGCTTTTTCTTTAATATCTGGGAACAGCATTTTGTATAATAGTAATAAAGAGCTGGTTGGATTAAGCATTACTGGATTCCGTCCTCCGTGGGCAAAGTGATGTGTTAATTTTCTTCCGAGTTGCAGACTTTCTAAGGCTGAGGAATTGCAAGCTCTGCAGGAAACAGCTGCTTGGTTATGTTGGTTGGTAGATGTCAAGTGAAATTGCTGTGCTTAGCTCTGCCTTTCAGATCAACTGCATTAAAGATGGGGTGTTTCAGGGTAAATTCAGCTAGTTCAGGCTGGAGCAGTATTGCTTTCTACATGCAATTAAATTAGTTTTAGTACATAGCAGTGGTGAAAACTGCTACAGCATTGCTACTCTGAGCTCAGCGTGGAGCAATGGGAATGAGGATGCTTAAGACGGTTTTGCCCAGGGACGTGGTCTGCAAAAGAGTTCCCTGCAAGGGATTCCTGCCAAGTGGTTTGCAGTGAGATTAAATAACAACGAGAGACTGAAATTAGCTTGATGTACAAAAAGTTTTACTCCATGGGCTAATTTAACACCTAACTAAAAGGACTGTCCCGCAAGGCTGCCTTTCTTCAAGTGTAGCGGGTATGGAAAGCAAACTTCACAGAACTCTAAAGCGATTCTTTGAAAGGAAAGAATGCTGGCATTTACTTTCTGCTAAAGTGCTCCCCCTTTTGAAATATATATATATATAGTGCTGCTTTGAGAGATGCTTCCTTGGTATAAAATTAACTGACTTTATGGTCTTTCCTCCTTTGCTTTTGATTGCACTGAAGGTGATGGTGTGTGACTGTTCTTCCCCTGGGTCTGTGAAGGTAGCAGGATGTGCGTGTTTTCAAGGCTATCCTGGGGAGAGAAGACATAAATAATTTAAAAATCCCAAGACCCAAAGTCTGGGTTTCCAAGTAGAAGATGCAGGGCTGCTAGCAGATGGCTCTGTAATGTCCCCACAGCACTGATGATGGTAACAGGTCAGTGATCGCAATGGTCTGAGAAGAACAAGTTAGGAACCAGAACAGGGACATGTTGAGTTGGGCAGCCAGGCACATCATTTGCAAGCACTGCAACCTAATACTCGTTTTTAAAAATTAGGCAAGTTTTTGGGTAAATGTATCAGTATTTCATTCTCTGTAAATGGGGCTTTGTGCTATTTCTTGGATCCTCTTGGCAGTTGAAGCTTTGATCAAATTAAGTCTGACACAAAGCATCAGACTTAATCAGGGGTAGGGCGATGTTGTTTAGAGCATAAGCGAGACAGTAATAATGTGCTGATATCAATTTGGACCAACAAATGATTTAGCAGCTTTCAATTTATATTCAGATCTGTTAATTTATATACTCAATGTGGAAAAAGGGTAGGACTTCCAGTCTATGAGCAGAGTCTAGCTATATTATAGCTCTTCCCACTTGATTCCTAGTATGTCTTAGGATCAATGCATGGGAATTAAGGTGGAAAGCTTTAATCTTTTTTTTTTCCTTAATTCTCGGAGAAAAGAACTGGAACTATATTTTCAACTCAATGTTGGAATGGATGTGTGATGGCCAAGTAATCATTCGTAATGGCAGGTAGGAAGCGTCCCTTTTAGCCAAGCATTGCTCTTGTAGGGTAATAGATAACACAGGCACGGATGCATTAGAGAGAGACTAGAGATGGAAGTGATTCAACAAGGGAGTAAGACTTTGCTGCAGCTGCTATTAATCTTATCCTGGTGCCACCGATGTCTAAATGCCTACTTAGCTTTGGTTTATGTACTTGCTATAATACAAATCGGTTTTGGAGGTATAGTTTGGAGAAAAGCTATGCATCTGGTCTCACCTGTTCTCAGCTCTCATGAGGATTTAAATGTCTTCCTGTTGCTTAGTTTATATAGATCATGTCTCAGTCTTGATAAAATACTTGTTTACTGAAAAAGGGTTACTTTCCAATTTGACTAAGAAATTGGTTGTTTTGACACCTCATTTTCAGCATTGAAGAGAGAACAACCTCTTATTTCTTTACAAAAGGTGTACTAATACTCCAAAAAATAAGTTTCAGTAAAAACCTAACTGACATGGTTTAGTGGTGTTGATAGGGCTAGGAAAACGTTGGACTTGATCTTGAAGGTGTCTTCCAGCCAAAACTCTTGTATGATTCTATGACTGTTTGGAATAAGTTTTGAAATGGTCTTTGGAGCACCAGGAGAGATTTGAAGCAAAATGATAAAAGTGCAGATCTCTTCATCTGTATGAATGGCAACCGCTCTTTAGTAGGGCTTCTGGCACAGTAATTGCCGCAAGTGACAAGCAGTTAGTCTACAAGACAAAAATACTGAGGGGTAAGTGAAACTGGATATGTTTTTCTGGTACCATACTTTGATGGCTGTTGTTAGTTAATGCAGAACTGATCCCTGTTTTCTGATCCCCCGTGTTTCTTAGCTGTTAATGGCTTTAATAGCAGCAGATACGGAACACCGGTAACCTCAAGCACAGTTTCTCGTGTTACATTTATTTCCTACTATAATTTGTTAAGGAAAAAAAATTGTGTTCAGGTGAGAAATCTTCCATAACTCCTTGACGCATTTTCACTTTGGGTTATGTGTGAAAATGTTGAAAACCTCAGGCAATGTGGAGGAAGAAGTAAGAGCAGCAACCTAATGTCAGCCTTGTTCTCAGGAAGCAACTGCAACACTAGGGTGTAATGACAAAAATAAGAAAATCCCCAGATTTCCTGAAGTGATTACAGCAATTTGTGCCCAGAAGAGGTCAAAGAACAGTTGCGGCTGCTCCTGCCTGTGGCAGGGCACAGCCAGCCTGGGAATCTGGAGGTGTATTAACAGCCTGGTGTGATCCCTGAAGGGTAACTGCTTCCTCCAAGTTAAAAACTGGAAACTTTGCCTGGCAGAAAGCACTGAATGAATGGAGTCGTGTCGATTACCTGTTAGTGCTTCAGCCTCTCTTTGTGCACAATGAATTATCAGAACTAAATGTTTTCATCAGGAAGGATTTGAGAGTTAAGTCTTGTGTCCTGTTTGCTGACAAGACAGCTTTTTTTTTTGTTTTGAAATCCAGCCCTGGGGAATGTTACTGAGATCCTATGATCCGCACAGCGCAGTCATTTGGTTTCTGTGGTAAAACAGCCTTTATGTGAGGAATGACTGAAAGATTAAGCCAGCAGGAAGAAAATAATCGGATATGCATCTGATTCTTCTGTCGGTGGTTTTTACATTTGAAGTTATGCCCAACTGATCTTTGAAGTAATGATAATATTGCTACTTTCTGAGCTTGCAGAGAAATGGAAGGAAAACTTTTTATCCCTTTGGAGTCCATTGCAGACTTCAGTGGTGAGATCTGACTGAGACTGTTGATTTGCTGAAAAATAGTGGTGTTGGGCATCTGCTCCGAGATAGCTGTGGGACAGTGGTTATCATTCCCATGGCTGGGTGTTGCTGGTGCTCTGCTGGGTATGGGCTGAGAAGCCAGCATTTCCATCGTGCCCCAGAGGTAAGGCTGAATGAACAGCAAACCCCAGGGCACAGGCTGCCCCCAAGAGCTGTGGCTCTGGCTCCTGACTTTTCTCCCACACCACATCACTCTTCTGAATTTGCTGCAAAAAGGGTTTGAAGGTGAGCGCTTCACGCTCCACAAGAATGGGTCGTATTAAAGTCCTGCCTGTTGTGGGTGCTCATCCTCTTTCTGCAAGTACAGATTCTGAGATGCATCGAGGTGAAGGAGTTTAATACCTTTTCTTCTCTCTGCTGTTAGTCATTTTTAAAAAACTTCAAATATATGAAGAAAAAGACCTTGGTGGAACAGCTTAACAATTCTTTCCGGTAACCAGATCCTTCTGCTTTTTCCCTGGTTATACTACAGTGTGCAATTCATGCCACAGGCACTGCTGCTTTGTTCATCAGATGATTACAGTGAATCATGATGACCCGAGTAACTACAGACCGGTCAGCCTCACCTCCATCCCTGGAAAGGTGATGGAACATCTTATCCTTGACACTGTCTCTAGGCATATCAAGGATAAGAAGGTTATTAGGGGCAGTCAGCATGGCTTTGCCAAGGGGAAGTCATGTTTGACCAACCTGATAGCCTTTTACGAAGACATAACCAGGTGGATGGATGGTGGCCATGCAGTGGACGTGGTCTACCTGGACATCAGCAAGGCCTTTGACACCGTCTCCCACAGCATCCTCATAGGTAAACTGAGGAAGTGTGGTCTGGATGACCAAGTAGTGAGGTGGGTCGAGAACTGGTTGAAGGGAAGAAGCCAGAGGGTTGTGGTCAATGGGGCCGAGTCTGGCTGGATGCCTGTGTCTAGTGGGGTCCCTCAGGGGTCAGTGCTTGGGCCGGTGCTGTTTAATATATTCATCAACGATCTGGATGAGGGATTAGAGAATGTTGTCAGCAAGTTTGCTGATGATACGAAGTTGGGGGGAGTGGTTGACACACCAGAAGGCTGTGCAGCCATTCAGAGAGACCTGGACAGGCTGGAGGGCTGGGCGGGGAGAAATCTGATGAAGTTTAATAAGGGCAAGTGTAGAGTTTTGCACTTGGGAAAAAATAACCCCATGTGCCAATATAGGTTGGGGACTGCCCTGCTGGAGAGCAGTGCAGGGGAAAGGGACCTGGGGGTTCTAGTGGACAGCAGGATGACCATGAGCCAGCAGTGTGCCCTCGTGGCCAAGAAGGCCAATGGCATCCTGGGGTGTATTAGAAGGGGAGTAGCAAGTAGGTCAAGAGAGGTCCTCCTGCCCCTCTACTCTGCCCTGGTGAGGCCGCATCTGGAATATTGTGTCCAGTTCTGGGCCCCTCAGTTCAAGAAGGACAGGGAGCTGCTTGAGAGAGTCCAGCGTAGAGCCACAAAGATGGTGAAGGGAGTGGAGCATCTCCCTTATGAGGAAAGACTGAAGGAGCTGGATCTCTTTAGCTTGGAGAAGAGGAGGCTGAGGGGTGACCTCATCAATGTTTATAAATATGTCAAGGGGGAATGTCAGGAGGATGGAGCCTGGCTCTTTTCAGCGGCGTCCACTGACAGGACAAGGGGCAATGGGTGGAAGCTGGAACACAGGAGGTTCCAGAAAAATATGAGGAAAAACTTTTTCACTGTGAGGGTGACTGAGCACTGGAACAGGCTGCCTAGGGAGGTTGTGGAATCTCCATCTCTTGAGACATTCAAAACCCACCTGGACGCGTTCCTGTGCGCTCTAGTGTAGGTGATCCTGCTCTGGCAGGGGGGTTGGACTAGATGATCTTTGAGGTCCCTTCCAACCTTTAACATTCTGTGATTCTGTGATTCTGTGAATTACTAGGAGGTGCTTAAGCCATGCAACACTTGGAAGCATTTGCCTGATGCTGAACGCTTGCGTGTCGAGGTTTTTCTTTTGGCCTAAGGGTGAAAACTCTGGTGTTGGATATGCACCAGCGCTTCTGAGATGCAGACTGGAAGAGGAAAAAGCATCCCAGGCCAGTTTCTATCACCTTCTGGTAAGTAATTTGTGTCTTCCAAGTATTGTAGCATTTAGTTTAAAGCAGGGGAGGAATTTGCAGTTCTTAGGTGCCCAAACCTTGTGACTGCTGAGCTTCCAAAGACGTTGAGCTGTGTGTTTCTGCTCTTTGAGGTTAGGGGATGCTGCTGCTCTTTTTACAGCCTCTCGTGTTGTGAAGTGTTGCTGATATCATCCAGAGTGTCTTGGGTGGTCTTTGCTCACTCTTGGATAGTAGCATGGTAGAGTTTTGTCTTATTTTAATCTTTTTTTTTTTTTACTAGATCCTCATTTTAATGAGGATCTAGTAAATGAATTGTCAGGTGACTAAGCCAGTTAATGGCACCCAAATGAATTGTGGGGTAGCTAAGCCAGTCTAGTCTGCTGAAGCAGTCATTTAAAGACATGTGTTTGGCCCCAGAGGAAGGTGCTTGCAGGTATGTTTTGTGGATAGACTAATATTGAGGCAAAACAGTTCTTGTAGTTTAAGTATGTCCTGGGTATGCTCCTTGAGAGTGCAAAACACGTCTCCAGATCCCTTGCTCTAAGGGTGTTGCCTGGGCTAGAGCACCAGGCGAGGATGGTGGAGTGACTCTTCCATTCATTCAAAGTCCCACTTTATGCTCATCTACATCTTTGATCCAGTTCTACAGCATTTTATTTTGTATTTTGCATTTTGCTGGCCTTCTCTGACATCTTTAGCCATGTCACTAGGTGTTTTTCCTTTCTCCTGGGTTGAGAGTTGCCTACCTTGCTTCTCCTTTTAGTCAGCTGTCAGAATCCAGCCCCGAGATGCTCTTCAAGCTGTTAACCCCAAAGACCTAACTCAAGGCAGTTGCAAGCTTATGTTGACCTCGGTCAGGCAACAGCAAACCCTGAGTCTTGCTTTGCCTGCGTGGTCCAAGATCCTTCTGCTGCTCTACTGCCAGGGACCACAGCGAGTCGGTGTGGTGTTGGCCAAAGCTTCTCTGCTTACCTTTGGAACATGCTACCTCATTAAAATGAAAATATTTTGTCAGAATTTCTCTGAAATATTCAACTGGCAAAATCCTGATGTGATCCGAACTTGAGACAAAGCGTTTGGCTTCAGCAGTGCTTCTTGTGGGGATTTTATCACTTCCTTTGTGCTCTTTCATGTAATGATTTTGTTTTCCTGTGATCCAGAAACTTCCAGTGAGTGTGTTTGTGTCAATGTTTCAGAATGGAGCTCCAGCCTCCCAGCCCCGGATCTTTGCTCTGGGAGACATTGAAATGTGTTTTCTGCACTAAGGGCACAGGTAAATAGTGGTCTTGAGTCACCACGTTCTTTAGTTTAACCTCGCTTCTGTAAGTAGCAGAGAATATGCTGACAGTTGGATTTCCATGCTGACACGCTGGATTTCTCTGTATCTTCTTGATGTTTAATGGACTTACCATAGAATAATGGAATGGTTTGTGTTGGAAGGTACCTTAAAGTTCGTCTGGTTCCAAGCCCTCTGCCATGGGCAGGGACACCTCCCACATAAGCAGGTTGCTCAGAGCCCCATCCAGCCTGGCCTCGAACACTTCTAGGGAGTGGGCATCCACAACTGCTCTGGGCACCCTGTTCCAGTGCCTCACCACCCTCACAATACAGACTTTATTCTTAATATCTGATCTAAATCTAACCTTTTCCATTTTAAAGCCATTACTGCATGCCCTTATAAAAAGTCTTATTTCTTCCTTGAACTTATTTTCAGGGTGATGCTAATATGACCCCTGCAAAAGAAAAACCAAACCCCCCTACACTCCTCTGTTTTAGAAGTTAACGTTCAGCAGATAGCAGTGACTTGTCAGGGAAGCTGTGGAGCAATGAGCAGTTGCTGAACAAACACGAGAAGCGGGGTTTTGATGTAGGGAGTATGTTGGAAAAGAGCATTTTGCAATAGAGATGTTATCGGGGCTCGAGCATCCAGTGTCTGCTCTGGCTGTAAATTTCTGTGATGCCACTTAGATATGATCTCGGCTATAAGGACTAAAATGTAATTCACTCCAAAAAGGAATAGTAATATTAATTGTATGCTGGCTTCTGTAATACGTTTAAGCAGAACACACTGTAGTTTATTAAAGGCTTAGCAATCACTTTGTTTCAATCACTACTTCTGAAAACTGTATCTCATTCTGTCGGTATAGCTATTACAGTTGTTATTGATGATGCTGTAAATAGGTACAGATAGACTTGGGGAAAAAAGTTTCTCTGATCTGTTTTTATTGCTGTGTGTAAACTAAGATGGGCAAATATTGGGCAAACTAACAGGATTATTTTTTAATAAACACTTCTCTGAAATGGCTATCCCTTGACAAATTTAAAAGCTATTTACTATGCTAAGTAGGCTAATTTTATGATAAGTTTTTAATCTTGTCACCTTTCCGTTATTTAGCTGTGATAATTCATTTCCCACTGTTAAATCCCTGGGATTATATATGTAATAGTAGGATGCATGGGCTGCATTTAAATTAATCAAAGCAAAAATCTTTCAAATGGAATGTTAAATATTACTGTTTAAATAATCAGGAAGCAGATGTGATTTCACCACTTATATCCCCAAATAACACACAGAAAACCATACTGAGACACTTTTAAATAAGCCTGTACACTTGAGCGTAGCTCTTCAGGCTCCCTAGGGGGGAGTGAATTTCGTACAGCTTAGGGAAAGTTGTTCACCATGATGGAGTAATTTTGCTTGAAGGAGCCATTTGGGAGTGGGGTCCCGATGATTGTATTGAGGTGAGCAGGCAGGGGCTTGCTGACAGTGTGCTGCTGTGCCCCTTGGGGTGGCACATCTGGTTCTGGAGGAGATCTCTGAGCACATGGGTCCTCCCATGACCTGCCATCCCCTCTTCTTGCTCCTACACATATCGTTTCCTTGCCAGCTGAAGCATCAATGAAGCATCATTTCTTTGAGTTAGGCTCCTGCCACAGCAGTTAATCTGAGAGTTTTATTCTGGGGTATTTCGTGCTGGATTGCCTGCTACCTGTTGTGAGCACTACACCTGGCTGTCACCAGGGGGGCTACTTGCTGAAGAAAGCAACAGCTGTTCCGCAGCTGAGGTGACAGTGTGAGCAGCGGCTGTTCTGCAGTGCCAGGTGCCTGTCACATCTGGGGGACAGCTGGGCTCCTGGGCTCCTGCGTGAATTTAAGTATGATTTAAGTATAGTTCATACGTACTCACTGAGGGTGGGGTGAGAGGTTACACATGCCAGTCCTGCTCCGTGCAAGATTTCTCAGCAGGCTTTCTCCTTCAGCGTGGTACAGGCTGCTGTTATTTTCGGGAGAGTTGCCTGTTCTGCAGCTGGACCCTTGCAGAGATGGGGCTGCATGGAAGTGCACCACTGGTGCTTAATTGACTGTGCAACTCGACAGCTGAGGCTGGGAATGGTTTTCTAGTAGATGTGTGACGTGTTTTAGAGAATGCCAGAACTCTGTTAATGCTTTCTCGCACCCGCTGCACTTTCAGAATTGTGCTCCATTTTGGGATGTCACAAACAAGCAGTGTAGCTCCTGTAAAGAAGGACTTCTCGGAATGTAACAAGTGCCTTCAGCGGGGAGAGATCTTAAATATTTGTCTGTTTACCTTCTTCCCTTGGGAATCAGGGTCATGTGTCTCCTTCCAGCCTCCAGCAGATGAAAACAATCCAAGCAGAAAGGTGGATTTAATGGGGTGGATGGGAGGGTGTGATAGTAGAGAACAGAGAAGGGGTTTTCCCCTCTGTCTTGCAAATCCTCTAATTGGGGTTGATTCTCAGATGAGGGTAGTGTGAGGCCAGGAATAACTTATAAAGAATGCAATCACAGTGGATTGAGGATGAGGTGTTGAAAGTGGGTTTAATTGGTCTGAACATTGGTGCGCGCCCTCCCTCTGCTGCTGAATGAAGCACGAGGTGACATTTAACCCAGGTGGAAGGCAATTCTTGTTTCTAGTGGCTTCACCTCAAGGGTACATCTGGCTTGCTGAGAAAACCATGTATTGCTGTGCTGGTAGTTCGTTTCAAATGGACAGTGCTATAAACTGAGATGTCATTCGTACCTTTTCAATAACTGTGGTTACCCAAGTGACTTTGAGGACCAAGCCTGTGTTGATACAGGTGCTGGCACAGGGTGGTGCTGGAGCTGCGGCTGCTAGCAGGGGATGGAGATGGCTGCAGTGTGGTGCCCAGCCTCAGCCTTTCCTTCTCCAGCCCCACCACATCTGGGCACAGCAGCATCTGCCTCTGAATGTTGTACCTACACCCATCCAGGAAATCTCTCCAGCCACCAGCAAATGTGGTTCAAGAGCTGCCACAAATGCTTGGCTGTGAAAACTCAGTTTCTCCTGGCTCAGGTGAGCCTTTAAAACTGTTTCATTTGGGGTAATTTTTGCCCTGCCCATCACATATTAAAAACATAAACGGTTTATCTTGTGTCATACACGTGCAAACACGCAGAATTTGACTAAAAGTGCCATGGTAACAGCGGGAAGGGACGCAGCCTGCAGTGCTGCAGGTGCCGCACCTACAGCTGCCCTAGGTAGCTGCTCTGCTTCACTGGCAAACTGTAGAGTTGTGAGTCTCACTAAATATTTGCCAGAAAATTTGCTTGGGAATGGTGAATATTATGACAGAGGATAGCTAAAAATAGAGCTCTTGCTGGTAATTTTTCTTGTCTTTAGTTTCACAGTGTGAGATGTGGTTTTCGGAAGAGCTTTACATCTGTGTTCTCTCCCCCACACACACCAATTCAATCATATAATCTTTGCAAATCAGGCTTTTTGTGTCTCTGAAAATCAAGTTCTTAAATAAAATAGGAGACAAAGTGATGGAAAAAATAGGCCTTGATGTCATACTAACAAGGGTACTATTATGAGGGTTGTTATGCTTCCGTCTTAGAGTTCACTGAAGGGAGATTGGAAAGGATGTCTCACGTTTGTGCAGGACTTGGGAACTAGGTTCACAGGTTTTTCAAGTTGTTTGTGCCAACGAGAGGCAAAAGAACAAGTGGGCTACTGTGAACTGCAAATGACTTGATCCTGCCCTTGCTGCAGTGAATAGCACAACTTGGTATTGTCTGTGAGGAAGGTGAGCAGACTGTGAGCAGGCTGCAAGGCTCCTGCAAAACCAACCCTGATTAATAACTGTTCCCTAAGTTTCCCAGGAGCTCAAGGTGATTCTCTGTTGTGTGCTGTAGGAGCCCACTTGGGCCCAAGGCTTTCCAAATCCTGTTTGAGCCTCCTGAGAGGCAAGTTAAAAACATTACCTAAAAAAAAAACTGCACAAAAGACACCCCAAAACCCCAGCAACTCCCCAAAACTCCACAACTTTTTTTCTTTTGCTTTGGGAGCCCTGAGGTCTTTGTGGGTAAGGAGGCTGCTTCTTGCTTTGTGCTGGAGGCTCTGCTGAGGAGAGGCTCAACATCACGCTGGTGTGGACTGATCTGTTCTCCTGTCCATGTGATCGCCATGAATATCTTCTCCCTCTGGGCCTGGGGATGAGGGTCCTGTTCTCATGGGGAAGGGTCAGGCTTTGAGCTGGGAATGGGTGTGGAACCTAAAATTTTTTCTATTGGGGGTGAAAACTTCAGTTACTCAGACCCAAGAGCCAGGCAAGTGGTGAGTGAACTTCTGAAAATTAAGGCTTGGGGACATCTGCCTGTATGGGCATGGGATGCAGTTTTGGGAGATGCACTAGCAGCCAGTCCCATTTGTTGTGCTGAAGTTGTGCAGAGTTGATCTATCTTCAGTTGCATGTCCCACCTGGCCAGGCAATTTACAGGGACTGCCCTGCACATGCAGGTCACTTCTGCGGGGCTGGAGATCGTCTCCTCAGTTTGCCGGAGACTGTTTCCAGATAGCTGAGGGAACAGGGACAGAAGTGGTCTGGGACATGGGATTCACTGGCAAACAGTATGTTTAGGATAACCTTGCTTGGAAGCATGTATGGGTGGGGGGTTAACCTGTCTCTTCCATATGAGGGGTGGATGGATGTTTTATTACTGTGTTTGAGGGAGTGAAGATTGTAATAAAAGCCACTGTCCCTAAGCAGAATGACGTATTTCTCTCTGTGTGTTGCTATTTATTTTGAGGGTGTTTGAGTATCTATGAAGTGCTAGGTACTCTTTCAAAATAATGGCTTCTTCAATTATTTATATCTTAAGGATCAAAGAAGGTTTTGTTTTGCCCAGTTACGTCAAAAGCTGGATGAGTCAGAAGAACAATTGCCAGTGCCATCAGAGGAACCTTGATATTTCTAACAGGAAGTTTATAATTAAACTGAATCACCATCATGTCATTTGTGTTACCCAGACCCATGTGTCCAAAAGATGTTATTAGCCTTGTCTTGCGTTACAGGGCTGTGGTTCCCTCCACAGAGCTGGAGGTCGCTAACGATTGGTTTTGCTGTTAGCTCTGCTTGCGGTCATGGTGCCTTGGATTAGGACTTGAGGTGTGCAAGCAGCAGGTCGGGGGTGAAGCACAATGATAGATATATATATAGCGCAATAGGACAAGAGGGAACAGGTTCAAGTTGTGCCAGGGGAAGTTTAGATTGAATATTAGGAAAAACTTCTTCACCGAAAGGGTGGTGAAGCATTGGAATGAGTTGCCGAGGGAGGTGGGGGATTCACCATCCCTGGACGTGTGTAAAAAACAGTTGGATGTGGCACTTCAGGAGATGGTTTAGTGTTAGGGTGGTGTAGGGACTTGATGATCTTAAGGTCCTTTCCAACCTTGATGTTTCTATGATTCTGTGACGTGTCCTTACCTGGGCTTTCAGTGTAGGTACAGCCCCTCTGCATGACACTTTGGGTGCAGGTTCCTGAAAGGGTGGATTTTGGTTCTTTCTCAGAAGCCCTTAAGAAACCCCCCAGCCCAACTCCCAGTATCTTCTAGACTTGTTCTCAAAACCAGGCACTTGTTGAGTTTTCACTTTTCAAGAGGCTTCCTGTACCGTCTGCAAGAAGAGTGATTTCCCACAAGGCAGCCACATTTCCTTGGTGTTGATCTTAATTAGGACAAGTACATGACAAATAACATTGCCCTTAAAACTTAATGAATAATTTCCCCAAATGGTTGGTAATTATCAAATAAAGCCACTGCCCTCAGTCTTCATTGACACAGTGCAGAAGGTGTGCATTTTTAAATATCAGACTATCAAAGGGATATTTATTCATATTGAGTAAAGAGCTTGCTGGCATGGAGCAGGCATGTGGCAGCATGACAAGCAAGTGCCACATGTTATTTGTCCTGGGATTAGTTTCACTTAAGTTTCCATGACTATTTCTTTCCTATTCCTTTACAAAGAATGCCTTATCTTGATTACTGCTATTAAGTGTACTTTTTGAAATAGAAAGCATCCTGACCTGGTAGAAATACTTAATCTATTGTTGGATCACATCTAGGTCAGAGAAATTCTTATCTGGGCTGGTAACTTCAGGGTCCCATTACAGCTGATGAAGAGAAAGGGGCAACTAGTGTCAGACACCAACTTCCAAAGGGATGGAAGGTACCCAAAAAGTGCTTATTTCTGTCAATGGATGGTGCAGGAAGTCTTGGTGATTAACTCCTCTTTTGGCATTTACATCTGGCCAGATCAGAGAATCACAGAATGTGTCACAGAATCACAGAATGTCAGGGGTTGGAAGGGACCTCAAAAGATCATCTAGTCCAGCCCCCTGCCAGAGCAGGATCACCTTGAGTAGATCGCACAGGAACGCGTCCAGGCGGGTTTTGAATGTCTCCAGAGAAGGAGACTCCACAACCTCCCTGGGCAGCCTGTGCCAGGGCTCTGTCACCCTCACAGTGAAAAAGTTCTTTCTAATGTTGTTGTGGAACCTCCTAGGTTCCAGTTTGTATTCCTTGCCCCTCGTCCTGTCATTGGACATCACTGAAAAGAACCTGGCTCCGTCCTCCTGACACTCCCCCTTTATAAACATGAATGAGGTCACCCCTCAGCCTCCTCCAAGCTAAAGAGACCCAGCTCCTTCAGCCTTTCCTCATAAGGGAGATGCTCCACTCCCTTCATCATCTTTGTGGCTCTGTGCTGGACTCTCTCAAGCAGCTCTCGGTCCTTCTTGAGCTGAGGGACCCAGAACTGGACACAATATTCCAGATGTGGCCTCACCAGGGCAGAGTAGAGGGGGCGGAGCACCTCTCTCGATCTACTAACCACCCCGCTTCTAATACACCCCAGGATGTCATTTGTGTTGGGATGGAAGGGACCTTAGAAAGTCATCTAGTCCAATCCCCTTGCAGTGAGTGCGGACATCTTTTAACTAGATCAAGTTACTCAGCTCCACCAAATCTGACCCTGAATGCCTCCAGGGATGGGACCTGCACCACCTCCCTTGGGCAACCTGTTCCAGTGTTTCACCACCCTCATAGTAAAGAACTTCTTCCTAACATCTAATCTAAATCTACCTTGCTTTAGTGTAAAACCATTGCCCCTCGTCTTATTGCTACATGCCCTTGTAGATAGTCCCTCCCCAGCTTTCCTTTAGCCCCCTTCAGGTACTGGAAGGCTGCTATAAGGTCTCCCCAGAGCCTTCTCTTCTCCAGCCTGAACAGACTCAACTGTCCCAGCCTGTATTTGTAAGAGAGGTGCTCCAGCCCTTTGATCATTTTTGTGACCTCCTCTGGATGTTTTCCAACAGGTCTATGTCCTTCCTGTGTGGAGGCCTCCAGAGCTGGTGAATCCCAGCTTTGCAGAGGTGGAATTACATCATCTCCCTGATGCATCTGAAGCTTGCGAGCTTTGTAAATGGCATTCTCGGTGCTGCTTGGCTACTGGTGCTTCACACCATGCTGGGGTCTGTTCTCTCTTCCCTCTTTCATACCTCAGACAACCTTTTCCAGACCTTTGCTGAGCAGGCATTCCATTTGCTGCTTAATCCCTGGGCTTATGTGATTGCTGAAGAGTAGTGAACCCAAGGCCGGCAGCTTACACTAATACACGGGGCTGTGAATGGCAGGCAGGAGCACGGGACAAGTCCCTGCAGCCAAATCCAGCCCTGCCCATCTGTCAGAGCTGCTCTCCAGGCTGTCATTGAGTTAGCTCGCAGGCTATCATTGAGTGTTAAAAGGCTGCCTGTTGTCCTGGGCTAGGAGCTGCCACAGCCTGGTTTCAGCTAAGGTAAATAGGGGCACAGAGAAGGCATTCACATGCCGGCCATTCGGAGGGGAACGAGAGCATCATATGTCTACTGAAACCCATAGTTGTGTATAGGCTCCTTGCATCACTTCACCTGCCAAGCTCACAAATGCCCGTCTCCTGAATTTGTGTCTTTTGTTGCTGATCTCATCTGTTATGCTTTTTGTTTTGTGTTTTTATTTCCTCCTTGTGAGGCCTGTTTTCCTTCTGTCTCTCCACCTTGCTCTGCTGTTCTGCTTCACATGAACATTTAGATGTTATATGTTTACTGACATATGTAAACATTTATGTATTCTGTGATCATTGCTAATGATCATTATTAACACTTTATGTGAAGACTGAACAGAACCTTCATATCAACATTCCTGCAGTCTGTGGCCTGCTGCTTACAGAAAAACGTGGGCTTTGTATTTTCACACACTTAGAATGTCGTACTGTCTATAACCCTCTGCTGTTGTTTTTTTCTATTCTTCACTCACTTTTATGACAAGACCTCAGACAGAGAATTCCCTCTGTTCCTTGGCTGCTAATGCATTTGACAGGTCCTTGGAGGAAGAATATCTGAAACTTGCGGGTTTTTTTTTCCTTTTGCTGCAAAGACAAGTGACAAGGACAAAGACTGCCCCGCTGACCCCATCTGCTGCACAGAGATGCACCCTCTTCCAAAACTGGGCTTCCTTTCTGCTGCACCTCACTCCAGAGTTAAACCTGAGAGAACTGGGGACCGTTCATTAGCAGCTCTATGTTTGCAGAGATATCCGGGGCTGTAGGACAGCACCTTCCAAGGAGTGTTGCCTTGGTGGAACCTGTGTTGTTTGTGAAAAGTTGTTCTGGGCAGCCTGATGTGTGGAGGGAATAGCAATTTGCTACCAGTGTTGAGGACCTAAAATGTAAGATGCAGCAAATGTGTTACCAGGCTGTTCCTTGCATCAACTTTTTGCAAGGATGAAAGAGATTATTAGATCTGTGAAGACACAGAATGGTGATGCACAGCCTTCTCTAGGGTGGGAGTTAGAAAACCGATGAAGCGCATCTTTTCTGTCTTGCAAAATTAACATGCTTCTCTCAGAAGGACCAAGCTGGCCTGGCCATGCTCTACGGTAGCCATTTGGCAGCAACAGGGCACCCTGGTACAGGGGAAAATCCCTCCTGCTTAGTTCAGTCTGCTGAAAAAGCTGTTTGCAATCAGCAAGAGGGGCTACAGATGGCTTCCCACCACCCATGTTATATCCACCAGCTACAAAACAGCCAGAGACTAACCCCTACTAGAGCTGGCTCTCAGCTTCAGCCTAAAATCTCAGGGTATCCATCTTTCCTACCAGCCAGGTTACCTCTAAGCTTGCAGGGCTGGTGGCAACAGGAGCCAATAGCTGGTACCTGACTCCACTGGTCCCCAGCTGAAATCTCCTCCTCTTGCTCCCCCTGCCAGCTCTCACCATGGGGTGCAGGTGTTGTCCTCCCCTGGGAGTTTGTCCTCTGCCTGTCAAACTTATTTCTTCTTAAGTCTGACAAGCAGGTGTTTGCTGGGGTAGGGAAGACCCTCTGGATGTGCATCCATGCCTCAGTGCGAGGATGGCCAGCTTGCAGCCTTGAGTGTGCTGGGGAATGTGGGGGCTGCAGATGCTGGAGCTGCTGAATCCCTTGAATGCAGCCAGAGTTTGCTCAGCTACTCCTAGCAACTGAGCCCCGTGGCCTTTGGAAGCTGGCGACCCATCCCATCCCTGCTCTTTGTCTTAGTCATGCGATGTGTATTTTGTGGTTTGGCTACCTGGAAGCAGAAGTTTTCTATGGTGAGGGAAGACAGCTGCTCCTAGTGAGTTGATAAGAGCCCGGTGGAGGTTCCATCTGGAAAAAAGTGACCAGAGCAGGGAAGAGATGGAGTGAGCCCAACCCTGAGGGACCTTGGAGTGTGAGGTTAAGCTAAGCAACTGTATTCAGCTGAGGCAGCTGAAGGAATTGGACCAGACTCTTCCATGTTCCCAATAAAGCTGTCAGTTAGTGCTGTGTAAGAGACTTTTCTTCCCTCATCTCTATCTGGGAAAAGTGAATATTTAAGGGATGTGTCCCCTTGCCCAGCGTCTGTCTTATGTAGAGCCTTCCACACGTGTTCTGTCAGTGCTTTGTTATATCACTAGTAGTGTTATCTTTGGAAAATAATGGACATGGATCAGGTAGGACGTACAACTTATTTTACATCACAGCAACTCTTCCCAGCTCTCTTATAGATGAGTCTCACCCCTCATCCTGCCCCCTCCTCGCCCCAGCAGGTGACCCACATGCAAAGCCAGTCGGATACCACAGTGGGCGAGAAAACCAAAGCTGAATTAAATGCAGGATCGTGCCAATTCTGTTGTGGTTATTGACATGAACAGAAGAACCTGGAATCATGTGGAGTAATGGATAAAACCAAACAAAACTGAAAAATTGCTAAAAGTACTGAGTTGTTCTGGAGAACTTCAATAATGGGGTTAACAGTGACATTAATTAAAAGAGGTGAAAGGCAAGTCAGCCTGGAAGACAAATATCTCATGATTTTTTTCCTTTTCATTGAGCTTGCCTTTGACACTTGCATGGAAGAGAGCTCCAGTGAATGAAATATGCAGAATATAAACAGAGATCATGTTTTATTCAGTTTAATTTGAGGTAAGATTTAAATTACTCAGGCTCGGATTCTGAATCTGAACCTGGGAGCTGCAGGTTCCAAGGATGGTGTAATTTAATGTCATATCATCATTTAATGATATTTAAGTACTCACAGTCCACAGGCAGTATTTTTTAACTGTGTTGCAGGTTTAATTTAATTCAGTTCATCCAAGTCATTTTCATCAAGATAAAGTCAAATCCCAAGGTGGAGAAACCTCAATATTTTGGTCATTATGGAAAGACGTAGACAGAAAAAAAGGTCTCTTTGAATGTGTGAGTTTTAGCAGTTATTTCAAATGTGAGTGGTCTGATAAAGCCTTAGTAGTATGAAATGTTTTTCTGTTTAGGTCTATAAATATCATGATTATGTTGAAATACAGTTTCTAACAATGCAATTTCAATTTTAGCAACTACCTCTAAATGATTGCTTTTCAGTCCAGTAGGTATGTTGTTGGGCATTTTCCCTTTGAATGCTCACTTTCCTTACAGCCCTTCATCCAGACAAGTTCTCTGACATGGCTTGACTGGTGGGTGCACAATTTTCCTTTTCTAAGCTCTGTTAACTTTCTTGTCTTTCTTTCAAGAAAAACTCAGATCCTGATTATATATGCTGGAATTCAGACAGGTACACTTGCAGTTGTCACTACTGGCTGCAGGGAAGAAACCGTATCCTTGTTAAATAAAAAGAGAAAAAAGATAAAAAAATTAAAAGAATACATACTTGACTCCACAAGCTTGGATTAAAACCCAGACAAAGGACTTTTTGCTCTTTGTCTGAATGACTTGCTTGAACGACTTGGAGGGGGGCAGCGGAAGAAAAGGTTCCTGTAACGCTGCTCTGAAATGTCACTCCTGGCTGTTCAAATACCACATTGCACTAAGCCTTGTAAATCACACGTCATTTCCTAATTAAAATATGACGAGCATAATTGGGTCTTTCACTGCCGCGGCAGAACCTGGCACGGAGAGGCGTGCTCCCAGGGTTTCACAGTCGCCGGGGTGTAATCTGCCACGTCTACCTCCTGCTTTCCTTTTTGGAGCGAGACTCATCCAGGAAAGAGGTTAAGCATGCAAATAATTTTCATTGCTGGCAAGGGCATGTCGAATGACTGTAAAGAAAAAGCCCAGGAAAGCATATTTTCTTTGTGCTAAACTATGATTTTGAAGTCTAGGCATAAGATACTGTTACATCAGAGGGCTGAAGAAACTGGTTGGCTTTCTGGGTCTTGGTCTCGTTGGAGACATTGCACCTGTTTCATTTGCTTTAGCGTAGCCTTGGTTTAATAGTACTGGTTATAAGATATCTTTCTGAGTATATCTGTCCTAGAAAATTTTAGGAGTGTATTTTCTGCTCTGGTGCAACTCTCCTCAGCAGGAAAGAAATTGTGTCATGTAGGGAGCATATGTAGAATGCTTACAAATTTTATGGGCAGAGGTTAGGCATTTTTGTTTTAGGCCCGTGGTATTTCAAATAAAATAGCAGTGGCTGTTTTGCAAGCTCTGGTTGTATTTTTGGTCTCTTTCACTAATTAATGAGTATTGATTTAGTGATCTTGTTGTGAATAATAAGCTGCTTGGGTGAGAATTAATATTGATAAGAGCTGTTAGATAGATCTTTGAGACTATTTTTGAGGTCCAACAAGGTTAAAAGGATTGTGATGGACCAAATACAGCACAAGTAGTTGGGGCCTCCCATGGAAACTGCCCACTCTCCACCCTCTGGGACCTCTGCAACTCAGAGCGTCACGTGCTGCCATGATGGCGCTTAGTCAAGCTGAGCTTTCCCTTCAGGTGCTCTTGGCTTCTTTCTGCTCATATCCCTTTACATTCACCTGTTACATTCACCAAAGAAAGACTTTACACCTTAACCCCCAGGCAAACTGCTCTGGATCTCCAGTATCCTTACTGTTAAAAAATCCTTCCTCGCGTCTACCCTGAGTCTCCATCTGATTTAAAACTTTTGGTTTTGCCACTACAGAGGACAACTAGTCTTCGCTGCTTGGTGGTTACTTTTTACATCTTTAAAGGGAGTTATCAAACCTTCTCCCCCTTTACTACCTAACCACCAGTTAATCCAGCCTTTCCTCCGAGGCCATGTTTTCCTGTGGTCACTAACCACGCCTGCTGGTCTCCTTCAGTTGTTGCACATCCAAAACACACGCCCAAGGCTACACTTGGTTTTGCTGATCTTAGAGCTGTTGATCCCTGGGTGGTACTTTGCCTCCAGCCCTCCCAGGTGTTGCAGGACATGTGTTCATTCTGCATGGTCTGGATGCACACAACGTTTGTGGGGTGCTGCTGGCTTGTGATTTGTGGTGATGCCCTGATCTTTTTCCATTAACTTGTTGCTTTGCCATTTCCTTCTCATCCTGTGTTTTTCCACTGTCCTTCTGAATTGCATCCAATTTGTTTTCAGCTTGACTTCAGATTTTTCTTGCTTTTCATCTAAAAATATAAGTTATATAGCCTGAAAATACATGGTTATACTTTACGTAAGGAAAGAACAACACTTTGTGTGTAACTCTTACCTAGACCTGTTGAAAGGTAACTGCCTCTCTTCTCTGAGGCTGCATGAAATTGTTGTTAACCACATAAAACATCCCATCAGAATGGTGCCAACTTCCTTCCCAGCCTCTCAGAATAGCGGCATTATAATACCAGGTAATTAAATTGCGCTTCTATTGCCCTTTTAACCAAGGGTACGATAACATTCCTTTACACTGAAAATTCACAAGGAAAACTTATACCTGTGTCCTTGCCTAGCAGGGTCTGAGGTGAGGTGCTACCGTGCTACCGGGACAAGTGCTGTCACACGGACATGTGCCATAAATACTGCTCTGTTCGGGGAGGTAACTAAAGGGATGCTTAGCACAGAGAGGTCAACCTTGAGCTGTGTGTTGCACCAGAGGGAGAATCATTGGCTCTGCTGACTCCTGGTTCTGTGCTTGAATTTCTGTGGAGCTGAGCTCAACACCAGACATGTCTACCCAGTGGCGCAGTGGTCTATAGCCCGTGCCATACTTTCACAGAATCACAGAATGTCAGGGGTTGGAAGGGACCTCAAAAGATCATCTAGTCCAGCCCCCCTGCCAGAGCAGGATCCCCTACAGTAGATCGCACAGGAACGCGTCCAGACGGGTTTTGAAAGTCTCCAGAGAAGGAGACTCCACGACCTCCCTGGGCAGCCTGTGCCAGTGCTCTGTCACCCTCACAGTGAAAAAGGTTTTTTCTAATATTTTTTTGAAATCAAAAATATGGCTTTTCTGTTTTTCCTGCTTTTCTTTCTTGGTAGATGCTCTTTAAGATTTTTCAAATTACTTACATGTTCTTATGTGATGATTTGAGCTACCACAGCCCATAATGATCTGTTTCTCACAGAGACATGATAGAGAAAGCTATGGACTATCAGGCGGCACAGCCCACATGCTGGTGTCCAGCCTGTGCATTATGAGGTCTTGTCAAGGAGCTGTGGTACCATGGCTGCCAAGAGGAGGGGGTAGTAGGCAAGTTGCTGGGGAGTTTGGAGATGAAACCGTGTTGACTGGGGCTCATTGTTGCAGGGAGGGCACTAAGGTATAGGAACAGATTTCTCTTGCAGAAGAGAAAAGCAGCAGAAGCACATGGAGAGATGGTCAGTGAGCAGTGCAAGGAGCTGGGTGTTCCTGGTGGCTCCTTCTTTGGTGTCTCTAGGTATTTAGTAGAGAGGACGAAGTCCCTGTTGTCTCCTGTATCAGTGAGACAGGCAGTCTTCTGAGCAACAGTCCAGCTTGCAGAGACATCCCACACTTGCTTTCAAGGCTAGTGTGTTTAACATAGCCTCGGGGAAGGGGAGAGGTGGCCACTCCCAAGTTCTCACTCTGATCACTCCACCTAACTCCTGCCTCAGTTTCTTCAGCATGTGCATCTACCAAGAGTCTGGAGAGATTGAACTGTTACTAAGATTAAAACCAATACAGAAACAGCAACGGTTAGTGTGATGTGTCTGTTCAGCAGAATGTGGGGTCTGGCAGGAGGCACAGAAACGGCAGTTTTAATTATAAATGAATTTATAATGCAATTTGCACTTAACATGTCTGGCACAATATTTTTCCATGGGAACTTCCAGAATGCTGGGCTGAACAAATTGAGTGCAGCTTTTAGTAAGTTGTACTAAGTTGCTCTAAACAATTGCATATGTAATTCAGAAAATTCCTGACCTTTGCTCAGTGAATAAATTTGGGCAGTAGGATGAACACAGACACAAAGATGCCTTTTGCTTGACATTTGCTTACCACTAATGAGCGTGAGTAAAAGAATAAAATTTTAACAAACGTAGGTTACTTCAATAATTGGAACAGTAATGATTCAAATGTAATTGTATATTTACCAGTTAATCATTCATGTGAAGCTTTCTAAAGAAAGCTACCGAGCCAGAGACCAAATTAAAAGCAGTAGGCTGGCTTTTTGTAAGGGACACTGCTTGGAATAACAGGAGAGTAAAATTTTATAGTCAGCCCATAATTTCAGGTTTCTGGGCTCCCCACTGAGTCATTCAATTCCAGATAAGAAGATCAATAAAGTCTAATTCCTTGCCTCTGAGTTCAAATCCAATTCTGGTTGTGGTTTAATTTTGGGGGTGGGTGTGCTCTGGGCTGCATGCCTGGTCAAACGGCAGATCTTAGGATCATGAATCATTTCAGAGGTCGTTCAATTGAGGTCAGGGACTTTTTGTAGGTTGTTTTACCAGCTATCAACCCATGGAAATGTACTTTGTGCTTGTTGTTTGTATTGTTTTCTTTTTTTGGATGGATGGAAACTGAAAGAGATGGTGCATATTCTCATTTCGTACCTTCCCCTCCCAAAAAGTTAAGCTGTGACAGAGGTTATCAGAGAAAGATGTTTTATCCAGACCATCTCTTTAGAGGTGGTGTAATTCCAGCAGGATATGGTGATTTTGTGTTGTTGAATCTACTGACAAAAAAAGCTCATATGGTTAGTTATAGGGAAAGGAACAAAAAAATGAGGAAGTGACCTCACCTGTTCATCACATTGGATAAAACAGTGAAGCAGATGGAGAGAAACAAATGCCTGAATATTGTTCATAGAACAGTTTAGTTGGTAAATTACTCCATTATCTGAATTGTGAGCAGCTGACGTTTATCTGGTTTTGTTAGGCAAGTCAGAAACCCAGGGGAGGATAAACTTTCTCCTGTGGACGTGGGGTTGGGACCTGTGTTTGCGTCATTGCTTGTTCAGCCCTTCTGGGCCTGGGAATCATTCCTCAGTTCCCCCTTAATAAAACCGGTGGTGATTGCTTAACTGCTCAGAAGCTGCAAGATGCCATAAAAATGTAAATCCTTTAATTTTCTAAGGAATGTAGCCATGCAGCATCAGTCCAAAGTGCAGCTCTAATGTATTAGTTGCAGTGGTTGGACAGTGCCTGTTTAGTCTGATTACTTCTTCTGCTCTGATTAACTCTTGCAAGCATCAAGAAAACTTTCCATTTGCTGGCTGAAATGCAGGACTCCAAAGCTCCCAGCATTGAGGCTGTCTTCTTGGGGGTGGCTCTGTATCTTATTCTATGTCCAGACTCTGGTCCCACTGGAAATCACTGCCATCATTCAGTGCTGGTTGTCAGACTGTGTTGAATACATCATCCTCAGAGTACCAAATGCTTCTGACGTGATGCAAATTTTTATAATGGCTTAAAGTCTTATTTTGCTAGCTCCTGCATGCAAAGAAACCAAGGGCTGGAAACAGCAAAATCTGGGCCTGGAGAAGATTCCAGGAAGTTTCTAGCTAAAATGCTTCAATTTTCTGCCTTGCACTTTCTGTTTTTCTCCTTGTAAACCACCAGTCCCTTCACAACAGTCACCAACTGGTTTGGGAGCATTTCAATAATTATTTATCTTTTGAAGTTATCTGGCAATGTGGCAATAAGATTTACTACAAACTTGTGCATCTGAGCTCTGTCAGATCTTTGATAAAAACCTCCATGCAATAGGTGGGAAGGTTGGTCTAAGTCAGGACTGTATATATTAAACCTCTGTGCTGAATAATTTTGCCTTGATCAGGCCTGGACATGTGAGGTCACGGCTCCTAGCCACAAAACTGCTTGTTGGATCTCAGAGGGTAAAAAATTAAAAGTCTTATCCTGGGTTCTGCTGTTTCACTGACCAAAGTGTTCCCTTCTGGGTTAGGTCCACCTCCACAAACTCCTGGGGCTTCTATGACGTTAAATCATTTAGGAGTTGTGACAGATCTTAGTTACTTGGAAGGAAATTATCCAACTCCAATCAATTTAAAAATCAGACTTAGTTTAACTGCTTGCAGACAGTGGGAGACAGAACAAGGGACACATCTTCAGGCCCATCCATCTGTCTCGGACACCTCTAATAAGTCCCTCTCTGGAAAAGCTTTTAATTGTTAGACCTCTATCTTGAAAAGTGAGGACCTTTTGAGATGATGGTTTGGGGAGCAGAGGATCAGGGATATGCATATGTCCATGAGTTTTTTGGTGACTTGAGGCCTCCGCTTAGTGTAGTTGATTTGTATTAGGAGCTCTTTACTTAGACACAGTCATAGAAGCCAGATCCTTGTCTGCAGTCTACAGCGGTGAGTGCTACAAAAAAATGATGGGCAAGTTGTTTATTGTTAGAGGTGGGCAAACACAATGTATGAGAGATTTCTTATAGTGGTAATGCTGAAGATTTGTTGGCAAACTTGGAATCTTGTAACAATCATAGAATCATAGAATAGTTTCAGCTGGAAGAGACCTTGAAGATCATTGAGTCCAGCCTTTGTCCCAGCCCTATCAACCAGCTAAATGATTCCCCGCAACTCAACATCCACTCATCTCTTAATCACCTCCAGGGACAGTGATTCAACGATCTCCCTGGGCAGCCTGTTCCAATGGCTGACAACCCTTTCAGTAAAGAAATTCTTCCTAATATCTAACTTGAACCTCCCCTGGTGCAATTTAAATCCATTTCCCCTCGTCCTATCACTCTCCACGAGGGAGAACAGAACAACCCTCGTCCCTCTACAACCTCCCTTCAGGTAGCTGTGGAGATTGATGAGGTCTCCCCTCCATCTCTTCTTCTCCAGGCTAAACAGCCCCACATCCCTCAGCCTTTCCTCATAAGACTTATGTTCTAAGCCCTTTACCAGCTTGGCAGCTGCCTCTGTACCCTCTCCAGCACCTCAATGTCCCTCTTGTAGTGAGGGGCCCCAAACTGGACACAGTACTCGAGATGTAGATCGAGCCCCTTCAAGCTGACTTTATTTGGAAACCTCTCCCATTCCTGAACTGTATGGCTCTTCAGATTCTGCCCTGGCTGGATGCAGGAGCTGTCTTTTGATTGCTCAGTCAATAGGCAGCGAAAACACAGCTGTCCTGTGCTCGATGCTAACAAGCACAGGGGCTGATCTTGCAAGCTCTCCTAATCGAATTTTGCTTACAGCACAACAATCGCTCATCTGGTAGGATTAGACCTATAAATTGTCCCTGCATCTTTTTGTGTAGCTGTCCATGGACTGTCACATGGATCTGAAAGTGTGTGCTGTGAAGTGATGCCCTTTGCAAATGACTCTGCGGTATGAGAAGAAGGCTTGCAGGTAAGGGGATGTTAGCTGAATAAATGAACTCCAAGGGGTTCACATCCTCCATGAAAAAATATGGCTGGGTTCAATAGGGATGAAAGTAACAGTGAAACTAAATGACGTTATCTAAATTCTGCAGTAATTTTGTCTTTTGTATGTGGTTTCTAGATTATCCTAAAGAAGAACTAGTTCTCAGTTAGAATCTAAAGATGTGTAACATCCATGGGCACACTGCTGAAGGGAGCTGGTAGCTCTCCTGCAGGTTCACGGGAGCTTGGAGCAGGAGCTTGATGCTTCCACAGCCTGCAGGTGTCTGCTGTACGACAACTCCTGGATTGAAGATTTAATCTGAGCCGATGCAAAATTACCGAAGAGATCAAAGCTTTGATTTCCTTTCCCTTTGAAATACTTCAGTTTGGGTATTAGCTTTCCTTAGGGGAGAAATTGCCTTTTTGTTGTCTCAGACGGTGCCTGCTGTGCTCTTGGCACAAACGGGATAGCGGCCAGTATGAGAATACAGGCTGTAAGCTTCTGTCCGTAGAGCGAGTGACCTGATTTCAGCAAAGTTTTCAACTTGCAGGTCCCAGGGTTTGACTTCTTAAAAATTGTTTTCACCACTTATTCAACAAAATACCTTATCTGGAGAATTCAGCATGTGCCAGGTTCGGTCAAAACTGCCTACATAAAAATTGTTAGGTTTTCCTAATACAGTATGAATTAGGTTGAAACATCTGAGCATTTACTTAAAAGCAGATAATCTGGCATATTTAAAAATGAATATTCCAGCTCTTCTAATTTTAGCACATGGAGCTGCTGCCCAGGAGCTCACAGTAGGCGATTTCCTTGCAGTCTGTAAGTCACATTGCCCAGTTTTTATAATTGGTACCAAGCTGGGCTTCTAGAAGCATCCAAGTATTTGGTCTGAAAATCCTCACAAAAGCTCTTTTTCATAATGCAGTTGTTTTTCATTAAATAGTCTTACCCAAAGTATCACTGATGAGAAAAATGATAGGGGAAAAGAGCTTCTTTGGTGTTGTTTGTAATTAAACACAGCGACACGGATGGCACAGCTCTTGCAAAGTGCAATCCCACTGCTTTAATCCAGTCTGGCTTTAAATCTGTTTTAGCATAAATCACCGGAAGTCAAAATAAACTGTGTTTAATTAACAGCTTCCAACACAACAGCTTTGGTGTATTGCATCCAAGACCCCCTGTGGCCCCAAGCCTTGCTCTAGGGGGCTGATGTGCTTCCAGCTGTCACTGAGCTCCTTTTGCCATCCTGGTCTCCTCTCACAAGTTCCCAGATGTCCAAGAACTGCCCATCTCATTGCATGTATGACTGTCCAGCAGCTTTGGGTGATCAAAAGGAAGTGGGTTACGGGAAAAAAACCCAAATAAACCAAGCCAGAATTTAATTATTTATTTTTTTTTAGTTAATCCAGATCAGTTGACTAGACCAGGTTTAGGGATCGATTACATGAACTCATACTGGTGGATTGGAGGGAGTGGACATCTTCAGAGGCAGTAAGGGATGGATTTGTGTGGAGGGTGATTTTCACCAGAGGTAGCTGGATCAAGAGGCAGAGAGTGGTGCTGTGGACCTGGTGAGATGCTCTCATTGGGCCAGCCATGACGGCGGACTGGACCTGCGACCCAGCTCCCTTTGAGGTGTGCACCCACCGGCACTGCCCCTGCAGTGGCTCACGGCTGTGGACAGATGAGTGCTGGGGACAGCTCTGTTGCTCCGGTAGATGTACAGTGCTGCTGAGGTTGGCCAGGTGTCCTGATCTGGCACGGTTGTCTGAAGCAGATTTCAACCTTCCTTTGGACTGCTTTGCTTGCTGAGGAAGTTGAAGTAATCTGGTGAGCGCAGCTGGGAACTCTAATCTCTGCTGTGAGGGCCATTAGAGCCAGGAAAAGACAATTTTGGATCTCTTTAAAAGCCATTTGAGGCTCTATGTGCTGAAAAATTTCTTGTTTCTCTCCCTTTTTATGTATCTTTCACTTTCTAAGCTTTCCTTTCTCACCTCAGCAACTCCTCTATGGTTTTCGTTGAGCACAGCTCTTCTCCCAGGGCTTGGAAGGAAGCACAGGAGCATTGCTGGGAGAGCACCACTCCCTGAGCCAAATAGTTTTGTGGTGAAGGAAAGTCTTGAACTTAGTCTGTTGTGATTACCAGGCTCTTTGTCCTATGTAAGATGTTCAGAATATATACAAACCCGAACGCTCCTTTTAATGAGACCCTCACATACCTGCTGTGAGAATGCTTTCGGTTACTTTTGTGTGTCTCGGAGTGAGAATCCAGATGCTGCTTTGCCATTTTTTGGGGGGATGACCTACAGTCTTTTCCACTCTTTGAGGATATACAGACATGCATCACGTGTACTTGCTTTGCCATCTTTGTGTTGATTTCCCAGGAAGAATGGATAGTCAGGACAACCCAGAATTTTTGGCAACGTTAGATGGCAGAATGGCAGCAGAGCTGTTGGGACATGGCAGAGATAATTTTTTTCTCCTCATGAAAGGAAGAAGAGCTTTGGGGTTATCTGAGCAAAGGAGTCATGTCATTAAATCTCTCTCCTAGATAAAGCAGTAAAAACAGGATTTGAGTAATAAATACAGGCTTCATGCTAGTTATTAAGCAAACATAGAGTAGCAGAGATAAGCCTGCTGCATTTATTCGTGGATAAGAAGGTAATATAGAGGAATACAGAAATACTTTGTCAGAGGAAATCTATTCCGCCTGAGAGTATCGCTTAATTGCAGTTGCCTTGAGGGACCTGGACCCCATTTGTGAGGTGCTGTATAAACATGGGAGAAAGAGCTTGTGACCTCTTTTGTCCATGATCAAGGGCTCAGACTCATGTGCCTACTACATAACAAGTTGCTGCTCCTTATTCTCTGATGTCTATCTAATTGCTTTTAGCCATGGCAAACATGGACTAATTCAGCTTGGTTTAGAGGGATGTATGAAGTCTAATTGCCCCACGTATCCCAGAGACTTGGAGTGCACACACAGACTATTACTAGGACCTGGAGGAGGCTTGTTAAACACAGCAACTGGATCATGACCCTAAAGCCTGCTTTGGGATGAAATATGGCATGTCAGTGCCACAAAAGAAGGGTGCAACGCAAGAGTGATGCTATTCAGTTAACACCAGCTGCCAGATCCCTGCCAGGACAACCCCTCTGCCCTGGGACACAGAAGACTTTCAAGATAATGTAAGGTCTTAAAAATTTTGCTGGGAACTTTGCCCATGTCTAAGAGTTAGTATGGAAGAAGCAGAAGAGGCAAAGTAGATCTTACATAAGGGAATCTGGATAATTTGTACTTTTGATATAACGTGTTGGAAGAAAGGATCTATCAGGTAGGTGCTAGATGGAGAATGAGGCTGACAAAATAAGGAAATTCAGAAGATTTCTGGAGTGAACGATGGCAAGGTAGTCACCGTGTCATGATGAAACTACTGCTTCCCTTAGCAGTTGCTTCAGGTGTTGTCTCTGAACATCTCAGCTTGGATGGTGGTAATTTTGACAGCAGGTGAAAGAAAAGCATTTTAGATGGAAGGGAAGGAAAGCACTGATAGATCACCTGGGAAGGTTATAAACAATCTTCATTAGTGTTTTCAAGAACAAGGTACATGAACGTGTGCCAGGGACAGGCTGGGATCCTTTGCCCCTCTGTCTTTGTGAGATCACTTAATGATTGTTTGAGGACCTTTTCAGTGACTGATTCAGCCACTGATAGAGTAAACTATAATTAATATCTTTCCTCCTGTAATCAGGAAACTAAATCATTAGTCGTGAGAGTCCGGGAAGCCCACAGACCCTGAGTTCATTTCTGCTACTTAGGATGAGAAGGAGGACCAAAAACGGTGGTGGTTGTCCCTACACACATGACGTAGCTAAGTTAAGGAGGAAGCTTGGAGCTGAGGTTTAGGCAGTCTTTTAGCTACTGATACCTTAAAATGTATGTTTCTCTTCGTAAAGCCTGCTCCAAGCCATTGCCCCTGGTTCAGCCAGGGGTGCACAGAGGTAGAATAATAGAGTGTCTTTAGGGTCCTTTCACTTCCATGAAGTTGCAGACCAAATGACATGGTGAAAAAGAATTTGGGGGGGGGAGATCTCACACATACACCTTCTAAGTGGGCTGTGACTGGGCATGCTATGGAAAATAAATCAAAATTGTCTTTAATAGGTACCTAGTTCAGAGTTTCTGCCTCCCAGGTCCTGGCTCTTCTTTCAACCTTTAATTCCTAGGCCAAGTGGTGGGTCTGATTTGAGTATTGTAACCTCTGTTGAGTAGGTTACAGTCAAGTAGACTGAGTTCAAGACCAGGCTTGCTTCTGGCTCACAGTAGGCAATGCGCAAGTCATTGCCACAGCCTTTAGACTGGAAAGAAATTCCAGGGTTTCTAAGAATCACTTAGTGGCTGTTATTAGTAAAATCATGATATGTACTAAAGACCATTTGCGTGGTCATTACTGTGTGTTTGTTTTACTTGTGGCAGTGCCTTGGAGCTCTGTCATAAGTTAGGTTATCATTGTGCTAGAGGCTGTGTAAGCAAAGAATAAAAGGAAAGATTTGCAACGAAGGTATCTATGTAAAATAGGTGTGCTTTGGAGAGACATACAGGCCATGAGATACGCCCTTGTCAGCATTTCATTCTTCATGTAGATGCTGAAGTAAGCAATGCTTGACTGACTAATAGGATAGAAACAGCAAGCTGTCAATCTTTATCTGATTTAATATGGCTTCCAAGCACTCAGTTTAACACTCAGGTCCATATGCAGATCTTTCTGAAGTGGGCTGTTAAACTCATTCTTAATAAGGTCAACAGTCTCAGTGTAATAAGATAGAGCAGTATAAATGAAAAATGCTTGTCTGAAATGGTCCTTATTGCTTGTCGTGCCATATGTCCCAATCACTCAAGTTTGTTCAGTTTCATCTCACCAAAAATTGTAATAAAAGTGTGAAAGAGAACTGTTTCTTTCGGAAACTAGAAAAGGCTGTGTAAATCTGTGAAATTTTGTCCTGGGCTGAAACTATATTCCAGGGTCAGAAAAAGCTCAGGTGTAGTGTATTGTCTCACCTCATTGCAGATGCAGTCTTATTTCTGATCGCAACCTTTCTTAGGGTACCTTTGGCAGAGCAAAGATCAGTAAATCAGGATGGCTGTAACAGCATCAGTGACCAGCAGGAGTAGGGAGGTGATTGTCCCCCTGTACTCAGCACTGGTGAGGCCACACCTTGAGTATTGTGTTCAGTTTTGGGCACCTCAGTATAAGAGAGATATCGAGGTGTTGGAGCGAGTGCAGAAAAGGGCAACAAAGCTGGTGAAGTGCCTGGAGAATAGACCTTATGAGGAGCGATTGAGGGAGCTGGGACTGTTCAGTTTAAGGAAGAGGAGGCTGAGGGGGGACCTCATCATGCTCTACAATTACTTGAAAGGACATTGTAGAGAGGTTGGTGCTGGTCTCTTCTCACAGGTCATTAGGGACAGAACCAGGGGGAATGGTTTCAATTTGCAACAGGGTAGGTTTAGGCTGGACATTAGGAAGAAATTCTTCACGGAAAGAGTGGTCAGACACTGGAACAGACTGCCTGGGGGGGGGGGTTGAGTCGCCATCCCTGGATGTGTTTAAGTGTTGCTTAGATGTGGTGTTGGGTGATATGGTTTAGGGGCGAACTTGTAGTGTAGGGTTAATGGTTGGACTCGATGATCCCAAGGGTCTTTTCCAACCTGAACTGTTCTATGATTCTATGATTTCGACAAAGGATGTATTCTCAGTCCTGTTTGCTTTTCAAAGCAGCTGCCCAGTCTCAGCAAAATGTGCAAAATGCTTGAGGGATTTAGGTTTGATGGAAACAACTGGAAGGACATGTAGAAATAACATCCATGATGGCTGGGATGGATGCTCACTAAATGCCTCCTCCAAACATGGAGAGGGCAGTGATGAGGGAAACTCATCTGCTTCTGCTGCTTTGTCTGCTTCAGAGTCCCACCTAGAGATGTCCCCACAGACCAGTCAAAACTAAGAATAATACCTGAGCTCCTCTATCCGTTCTTCCTGTCTTATGGCCATTTCAGTCTCTCTGTTCTATATCTTTTAATAAACTAAATTATGTCTGAAGGGAAGAGATGGCTAAAGATGATTTTGAAGCAAAGGTTGACCCCTCTAGAGCAGCATGGTCGAAGGACTGGAGGGGCTGATCACAGTGTACTGCTTCAGCTGCTGTCTCCTGTCCTCTGAGAGGGATGGAGGGATGGGAGCCAAAAAGCTTACTTTGAACTCTCCTGAACTCTGAAAGTGTAAAGATTTTGCTGTACTTTAGTACCTAGAACTGAGGATTTTACATAATTAATACCATGTTTTTCTGTTGCCGTCATCTAGTCATCTTGTTACTGCCAGCTGATGCTGAAGATTACATGCAAATAAGATGAAACCCTAGCTGTACTTCAGGAGGATTTATTTTTATGCGTAGATCAATTTTAATGAAGCTGGTGCATTGCATTGACCCATCGCTGGTTATCGCTCACCTTTCCTGCATTTCAATATTTTGCTGCTTAGGGATAAGGCTGCTTAATTGATGTCCAGTTGCTTTTCAGTGTTTCTGTAACATTCAACAATGCCTGTTACAAATATTTCTCACAGTTAAAGAACTGGCAGCTGTAGCAGATTAGGGAACTGGGCTGGTATAAAAAGAGACAAGGGTGGAGGGGGCATGCCTGGCATTTGTGGTTTCTTGTAAGTCTCTTTGAGATGGAAAACTGATTTCTCTCTCCTTTTTAGTGCTGCTTTTCAAGGAAGGACTAGAAATGGAGAAATAAATGATTGCATTGGAGAAATGCTCTTATCCATTTGTGATTTGACCTTGTGCCAGTGCCGCTGACTCATTAACCAGTGGATTGACTAAAATGACTCCTTTGAATTACGGAAATCACATGTAAGATGGCAGCTTGTATTTTTTTCTTTGTCCCTCACCCATTGCCACCTTCCCTTGGACTCCGTCTTGAAGCTGTAGCACTGTAGCTGTCTTCATGTGCATGACAGCCTTGCCTGTTTAATGTAAGCCCCAGCTGTGTCCTGGCAAGACTGTGCTGAGCAGCAGTAAATAACAGGGAGGAAAAAGTGGCTTTGGAACAGGCAGAGAAAGGCAGCTCTTTAAACCACCCCATTTAAAGTGCGACAGTGCAATTGCTTTGTCCCATATGGAGACCGTGTCCAGCTGCTGCTCCCTTGGTCTGAGCCTCCCACTTCCTTACGGTTGCCCTGGATGGGTGGATGGATGCTCAGGCTTGCTCAGGGAGGAGGGCTCAGTGGCAGTGTCACACTGTGTGCTCCGGGGAGCTCGAGCATGGGCTCAGCTCATAGACCAGAGCTGGAGGTGAAGGATCAGCCCGTGCACTGGCTGTCTCTGCAGGGTGGGAGTACAAGCATGAGGCTACCCATCTAGTCAAGGTCAGGCTCTCAACACGGGTGCCCCAGGTAGGTGCCTGAAGTCAGCTGGGGCGGATTCAGGCTGACCATGACCAAAAAACACAGCAGACATAGGCTGGGATAAGCCCCGTGGCTGAGACCACGGGAGGATTTGTGTGAAGGGAAGCTGGGGCTGCCTGGTTTGCAACGGAGCTGAAGAAAACAGGCTGGGAGAACGTGTGGAGATACTGCAGGGTGGTGCTGAAAGTCAGCTTGGTGTCCTTTTCCTCCTAACCCAAGAACAGAGGAAATGCAGTGAAAACAGACGTTAATGAATCTCACAGGAGTGGAAGGATGTGTTTTTTAGCTCTATTTACTCTGGGCCTTCACTGAGGCCGGGAGCTTAACATTGTCCAAAAATAAAATCCCCTGCTTCACAGCAGACAGATGACATGAAGTTTGTATGTATCCTATTTCATAGGAAAGGCCAGTGAGGCCAGATGTTTCCCTCTGCAGAGGGTTAGTCAGGGCTGGGGCTTTCCCACCAGCCTCCAAGCCTGTCTCACCCATCCTGCCTGGGCAAGTGTCAGGCAGCACCCTGGGTGGGCAGAGGCACACAAGGTTTCTGTGTTGGTTCAGGCTGTGTTACCTGGTCAGGTGAAAGTTTAAAAGAGCTTTCTGTAGGTGCCAAACCATTCTAGTCCTGCCCTGCAGGGTGAAGCTGACTTCAAAAATATTTGAAATTAATCACTCCTTTTAAAACTTCCAGTAAGGCTCTTTTTCAATATCAGTTTTTAGTGGCCACCACGGCACTTGAAGCTAACCATGTCTGTGAACCGGCTCAGGACAACAGCGTTTGTGATGGGCACTGGCCTGCAGAACCTGTTTTGGCTATTGAATCCATCTGTTTGATCCCTTGGGGCCCTTTTAAGCCCTTAAATAAGGGCCAGGCGATTATTCAGACACTTATTTTCTGAGCTAGATGGACAGACAGAGGCTTCTGCATCCCTGGGCCCCTCGCCTCAGGCTCGGTGCAGGGGGACCTCCCTTCCTAGAGATGCTCAGGGTTACTCGGAGGAACCAAGTGCTTCCTTCCCTGCTCCATGCTGGGATCAGGCAGAGGATCCCCTGGCTGGTCTCTGCAATCCCTGGGCAGGCAGGGAGCGAGGTGGCCACCTCTTTCCCCACAGTGGGTGCTGATGGTATAAGAGGGCGCGTGACTGCTTTTGACAGATGAAATCTTACTCTTCAAAGTGCGGGTTAACGTAAAAGGTTTCAGGCTATCCAGTTCGGAACAGAGACTTTTCCTCCTGCTCCAATTCTCTTTCTTCTCCTTCATCTTTTCTGGCTTTTCAGACTCCACACACACAGAGGGCTGGAAGCCATGGAAAGCTTTGAGTCGATGTTGGGGCTGTGTAAGGTGCTGCGGGAAGGAAGGCTTGTCACAGCCTGTCCCTCTGCCAGGCCTCCTCCGGCAGCCGTCCCCGCGGGCATCTCCGACAGATGGGTGATGCCTGAACAGCAGCTTTGTGTTAATTGAGTTAAAAATCAGTGCAATTTTGTAGAAAAAACAGGCTTTCTTAGCTCTGGAACTACCTCCCCCTCCCCCCCCACCTTGTCTTCTCTTTATATTCTGCATGTTTCTGTTGGAAAAGAGAAGAAAATAAAACAAAACTCAAATTGCCTTTTTTTTTTCTAAAGGAAAAATATTTCCTTTCTGAAGTGAAGAAAAAAAGCAAATGTTTCCACTAACTACTTTGAATAGTGCGATTTAGCCGCTTCCAGAAAACTTACAGCGTTCTTTTGAACTATCATAATTTTTATTTAGTGGAGCCGGGAAAGAGTAAGTTTAGTTCTGTCCATGAATCTGTCAGTGTGGTTACCATTATTTTCTCTCCTTGATAGAAGCATTTGGCATGTTACTTTCTGGGAAGCCTCAACTGCCACAGCGGGCCGCAGTCTGATGTGATGTCAACCTGCATAGCTCTTGTTAAGCTCTCGTGACTGGCAGTATCTGCGCATTTGCAATGACATCTCTAAATCCATCCAGGATACAAAAGTACTTTAAAATTGTAGCCTTTGTGTGTGTACGTGATGTATGTTTTATTTATAAAGCTTTTAGAGATAGCAGCTTGTTCTCTAATTTATTTTGGGTTGGTGAGGAGGAGGAAATCTCATTGGCAAGATAGGGAATTTGCAAGCTGAATTTAAATGGAATGGGGGGGGGGGGGGGAAGAGGAATTAAAAAAAAAGTCCAAGGTTCTGGGACATGTTTGCATGAATAATAATGCTTCCAAAATGATAATGGATTGTGTGTCATCCATTTGTAGAACTGCAGAAGCTGCTATGATAAATAAAACGATATGTCAGATTTTAAACAGCATGGGGCCTGTGCGTGTCACTCATCAGATACAATTAAGCAAGGGGAATAATTATCTGCCTGCTAAGTGAAAAGTTGCAGTGTCACAGTGTCATGCTCAGCTTTCATTTGCATAAGGGACACTTGCTCTGGACACCCGGTTAAGTGCCTGTCCATGTTTGATGGGAAATTGTGAAGCTGAGGATGGGCGGGTGTTTGCCAAGCTCTTTGAGGACCCAAAGCCGTACTTATCATGATTCCGTAGTAAAGATTTCCTTTACATATTTGTAGGGGCTTGACCATGACTGACACCGCTGGATACCAGTCCTTGTAGCACTAAGCCTGCAACTGGTTTTGAGCCACAAAACCACCCTTTCTTCACAGCAGTCCTGTATATCTCGCCAGAACCGTCTTGTTAGATCTTCTCAGCCAATCAGTGTAGTCTTTTGCTCTTGGAGGATGTCCCAGCCTTGCAGAGATGCTTGAAGACATGGCTTCAGCTCTGGGGAACCTCTACAAGAAACATTGCTTTTGGACAGCTTAGAAATGGACCAGGGTCTTCTAGGGGTCCCTGCCCTGAGAAGGGAGAGTTAAGATTAGTTGATCTCTGGGGTTGCTGCCATGTCTGCATTTCTATACTGCACCATGGTATGACTGCTGCTGTTTGGACATTAAGCTGATGTTAGAGATATGGTGGGTGGGCCAGTTTCTACAACTGCTGGAAAGGAAAGAGAACCTTATTTTTTTCATACAGCCCTGGCCTGTTTCTCTTTGTTATTTTTTGTTTCCAGTTGCTGGCTTGTGTTGGCACTAAAAGAAGAACTCCTAATTGCTATCTACTGATTAGCTAATAATAGGCAACTCCATAGCTGAGGATCATTGGCAAGTGAATATTAGCCATCCCAGGTTGAACTGTCTGTGAATACTTTACTGGTTGCAACAAAAATTTCCATGAAAACACTCAAAAATGGCTTTTGGGATCCTACCTATTCTAGTCAGATGTGAGGAAAAATGCTTTTTTTTTTTTTTTTTTTCCTTTGACCAGGTGTTTGTTGCTTCTAAGTCTTCATGTGTGGATTTAGTGTGCTTTCTATTCTGTGCTGGTCTATAACACAGGTATATTCTATATGAAGGCTTCCATCTGCATAAAGGTCTGATGAAAATTACATAATTAGGGAAGTGACTGTGCCCCTGTACTCAGCACTGGTGAGGTCACAGCTTGAGTACTGGGTTCAGTTTTGGGCGCCACAGTGTAAGGAAGGCATTGAGGTGCTGGAGCATGTCCAGAGAAGGGTAGCAAAGCTGGTGAGGGGTCTGGAGAACAAGTCTTATGAGGTGTGGCTGAGGGAACTGGGATTGTTTAGTCTGGAGAAGAGGAGGCTGAGGGGAGACTTTCTTGCTCTCTACGACTACTTGAAATGAGGTTGCAGTGAGGTGGATGTTGGTCTCTCCTCACAAGTTACTCAGGAGAGGATGAGAGCAAATGGCCTTGCGTTGCACCAAGGGAGGTTTAGACTGGATATTAGGAAAAATTTATTTGCTGAAAGAGTGGTGAAATATTGGAACAGGCTGCCCAGGGAAGTAGTGGAGTCACCAACTGTGGAGGTGTTCAAATAATGTGTAGATGTGGCAATTTGGGACATGGTTTAATGGTCCTGGTAGTGTTGGGTTAACAGTTGGACTTGATGATCTTAGAGGTCTTTTCCAACCTTAATAATTCTATAACTGTAACACCAAAATTCTGCATTTGTCATTTCAGGACTTTGAAGTAAACATTTCTTCATCAGGAACATTAGTCTCCTTCCTTTCAGGTAATGAAAGTTCAATTTACATTTGCTTATGTAGTCATCTAATACCCAAGGTTGTGTTGGCCTTGCAGAGGATATTAGCATTCATACATCTTACTAGTAACATTTTAAAGTACGAAGAAATCTAATAAACTGGCTTTTGTAAGGCTGTGCTATTCTGCCAGGCACATGAACAGGTGATGTTAACTCCTTATCCTAACTTGATGCTGAGGGCCATGCTCAGAAGCCAGACTGACTGTGGACAGGAGAGTCATCTAATGTTATTTTCATCTGTTGTGTGTTCTTTCTAGTTTGAAAGTTCCCAGTTTCTTATGTTCAGTAGACAGTGTTTATGGTGCTTCTAGACTCTACGGGGACATGAAAACACCACAGGTGGGTATGAGAGAATCGCTCTAATATGGTTCCATGAAGGTAAGACTGGACTGAGAGCTCAATCCTATTCGATACCCAAGGGTCCATGCATGAGGGTGCAGTTGTGAACTTCCTGACCCTGCAGAAAGCTTCAGTTTCAACTTGGGGGTGTGTGCTTAACCCATGATGGAATCTTGCCATAGCAGAGAAACACAACTCCACTGTTTTTGAGGTTTTGCTTTTGGCTTTTCTTTTTTCCTCCCTACACAAGGTAAGTCAAAATGGCAGTGCTGGTGTGTGCTGAACGATGGCTGAGCTCAGGCTGCCTGTGCTGGGGGCAGCCTGTGGCCAAGAGCTGGCCCTGCCTTGGAGGGATGGTAAGGATGGAGCTCTGAGCACAGACAGCAGCAGGGACCATGAAGGAGGTGCATCTGTTGGAGGTGCCAGAAGTCTTAGAGAGAAGCCTAGGTCTTCCTGATTTTCAGGAAGCTCAGGCTGGATTGCCATGCGCAATTTTTATTACGGCCCCACCACCACCACTCCCGAAAAGACTCCTGCCAGCAGAGAACACTAGGCAGCTGCTTGCTCACTTCTCTCACCTGCCAACGGGATGGGGAATAGAACTGAAAAAAACCCAAACCAACAACTTGTAGGTTGAGATAGGAGCAGTTTAATAACTAAAATAAAACATGGTAAACTATAATGATGATAATAATAATTGCAATGAAAAGGAATATAACAAAAAGAGAGAAAAAAATACTAAGGAAAGGACAACTGATGCACAATGCAATTTCTCACCCACTGACCGATCCCTGAGAACCAATCTGCCTCTCCTGGCCAACCTCCCCCATTTTATACACCCTCAGAGCATGATGTTCTGTGGTATGGAATATCCCTTTGGTTCAGGTCATCTGTCCTGGCCTCCCAGCTTCCTGTGCTTCTGCACATTAGCAAAATATGGAAAGGTGAAAAGTCCTTCATTCCTTGGCAACAACTGAAAACGTCATTATATTATCAAGTATTCTTCTCATACCAAATCCAATATTGAATGCAAAACACAGCACTATTCTAGGTACTAAGAAGAAAAGAAAATTAGCTCTATTCCAGCTGAAACTAGGACAGTAGGGCTATGTTATCAACTCTAATATGCCAGAATAAATATTGCTTTTTCTGCTTGGAGAACCTTGCCTTTTCTCTTTTGCAAAACTCAGATAATTTCCATGATCCTGACTCCATCATAGCCCTACAAAGGCTTGCATCTGCACAACCCAAGAGGACATCAAACTGCAGACATGAGGAGCTGGGGACAGGAGAGGGCAGTGGCCTTTGTGGGTCACCCAGCAGAGCCCACGGGAAAGCAATTGCACCCTCAACCTCACCGGGGCACATGGGACAGAGAATGCACCAGCTTCACGCTTTGGTGCTGGCTCCAGGAAAGATCACACCTGAACACTGGGTTGTTTAGGCAGGTCGTACCCAACTCTGATCTAACAACCAAAGGTACAAAGTTCTCAAATATTTTTTGAGGAACTTAAAACTTGTGAATTTGTGCTGGACTCATGGGGTTATTTTGCTCCTGGGACCTCTGTGTCTGTATAGGAGACCTAAAGCCAGAATTGATGAACTGGGAGAGTAGGGTCTTCACCGTTATTACAGAAGAGGATTTGAGTACCTAAATCACAACTATACTTTCAAAATCTTATCACTGTGTGATTTTGATAAATTCAGTCATCAGAAAACAGAACTTTTTAATGTAAAAATACATCTGAACTATAAGAAAGTCTCTCTTTTTCTGAAAAAAAAAGAGGCTGGAGGTTAGAGGAAGTCATTAAATATTGAAATGCTCTGTTTTTAATGCTGATACAATTGCCTCTACATAGTTCTGTAAACTGTATTTTCACAGAATTTCGAAAGTCTTTTTGGAACATTGGGAATAGCCATGCTTTATCTGACACAGGGACCTGAGCAGGCATGTTTCTCTTCTTGATGTTGCCAATGATCTTCAGGAATGGATGCTGTGAAATGCTGCTTTGGGGCCTCCAAGGGCTGGGTGATAGGGGAAGCAAGGGCAGGGGATTTTGGGTGGAGAGCAGAGCACCCGCTCCAGACAGCGCGTTGCTCAGGATCCAGACCTACCTGGGAGCCTCTGGAGGGGACAGCATCCCTCATCGCAGACCAAGTAAACTTTGCTGCAAGCAAAGAGGACGATAAGCAAAAAGCTGAGAGACACAACCCTCATCATGCCTTTCAGCTGTCATAAACGGTTATACTTATGACATAAATGTCATAATTCTGGTTTGGGTGAAGGCAGATTTGGAGCAGTTTTTATTCATGAGGCTTTGCTGATTGTTGTGCAGTTTTCTGTGTGTACATCCTACAGCAGGCATGTCAGGGAACACAGCATGTATTTCTTTTAATTTCAGGGAGATCAAACAATGTCACATTTGAAACCCTGTGTGAAGATGAAGGTTTTTCAAAATGAAAGAGATGGATTAGGTGTGGGTCTTCATGTCACGTCATCTCTCCAAATGTTTTCATGTCGGCAGAAAAAACAAGAGCGAGGCTTTCTGACCTTGAAAAGAAATGCCCGAAGGAAAGACTCCTTCCTGCAATTTTTAATACTCTTCCTAGTGACTTTTTTTTTTTTCCAAACTGCTGTAGCACGATACAGGTTTGAACTAATGAATGTCATGCTCATATGGGACAGTTCCAAAAATGAAAGTCCTTGAGTGACTGAATGCTATTATTGCATAATACAAAGATGTTATCAGCATCACCTACATTTCTGACTTTCAAGTGTCTTGGTATCTTATAGTTAGTCTGTCCGATACATGAGAGACACACTCTAGATTTAGTTTCAAACCCATGACATGAAACTTTATTGAAAAAAAGATGTATAAAAGGGTGCATTCTGTGCTGATTATTTTCTCACTACCATTTTCATTTGACAGACCTCTTTTATTTAAGGTAGTCTTGCTGAAAGTTTTTCTCAGCAGCAATGTTCCTCTCTAATACTGGGGGAGGAGGGGATCATTTTCAGACCCTTTTGAAAGCCATTTCATTTACATGTCTTTGGAAGACATGGATGAGATTGTCATTATCCTACAACCTTGGGTGCATTTTGTACCCTTAGCAACGTGCTTCAGTCATACCATTTCTTTCCCGGAGGGGGAAGACCTCCTTCCCTTCAAACATCCCACATATCAGATGTGTTAACTGCTTGAAGGAAGCAGGAGACACCAGTTCTTGCACACATGGATTTTGAGGGTCGTCCCCTGATGACGCATTCAACTCTGGCACAACAGTTTGATGTGATGAGCTGATCAAGTGGGGAGCTATTGCCATCGAGGCAAGTGTTAGGGATGGAGTTGTGTCCCTACTCAATTTAGTGATAAAATATTCCCTGATTTCAGTGAAGGCACTTTTATTTCTCTCTGTTCTGGGCAGGAGTATGAGGAGGTAGGGTTCACCTTTCAAATGTAACAGGCTCACTATAAAAGGCAGTGGATTGGGACTAGGGAGTTTTAGTCCTGATTCTGTGACCAGCTTTCTGGGGCACTGAAATTAAGTTACAGTACTTATTTCTGTCTCAGTTTCTCTAGCAAAAGTGTCTTTCGGTGTTGAGATTCAGCCACAGGTATTAATTCCCAGGCTTACAACTTCCCCAACTCATGTTAAGTTTGTGTCTCCATTTCTGCTTTTCTTTCAAGACTGTTGTATTGGTTGTGTCTCTTTTTTTGGTCTTATGCATTTCCCTAGCCATATTTTTTTGTCTTGAAATCATGCAGAACTCCTCTGTACTAGTTTATTTTCCTTCTCCATATCCCTTCCCCTGCCACTTCTGGGGTTAGCTTTTAATAATTTTCAGCTGGGACTTAAAAAGCCAGAAGAATACATGTCCTGCCTGAAAGCTGCTGAAGTGAACAGCAGGATTATGGAAATGGATTGAGTACGGCATTCCCGTGTCAAAAGTGATCTTAGTTCAGCGATGCAGAGGCACATCCCAGCAGCGGGGATGTGGGGTGGTACCTTGGTGAGCTGCAGTGTGATCCCTGCACGGTCGTGCAGCAGAGGTGTGAGCTTGCAGAGTGCAGAGAGGTGTCTCTCTGGTGCAGATGCTTCTGCGGCACAGCTTCAGAGCTCCTCAGTTTGAGTTCACTTCAGTTATTTAACCTGCAGTTTACAATGACGTGCACAAGTTACAAACCCATGCATTTGCACTACAGAATAAGATCTGGGGAGTTTTGCCTATTTGATGCACATGCATGTGACAAGGGACAGTAACACCAGCAATCTCAGAGATGATGCAGCCATGAATCCCCTCTTGCCCCAGGAGAAGAGATGCTTAAACTACTTTAGAAGTGCATCAGCTGTTTTTAGGCAGCCTGTGCTGTCTGTGATCCTTCCATGCCAGGACTGATTCATCTCTAGCCTCGTGTGGTATAATCTGACAAACAATGTGAGGATGTGGTAGGATACATGTAGGCTTTTGGATGACAGAGGGTTAGTTTGAGGAGATGATGATTAGCAGGAAGCTGTACCCAGAGCCTGATGGCCAAACCCTTCTTGGAGATGCTGGTGGAGACTGGCCTGAGTTCTACAGCCCATGGTTGTGCAGAAGGTTTCTCCAGCCATGTGGTCTCTAGCTGCTGCAGCAGGGGCCAGGGGAGCTGCTCTCTGGTTGAGCTGTTAGGAGATAGTGTTACTCCTTCCCCTCAGTGCAGTTAGTCATCCAAAAAGGTTACTTCAGTAGAATCCCTGTGCCACAAGACTAATGAACTCAGCTTGTGGTGCAGGGCTGTTGTCATGCTGGGCCCCTGAGCCTGGGCTTCACAGTCTCCTTTCTGCTGACCAGCAGCATCTCTTCTACCATGGAGAAATGGAAGTGCCCTGGATTTTCCTTGGCAGTATGTCATGTAGCAGGCTAAGGGGTGGTGTCAAACCCCTGCTAGAGCCCCGTTTTTTTTGTGTGGCTGCCCGGCACCATGTCCCAGGGAGGTCTGGCGATGTTGAGAAGTTTTCCACCAACTATGTCCTGAAGTTATTTGCAGTTCGAGTTGGAAATGTGAATTAAAACAATCAATCAAGCCAACTATGTAAAAAGGAGCTTTTTAGTGGTTGGCAAGGTGGTTTCGTGATGTGAGTCTTGGGCGCTCACTTCCCTGCTGTTTTCCCTTCCTGTAGCCTTCCTACACCCTCTTATCCCAGTTTCACATCAGCAGTGGTCCAGCCTGGAACAGACTGTAGTTATTTGAGGAGAACTGGTTCCAAAAGTGAAGTCTGTGGCTAATGAGGAAGTTCTAGGAAGAGGTGCCCGTTCCTCCTAGACTTCCAGACACGCTCCTGGCCCTCTCTCTGATGGAAAGCTTGCAGGCATCTTCTCGATCCTCACCGACTGCACTGGGGTTTGTGTTTTCACTTCAGTGCTCCCAGTGACCAACAGTTTGGAGGGGTCTGCAAACAGCTGTAGAGTTTCTCTTGTTTCATTGTCTTCCAGCAACACAGCTCTCTAAAGATAAAATAAAAATTACCGGAAAAAAAGAAGTGCAAAATGTAGTTTGGTTATATCTTTCTTCTTTTTCTGTAGTTTTGCCCTGAAATAACTCTAGCAAAATTTTAATCTTAGCCTGTGCAAGCTACTGTTTTGAGTAGAAAGTATAGCTCAACAGAGAGGAAAAAAATATCCAATAATCTTGTTTTAAAATAGACATAAAGACTGGTTGTGCCTCGTTTATTTTAGACTGTATTTTTCAAAACATTTTGCAATGGCAGAGGAAAATACAATCTATAATTCTATGAAGATTGTTTTAATCAGAACATTTCTCATTTATTTTAAATTTACCAGGAAGAAATACAGTCTTTGTTCCCTTCATTAAATTGAAAGTCCAGGTTAGAAATAAATAATATTGTCAGAACTAAAGAAAAATTCAGTGGTTAAAGAACTGCTCTATCAGGAAGAATGTTTTCGAGCACACAAAATAATACATACTTTTTTTTTTATAAGAATGGAAAAATACTAGACATTGTTACACTAAAATTCCTATATTCGCAAATGTATTTTTGCAAATGTATTTTCTTCACCAAATTGGCTATGCCAAGGATTTGGTTATCTTGGCTGTACTGTCTCATGTCTCACTATTTCAGTCAAAATATTCAAGAACTCATTCTGCTCTTAATGAAATAGCCTTGGTAGTCCTGAAAATTACATAACATTATAAAATTTTACAGTACACTTTCATAAGAGGTGCTTAGGAACATGGTTTAATGGTGGACTTGGCAGTGTTAGGTTAATGGTTGGACTTGACTCTAAAGGTTTTTTCCAACCTAAATGATTCTATAAGTTAAAAATACTCCTTCCATAGAGAAAGGTCAGTCTTTTACTTGTTCTACAGAGAGGGCAACAGCAGAGTTGTTTTAAGGGTAGAGAAACTCACCATTGAACAAATGGTGGGTTTTTTCCTGGGTACAAGTGATCATGCCCCAGCTACACACATTTTGTGCAAGCAGGAGGAAAGTCCTACAAGGGCTTGTATATTCATAGAATATTCTGGGTGTATGGTAATTGGCTGTCAAAGAAGCAAAAATAATAACGTTGAAAGATTATTTGGAAGGCTCAAGAAAAAGAGTATTTTTACCCGTTGATAAAAATGAGCTTGGTAACAAAGTAGTTCTGATTAAGAGGTGGTGTGAAAAGTAAACAAATCAATATTTAATAAGGGTGGAAGGAAAGCTGATGGAAGTAATTAGCTGGACATTAGGAAATGCAGCCAGTTGTTGAGGGAAGATAAAAACGGAAATTAAAAAAGTCTGTAACTAATGAGGTTAAGGAGTTGGTTGCCCTGCCCAAATAACATTTATGTCTTAAAACGTGATTAGATGACACATCTGAAAAATACTTTTTATCACTTTGCAGCAGCGATCAGCAAAGATGTTTTGTTCTTGACCCAGAGTTAGTCAAGTTTTATACCCATGAACACGATGTCTTAGACACCTCTCTGAGATAAGTCTCCCTCTGGAGGTGCCTATTTCTCTTCATTGCCAGTGAAAGAACTCAGTGATAGCCTAGACAAATGTCTGACAAAGCTGAGATGAATCCTCCATGTGTAGCATCGTCAGGAGCAAGAGTTCTTAGTTTGTTGTTTGTCTTAAAGCCATGAGATTTTAGGGGAAAATAATAATGATTCTCACCTTGGGGCCATTGGTTGTTCTGCTTTGCTCATGTTGTCCAGATTTCTTCCATAGGCAGAAAGGATATAAATACCCTTCATAATAACAAGAAATAAAAGCAAAGATTATCCCTTCAATTTCTGGAACTGCAACTTGAGGTTTTATGGAAAAATCTCAGCTGTCATGTGCTCCCTGACTAAATTGCAGTGCAACCATAATGCCCCTCTGCTGACCCTCAGCGTGTGTGTCCTAAGGGTGCCTGAGGTACAGATCAGGTCTGTCTTGTAATGTCTACCCTGGTGCAACAAGGGAGAGCACAGGGCTTTGCAGGCTGAAGATAGAATCATAGGATTGGTCAGGTTGGAAAAGACCTTTAAGATCACTGAGTCCAACCATTAACCCAGCAATGCCAGGTCCACCACTAAACTGTGTCACTAAGCATCACATCTACATGTCTTTTAAAACACCTCCAGCAATGGTGACTCCACCACTTCCCTGGGCAGCCTCTTCCAGTGCTTGAAAACCCTTTTGGTGAAGAAATTTTTCCTAATATCCAATCTAAATCTCCCCTGGGGCAACTTGAGGCCATTTCCTCTTGCCCTGTCACTTCTTACTCAGGAGAAGAGGCTGAGACCCACCTCACTGCAATCATCTTTCAGGTAGTTGTAGAAAATTGTAAGGTCTCCCCTCAGCCTCCTTCTCTCCAGACTGAACAATACCAGATCCCTCAGCTGCTCTTCATAAGACTTGTTCTCTAGACCCTTCAACAGCTTCAGACAGATGCAGTTCAGGAGGAGGGTGAAGTCCTCTGTGGAACAGGTGACACCATGGGCTGATCTGCTGCTGCTAGCAACGATGTTAGGTTCCTGGGACACTGCCTGCATCACCTGCTGAGCCAAGCAACAGTGCTCCAGTGCTCAGAGGTGTGGCAGAGAAGTCCACATCATCATGAAGAAGTGCCTGTTCTTTTCCTTCTTCCAGAACTGGCCAGAACATCAAAGACAAGTATAAAGGGAGGAAAAGCTGCTTTCCTCATGGCCATCCTTAAGGAGCTGCATTTGGGACCAGAGTTCTGGGAGTGATTTTTGGTTCACAAAACAGGTATTCTGAAACTGAAAAGGAAGATCTCTAGAAACTAGATATAAAGTGTGGGATTCAAGTCAAGACCAAGATTCCTAAATTTAGACACCTACATGTAGATGCTTACATGTACACTTGGTATCTAAACTTGCATTATAATCAATGGAGATCAGGTCAGTGGAGCCTGGGGAATGACGTTGCTCACACTAAAGCAGGGTAAGTCGGCTGCCCAGCTGAATCACTCCCTACACCACATAGACTTTTGCTACGGATGGGATGCAGTGTCCTAAGCGTAGGCACCTTTCACTATTTCAGAGGTCCTAGGAGTTCCCAGGAGGTCTTTAGAAGAACAAGGGTCTCTGCAGATGTCATGGTGTACCCACCAGCCCTCTGCAGACACCTTGAAATCCCTCAAACAGCACTCAGCAACTCTGATTAGAGGAGCAAAGTAAGTCCTAAAACTCCACTGGCTATGATGGGAATTTATACACTTAGTGTAAATGTATCTAAACCATCTAAAATTTAGGCTTCTTAATCTGACACCAAGTTTTCACCAGCACCATTCAGCGAAGGGCATGGAATGACTTCTGTGTTTAAATGAAACATTCTATATTCGTCAGAATAACTAAGTGACTTTGTAGACAAATCTTTCTCCACTCTGAGCAGGAAATGCTTCCAGACAGTCTACTGTCAGTCCTGACTGCTGGGTGCTTTTCAGATGTAAGGTGGCAAAAGGAAAACCTTTCTACAGACAGGGAAATGGGAACTCTGGTCACTTTGCTTACCTCTGCAAATGCTTGGAGGCTTGCAGACACAGTAGCTCTGTTCTGCTGTGCCCTCACCTCCTCCTTGCCTTGGTCAACACCTCACAGCTTGACACGAGGGGCAGACGGACACCATGGGGTGAGTACATGTGGGGGTAGCAAAAGAGTTGCTTTGTGTATGAGCAATCATCTGAAATCCCTTATTTCCTCAGTTGCCTTGAGGCAACAGATCTTGCTTTTTCCCACAAACCAGCTTTGTGACGAGTAGCTGTAACTCAGATGCTTTATTAGACTTCACAAATGCTCTTAGACTCCTAGAAAATGACTTTGTGGGGCCATGTGTGTGCCATGCTCACTCCCACTGAAGCTGTCATTGAAGCACCCATCAGAGGACCCGTTACCCCAGACGCTCCCTGTGTGGCAGATATTGTCCGAGCCTGTCCACTGTGGTGTTTTTTTCCCTCACCTCTTGCTGTGCACTGGCCTTTGGCTCACTCGGATGCTGCAAAGTGCCTTGTGTCTCAATTTTTCTCTTAGCTGCTGTGGACAAGCATTCATGTGTCTATGTGCATGTGGGAGGGAGAAATGGTATTTAAAATCTGCCAACCTTCAACTTCCTATTGCTACATGTAAAGCAACCCCCAAATCATTTCTTTCTAGGCTTCTGCCTTGATTCCCAGAGTTTTGATTTAATCTTAAAATATTTAATCATTTCCTTGGCAAATGACACTGAAATTGGACAGATGGTTTAAACTTAGCTCTCTTCCCTGGAGGAAAGCTGCTCAATTAAAACAACTGTAGCTCTCACACATTCAATTCATCCTTATCAGCCTGTCCCAATTAATCCTCTAAATGCAATGTTACATAATGTGGGATGCTCTCTCCCATGTTTACTTTTCCATCTTGTCATTATTTCCTCTGTGTTTGCTTACCTGCATGGCGTTGTCAGGAGTCAGGAGAAAGCTGCTGGGTAGGGACAGGTGTGTGAAATTTCCAAGTCACATCTGTTAGAGGGAAAGAGAGAGACGTGCATAAACCATTACACTCAATCACTTGTGCTTTTACTCTCTGATGCTATTTTTTTCCAGGGAGAAATGATCTCTGCAAATCCTTAAAAGAGAAGAATTAAATTTCTGTTATGCTGTTTTCTCTATAGCTACATAATCCCTTTCTGCTGCTAGTGCTGGAATTGCTTGGCTTACGTAGTGCTCACTGGTTGTGAAAATGGGTTTTTATGTGTGCTGGGGGAGGGCAGTTTGTTTAGCTGCAGAACGGAGAGAATTAGAGCTCAGCTCAAAAAGACCAGAGTAAATGGCCATAATAAATCCCACTGGAGAATGGGAGAAGTGACAGTGTTAGTCTCGCCTCTGTACTACTGCCTGCACCGTTTCACTCTACCGCAGTATTAAGAGCAATAATTTGGATTTAATAAGCCTGGATGTAATTCAGGCAGTCAGTGAGGGTGAAGTTCTGCCTGCAGGAGCAGTGGCCCACGTTCTGTGCCCCCACAGAAGGGTGAAGAGCAGGTCTGGGAGCAGGCACACGCTCGCTGGGTCCCCTGGCTCACTGCTGCCTGTTGTCTCGGCTGTATGTCAGGCTCGATGCGTCCTTGGCTGCTTGGGTTCAGGGTAGCTGGTGGTGGCCTGTGCCCCACAGCCATCTGACAGTGGGTCTCCAGAGTCTCTCACACATTCAATTCATCCAGAGTCTCCAGAGCCTGCGGGGAGGCTCAAACTGCCCTCACGGAGAGCATCTCCCAGGGGGGGTCCCACTGCGGGAGAATTGGGGCCTGGGGAAGAGTAAAATTCATGATTAGGATGGATTTATTCAATCTACCTTCAGATTTTAATGGAGAAGACTGACCCAAAATGGCCTCTTGGGCTGCTCTGCTTCTGCTCGAAATGTAAGCACCACACAGTCTGTTACTGGGCCAGAGCTGATATATAAAGCAATAAAACTTAAATACAAAGGATTTTGAAGCTAGTCTTGCTATGAGCACGAGGTTGGACTGGGTATCTCTAGGAGTCTTTTCCAGCTTGAATTTTTCCAGGATTCTGCAGACAGAGAATATTAAATTAAACTATCCCTTTAATATTTGTATTACAAGGCAAATCATGAGGAAATGCCAAGCAAATTCCACTGGATTTTTCCTCTAAATAAATGGATAGAATAAGACATACTGTTTTACATGTTTGTTCAAACATCTTCCTAGAGTATTGTTGTTTTGTTTTGTTTTGCTTTTCCTGAATAATTCCTTTGGCTGCTAACAGTACTGAATGATTGGCTGTACGGAGACGGGAAAACCACACATCTTTAAAAAATCTGGAATTTGGTTTTGATTCTACAGTAACTAAAATAAGGTTTTTTAAAATTCCTGGAGCATTTTTTTTTTCATTTTTCTGCAGCACTATTTCACTTAATGTCACTTGAATGCCGAGCCATGAAAGCAGAATATGTTTGAAGCTGAGGAGATTTGTAGGGAGCCACTGAAAAGTAGCAATGTGTAGAGCTGTTCTACTCAGTCTCTATATCAAAAAGAAAAACTTATCCAATAATCCTGCAAGTCAGAGTAGAAAAATATTTATTGACAGGGCAGATTTTTTTCCCTAGTGTCTGTTTTTCCAGTGCTACATCCAAGGCAGTAATTACATTTGGAAGGTAATGGGAGACTGCTTACCTGGGGAATTATTCCACTGCTTCATTCTCCAAGAATTCTTCTGGGTATTCAGGCAAATTTCAGGACCTCTTAATCCCTTCCTATTGTTTCCAGATTGACTTCTACATATCACATACTAAATCATTAATGTACCTAAATAACATATACTTGAAGAAGAAACAAAATCGAAGTAAACCTTCATGACGTAAGACATCTCTAAGCTTTTTCAGGATTTCTGTTACTTGGGAAGGTCTAATCACTGATCCTCCATATACTCGAGTAGTTACAACAATCCTTACAGTAGTTTTTTGGTAGTAAAAAAATCCAATGCTATTATGTTCAGGCAATATGTTAGCAGGAAAAGTATTTTTGCCATTTAGAAAGGAAAATTCTTAAAATGTGAATTAAAATATCAATCTTGGTTTTATCATTCTTGTTAATTCTTCTCTTCTTTTGGGAAAAAACCACTTTGACCTAAATTCTCGCTGCTGGAGTTCCTACTACAAGACTGAATCAAAGCACTGACTTTTTGTGTCTCAGTCTCCCCAGTATAGAAAAATTACATTCTGACCATGGAACAGTGTTGGGAAATCAACTTTGTTTAGATGTACTGAGAGCCCTGAGCTCCCCAGTGACAATAGATTTTGAAGGCATAAAGTCTTCTTGTGGATATTGGAACAACCAACTTGCAAATATTTGTAAATAAATGAATGGAAATGCAAACTCACATAAGACCCTGATTGTTTTGTTCTAAGCAGCCAGCTTTGAACACCCCTAATTTGTGGAAATTAATTATGAAATACAACCATATGTCCCTGTAATTACAAGAAAATAGATGGAAGCTGAGGAGACTGGCTGCATCCTGTGCATGAGTAAATCTCCTCATCAAAGATGCCGGCCCTAATTCCTCCTTGAGAGAATTCAGTCCAGGCAGACACCCATGGGGTCCCTCCATGGCATCCCGCTGTGCATCGGGGTACCATGAAACTAAATCCTCTGGAAAAATATTTACCATAATAAGCTGCTGAGACTTCAGCTCAGAAGTGGAGGAGTGAGGGCTGGGTTTCTGGTCGTGGCTGAAGCACTTACTCCTCCTTCTCTGGCTCTTAACAGTGACCATTACCTGTCATGCCCAAGTCACATCTGAAACCTGGGGAGCAGCAAGGGTTATCCCCAAGCTGGTTTTCCCCAGTCATCACTGTCAGGCAGCAGGAGAGAGCCACGTCCTCAGTGGTGAAGATTCAAATTGGTCCTGAGATGCCCAGGCAGAGCAGTTCAGCGCTAGCTTGACCTAGAGATGGCCGGGGCTTGTGGAAAGCTGTCAGCTGCTCAAGCTGTTGCTGCCAGGGGATCCTGGAATTTATTACTCATTATCTTTAGGTTTTCTGCAGCAAATATCAATGAAGAAATATATACGCCTGACTCAGCCATTGTACTCCAGGATTAACTTACTGACTTGTGTGGCGTTACTACTCCTGTTTCCAACTGACAGGGCTGGAACAGAGCTCCGTGAGGGTCTTGGTGAAGGTGACATAGAGTGGGACTATACCTGGAGCAACCTAAAGATTTGCCACAGTGTGGTAGCTATTTTCTTCCGTCTGACTGTGCCGGGAGAGTGGCGAGTATATGATCTTTAAAGTTGAAGACAATAAGAAAGCCTAATGACTAATCCTGACCTGAGTAAGGGAGTGTGTGAAACTCTTTCAGGCTTTCATCTGATCTCTGGGAGATGATCTCTGGTTATTGAACTTATGTCATCATCTTTCTGTCCCTAGGACACTGCTGCCAGTCTTCATCAGTTGGTGCCTTCTGTTAAGTGACTGGCAGGAAAAAAGGACAGAAAGAAACCTGGAGCTGCGTTGCTCATGACAGGCTCAGCATTACAGGATCCTTTTCAAGACTGTCATCATCCTGCACTGAGCCTTTGTTATTAGAGATGATTCCCTGCGACACCATGTGATTTAAAAATTATTGCACAGACTCTGACATTGCTTTGCACAGCTATGTGGCCATCTGTCCGTCAAAGAGTCAGCTCAATAAATGAATGTTCAACTGAACACAAAAGCATATACAAGTCTTACACCCAATAATTTTATTTAAAAAGAAAGCCGTGCATGAAGCTCAGCTCCCGTTTTACAATTTTTTTCCATCTGGAAGCTCAGTTGTTTTTTAAATGTACAGTAACCATTAAAACATTTGCTTTACTTATTTGACTGTAAATATTTATTATTTTTACTATATTAGACTGAATTTATTTTTTTTTTTAAGACTTTGACTACAAATAAATGACTGCTGTCGACCATTTTACATCTCCAACAAATAGGCCAAACAGATGCAAAACAAAGTATGTCTATGGGGCATGGACTTGAGGCCTGATATTAAGTCTATTACACTGCCAAGTGTAATAGAAAATGTGGTGGGACCAAAGAAAACCTGCAGCCCTATCATGCTTGACTAACAAAGGTTCAACCAAGGAAATACTTGGTGGGAACACGAAAAAGTAGCAGCAGACTTTTGTGGGTTTTGTTTTCCCAAGATTGGCTGCAGACTTCATGACAACCTGTTTTACTTTTTTTTATATCCCCAGTCCCCCAGGTACTCCCTGTTGTTACTTCTGGCATTTTGTACCTTGGGAGCAGGGTGTTTCCCACGGTGTGTCAATAGCAATTTGTTTTCCTATGATATCAAATTGAAAAATTCATCTGACAATTCCAATACCTGTGACTTAAATGTGTGACAAATGTGAGCTGACTTGAACAGTCATTTCACGTAACCTGTCAAGATATTGAAGTTCTTGGGTCAATCTGAAAATGAGACAAAAAGCCATTAAAATCTATTAATGTGAAACTAGCATTGACAGAGCAGTATGTCTTTAAATGGAGTGAAGAAAGGCGTGTGGCTGATGTGTTTGAAAATAGTTCGTGATGACTAGAGCCAGGTGAATGTTGAATGCATAGCCCTTTTGTTGGCTTGTGTTTTGTTGTTTTTTTTCTTTTATAAATTTGGTATACAATATGTGTTTTCTTTCTAGAAGCATCACATGAAATTCACAACCCCAGAGAAAACCCTGCTCCGATTTGCCAGCGGTTGATTTTGCTTTTTGTATTTAAACCTGTTGTTGGAATTCTCTAATTATAAGAATGATGGAGTTAGAGGTTGGGCATGGTATTACACAAATCCGTCAGCTCAACTGCAGCACACCGAAGTGGTAAGTATTGTGAGACATTCCAGCATTGTGAAATTCGGTCCTGTCTTTAATTGGAGTTAGAATTTTGAAATGTTTTACGGAACAGAAAAGCTGAAATATTTCTGGTGGGAAACATCAGACAGATTTCTTGAAATGCAGCATTTCAGTGGTGTCAAACTGTGCCATGAATGTCAGGCAATTTCATCTAATAAGGTGAAAAATATATTCCATCTTGTCCTGTCCTGCTCTGTTCTATTGTCAGTGGAATGGGAAGAGAAAAGGGCTCCTGGAGATGAAGCAAGAAAATGAATTTTTATTTTGAATTATTCAGAAACGTTTTTTCCATGGAGAATATTGAATGTGAGCTCTTCCTGGGAAACAGCATTTCCTTATACAGTGCCACCCCCTACAGCGTTTAACAGGGTCAGATAAAATATGTCATGTCTTGCCTGGCTGGTCACTCCCACCAGCGCTTCTCCTCATCTCTCCTCCTGTCCCATGACATTGGTTCATCCTGTGGCCAAGGTCTGCAGCTGCTCCCGGCATCAGTCGCTGGAGGTGTGTCGAAGATCTGCTGGGATGTCCCTACCAGGACATGGCACTGCTGTGCCACGCAGGCAGATCCACCTTTAAACAAAAGGAGGACTTTTCTACCCAAAGTGTTCAGCCTAAATAGAACCAAGGACTCTGTGTTAACCCATCTCGTAAACCTGGTTAAACACAGCTGAATAATATGTCTTTGAAAAGGCAAAGTCGAGTGGCCGGGGGTTGTTGCCTTCTACTGCACACTCACTTTGGATGTGGGCTGTTTTGGGAGGGACATCTCTCTCTCGTGGAGGTGATACCTATGTCTGTGTCCTCTTTGGACTGTGGTTGGGCAGCTGAGAGCTATCACATCTCTTCTTCTGGAGTTTTCTTCAGCTTTGGAGAGGCTGCCAGGGCAGCTCATGGTGTTGTCCTGCAGCCTATGGCCAACAAAATAAGATGGTCACTTGAGCAGCAGATCTAGGAAGTGCAAAATCTCCAGGGGCAGTGGTGACCAGCAGCTCCATGTGGTAGTCCTGTCAGTCAGCTACAGGGAGTAAGGTGGTCAGTTTTTTAATGAAAACTAGATTTTAAAGTTTGACAGAGGGCAAATGGGACCTGATAGGAACCTGTGTGTGCTTCACTGCCTGACCTGGATCCTAGTGGGAGTTAAACTCAACGTGATACTGGAAAATCCTACCAGCTGCCACCCTGCGCTTTCACGAGCCAGACATGAAAAACATAGAAACACAGTTGATGCAATCGACACAGACTCCCACTGGGCACGTCATGTTCTTGACTCTGGAAGTGGATCTTCGATTTGTTCTCCTTCTTTGGTTCTTCTTCACTAAAGATCTAAAAGATCTTAATTGGATTTATTTCCAGCTCTGTTTTCTCTGAGTATATAGGCATGGATGAGCACTTGGCTATGGAAGTTACATTGAGAGCTATTCAAGTGTTGTAATTGTAACATTAGTCGTGTGGAATTTGGAACATTGTCTTTTTAATGAATTCCATTCAGAAGGACTGATTAGTATTCCGATGGGGTGCTGTTTGTGTGTGTGCCTATTTACCACACAATGTACAGCTAACAAAGCACGACACTCACATCTGTCCAAGACATTAATCATTCTTCAGTGAGAGAAAATACCTCATTTTAATCACTGCACCATTCTACACATCACATTAATTAGCATTCATTAAGCACCAAGAGTTTACTTGGTGTTGCATGGTACAGAGCTTGCAGACTGGGCACAAGTATCTACTGAGCCAAATGCCACGTTGGGAGCAGTGGCCATCCAAAAGCACGCCGGGGGTGGAGGCTGGAGAGAGTAACTGAAGCTTCACTCCATGGACATAACAAGGACAAAGAGGTGGTTTTGTAGAGTGGGTCAGTTCTAGTTAGCTGAACATTTAAATGTGGTTGAGATAGGGATTTTCCCAGGGCACCTGGGTCTTCTGATGTGGTTGTTTTGGGGGGAAGCAGCAGAAATCATCCTGTTTTCACTCATACTGTGATAGACATCAAGCATTTGGGTCTGATGCAGGCTCCACATTCCATAAGCCTCCACCTTCTGCTCGGTGGTGGTGATGGTCAAATAACTGGAAAACATGGGGGCTGGATGGGAGCTGGATGGCTGCAATACTTGATTTTGTCAACTTCAGTGCAGCTTTCCTCTCCGTGAGAGGTTTACAAGGGCTGTGTCAGGGTGGGACAATTAGTGACAGACATTGGAGAAAATAATTGGATTTCATTGATTTGACTATACATAATTGCCCTTTAGCAATCTTCCCAAAAGCCCCGACGCTGCTGTTGGTAAGGGAAAACCACTTTGACTGCACAGGGGATTAGCTGAGCAAATGTGATCATTTAAACAAAAAGGACAGACCTGATCAGGAGAGACTGCAGTGTTGGTGGCTTGCTTGGCTGTTATGATATCGCTGTGTTTTAATCTCAAATTCAGAAGTAGTAACAGCAATGATTTTTCTGCATCAAGGGTGAAGATGTATTTTTCATTCTTTCAAGAGCTGTTTGCTTGGCAGGGCATGGACTCCATCGACTGATGATTTAAAAATTCTGATCGAAAGCGTGGCAAACCCTCTCGCCTCCTCTGGCGTTCTGACAACCCTCCAGCTGAGAGAGGCAGCAGGAACATAGGACAGAGACGGAGAGATGGTGATGCTGCTGCGATGCTGCTCAGTTCCCCATCTGGACAGAGACGGGCTTGGCCAGGTCACACACAGGTATTGGATGTGTGCCCCCCACCCTTGGGATGGGCTCGGGGGATTGCTGGAGCAGGGTCACCTCTGAAATGGGTCAGCCAGAGAGCAATGCATGGTGCAACGTAGCCTTTGGCTTTGGCCTTGAACCCAAGCTCCCAAATTAACAAGCCAGTGGGTTAGTATGCTCCCTGGACTAGCACCGTGCTCCTTTGCTGCCTGGGCTGGCTTGACAAGGAGGATATTAATATTAATGCAGCATTTATTTCTCTTGTGTTCTTGACATTCAAAAAAGTGAAAGTATAATATGCAGAGATCAGGGTAGGCTAGTCGTGCTGTTTCAAAGAGAACAGGAGATGAAGACAGAAGAGCCCCATTCTGCAAATTCAGCCTTTCCATAAGGTTATTTCTGACTTAACTAGCATTGCTCTATGTATCTATACACATATACACACAAATATACACATATATGCATATATACCACAGGACAGAATCCTGGTTGACTTGCAGTGCTACACTCACACAGAGAGGAAGAGAGCAAATGCCACTTTCTTTCAGTTGCTTGATCAAGGAGCGATCACTAACAAACTCCTAAGCCTGGCTGAAAGATCCTAAAATGATAAATCTCTTTGCTCCAGAGATATGAGGATTAATTTTGGCTGAACAATTCTCCACACATTTGGGTTCCCAATGATCCATTTGTAGCTTATCAATTAATTTTCATATTTCTGCTCTGTGGAGATGTGGAATTCATTTCCTGCTGGATAGGTTACTGGAATGATAATGTGCAGGTGGCTTGAGATATAGCATAAATATATTATGCTTTGGTGTGTCTCATTTATTATGCAAATACGCACACACTCGGTGCAGATGAAGCAGCTTGAGACGGTGGCAGGGTCAGTTGTGAGGTTGTTCAATAACGCAAGTCGAGCAGTGACCGCAGAAACCATGGCTTCAAAGAGGGTGCCCTCCCTGCAGAAGCTGGAGGATCCGAGCCTGTTCTCATCATTTTGTTTTGATGGTGCTTGCAAGCAGTGAATGAAATGCCAGGGAAAGGATGCAAGACCTCCATTATTGAGAGAGCAGTAATGGAGTGGAACACTTGCTCTCTTTGGAAAGGCCTTTCATTTCCCAATTTTTTCATAGCACCTCTCATCTACCAGCCTTGGAGGAGTAAGGGAACATTCAGGCACCACAATTCAGTGCCCACATTGGTGTGCGGGCATTTGAGTATCTATCTGCTCAATAACTGTGGAACCTCTAAGGTGTTTTTACTGGAAAGGTAGCCTCTTTTAGATTCTGTTGGCCGTATTTTGGGAGATAGATCCCAAGGTTCTGGGAACTGAACTCGGAGAAAATCTCAGCTCCCAGAAGGCTTTGGAGAACAAGTCTGTGTTATTTGTCCTGAGATCATCGCTTTGATGGGGCGGTGTCTGCCAGTCCCTGTATCCTGCAGCTGTGGTGTCATGAAAGAATCACTGTTACATCTAGGGAAGGGCATCAGACTTGGTCATGATTTTACAAGCAGGAAGCCTCAAAAGAGGCATTAAGAAAAAAAAGGGATGGAGGAACTCATTTTTGTGGTGTGTTCCATGCACTTCATGATATTGTGTCCAGGAGGGATGAGGGGAATTGGCCTGTCCCCCCGTCCTGGGGTGAGGGCAGCTCATTTGCAAGCTGCATGGTGTTACTTAGTCCTGAGTGACTCTCAGGTCCCACAGAAGCCCCAGCTTAGGGTGCTGGGAGTGGCTCCTGCCAGTGGGTTTGATTTGTAACAACCATGATCACAGGAAATATTTTATACCACCATGGCAACTGGTTTCCCAACCTTTATAGATAGGTGTAGCCATAAATCAGGTGCTTCCACGAGAGTTATTCTTTGCACAGGGTTTGGCAGCGCTGCAGAGGGACTCACAGTTTGAAATGGCCCTCCCGTTTTGTCTTTTCTTTCCAAAGCCCTCTGTTTCACATTCCGCTACGCTCAACAAAAACAGCTGAAACAAATCTGCCACTGCTGCTCACTTCACAATGACTCGCAAAACAGATCTGAGCCTGAACAGTTGTTACACAAAGCAAATGGAAAGTAGAAAACAAACAAACAAAACGCAGCACATCGTTGCGTTACGTGCCTCTCCACGAGATGGGCTTGAGGGGAGATGTTTGCTCTTTCCTCCCTTGGAAAGGCAGGCAGGTTGCCAGCTGCTTTCCCTGTTGAGAGGGTGGCAAAGCCCGAGGGAGGCTGGTTCTGACCTCAGACGAGTGGGAGCGCTTCCCACCGCCGTGATGAGCTGCAAAGCGCATCCGATGAGGGCAGAGTTCAGCATCATTATAACCAACTCTTGGAATTTTCTTCTTCTACCTGCATTTGACAAGATGTTAAGAGATTAAGCTGTGTATATGCCTGAAGCTTTGACTGAGTCCATAAATAAATAAATATTCCTCTGCAGAGAAAATACCTCCCAGACATCAGGAATTGCTAATACAGCAGGGGATGCTCTGAATACACGCAAGAAGGGGAGGAAGGGGCCATGCAATGAACAGATGGGGGATTGTTATTACAATGACCTTATCTCTCTTATACTTTGGGAAAAAAAAAAGTTTCCAATGAGCTTCTCCTCGCCTGCATGCCATGGAAATAGTAGTATCTGCCAGAACAAACACTGTGCAACCTAATGACCATTCTCTTGAAAATACCACTATAAAAAATTCAGCACCTGCGAGCAGTTTATGAAGTCATGGTACAGCCTGACCTAAAAATTCAAATCAAAATAGTTTTTTGCCTATTCATTTTGACTGAAAGGCTGATGCACAGCTGTTGGTTTGGGAACTGGGTGATTTTTCAGCTCTTTTAGTTAATGACCAAAACCAAAAATAGTCAAATGACTATTTGAGTCAAATGACTGAAGCCACAAGCAACCTTGGACAAACTTGATCTTGGTGAGGAAAAATATTTTCACAGTTCTATCGCCTGATTCAGCCTTGAGTTTCTCTGGGGGATACTCCCAAGAAGTGTCTATCACAGCTTAAATCCAGCTTTCATCCTGCAGCACCCTGCCATTGTGACTAGATGGTGGAAACACAAATTAGGGTGGTGCAAGAAGGGAGAGGGAATGTACTGGTTTCTGGTGAACCACACCCAAAGCCAGTCACAGGGCTGCGTGTTACAACAGCCTTTGTGGTTCGGTGTCTACAGGCAGCAGCAGCAGGTGATGCAGAGCAAACAAAAGGGCTGTAGTGCTCGGTGAGTCTGTACAGAAAAAGCCTGGCCTGGATGAAGTGTCAGTAACTGGTAGGTCAGTGTGTGAACATGAAGCAGGAGCTATTCCAGCTTTGTATGGGACAGGTCTTGGCCCTTCTCTGTGTCTCAGCTTCCCAGCATGGACGGAGCTTGCTGAGATGACTGACCGGCTCGTGCAGCTCTTCGCTTACTGCTGTTGTAGCTACTTTTGATCAGCTCCTCCTTTGTGAAGGACACTCCTTAAGTAGAACTGCTATTTCACTCGAGAGCTCATGAATGTGATCTGGGACTGTTCTCTAAATCTCTGTGGATTAACTGTCATTGAAATAACAAGTAGAAATAATGTGAAAGAAATTCCCTTACCCTTTTAGTTCATCTGTGCCTCATTCTTCTTGGGCTGGAAGCACTAAAATTTAGAAGAGAAACTTTCTTGTGTTGTTGCAGGTTTGTCCAGGCAGAAGGTTTAAGTGGGCTGGTGTATGGAAAGGTTACCAGTTGCACTTTGGTTTTAAAATCATAGAATCATTTAGTGTGGAAAAAACTCTTTAAGATAATCAAGTCCAGCCATAAACCTGACACTGCCAACTCCACCAATAAACCATGTCCCTAAGCACCCCGTCTACACGCCTTTTAAATAAAAGCAACTGAAGCATCTGAATAAATAAAATAAATAAATATAAATCTAAATAAAATATAAAATCTAAATATAAGCATCTGAACATGGATTCTCTGTGAGTTTGTGCATTTGGATTATGTCTGTGTTGGGAGAGGAGTGTGCAATTTTCAGATGAAAACCATAATTATTCATGAGTTTATAATAATCACTCATACCTCTCTGGTGGCCTTCTTTCCTCCATCCGCAGACAACAGTTGTAGCAGAAAGTGGTATTACTGTATGCTAGCTTTCTATTAATAATGCATATATTAGAAGTGCCTTTTCTAAGGCCTGAATTCCTTTTCCATACAGTAGAAAAGTGATGACAAGCATATTTATGCCTGCTCTGGTAGACCTTTGCTCTTTTTCCCATGACAGAGAATTGTCCATGCTTCCCACACCTCTCCCTACCCCCGGAGCCTGATGGATGTGGGGTGAGCAGGTGCCTTCTTGTCTCCCACCGTTCTCAGAGGGTCACTCAACCCTTGTGTGGGACAGGTGGGAGTGTCAGACAGAATGGATGGTATTTCAGCATTTTGGTGTTACGCAGAGTAGAAGAAGAAAACATCCGATGGAGCCGGCAGTCTATCCTCCTGCTGGGCCCTGCTGCTCTCAGTAGGCTGTTGGTATTGAAGGGGTGAACAGTAAAGCAATGAATGGACTTTAGTCATTGCTGATGGTCCCACTGGTGCTAATGTGTTTTTCTTCTGATTTCAGAGCATCCCTGCAGTGTAGAATCTCTCTGTTGTCAGAATAGCTTTTGTGATACAGTTGGTTTGGAAAAAAAGGTGTTGTTAGAGAAAATTATAGCTTTTGCGAGAAATATCAAAACCTGAAATATTTCCAATCAAAATGGTAGATTTCCACAACTAACAAGCCAGGGCAATAAATGGAGTGAGATAGACACCATTTGCTGAAAAGACAACCCTTTCTCTTCCTTTCCCAAGGTGATGTGTGATGTATCCAGGGGTTTCAGGGTTGCAACAGGTCCAGATTTTAACTTCCATCTCGCACAGCCGTGCCACCATGGTGATTGGAAGAAGTTCCTGAAGACTGGAAGAGAGCAAATACCACTCCTACCTTCAAGAAGGGCAAGAAGAAAGGTCCAGAGAACTACAGTCAGCCTCACCTCAGTCCTTGAAATGGTGAAGGAGAAAATGCTCCTGGAAACTAGTATTTCCAAAGGTATGAAGGACAAGAAGGTTGTCAGGAGTAGCCAGCATGAATTTACAAAGGGGAAATCATGTGACCGACCGAACAGTCTTCTATGATGAGATGACTCTCCTGGGGGATGAGGAGAGATCAGTGAATCCTGTTTACTGTGACTTTGGTAAGGTTCTTGACATCCTCATAGACAAACTGACCAAGTGCAGATTACACAGGTGGGCAGTGAGGCAGATTGAAATCTGGCTGAAAGACCGCGCCCAGAGATGAGTGATCAGATGCACAAAGTTCAGCTGGAGGCAGTTGCTAGTGGTGGACCACAGGGCTCAATACTGGGGCAGGTGCTGCTTAACATCTTTATTAATGACCTGTGAGATGGGACAGAGCTCACCCTCAGCAACTTTGCTGATAATACAAATCTGAGGGATACACCAGATTGTTGTGGTGCCATCCAGAGGGACCTCAACATGCTGAAGAACTGTGTAGAGAGGAATCTTGTGAACAAGGGGAAATGCCAAGTCTTGCACCAGTCCATGCTGGAGGCTGACCAGCTGGAAAGTAGTTCCACAGAAAAGGACCTGGGGTTCCTGGTAGACAACAAGCTGCCCATGACCCAGTAATGCACCATTGTGGCAAAGGCCAAGGGCCTCCTGGGATGCGTTAGGAAGCGTGTTACCAGCAAGGCAAGTGAGGGGACCCTTCCTCTCTGCTCAGCACTGGTGAGGACATGTCAGGAGTGCTGGGTCTACTTCTAGGCTCCCCAGTACAAAAGAGACATGAACATATTGGAGCGTTTCCAGCACAGACCCATGAAGATGATGAAGAGGCTGGAGCATCTTTTCTATGAGGAAAGGCTGAGGGAGCTGGGACTGTTCAGCCTAGAGAAGAAAAGGCTCAGGGAGGGCATAAATACTTGATGAGAGGGAGTGAAGAAGAGGAAGCTGGACTTTTCTCAGTAGTGCCCATTGACAGGGCAAGAGGCACTGGGCACAAATTTAAAAAAAATTAAAACAGATGAAAACACTTCTTTTCCATGAGAGTGATCAGACATTGGCACAAAGCTGCTCAAGAGAGGTTGTGGAATCTCGATCCTTGGAGACATCCAAACACCAACTGGAGACAATCCTGGGAAACCTGCTCTAGCTGATTCTTGTTGAGCTGGGGAGTCTGACCAGCTGATCTCAGGAAGTCCCTGCCAACCTCAGCTCTTCAGTGTTTCTGTGATATTTTAGCTGTGAACATTTGCTTGCATCCGATAAATAAGACGTGCTTTCAGTGAAATGATTGCTTAAAGTGCAAAACTTGAAATACAAATAAGAAAGAAACCCCTAAAGTAGCCCCAGTATATTGGTCCAGTATTCACCAGTGATGAGACCTGCCAGTTTTCAATCTTTTTTAAATTGCTGCCTGGCAGATAGCAGAGATCCTCATCTGAAAGCAGTGACTTTCAGATGCGTTTTCTGTGTTGTTTACACTATGATAAATGGAAGCCTGACATACCTCCACATGCAAGAAAATGTGTCGTTCCCCAGATAAAATGTCTATCTTGGTTATTTTCTGAAAGCAGCACAGGGCAGACACGTATATGTAAAGCTTAAGAGATGAAGGAATTTTTCTGATTGTTTGTCAAGCACACCTTGTTTCTAACACGCTATAAACGAATAAACCTGTCACTGAGCTGAGATAAATTACTTGAAGTTCCTGGGAAGTTATTACTGGCAAACTCTTCTTCACAGATCTGACCCACCCTTGCTGAAGTTTTCTTTTTCGGCTGGGACATGCAGTGCTCTTGTACCTCCAGGGCGCTCCTCCATGTCCTGCAGTGTTAAACTCAGAGCTGGATGCCACAATTTTTTCTCACTCCAGCTTGCATATGAGACATGTACAGCTATATAAACACAGTAGTTCCTTTCTAGATTGCCTTTATAATTTCCACCTATACAAGAGGTGATCTTTTCAATTTCCCCCCCCCTTATTGCAGTCTACGTTTATAATGTGCCTTGGATCATCAACAGTTACATCTTCTATTTCTCAGTATCAGTTGTTCCATCAGCCAATCTGGGAGGCACTGAAGCAGTTGTTCTTTGTTTGCTTGTTTTTTTCCCCTGCAGTTATTTACGTAGCCATACAAAAACTATAAGGATTATACACCAACTATGGTGACAAGCTGTCACAGTTTAGGGCTGGGCTGGCCATTAAACGAATGACAGACCCTCTCCCTTCCCAAAAGGGTAAAAAGAGAAGGAGGAAAAAGGAGAGAGGCTTATGGGTTGGCAAATCCCTAAAACAACTTTAATGAAACAATAACAATAAAAAGAAAAGATAATACTATTAATAAGAAAATAACAAAATATATACAAATATATACAAACCCAATATTGAACTCCCTCAGTAATGCTCACATCACCGCTAAACGCGCAGAGCAGACACTGGAGATGTCCCAGGCTGGCCTTAGCAGCAGATGGGAACTGCGTTCAGGAGCCAGATTCAGGAATACACGGGTTGGGATCGAGGGCAGAAGAACAGAGTCCTCTTCGAATGCTGCCCATAGAAGAAGTGCTTGACCCGTGTGATTCTTCATCTTTCTACTGAGTACTATGTATGTGGAATGGAATATTTTGTTGGTCAGGTTTGGGTCACATGTCCCTGCAAGTGCGACCTTTTTACTTACGGCACTTCAACATGACACACAAGACTTAGCAGTGACCTTGGTTTCTATAGGAGCAAGTATAAGCAGGGGACTTTCTCCATGCCAATCCCTCATAGTAGCTATAAACATCAAGCACTATAACCTCCAGGAGCAGACACTGTCTGAGAAAATATGCCATAAACTTCAGAAAGTGTAGTCACTTAGAAGAGACTTAGCTGAAAAGTAAAATCAGTAAATGGAGGATTGGTTCTGTTCTGACTCAAACCAAGACGTGACCAAGGCAGTAATTCTTAAGCCCTACTCTGGCTAGAGTAATTATTGGAGGAACACTGGCACACTCCTGTTACTTTCACCGAAATCTAGGGTGTAATTTGTGGGCGTAAGACAACCCTTGTGTTTACTAGCTTGCAGAGAACAAGTCTCACGTTTTCAGTTCTGTGGAACTGACTCATATATCTACAAAAGCCTCGGACTGCCAAGAATGGAGAGTGGAAAGAATGCAAGTCAATGGAGAGTAAGAACAGGATATTTGGAAGTGCCCATGCCCTGCTTTGAAAGGGGAGACAGACTGATCAGCATTCAAGTCACACTATCGTGCAGTTAGCCTTGGAGATGTTTAGATCACTTTTGAAAATAGACCTTAGGCTCTGAAAGAAGAAATATGTTGTTGAAAATAGTAGTGTTTAAAGAAGAGGCTCCCTATACTTACCTGTAAATTGTGCAAGCCAGTGCACAGATAAACGCCTTTACAGGGAAGCAGATTCAGCACCGTTGTGCTTACTGCTCAAATGCAAGTGCATTTTCTTAATTGTATCCATATATATGCTCTGAAGATCAAACTTGGTATTCTGTGGTTTTGAAAATTTGTCCCAACTCACGATATTATGAGAAGTCTTTCAATATGTTTCTCCTTTTAAAAAACTAAACTGTATTTTAAGCCAATTAATATTCCTTCTCATGTCTCAGAAAAACTTAACTCAGATGCTGTTTCAAAATCCACCCGGCTGTTTCACGCCTGTTTTCACCTTTAAACATCACATTTCTGCTTTCAAACTGTTACATACATAACCTTTATGAAGACACCTTGCATTTGAGCGGCAGCAGAGCCAACTGGTACACATCACAAATAGCATCTATACACCTACTTCTGTTTGATAATATTTTGTGCTATGTACACATAAAAATACACAAAACTTGCTTCTCAGTCATTGATAAGAAAGCATAATCAGCTCAGACCAGTTCATCAAAACTAAATAACTGTTATGTTTTAAGTGTACTTGGAAAAGGGAGACTTTAAGACAGTGCAAAGGGCATTCATGTGTCTGCATCAGGTTAAAAATGAGAGCTGAGAGCTAACTTTGCACGTCCTCCAGTCATGATTTCCCATGTAAAAAGCTGTCCTGGCTCCATTGGACCTTACTCCTGTAAATATTCTCAGAAAGCTCTTTGGTGAGACGTGGTGAGACCTGCACCCCTGGCTTCTCAGGTGTTGCTCTCTGGGCAGCTGAGTTCCTCCATGTGGTCTTCTGGGCATTACTTCAGTTTGCCTCCCTGGCAGCAAGCAGGTTGAACCAGTAAATGCCTGGTGGGTAAAAACACTTGTGCCTCCATCCAGATAGGCATGCAGAGTTCGAGTCTGCCCCCTACTCCATGCTGTGAGGCATCTCACTCCAGGAATGGCCTGATGGTGTCCATGAGAGGAGAAACCCTTGGTCTGTATGGGGTAGACCCTGCTGCTGTGCCCTTGCAATGCAGAACAGTACGCGAATGCGAGGCAGGGAGAAGGCTCTGACCTGGAGTACCTGATGACATCTGGTTTTGCCTGCTCTTTGTAGGCTTGTGGGGCACCAGGGAGCAGCAGGATATACAGGGTTGCTTGCTGCTCCACTCCAAGTAAAAGTGGATAAGCAGATACCTGGTATCTCTCTAACACCAAGTCACTGACCCATCAAATAAATTTCCTATGAGGAAACCCACTTTTTCCAGAGAGATCCTCAATTTTACGTCTTAATGGTGCCAAAGGAGTCAGAAATGGCTCGGTTGTATTGGTATGCATTTCAGGCCTTTCATCCCTTGATGAAACTGAATGTTGAACAGAATAAAATAAAATAAAGTAATAGAATAGAATAGAATAGAATAGAATAGAATAGAATAGAATAGAATAGAATAGAATAGAATAGAATAGAAATAGGCTATTTCAGTTGGAAGGGACTACAATAATAATCTAGTCCAAATCTAGTCCGTGTTAGTGTCAACATATCTGTATCACAAGGGGAGAATCTCAAGAGTGAATTTCATATTATCTGGTTATGATGGGGCAGTTTCCAGGACACTGATTCTCATGATAAAGCAGCTTTTGCTTCTCAACCCAGAAAGCTCTTCACTTTTTTAGTCTGGAAAAATGGCACCTTAGCAACCACTTGGAGTGGCCCACAGCCTGAGACTGCCTGCTCCTATAAATGCAAAAGCTCATTGTGAGGTTTCATGCAATGGTGCTGCATGGCTCCACCAAACTGCACAGACACACTGGTGCTCTGCTTTGGGGGGCATCTTCTGGAGAAGAATGGTTAGGAAGCACCCTCTTGCCTCTGGCAGGTGAGAACCTTTGCTGGCCTCAGCAAGGTGCTGCCAGCTGCACAGAGCCTGGGTGCTTGGTGGGGCTGTCGGACCATGTCACCGACTAATGCCAACATCTGCATCGATGTAGTCAAGTTCTCGGTCAGATAAACTTGTGTGGATGCCCAGAAATGCAGGGAAGGAGCTAATCTAGCTGGCAAGTGAAAGACACTTCTGCAACTGGAACTGCTACCAACCAACTGGCCAGACTCCTGGGAAAAAAAATCTCATAACACAACAGACTTTTCTGTTATTAATAAATGCCAGGTGACAGCTAGATAGTGAGACAGAAGCTTGCTTAATTTGGTGCTCATGCTTCCTCTTGAAAGTGACAGCAGCTTCTTCTTTCTCTGGCATAAACCAGCCACAAACTGAAGGTTAAAGCATCCGGTCAGATTTCTTTGTTTATTTTCCCTGGTTTAGGGCCAACACTAACCTTGAAATGCTCAGATTTAACTAGTTAGAAGTGCTGCACAGGGAGTGAGAGAACAGGAACTGGAGCAGCCCAGAGCCCAAGCCAGCTGCCGGCCAGCTCCTCGCCTCTGCCAGGCTCCCACAGCTGAACATGAGGCAGACAGGACTTCTTCCTCCCTGACCTCTCTCCTCTTCCTCACCAGCCCCCGGAGAGGGGCAGGCTCTGTGTGCACAGAGCCCCAGGGAAGCCAGAGCTTCTCCTCCCAAGGCAGCTCCCACTTCAATGGAGATGGAAGCAAAATTCTGCAGGCAAGGGTTTTAGACCGAGTGCAAAAGCAGAAGACCTCACAGCTATTACAAATGTTGGGAAAAAAAAAAAAAGGCAAAGCCCCTGCATCTTCTAAAACTTGTGAAGTGTCATTCTTACTCCTTTCATATTCCATCTTTACCCCAGCTGGTTCTGGACTGAATTCAGGTGATAGAAAAATAGAAACTTTAAAAGCAAAATGGGTGGTTTTGTCTTTACTTTTCCTTGGTATGGAAAAACCTGAAATTTTCTGAGACAAATTTTCATGTGAATTTTTTCTATGAATTAATCAAGAAGGGATTTATTTTTTTTCCCCCGCTGCTAACAAATATCTTAGAATTTCTTGTATTAAGTAATGACAGTCTCTATAAGCATAACCTTCCTTCTGCTTAAATGTCAGTTACTTCAGGAATGTGAATTTGTCCTCTATATATTACAGATACATCAGGAGGCAAAAAATTAATTTATTCTTTGTGCAATGTAGCTTCATCTCTACCAAATAGCTATTTAGAACATTAAGTGACATTATTTGTAACTAAATAATACATTTTCATTTATTTAATAATATTCGTAGCAGTATTTTCTCCCAACCATTTATTTTATGTGTTTTCTATTAAAGCAGGGATCTAAGACCAGAGAAAAGAGCTTAGGCTATGTGAGAACTAAAAAAGTTGCCACAGCATCAGGTACATGAGGCACATGAGGGCAAAAGATGATGCAGAAATACGTGGTATTGTCTGGAGCATGGGATATCCTGTGTTTGGAGACCTTCCTGAAATTCAGTGGGTCTTCTGCCTAAACTCTTGTGGTTTTCCCAGTCCTTGCTGTCAGATTTCAAGATCTTGGTGCATGCTGAAGTTCAGGCACAGATTTATGGAGGGTATTACCAAGCTGGAACAGAATCTGTCAGAAAATGTTTGTGGTCTGATATTTATGAAACATGGATAATCTCAAAGGCTCAAGAACTGTCATGCCAGCTTCAGTGTTTTAATCAAAAGCATCCTCAAGTTAATTGACCTGCTGATGTATTTTCCATATGCTCTTGTAAATGAGTCTGCTCTCACCATAAAGTCATATAATTGCATGGTACAGTGACAGCATCTTGCTGAGAATACCTGGTAATAACTAAGTCTTACAGGGAAGCAAATCTTAGCATCCACAAAGGCCACTGCCTCTGCCATTTGTGTGTCTTGAATTTCTGGAGCTAAAAAATTGGAGCAGTGTGTGATGCTATTATTTACAATGCCTCAGGGAGAAATTTTAAATGAAGGCTCTGCCTGTAACGTAGTAAACATTAGAGCTGGTTGGGAAACAATTTTTCCCCCATCATGAAATTTCTGGCTGAGGCTTTTCTTTAGGAGAAATTTATACGTAGTCAACTAATTATTTTTCACTGGAAAACAATATGAGAAAAATTTCAAGGACACTCATCATGAAAAAAACAGCCCTGTATTCAGCTGAATGACACCGGGGTCTGGTGTAAACACATCTGATGAATGCTCAGATGAGAGTGCTTAGATTTTTGGACAGGCAGGAGGGAATATTTGCTATTATTTTTATATTTTTTTATAAACTGGTGTTACTCTGTGATGTTTTGTCCTGTAATCTAACAGTCGACAAAGAAGACAGGTGCATTGGCAAAACCAAAGAAGGGAATAATTAGTGTACGTCCTGTTTCTTCTTTTCATGTTAATGAGCTCTGTTGTTCAGAAGAATCCAGACTGACATGAGCTCCAAGATAGAGAGAGCCGTCTTCCTCTGAATGCACCTCTGAGGAGACCAGAAGGGATATAAACAGCATAATTGTTGCCAATAAAGGAGACAGATTATTGTGTGTGTGCCATAATAAGTGACAGAGCAAGGACACAATTTGGAAGTGATTTTACACCAGTGCTAGAGGCCTCAAAAAATAAGATGAAGAACTAAGATGCCTTGTAGACTGGGTCAGTGGCTCATGAGAAGAAGGTGCAGAAATAAAGCCTTCGGGTGTAAAACAACAGCTTTCTCCAACAGCTGGTTGTAGTATGCACAAGGAAAGCCGTCAGCCTAGATTTGGTCTTCAGTGGTACACAGGGTCTTACGTGGGAGTCGTTAGTGGGAGAAATAATTATAGCGGCAACCACAATACAAATAGTTTTAACACTGTGGTGTGAGAGAGCAGGACAAATTAATCCAGCATGCAGATGTTAAATTCAGAAACAGGGAGCAACATTAAAAGGCAGTAATTAGTCAAACAACCCACACAGAACAAGCTAATAAAAACATTCTGAAAAGCTAGAAGCCCAGGTGAAATGTGTGCCAGAAATGAAAAAGAAAACAAAGTAGTCCAATAAAGCACGACATGGTCAATAAAAAGTCAGGATGACTCTCAGAAGAAACTGAGTGTCCAAGAAGAACAGAACTATTTTCCAAATAAGAGTAATGGCAAAGTCCGTAAAACATGTGAGATTGAATGTAAACAGGAAAGTAAGAGGGCCAAAAAATGAATTTGGGAAACACCTCAGAAAAGATGCTCAATCCAAGAGTAAAAATTTCTTTAGGTGTATCTAAAGAAAGGTAAGGAATTAGTGGGAAAATATAAAAGGGACCTCACTGATAAATGGGACTTTAGGGACAGTGAGGCATAGCAGAACAGCTCATTGAATTCTTGATGAACTCATTGCTAATGATGTTCAACACATTCCCACATTGGATACATTCCTCAGGGCCCATGAGTCAGAGGAGTGAAATCAGTGTGAAGGAAATATATGAGAAGTATTGAATCAAATATGTGAATTAGATAGTGCTGGCCAAGCTTTGTAACGTCTCTGTCTGCAAACCGCCACCGTATTGGATAACTGGTGAACTGCCAGTGTAATTCTCAACAACCCAAGAAACTGTAGAGGGACTCATGGGAATCATGAACCAGTGAACCTGACTTCCACCCCCTGTAAGATGGTGGACTTCATAATAAAGAAGTTTTCTGAGTACTCCTTCTGAGTTGAGAAGCAGTTGTTAGGCTTTCTGGGAAGGGAATCGTGCCCCAGCATCCTGCTGTATTTTTGAAAGGTGTCAGGAAGCATGTGGATAAAAGGAATCCAGTAGATGTCATGTATTTGTTTGGATGTATACTTGGATGAGCACCAGATGTTTCTCAAGGAAATAAGCGACTTCCTTGCTTAGTGGAGGAAAGTCCTGTTAGGGATGAAAGCTGGCTAACAAATGGAAAGGAGAAGGCAAGGTTTAATGTTCATTTTCCAGGACGGAGAAGAGATAGCATGGGGCAGTGATGAAGGCAGTGGATAAAGTGGAGGTAGAACTGCTATTCCCTAGATCCATCAGCCAGTAGAAAACATTCCATAGGGTAGGGCTGTGCTGTGTAAAATTTCTAACATAATATTTGTGGGTTCTAGGAGCAGCTCGAGGGTAATGGATCAGAGAAAGTGGCCTGACTTGCATGCTTTCCCTCACAGCATGTCCTACTGGGGTCGTTTGTCCTACCCATTATGGCCCCTCTTTTGTTGCTGTGCATGGCCCAGAGACAGACACACTAACAATATGGCCTTGGAGCATCCCTGGGTCTACCTGGGCTTTTGACCGCCTTTTCAGCTACTGCGGTGGGCACCTCCTGGTAGGGAGAGAGTGTGGTGGTGAACAAGGCTGTGCCTTCCGCTCCAAAGAGATGTTGCCATGTTTGAGAGCTGGTGTTCTCACTCACTTGCTGAGGTTCAGCCCTGGGGTGTTGCATCTCACAGAGGAGTAGGAGCCTTATGGATGCACTGTAGGCAGAGAAACAAGAATGAAGTTAACTCAGAAATATTGGAGTGAAGGTGGAGGATTGTGGAGTGAGGGGAATCTAGTCACTGTGCCCTCCCGGGTGGTAAACAGGGCTCCTTGGTGCCCCAGATGGACAGACAATAAATTAGAGATCCTCACAGCTTCCGCTGGATGCACAAAGCAGGAGTGCGAGGTATCTGAAATGCTTGTGTTTGTGTAACACCGTGTGTGTCTGGCAGAGGCTCGTTAAAGAAATGCCACTTGCTTGCAAGCCGTGTGCCATCAAGAACCTCTTCTGCTCATTTACCGCAGTGCTGGGCGAGGAACTCACACCGCTCACCTTTCACTATGGCTGATGACAAATTTATAAACCTGCAGTGCTTGGTTTTCTCGTCTGAGGGGGGAAAACAGTAAGGACGAACTTGTTCCTGACATTTAATCTATTGCTGTGTTTGCCGCAGTTTGGAGGCTAGACTAGTAAATCTGAGCATGCTGATAAGGGATTTTTCGCTGATATCATTTGTTTGATATGTATGCTGACATCTCTGGAGAAAGGGTTGCGGGCTTTAATGGAAGGGTCCAGTGAAATCATGTAGATTTATTTTCCTGGTAATGCACTGAATTTCTCAAGCTGGAAATAAATTATCCATTTTTCTTGATTTACAACAGCAGAGAAAGAGAGGTGTTAGATATTGATTAGAAGAGTGCAGAAATGTTTAAATTAAGGTACTGTATAAACTAATGATGACTCTGTTTTGAATAGTTCGGAAAATGTTGGTTTCGTGAGTCAACAAGACACGTAAGTAGTTTTAGGACGTATGAGGATTGTGCTAAAAAAGGTTGGGTTTTTTAGCAGAGAAGGGATAAATGTTTTTTTAAAATAGTTAAAAATATGACTGTAAGACATTTAGCTATTCAGATGGATTCCTGCTGTTTGTATCATCTGAATATAGCGTCTAGCAGTAGCATTATCAACATTATTCGGTTAGCCATGGGTTGTATTTGAAAGTAATTTCTTTTGCTATGTAATGTAAATGCATCCATTGGACTCCTAATTGGAGAAAGCTGAGCACCTTTTTTTGAGGTTGCACATCTCTTGTCCCTTGGCAACGACTACATTATGTTTTTTGGCAAGCTCCTATTTTAATGGAATCACAACAAGCTACGTATGGCTCTACAATAAAAGGAATTATTGTATTAGTGGAGAACATTGGTCTATGCATTTGGTATCAGAGAAAGGGTCAGCCTAAGGTAGGATATAGCTGTACCATTTTGTTTCCAAATACTTGCTAATGATTTATTGTAATGAAAAACCAGCAAGTGTTCTGTGTGTTCACACTCAAATTACCAGAGGCCCAAGCTAGCACTTGTTCTTAGATATTGCAGTAATTCAGTTTCCTTGCCAATAATGAGGTATATTTTGATTATATTGATTTAAGAATCGTATTCTTAAATGCATTCTTAAAGGAAGCACTCCAGAGGATTTAGAGACGAAAAAAGAGAGCACAAGTAAACAGGGTAGTTTAGTGGCCTTCAGCCTCACATCTGATCTAGCTGGAGTTCATCATGGCCCAGAGCAGAGTCCCAGCAAGACCACTTCAGCTTTTCAAGACCTTCTGTCATGGGTTAACCCCAACGAGCAACAAAGCATCACACAGCCGCTCGCTTGGTCCTTACTGCCTCTGGTGGGATGAGGAGGAGAATCAAAAGCAAGTAAAACTCATAGGTTGAGATAAGAACCATTTAATAATTGAAATTTAAACAAATTATTATTATAATAATTGTAATGAAAAGGGAGATGACGAAAAGAGAGTGAAATAAAACCCACGAAATACAAGTGATGCACAATCCAGTTGTTCACCACCCTCTAACCAATGCCAAGCCAGTCCCCACATAGCAAATGACCCCTCCAGACCAACTCTGCCCAGTCTATATACTGGGCATGATGTCCTATGATGTGGAATATCCCTGTGGTCAGCTGGGGTCAGCTGTCCTGGTTGTGTCCCCTCCCAACTTCTTGTGCTCCTTTGGCTTCCTCTCTTGCAAGACTTAAGAAGCTGAAAAATTCTTAACTTAGTATAAACACTATATAGTAACAACTAAAAATGTCAGTGTGTTACCAACATTATTCTCATACTAAATTCAAAATGCAGCACTGTACCAGAGGCTAGGAAGAAAATTAACTCTATCCTAGCTGAAACCAGGACACTGTCCATGAGAAAAAAAATGCAAACGGGAGTTGATTTTGTCTTTTGAGTTTTTTTTCTGTCATACATGGGCATTCAATATCTGCTTGAGGTTTCAGCTTATCTCCGTTATCTACTCTACCACCTTCCTTCTCCCTCCAGAGCGGATGCACTGAACCCCCACAGATGCACATTAGGACTGATCCTGGCACACAGCACTGCATCCAAAGTTCACAGAAAGCAGCAAACTGTGTGCAGAATGTAAACCAGTCCAGGTCATGGCAAGCCCTGAGGTGCTGATCTACTGATTTTCTTATACCAGTAGGTTGGCTGAAACAGGTCTGTGCAATCTGTTTTTTCTCCCATCGAAGCCTGCTCATGGGAGGCTGATTCACAGCCCATCTGTATTTCATCCTGATGTCGGATGCAGATTAGAGGGGCTCCTGCATCTTGCCACTCACAGCGTGCAAAGCCACCCAATGACGCTGATGGTGTTTGGGTCAGGAGACTTATTGTTAGAGCATCCTGGGATGAAAGACACTACCGTGATCAGAAAGGTGGTGTCAGAGGGAGAGCTGTCAGCTGTGGTTGTAGATCAGTCTCTCTGTTGTAGAAGGGAGCTGTCAGTAATAGCCCTGCTGTGTACGTTACCAGCACTTAACGTTTACGTACAGAGTGATCTGAATAGTGCGAAATGCTATCAGGGAGGAAATCGAGGAGAGAAAGAAAATGGTAGGAAATACTCATCGGTGCAATGATTAATGCAGTAAATAAATCTTCAGATGGTTTCAGGGACCTCATATAGCTGAGAAATGCATCTCAATAATGCCAAGCTTTGTCAGGTGTTTGAAAGATGAGATGCCTAAGTAGCTGTGGTAGATGCAGGGGTCAGACAATTTTAGTGGTGGTCTGAATAGCATTATTAGTACAGAATAGCCTCAAGTGAAAGAGGCTGGATCTTCTCAAAGATCTCTTTGCAAAATGAGGGAGTTCAGCTCCTGTTCCTGTATCAGAGCAATTTCGTAAAATTTCTGCTTTTCAGGAGATGGTTTAGGCTGAAACTATGAATAGTGCTTTGGAGTTTTAGAATATTTGTCATTTTTCAAGGCAAAGGGGAGATGGGCATTACACATGTACACGTTTTTTTTCCAACTATCTTATAATTCTTCTGTCACAAAGATGAAGATAAACATTTTGTTGCAGCTGTAAGACAGATGTGTGCTGTGAATCTTCAAGTAAGTCGGATTAAGAACAGCCCTTTACCTAACCCTGGAGCTTGTCCCTCAAAGCCATTTAAATCAGTGGAATTAGAAGCTGCTTAGTCCAGTTGTGGGCACATTACATGAAAATTCCTGGCATCTAGTCTACCACATGTAGCTTTATTATTTTTTGCATTTATTTTTAGTTGTACTCTGGATAGCACAAATCTATAGGCAGGTTTAGATAATGTTTTTGAGACTCATATGACCACACTCACATGGAGGAAAGACTCCATTCTTTGGAAGTGTCCCACTTCCTGAAGGGCTTGCAGATGTACAAGAAATACTCAGAATATACCTTCAGAGATATCATGTTCATATAACCAGATTTTCTTCAAATGGACATTTTAGTAACATATAAAAACCCCAGTGACAGACCAAGACCCTCCTGTGCAAGAGGCTACTGGAATTCAGGGATGGTGATGCTCAGACAGCCTGTTCATGCTCAGGACATGATTGCAGACTTGCTGGCCTCCCGTTTTACCAGCCTGATCTCTCCATTTCAGGTGCACAGCCCAACTCCTTCTTTTTTTTTTTTTTTTTTAGGGGGGAGGTTTGTTAAGTAGCTGAGACTGCAGGTATTTCACTGGAAAGTAGCAACAAAGACCTCTAAGAAGACCTTTGTAGGTCACTGGTGGATACAACTCACAGAAGCCTGCGAAAGCCAGAAGGACAAAGACCAGAACCGCTCATGCCTGTTTAATCCTTCCTGTAGTCCTCTGCTAAACTTGACATAAACAGCCTGCCTGAGACTCATAGGAAGTCTGTGAGAGATGAAAAAACAACACTCAAACATCCAAGCAGGTCCTTCTTCCCCAAACCACTAGTATAGCTTGGTGAACAACTTCCTCTTTTCTCTGTGCGTGCGTGTGTGTGTAACTCTTACCCATACAATACACATATCTCCCTTGAAATCACATCAGCTTCAATGTGTGCTTAGCACTAGAACACCCCGCAAGCTCCTGGGATTTTTGTGTCATTGCTTTCCTTATATGACTCCAGTGTTGATGAGTCCTATGGTTTCCAGAGCACAAAAATGCCGTTGACTGTGTCTCTTCAGTGGCTTTTGCCGGCAGTGACCCCTTAAACAGATGATGTCCAGAAACATGAGATGTGGGTTTGGGGATATGAATGGCTTTGCTATCACACAGTGTTTTGGAAATGTCAGCTGTAATTGAAACTTAATCTTCCAACAAGTTTCAGCTGGCTGCTATTTGCAGACAATGTGAATGTTGCATTTTTAGTAAATGGCATCTGAACAAAAAGGTTGTATTGATTTTCCCTTTTTTTTTTCTTTCTGAAAGAACACTGACAGTCAGGATGTGAGTCCCAGATTAATCTGACTTTCACAAATCAGATACTCCCTGTTCTCCAAGTATGTTTTTTTTTTTTTAAATAACCTGGACAGCAAAAAAACCCCAACATCCTAAAACTTTGACCTCCTGTTGCAGGACCTACAGTACTGCTGCTATTTGGGAAGTGGTAGAGCTGAAGAGTATGAGCTAAACGATTAATCTAAACCTGCACCCGCAGCTAGCTGGTGGATGCTACACAAAAGCAAGGAACAAGCAAATTTAGATCAATGTAATTGGCATTTATGCAACACTTAACTATGAGAGAGATAAATAATATTTTCACCAGAAAAACTTCTGTGATAGTCAGTGCCTAAGGAGTTTCAGGTCTTTGATCATGTATGCTCACTGATAAGGAGGGGGATTCCCCCTTTCTCTCCCTCCATCTGCCAGCCCTGCAAACTGAACCTCACTTGTTCAGGGAGCCAGGATGGTTTCTATTCGTCCTAGGGATAACAGAACTCGGTTGATATGGATGCAAATCACCCTTTGCAGCAAGTGTCCACAAGCTTGATGGTTTGGGCTTCAGTTACCAGTTTTGCAGTCGCAATCATGAGTTGCTCAGATGCAAAAGACCCTTTCCGTTAAGTTGAAAAAGCTTTGTGTGAAGTTTTCCCTCTCTGTGGTCATACTGGTAGATGAAGCAGGGGTCTACTACCAGGTTTGACTGTAATGAGACTCATGTCCCACATGCTTTCTGCCCATGCTGTGAGTGCGTGTGGAGGGCACACATGGCTGGGGTGCACAGTACCCACACTGAACCAAAAAAAGGAAAAGTTCAGCAAAGCCATGGTGAGTTCTGGTTCTGCAGCCCCAGCTCCTCACTGACTAAGTTTGAGACCTGCAACCTCTGCTCTGCACAGAGCTCAGGACTAAGTGCAAAGTTTGCCAGTTAACTTGGATTTGCAGGGATGCTGGAGAGGCTGGACCTCAGGCTGGGCTGGAACTTAGTGCCAACCCACAGCAGAGAGGAGTGCCAGGTGTCCTGGACCCACAGGAGTACCCAGCAAAACAGCCAACATTTATTTTTGCCTTTGAAGTCAGCAGCTGCAAGCTGGAATACATCCAAGAAGAAGATCTGTGAAACAAGAAGTAATTTATTTTTATGGAGTAAATCCTGATGTTAAACAAACTAATCTTCTCAAAAGTGATATGGCTCCTTTTTGGTAAATTAAGTACAGGAATTCCTGATAAAGGATCCTTCTCAAAAATCCATCTCAAAGATATATTCGATTCGTCATACTGATGATTTTCAGTCAAGCTTTCAAAACAGTTTTCTAAATTATGCCTGTGGAAAAATATACCTACACACAATGGGCTCCAGTTAATACCCAGAGTGTGAGCCCCATTTTGAACTAATTTGAGAACTCAGCTGTATTCGGACATTCTTTAGTACATGGAATTTTATAGTTTATAAAGAAAGAAAAAGACAACAACCAAAACCATCATTCTACATTATGAATCCATGGGATGCTGTGTACCTCCTGGTCACTCTAATTTGAACAGATACTGTAAAACATGAAGATGCACAGACAAGAGTGTTGACCAGAAATACTGAATAGCCTAGCCTTTAAACACCAAGAAGAGATTACTGATGGGTGACGGGAGGTGTATTCACTATAATTTATAATACAGGTGTCATCAGAAAATAAGGTGTAATTAGCAGAAAATTCCAAATGAGAAAAAGGAAGAACTTTTCATACATACATGTGGTTAAATTTTGGAAGTTGGAAAAAAATATCGCAGTGGCAAAAAACAAAGACTGGAAGATATGACCAGTTGTGTCAATCGCACACAAAAGTTGTGTACCCCCGAACACAGGAAATCTCCAAAATGCTAATTAATTGCTGAAGGATGTGGAATGGTGGGAACAGCTCATGCTTCCCACATTTCTCACACTTTCTCATTGCCTCCTATTGCTGGTCAGTATCAGAGACTTAGATGGCCACTCTGCGTCTAATAATATATGATTTTAACTGTATTTTGAGTAGCATCCAAAGAAGAGCTCCTTCTGTCATCTTGGCAGTGATCCCACCACTCTGAAACTCATCCAAGCCTCAGACAAACCATCTGCTTTCCAGGACTTCCTGAACCATCTCTATCCTCAGACTAGAAGCTCCTTGGGTGACTGATGTTATTTGCTCGGATGTGTATAGATGTGTCCATTCTCAGGACCAGGTCACCTCAAAGGTTTTTGTGGTCCAGGGTTGGACAAAGAGCTACCTGAACTGATCGCAGACAAGCCTAAATAGTTAGGTGAGATTGTATAGTTGGACTGTAGTCAGATTTGTGGTTGCAATAGCTACTGGTCTTAATGTTATAGTCTAGTGCTTGAGGTATTCCTCCAGGGACTTCACTTGTAACAAAATTAGGTGACTTTGACCTACATGAATGCTTTATAACTGTCCTAACTGCTAGGCCATGGCGTATCCTGGGTGGTTGCACTTGCCTCTGCTCCTGCTGGAACTGATCCACTTTGTAGCCATGAAGAGAAATGTCACGAGTTCAAGTGAGGAGCAGACTAGAAAACACCTCACTTGAACCTTGGGTTAGGAACCCTTCCAGGAGGAGAGGAGTTTGGCATCTACACTCTGCTTTGGTTGTAGATACATCTGAACAAACAAATAAATGGGCCAAGGACTGTTCATTTGTGTTGAAGACAATTGGCACAGCACAGCTTGCATGCATATAGTTATATTCCCTTAGTCTCCAAACATGCTGTCTGCACCCTATCACAGCCCATGCCATCCCCAAGCAGTGCCTGGGTGCAGTCTGAAGAGCTAGCAGCACCAAGATGAAGCTGTGCCAGGGGAACCACAGCCAGAATTTGATGGTGGGACACGCCCTGGCCATGTGTGGTGTGGAGGGTTAGTGAGCTGCCCTTAGAGACCTCCCCTGTGTGGACTCCAAGAAAGAAGTTGGCCCCAGCTCCCCAGCTGCCTTCCTCTGATCTAGAGGAGGTAGCATGGAACTGACTCTTGTTGAGGCTATGCACTGTCCACCCTTCTGGCTGTGGCATCTCTCAGGCTGTCTCTTGACCTGCTGGGCCAGGGCGTGACAGCACCAAGTCCCCTGCAGGGCTGCCTGTGCCACCCCACCAACTTCAGCAGCACTTGCCCTTCTCCACTGGTTCTAGAAGAAGGCTCCAGAGGAGTGTTCAGGCTGCCTGAACTGACTTCTTCTTCCTCCCCTCCCAGGCCAGACGACTAAAACTGAAACGGAGCTTTGCCTAAATTACTCACCTAAATGAGACTGACTGGAACGTATCTGTTCTAACGGGTGGTTTTATTGCCTCAGCTACAATTGTTCCGGAATGTACTTTGTTTATAGCAATAATTGATTGTGCTTTGTTACAAGTGAATTAGTGGCAGCTGGGAGATCTAAGCTCTAATTTTCCTTCAAACGGGGAGAATTTTTTTAACTTACATTGCTCAAGTATAAGAAAAGCTCTTGTCTTCCTCCTTTTTCCTCCCAGTTTTGGAAACATATTTCCAGTGTGAACCCACAGTGGGAGCCCATTGAATGTACTGCTGTGAATTCAATGCTCAGAAGTCTGCCATTGGTCTTTATGGTTTGGAGAGATTGTTTGATAGTGTGTTTCATCAAACAAAGTCTAACAAAATGCCTTACAAATATTACTCCAACACAATTCCGCTTTCCTAAGGAAGCTAAAGGGAAGGATTCCCGCATGCCGCAAGAGGAGGAGAAGCCTCTGTGCTCATTACCACTAGCAAGGGCAATTTTGTGTGATGGTGGGCTCATCAAGGTCTGCAGGGTAGTTGGAGTTTCTGAAAGACAGACAAAAACCTCCAAATAACAAACCCCTGGCATTTGGAATAGAATATTTTAATGCTGGCTTCCAATTTAATGGTCACAGAAGAAAAGTGAACAGTCCAGCTAAGTAATGTGGCATTTTAAAAAACATTTCAGGTTGTGTTCAGCTCTGTCACAACTTTCCAGTGATCCCAGTTTCAAGTACTTAACAGGGGCCCTTAGTTAAGCACCTCTCCCATTTCTGTCTATCTGTGTCGTGATGGAAAGATACAGGTGCTTCCCAAGGTGGTCCATGTCTTGAGAGAGCTGAATTGTCTGTGGGGCTCTCAGTTTCCACCCCTCATTAGAAAAGGCAACTAGTCCCCTGATGTAGGTGGGATAACTTTGTGCTCAGCCATCCCTGTGGGCTTGGGGCAAGAGTTTTGCTTTCCTGCCTCCATTTCTGTGCCTTAAAAAGTCAGCTTAACAAAAGGTACTGGCTGTACTATTCTGCTGTGAGAATTAAAGTATATACAGAGGGCTTAAAGACAACGTAGTTTAAATGGCAGCAGGGTTTTAGAGCATTGGCTGATGTTTCCAGTAATGAAGGATATTCGTATTAATTCAGGGAGGGTCAGCTGCAGATCTGATTTTAGTTCTGAAGCATCTGAACTGATTCCTCCTCCTAAGCAGTCATAAGGAGCTTGTTTTTCTGCGCTGGAGCAGAAAATGAGAAGAAGCCAATGACAACACAAACCAACCCCCATTTTCCATCCGCTATAGAGAGTGAGCAGGTGTCATATATTTCCTGCTCTTTGATCCCTTTGCTTTGAGTGCTTCACAGCAAAAAAAATGCTTAAAAGCTGTGGAAGACTTTTGCTGTGTAACATGATATGCCAAGACAGGAATGCTGCTATGCTCTTCTCTGCTTGAAGTAAAATACTAGACAAAGCAGCTGTTCTGGTGGCTGTTACCGTGAGTTCAAAAACATTGTGTTGACTAGTTTGACATCCTACATTGCACTCTCCTCGTATTTTCGTTTGCAGCAACAGGGATTAATAAGCCTAGTGGAAAAGGTTGTTTTCTTTTTTTAAAGCAGTAAGTTCAAGTGCATCCCCCAAGCTTATTGACAATGCTCTTTTCGACTTTAGAGACGCTGAAGTTTCCTGACAGAGTTCCCCATGTTGTCTGTTTGTCTATGCTCCTTGGACACCCCAGAAACCCAAGCTGTCATTTCAGGCACCAAAAACCAAGTGTCTCAAAGCTTCAAGAAAGCCTGAGCTTCACCCTCTGTCTGGCTGCCCAAGCCAAGTGTCATTGCCTGCCCCACTGATGTGAGGAGAGCACTGACAGTTTGTAACAGTCCGTGTCTAACTCTGTGCACTGACCTCTTTAAAATATGCGGCTTTTATTCTTTTGTAACCTTTTTAAAAATAGCCTAAGTGACTTAGAAGCCTGGGAGACGAGATCCTCTTTGAGAATGGGTGTTTAGTTGAGAAACCAAAGCTAACGCAAAATTTCCATCTTGTCTGGTTGGAAGATATCTTGCTCTGGTCTCAGTTCCTGAAAATCTGGCCAAATGCTCTTTTAAAAGTTGATCACAGCTGGGAAAATGCTTAGTGCACATGAGGGGATATTTATACAGCTGACTGAGGGACTTAACCTCAGACACCTAATGCCAGTCTGTGAAAGAAAGGATTCTGCAGAAAGTGCTCGTGGAGCACAGGAATTTGGTTCTTGCTCTGAATGGCTCTGTTGAGAAGATGTCTTCTGCTACTAATCACAGAGAGCTCAGCTTGACTTGTTGGACAGGTGGGTTGTCCTGCTTGGTCCTGAGGCATTTATGTTCTTGATTACTCTGTAAGAATTTTTTTTCATATTTTTTGCAAGTGTGATTAAGCCAAATGAAAGAAAGAGTGCTTTAACCTTGAAAAATTGAAGGCCAGGCTTGATTTGGAAAAATGAGTACTTTGTATTTTTTAATAGACCCCTTTTTTATTCAAGTTTAATGAAGGTAAAAGGAAGAGCTCTGAAAAATGCAGCGGACCATGACAAAACGTATAAAGCCCTAGAGAAGCCATGTCTGCATGTTGGAATCCCACTGAGTAGTGGTATATAGAAAATGCATGAGGACAAGAGGCAATTTAATCACTATTGACACAGAGAACAGGTTTAACCCCTTGGGAGCAGATGCTGAGTTTTTGAAGCCATATCTTTAATTTTTTATTTCTGTTAACTCTTTCTTCACTTCTATCGGACAGCACAGTTGTGTTGCCAGATTTTGGGTATGCTTGGTTGCCTCTGCCAGCACCGCTTGTGCTTGCTGCTGCTGAATTCATCCTGCTATCCAGGACGAGTGGAGAAGGTATGTGCAACCCTGGGCTCTCTGAGTGGCAATGTCAAGAGCTGGGGGTCTCCTCTCCTTCCTACCACCATCACAGTATTCACAGACCTCTACTTTCCCATCACTGGGCAGAATTTTGATGGTCTGAATTGTATCTAGTCAGAGAAGACTGGCATGGTAATACCTGACTCTGCAACTTATAACTCTCCCCAAGGTGAGAGAAAAGCGTGTTTGACATGTGGGTACCTGCATGAAGGTGCTTGAACCTGAATCCCACTCTATTGTGTTGAAATATGTCATATTAAGCCCAGGGTTGCATGAGGTGAGCTTGTTCTCACTTAAGATGCTCAATTCATATGGAGTTGGACTAGATGACCTTTAAAGGTCTCTTCCAGCCCAACACATTCTATGATTCTATGATTCTATGTATCCTTGTGTCCGGCTGCACCAAACATCTGTGCACAGGCAGCTGAATGAAGACCTGGATTTCTCGGGCTGCTGATCCTGATTTTACAGGTGGGTTCATTTAAGAGCTTTCTAGTGTGTGCATGGCATGAGATGAGTTTCTGTCCATTGATGGTAAAAGGAGTTCGTGTTACCTACTGTAGGAGACAGTGTCTACATCTGGCCATTTGAATGCCACCCATGCACAACCCCTGATCCACCCTGGCACCACCATGTTTCTGAGATCCTTCTGGAACGAAGAAAGTCCTTGAGGGCAGCCTACATCAGATGTACCTTTCACTCCCTGTTGCAGCTTTGTCTTTCAGCAGCTTCGGAGGCTGTGCTACTCGCAAAGAGTGAGCAATTGTAGTAATGGCAAGCAAAGAACCAGTGAAATGGCAGGACTGATGCGTTACATGTGAAAAGTCCCTGGAATATGTCCCTTAAAAACAGTTTAAATACTATGCAGAGAGAGAACCAGGCATTTTTCTAGACAGTTTGCTTTGGGAAGGCTGTGCTACTGCTCACATGGTGAGTGGTATAGAGTTTCTAACAAAACACGAGCATGTGCTTCATTTTAAAGTGGCAAGCTGTCCTGATGACCCCTTGGCCAGATGGGCTGGAGTAGGGGGCTGGCAGATCCTTCTTTCCTGCATATATGCTCTTTCCCCATGTGGAAAATCTTGCCGCTGGAGTGGGTTTTGAGGTGGTGTGGCATTTGCACAGATTTCTGGCTCTGCAGCCCACCCCACCCTTATAACAAATCCTGTGGTGCATGCATACACTGTGTATCGGTCAAGGGGCACGAGCAGCAGGGTCACCCTGTTGTTGGAGGCTGAAGAGGCCCCTCCTGCACATTTGGGGCATGTTGAGCAATCTGGGGGGAACTTCCCAAACATGTGCCCCCTGTCAGAGGCACAATGCTGTGGTGAAGCAGCCAGCCGGGTTCCTGGGCAGCCTGCGTGAGTATGTTGCAGTTGCAAGCTTAACACTCGTTGACATTAAGTCCTTTTCACCCGAGATCTGGCTGTGGATTTCTGCCCTGGTACTTGTTAAACACCTGTTAAATAGAGACTTAAATGCCCCTTTACAACACGCACAAACTTAGGGATTTGTGTCTGGCTCACATCAGGCTCCTGTTGCGATTAGGACCTGCATGTTTGCTTAAAGACTTCTTTGAAAAGTTATCTTCATAAGGAAATGTAGGATTTCCTCTATTCCTGTGTGCGTTTCTGACTATGTAACACCATTATTTATCCTCCTTATGCTCCATTTCCCAACGTGAGCTTACCAGGTTTCAGGTGGGAGGGAAAGGAAGCAGTCAGAGGCAGCAGCCCAGCAAAACAACCCCGATACAACCCCTGAGCAATACAACCTCTTGACTCCTGGCAGGATTTTGACTCTTGATAGCACTGTGTAATGAGCTGCAAGAAATTACCGTGGAGACCATGACTTTGGTTCCAAAGGATTGGGACCCTTCTTGTTCACATGCCCTGAATGCTCATCACTGCGTAGCGCTGCTTGTACAGATGCTTCTGGAAAATGTGGGTTTGCCTGCATCGGTGTTTTGTTTCAGTACGAAACGAGAGTTGGAAGTGGTGAACAATAATCATAGTGCGACTGGGTTGTTTGATCTACGGGATGGGTTACTGAATCACAGCTCTGGGGCACCTCTGGATTGCTCTGTCAGTGATTCTTGAACTGGTGTTTTGAGGCTTTCTGAGCTAAAAATTAGGAAAAGCAAATTTTCCCAGCTATTGTTGTCTAAATAACAGGAAATGAGCAAACAGAAAATGAAATCTGATTTCCAAACGTAAAAAGCAACAAAATTTTGCTTCAAACTGTGTTTAAGAAAAGATTTAAAATCTGGACACTTCCAGTTGAGCCTTTTCTGCTGAGGTCAATGGTTTCCATAGAAGCCCCTTAAGACTTTGCTGCAGAAAGTATAGTTTTGCCAATGATCCATTTGGTAAGAGACATCATGCTAATCATGGATATTACCTTTACTGCCAAACAACAGTATATGCCTCTGTGCACATAGTTTTGATGCTGTTACTGAGCTTATGATACAGAGATGGATGTATGTATTTTGTATTCCCATTAATTCTAAAGATTTAAATCATTAGTGTTACAATTTCCTACCTTATTTGATGTGCTACAATGAAATACAGGTGTGACTTTTGGTGTTAGCAGCTAATCTTTCCAGGGTAGACATTAGAAAAATATACTTTTTTTTATTAGTATAACACTTTATTTTGTCTTTCCTAATGACTTTAAGAGTAATTAATGACAATCTGTGTTGCTGGACATGCTAGCTACTCATAGGACCATAGTCCTAAGAGAAGAATTTCAATTTACGATTAGCCAGTTGGAAAACATAACCTATCTCTGAGAAGAAAAATAATTTCCTTTTCTATTAAGTTAAGAAATTTTTTTGGAAGCAGGTACTCTTTATGGATAGTTGGATGGGAGGCCAAGAAGCTTAGACTGGTTTGTCTCTGATTTGCTCCCTCCAGAGCAGACTGGCTGCATCTACATTAAATAGCACTTGGCCCTGGCTCTCCACTGGGCCCCATGAGGGGGATGTTGTCTGTAAAAGCACTATTATTATTTTTACTGTGTTTTTACAGTTTCACTTGTCTAAAGGAAAATGAGTAAATGGCTGCAGCCCACCACAACAGTGTTTTCTTTTCACATGATCTTGATGGTGTGTTTTGCTGGTATTCAGCACGAGGGCATGTGAGGTTGCAAAGCTGCCCGGGATAGTGCTGGAGAATTCATGGGGCAGAGGGAGCCAGATGCCGTACGGTCTAGTCGGTCAGTCTAATAGTCACATTAGGGAAAATTCTTGCAATCAACCATCTCAGCATGCATGCTCGAGCTCTGTTTCACAGACAGCTGGTGGGGAAGGCCCGTGACAGAGCCAGAAATGATCTGGCTGAGGCAGCGCTGGTTGGTCAGGCTCTCAGTGCTGGACTTTCTCCCCTGTCCTCTTTACTTAGGATGTAGGTATATTCTGTATGACGAACACTGTGCCAGGCAGCTTTCTGTAGGAGCGGATGGCTGGGGACAGTTGGAGGGCTGTCACTTTTCCTTCTCCAGCACCAGCATCACTTGGTGCAGTCTGCACCTTCTATTCGTGCTGTGTGATCTGTGACAGAAGTGACTTCTTTGGGGATGGCAGCTCAGGAATGCCAGCTTGCTGGGAATGAAAGGAGAGACACTAAAGCCATGTCAGAGCCTGGCAAGACCATCTCAATGGGTTTTTAGGATTCAGGCTGCACCCTTCCACCAGCCCCAATCTCAGTGGCTGGTGGGGTCTAGATGAACCTGATCTGGAGAAGGCTGTTGTTCTCTCACCTTTGTCCCCTGCAGTGGGCAGCAGGCTGTGGAGGGAGGAGAGCACACCTGTGACAGCCTAGGCAGGAGAACATGCCTCAGCAGTAGGATCCATCTGTAAAGCTCTGGGCTTGCTGTGGTATTTGGGTTTAAATCTTCTAAATACCATTTCCCACTGCTGGTCGAACTGATGCTGAGATAGTATGGAGAGTGGTGAGGGCTAGGACACCATGGAGCTGAGCACTGCCATAGGAATCACAGAATCACAGGATATTTGGGTTGGAAGGGACCTTGAAAGATCATCTAGTCCAGCCCCTCTGCCAGAGCAGGATCACCTACAGTAGGTCACACAGGAACGCATCCAGGCAGATTTTGAATGTCTCCAGAGAAGGAGACTCCACAACCTCCCCAGGCAGCCTGTGCCAGGGCTCTGTCACCCTCACAATGAAAAAGTTTTTCTTAATGTTGTTGTAGAACCTCCTATGTTCCAGCTTGTACCTGTTGCCCCTTGTCCTGCTGTTGGACATCACTGAGAAGAGCCTGACTGCGTACAGAAATCTATTATTTTTGCAGATACTGTGGCTTCTGCTTTGTCTCCATCATCTGAGAAAGCAACTCAGGGCATTCTAATAAAACTATGGAGTTAATTTTAATTACTGACAACTGCAGCTTGGGTTGCTATGGAAACACAAAGAACTGCCACTTCTACAAGTTTTGTCGGCAACTTACTGTCTGGAAATGTCACACAGTGTCTGATTCCTCTTTCTCATCTAGCAGTAGCAAAACAGACACGGCCACAGCATCAGTCAAGTTTAAACAATACACAATCAGATTAGGTGGGAGTAAAAACTCCATCTTTTTTCTTATCCATGCCATTTCTCTGTGAATCTAAAATAAAATTGGTATGTTTGCCGTTTCCTGATGACTTGAAAAACAGTCCCCAGTCAGCTGATGAGGTAAACTAGAGCACAAAATCATTGATATTAGAGTTGAAAAGCAGCTATTAGGTCACACAGTCCCCATACAGAATTGTTCTTATGCTATTTTTTCCTACTACTTTTCACTGTCTAATTATAAATGCAGCTGCATTTGTAATAAAATCTCCTTCAGTTTCAGTTTCAGGGCCAGAATATTATCCCCAGAGCACGAGTTGTTGGACAAAGAAGGTTGTCCAAATGTTTCCATTCTGAACTCCCTTTTCAGTTTGCTGCTGGGTTTGGTTTTTTTTAGACAGAAATGTTTCATCTTTACTCCCTGCCTTTTGGCTGGGAGTAAATAGCTTTGGAAAGCCAGAACCTGGATACCTCATCTTCCTAAAAACTATAGAAAAGGTTTGTTCATTTTCTTCATCTAGTTCAGTAAAAATATTTTATGTTGATTCAAGGCCTGGCGTTAGCACTGCGATTTATCTAGATTAGTGGAGTTACACCCATTAACACCTGGTATTTCTTTCCCTCTTTGGTTATGCATTACTGTTAAGGATTATGGAAAATGTCTAAGTTGCTGGAGGTCCTAGAGGAGCTGGACTCTCCTCACATGACTCAAAGATCTCTTTAGTACTCTCTGCATAACAGGTTTGTGAAAATCAGTAAATACTGATGCACTTTTATGAAAAAAAGAATGGCAAGTAGGATTAGAATTGTGCCTCCATCTTCCCCACAGTAAATACATTACAGATTTCTACCATGCCTATAATTTTTCATCCCCGCACTGCAGTATTTGAGCACAATTCCCACTGATTTCAGCTGATTGTCCTATTTTGATGGCCAAGAGTAGTCTTTCTCTCAAGCTGGCCGAAATAACCATGTACAAATTTCACTTCAGTTATGTATTTCTGCACAGGAGTGTAGACCGGGTCTTATGTCACCAGCAAAGCTTTTACTGGGGTCTTGTGAACCGTTTTGAAATGCAGTTAGTTCCACTTCCATTGAGGTCTAAAAGCACTCTGGCTCTTTCCTAGTAAAACAATGCTTGCTGGAACTGCATAAAATGATGGCAAATTGGTCTCAAGCCTCAAGATGAGGGAAGCAACACAGTCTGTTAGCTGTCCATGGCATGGTGATTTCAGGGTTGTACGTGTTTAACATTCTTTAATTGCTGCTTGATCTGGGACAATGAGCAGGTAGCTGGAGAATGAGGTAGAGAACGCATCTCGATTTTTGTAAGCCTGTAACTATTTTACTTTTTTTTTATCGCTGACATCTGATTATCTGGTAAGTAATGTTGGGTTCACAGAGCTTGACAAATCTGAATAATGAACTCAGCAGACCTCCACAGAGAGAGTCTGGGGGGTGCAGGAGGACATGCAGAAGACCAGTGCTGGTGGTATCACTTAATCCCACCATGATTCCAGCTTCTAATGCCCCTCCACATGACGGGTTGGCTCCATGTTTGGACACCCATGGCTGTATTCTGCCACCTGAAAGTACTGGTAGCTGAGATGTCCTGCAATATCCTGCCTGGCCTCCAGCTGCCTCGTCAGTTGTGCTTAGGTCTCCCACAGGTCCTGGTTCAGACCTGCCACTTCACTGGCACCAGATACCAATGCTTACATGTCTAGGTTACTATGATACACAGCAGCTACCTTGGGAGATTGCAACCCTTCAGCCTCAACAGTCAACTTGTTCTGGCTGTCCCTGCTCTGAGCAGGAGGCTAGAGTGGGTGAGCTCCAGAGGTCCCCTCCATCATTGGGCATATTATGATTCAGTGATTGTAACAGAGAGAGTGGGGCCAGTGGTGGACTCAAGGTTGCAGTTCAGTTAATCAAACATACGTTTCTACACTGGCATGGGCTGTGTGCTTCTGAGGGCTCTGTTGACCACACATGCTGTATCTTCACTGACTGCAATGGGTGCCTAGGATTTCTCAGCACCTCACTCACTAGCTGTGCCCAGAACAAATGGGCCAGCTCAGCCTGGGACACCAGTGATGCACAGGCATTGCGCTTCAAGCCTACAGGCACCCTGTGTGCCTGTTGAGTGACCATCTGCCACACAGCCTTGGAAAAGTTCCTCACACGCGCCAGAGTGGCTCACACTCCCCTCCTTTATCTCTAAGCTCCATTGCAGGGCTGCTCTCTCTGCTTCAGCAGGATGCCTCAGAGAGCTGCTTCTCCTTTGGACGCTTGCTGAGGATGGAACACCCATCTCCTATCCTGGAGGCTGTGCCAGCTGAAGCAGTGACCCCGGGCAGCTGTTTGCAGCTGCTTCCCTGTCCTGTGTCTCCAGTCTCTCAAAACTGGGCTCGGCTGTGTGTGAAGCTGAACCTAATAGCCTGGCAAAGGCCTATGTCCACCTTCATCTTGTTCATCTCCTCATAAGCCATCCATCGCAGGAGTGCAGTCACCTTGGACTCTACAGGCAAAGGGAGACCTTAGGAGTCTGAGCTGCCCTACCAAAATGTTTTCCTCTCTATTAGTTTTGTAGGGGGCTTGGCATGGGGAATCCCAGGTCTCACTGTTTAAACTCTTTGGGCTAACCTAGAGTGATTTGACTGAAATGGGACAGGGAGACCTCCTAAGAGCAGCTCAGCCAGCAGGTCTTAGCAGGCCCTAACTTCGACTAGGGACAGCCTCAGGCAGGGAAAATGGCTTCTGTGGAGGACACCGTCAGGAGATGTGACCCCACAGGTTCACCCCTGGCAGCGCCATCTTGCAGCTACCCTCCTTTTCCTCATGAGACACAGGACCTCTTGGATTTCAATGTCCCACCCTTTTCACCTCAAAAGGCCATAAACCCATGTGCCCTGGATCCACAAATGGGATACTTAAAATGGTGAGGAGATGGACCTATCTTAAAACCTTCTTCATTCCTTGATTATGTTCCAGCTAATTGTTTCAGTTTAGAATTAGAGGATGTATAACTGAGGCTCTGGACAGAAGCTTTAGAGGTCTCTGGTGCTTCAGAGACCAGGGAAGTGGCCTGGATTTGACTTCAGGGAAAGACAGAAACAGGGTCACAGAATCACAGAATCACAGAATCACAGAATGTTAAGGTTTGGAAGGGACCTATAAAGATCATCTAGTCCAGCCCTCCTGCCAGAGCAGGATCACCTACAGTAGATCGCACAGGAACGCATCCAGGCGGGTTTTGAATGTCTCCAGAGAAGGAAACTCCACAACCTCCCTGGGCAGCCTGTGCCAGGGCTCCATCACCCTCACTGTGAAAAAGTTTTTTCTAATATTTTTGTGAAACCTCCTATGTTCCAGTTTGTATCCATTGCCCCTTGTCCTGTCATTGGACGTCACTGAAATGAGCCTGGCACCGTCCTCCTGACACTCCCCCTTGACACATTTATAAACATTTATGAGATCACCCCTCAGTGACTCAGGTCTCAGTGGGTACCTTAAACAAAAGAGCATCATTCTTTTTTTTGTGTGTTTTACAATATGTGCTGCTTTGAACTGGAGGTTTAGGAGAATGCAAGAAGATTAATTAATGTTTGGCTATATCTAGAACTTTCCTCCAGTTTGTCAAATTAGGCAGAAAGTTTTAATAAATGAAAATAGTGGGTCTGACACATCTCTACTGCTATAGTTGGGGAATTGATAAAGAGCACAGACTCTGTGTGGTAGCTTTTGTGGGAAACCTTGAAATGGCTGACAACTCACATCTGAGCTGATGAATGACTCAAAAAAGAGCTTAGCTCTTGATCTTACTGTTGTCACCCACAAGGAATCTGATTCCAGACATATGTCTGCTGTAGTTAGGAACTCCATAGCTTTCCCCTGTGCTAAGCTGTTGGGAGATCACAGGAAAGGGGATATAAATGCATCCCCATGATGAGCCATGTCTGGCTTTTGAGGGAACCTGCCGAGGACATGAGAGAGCTGGATATGGTCTACTTCTCCATGCTTCTTCAAGTGGTTTCTGTGGTTAGGCTGGCTGTTGCCCTCCTCTGACAAGGCAAATGATTGCCTCTTGAACACCCCTATAGCTAAATTTGAGACAACCCACCTTATTGGCTAATTCTTGAATTTCTTCTGTATATTTATGTGGTCCTTTCACACTGGGGTATCAAAAGCCATCACGATCACAGATAGTATGCACTTAGGATCATAGAATCAACTTAGGATCATAGAATCAACCTCAAAGATCATCTAGTTCCAATCCCCCTGCCATGGCAGGGACATCTCCCACTAGATCAGGTTGCTCAATGCTCCATCCAGCCTGGCCTTAAACACTTCCAGGGATGGAGCATCCACATCTTCCCTGGGCAACCTGTTCCAGTGCCTTGCAACCCCCAGGGTAAAGAAGTTCTTCCTTATATCTAGTCTAAACCTACAGCTCTTCCAGTTTCCGCCCATTACCCCTCATCCTATTACTACAGGCCCTTGTAAAAAGTCCCTCCCCAGCCTTCTTGTAGGCCCCCTTCAGGTACTGGAAGGGCACTATAAGGTCTACCTGGGGCCTTCTCTTTCCCAGGCTCAACAAGCCTAACTCTCTCAGCCTGTCCTCATAGAAGAGGTGTTCCAGCCCTCTGACCATCTTGGTATTTCTCCTCTGGACTTCTCCAACAGCTCCATATCTTTGTGTTGGAGGTTCCAGAGCTGGATGCAGTATTCCAGGTGGAGTCTCACAGGGGCAGAGCAGAGGGGCAGAATCACCTCCCTCGACCTGCTGGTCACACATCTCTTGATGCATCCCAGGATACGGTTGGCTTTCTGGGCCACAAGCGCCCACTGTTGGCTCATGTTGATCTTGTCCACCAACACGCCCAAATCGTTCTTCCCAGGACTGCTCTCAATCCACTCATCGCCCAGCCTGTATCTGTGCTTGGGATTGCCTTCACCCAGGTGCAGGACCTTACACTTGTCCTTGTTAAACTTCATGAGGTTGTCCTGGGCCCACCTCTCAAGCCTGTCAAGGTCTCTCTGGATGGCATCCCTTTGCTCCAGCATGTCAGCTGCACCACACAACTTTGTGTCGCCGACAAACTTGCTGAGGGTGCACTCGATGCCACTGTCCCTGTCACCAACAAAGATGTTAAATAGTCCCAGTACTGATCCCTGAGGGACACCACTTGTCGCTGGTCTCCACTTGGACAATGAGCCATTGACCACAACTCTTTGGGTTCTATCTTCCAGCCAGTTCTTTATCCACCGAGTGGTCCCTTCATCAAATCCATGTCTTTCCAACTTGAAGACCAGGACATCGTGCAGGACAGTGTCGAAGGCTTTGCACAAGTCCAGGTAGATGGCATCAGCTGCTCTTCCCTTGTCCATTGATTCTGTTACTCCATCATAAAAAGCCACCAGATTTGTCAGACAGGATTTTCCCATGGTGAAGCCATGTTCGTTGTCACCAACCACCTCCACATTTTCTGTGTGCCATAGCAGAGCCTTCAGAAGGATCTGCTCTATGATTTTGCCAGGCACAGAGATGAGACTGACTGGTCTGTAGTTGCCTGTGTCTTCCTTTTTTGCCTTTTTGAAAATGGAGGTGATGTTTCTCCTTTCTCGGTCAATGGGTACTTCACCAGACTGCCACAACCTCTCAAATACAATAAAAAGTAACCTAGAAACTTCATCTGCCAGTTCCCTCAGGACCCATGAATGGATGTCACCAGGTCCCATGGACTTGTACACCTTCAGGTTCTTTAAATCGTCGCAAACCCACTTGCAGTGGGCAGATTTTCCTTCTCCCAGCCCCTGGACAGTGCCATTGAAGACTGAGGCAAAGAAATCACTGAGAACCTCTGCCTTCTCCATATCCTACATGACCAGCTCTCCTGTTCCCTTCCGGAGAGGGGCCACGTCTTCCCTAGCTTCCCTTTTATCATTGGCATGCCTATAAAAGTTTTTCTTGTTACCCCTGATGTTCCTGACTGGATTGAATTCTATCCGGGTTTTAGCTTTCCTAACCTGGTCCCTGGCTTCTCGGACCACTTCATTGTATTCATCTCAGTCTACCTGTCCTTTCTTCCACTTTCTGTAAATTCTCTTTTTATGTTTGTATGTCCAGGAGCTTCTTGTTCATCCACGCAGGCCTCCTGACATTCTTGCCTGCCTTCCTCATTTTTGGAATGCATTGTTCCTGGGCACGGAGGAGGTGATCCTTGAATATGGACCAGCTTTCTTGGGCCCCTCTCCCCTTCAGGGCTTCATCCCATGGTGCTCCACTAAGCAGATGCCTGAAGAGGTCAAAGTCTGCTCTCTTGAAGTCCAGGGTGGTGAGCTTGCTGTGCACTTTCCTTGTTGCCCTGAGGATCTTGAATTCTAGCATTTCATAGTTGCTGCAGCAAAGGCTTCCCTTAAGCTTCACATTAGCCACCAGCCCCTCCTTGGTGGTGAGAACAGGGTCCAGCATGGCACTCCTTCTCGTTGGTTCCTCTATCACTTGGAGAAGGAAATTGTTATCAATGCATTCGAGGAATCTCCTGGATTGCTGGCATCCTGCTGTGCCATCCTTCCAACAGATAGCCGGGTGATTGAAGTCCCCCATGAGGACCAAGGCTTGTAAACATGAAGCTGTTCCTATCTGTCGGTAGAGGACCTTGTCTGTTCAGTCATCTTGGTCAGGTGGCCTGTAGCAGACCCCCTCTATGATATCACCTTCCCCTGCTTTTCTTCTAACCTTGACCCATAAGCTCTCAGTCAGCTCCTCATCCACCCCCAGGCCAAACTCCGTATATTCCAGCTGGTCATTGACATCAGGGCAGCACCCCCTCCTCTACTCCCCTGCCCATCTTTCCTAAAGAGCTTGTACCCATTTATTCCTGCACTCCAGTCATAGCACCATGTATCTGTGATGCCTATATCCTCATAACCTTGTAGACACACACGCATCTCTAACTCCTCTTGTTTGTTCCCCATGCTCCGTGCATTTGCATAGAGGCATTTAAGCAGGGCCCCTGTTGAAGCTGACTGACCGGCTGGAGTGTTTACTGGCTGGAATCCAGTACCTTGTACTTCATGTGCTCGCTCGCTGCCCTGCGATCCATCCCTGGAGCCAGGGCATCCAGTTCCAGCACTGACCACAAAGCTGGATGAATTGTGAATCCCCTCCTCCAACAAATCTAGTTTAAAGCCCTCCTAGCTAGATTGGTTAGTCTTTGTCCAAATATGTTCTGCCCTTTCTCTGAAAGATGTAACCCATCAGCCCCTAAGAGACCAGGTTTCTCAAAGTGAGACCTATGGTCCAAGTAGCCAAAACCCTGGCTGTGGCACCACTCTTGTAGCCATTCATTTATTTTCTTAATTCAACATTCACTTGTTCTGTCTGGAGGTTTTGTTGTGGGGTGATGGAGGTAAACTTCCACCTGCAGGACCAGATGTGGTCATTTTCCACCATAATGAGCTACTCAGCTGGAGCTTGCTCCTTTCCTCCCATCTTGCTGTTTCCTGGATCCTTGTACAAATTGTTTGCTCAAGACCTGTTCAAAGTGAAGATACTAGACTAAACAAAACTGCTTTTTTTCTGGGTGCTTTGTGTACAGATGCTGCTTTTACACAGCCTGGGTTTTCTCTGGGTAAGATTTACAATCAAGTTTCACATTAGTCTTCCTTGTGTCATCATGAAGCAGGCCAGTTTTTTCAAATGACCACAAAGACGGTAAGAGGCAAGCTAAGTTTTTTTAATGCTTCCAAAAGAAAAATCAACACAGGAAATTAATAATGCAATACTAATTAGCACATGTTCTTCAGCTAATCAAGGACTTTCATGGCAAAGCCCTTCCAGTGAACAAGTTAAAAATGTTCCCTTAAATGAAAAGGTTTACTGTAAGATTATTCAGCTGCTTTGTTTGCAAGAAAAACATGATCCTGACTTCTAAAAGTGAAGCGGAAAAAAGAGTCCCCAGTAATTTCGGAGTGTGATTATGAAAAAAAAAAGAAAAAGAAAAAAGAGAGAGATAAAGAAAATCACAGCTTTTGAAATTGTGGAGGATTTTTTTGGAGGAAGACTTCAAGACAGTCATAGAAAAATAGAATCATAGAATCCTAGAATCATAGAATCATAGGCTGACCTAGGCTGGAAGGGACCTTAGAGATCATTTAATCCAACCTCCCTGTCCTAGTCAGGGATGCCTCTCAGTTAGATCAGGCAACACATGGGGACTGAACTGTCTGCAACAATGTCCTGTCTGTGATGCACAATGACAGGAACAGGTCATGAATTTCACTGGTTGTGCCAAGTAACTACACCTCAATGGGCATAGCTGCACTGATGATGGAAGGTTGTGTGGGATCAGCTGTGTGTACCTGGTGCTGTAGGAATTCTTTGGCCTGTTCTCCCTAAAAGTTCTGTGTTTGGTGTCCCTGAAGTATGAGGGCCTAAGGGGAGAACAAAAGTGTCACTGTGAAGGAGCATCAGCTGTTGTTTGGGCCCAGTATGTGCAATTTTGGGTATACTGCTTCCGGGGAGGTCCAGAAACAAAAGCTTCAGATGGAGAAGTTTCATATTCCCATCTTGGCAATGAGTGAATATGTAAGGTCCTTAAGTGCAGTGGAAGGCATGCCTGGAGGATTGAGTGCTGCAGACCAGGTGGAAAAAATAGCACAGATTTACACCCACCTGAGTAGAGGGAGGATTAATGCTGACATGGACAGCCACACTGGGAAAGACTTCTGTGAAGAAACTATGATGTTGGTGTGAGCTTCCTTGCCCAGTGTCCAGGTGCCAATGTGCTCAGCAGCAATTTTATGCAGACATTTGACCTGCCTTTGCTTTAATGCTGTGGTCTTGGTATATCTGATCCCAGCACGCTCCAAAGACAGTTGTAGCTTTGCAAGGGGATCTAAAATGTGCTTAAATGAGATACACGAGTGCCCCTCTCTGTTGTTGGTTGGTGGGCACCAGAGCAGCTCTGTAAAATTCCCTCATTTCAAATAAGCTGGGTTGTACTGTGAGGGTCCAGTTGCTGCAGCAGTTGGAATTACTTGTTGCGTTTATCCAAGCAGTGCTAAAAAAGAGCCACAGAGCAGATAGGAAGATGTCCCCATATCTCTTCCTCCCCAGCTGGAGTGGGTCTCCTCCAGGGAGGTGGTCAGCAGCACTTCCACCTCCTCGCTGTGACCTGTCCCATGTACCACGCTGAAGGCCCTATTGTGGTTGACATGAGCCAACGTCATGCCACTGTCACACATCAGAAACTCTCCCTCTCTCTTTGAGTCCTGTATTTGCGGCTTCTCAGTGTGCTTCATGGTACATTTTGTGCCCGTTTCCTTGCAGAGATGACTCATGTGATGGAACGTCATGTTTCTCAGTGAGTGATGGCAGTATCCGAATAATTTTAATGCCTCTGAATGCCAAATTTTTTCCAACACATTTCTGTTTTGTGTGCAGCTTCCAAGTAGGCTGTGATCTCAGTATTTTTTCTTAATTCGTGTGTAAAGTGCTTAAATCTGGACTCAATGAAAAGGCTGAAGCTGTCAAGTGTTTTAAAAACTCCACTTTAGTTTTAGATTTTATTTTTAGGTTTTAGTTTTAGATTTTAGTTTTAGATTTTATTTTTCCTGATTTTTCTTGTTTTCTGATTTTCTCATGGAGTTTATAATATTTCAGATATATGAGTGGTGATTTCTTTGATAATAGTTCTTTCTTGTATTTAAAATATAGCATGTATGCATTTCAAGAGGCTTTCTAAAACCTAAGATTTCTAAAATTACTTTTCTTGGATAAGATGTATTTTTTATTTTTTTTTTTTACTTCACTGTGTTTAATTTGGGGGCTATTCAATATAGTATTTTTGTTCTTTCAATGGTTTATGTGGTGCTGAAGGAATTCACAAAGGAAGAAGGAAGAATTTTTCCTATTTCATATAATTTTTGCATTTAATTATATACCAGGTGTCAAGTAGCATGGGAGATGAATTGGAGTTGGAGTGAGACATAAGCAAATCGTCTTTCTCACAGTTGTACTTAACGGTTTTGAAACCTTCAGCCCATCATTTCATGTCTCTGAACTAATGAGAAACTTCTAAATTGAATTTGTACAAAGCAAATCCACTGAGTTAGTGACTTTAATATATCTTGAGTGGCCTGTCGGGAGAGCGGCAGAGCAGGCAAGCGACAGTCTGAGAGATATTGCACCACCTACCTAGAACAGCCAAGTACTGATGCCCTGGCAAGGTGTATGTGCCTCTGCTTCCTATACAGCACATGGAAAGAAACAACATCCTCCAGAAGGTGACAAAACACAGGGGACGAGCGTCTGCCCTGGCATGCCCTCTCCTTGAGGCACAGAAAATGCCAGAGAAAAGGGGAAAGAGCAGAGCTTGCAGGGGGCAGGGAGCTCCCTGAAGCACCCAGGGTCGGTCTGTGCTTAGATGTGGGCTCCCGTGTTGCTGGCGAATAGGTGAAGGTATGGGTGGCCTCAGACCTCCGGTCCGAGGCTCGGGCAGCAATGGAGGCTGATGCCATAGGCTGGAAAGCTTTCTTGCTTTCAGACTCTTCACGACTGTCATTATTTTCTGCAAGGAGCCTTTCCTGAGCGCTGCTGTGTGCCTTGCACCACGTCGGGTGCTTCAGACAGCCTCATGGCCAGAAGATCGATTTCCCCAACCCTGGGGTTGGGATCACCCTGCATCTGCTGGTGGGGCAGTCCCCTTCATGGGCATCTGGTATTTTCTCCTGCCTTGGCACTTTGTCCTTTTCCTTGAGAGACTCTGTCTCATTGAGGCTCTGCAGTTGGAGGGGACACTATGCTGAAGCTTATACTTATTTACTTACTTTTATTTCTATATCCTTTTTAAGCATATACTAAACTTGAATCCATTAGTCCCAATTTGAACCCAAATCACATCTGTGCTTGACTAAGACACACCATTTTAGAAAGGACGTCACAAAATGGAGAATTTATAGTAATGTGCTCTCAGGTTTCATCACTCAGTATGAAATGTATGTGCCTTCTTTCTTATTTCAAGTAATTTTCTTTTAGCTTCCTACCACTCGTGCTTATTATGTTTTTCTCAGCTTCTTGCATCTTCCTCTTCTTTCCTTCCTCTCTTTCATGTTCCTTAATTTCTTCTAAAACTGTTTGTCCATTTTTTTTTTCTTTCCTGCTTTTTGTCTGGCAAGAGCAATCATAGGTGTATGAGTTCTAGTAACTGTTTTTGCCTCTGGAGATTTTAAACTTTTTCAGAATATCATGATAATATGCTGATTGAAATTCCCCTCTGAAGTCTCAATTTTACGCATCTTGTTGTTTCCCCTGTACCTCTCTGCAGATACATACTTAGTGATGATTTTGTTTAACCTCTGGAGAAGACACAAAATGGGAAACAAGCGAGTAACAAACATTTCCAATTCCTGGTGCTATAAATCTCTTTTGTTTCCCTTCTGCTTGCAAAAGCGGCAGGTTCTTTATTTTATTATCTGATATCACACCAGTAACAAGAGGAGTCTGTTCCATGCAGTCCAATTATTAAAAATTGCCTGAGATAAAATGACTCACAGTGGACCTGTTTTTCATGGCCCTGCTGCAAGGAAGTATTTACCTGCCTGAAGAGAGGAGAATTTACACTTTTGCTGGTAGCTACAAACATCCGATTAGACAAAAATTGTCAGATAAAATTGTCAGTTCCAGTTGTTTGGATGATTTTGTTGATGCACAAGTAGGCACAAATACAAACTGGGCACAGAGTGGGTTGAGAGTAGCCCTGAAGAGAAGGATTTGGGGGCGTTGATAGACGAGAAGCTCAGCATGAGCCGGCAGTGTGCTCATGCAGCCCAGAAGGCCAACCCCATCCTGGGATGTACCAAGAGAAGCGTAGCCAGTAGGTCAAGAGAGGTGATTCTCCCCCTTTACTCTGCTCTTGTGAGACCCCACCTCGAATCCTGGATCCAGTTCTGGTGTCCCCACCATAAGAGGGGCACAGATCTATTGGAGCGTGTTCAGAGGAGGGCCACAAAGATGATCCAGGGGCTGGAGCACTTCTGCTACGAGGACAGGCTGTGGGAGCTGGGATTGTTCAGTCTTGAAAAGAGAAGACTTCGGGGGGACCTAATAGCTGCCTTCCAATACCTGAAGGGATCCTACAGGAAGGCTGGGGAGGGACTTTTTACAAGAGTGTCCACTGATAGGACAAGGGGAAATGGATTTAAGTTGAAGGAGAATAGATTTAGATTAGATCTTAGGAAGAAATTCTTCAGTACAAGGGTGGCAAGACTTTGGAATAAATTGCCCAGAGATGTTGTGGCTGCCCCCTCCCTGGAGGTGTTCAAGGCCAAGTTGGACAGAGCCTTGAGTAGCCTGATCTAGTTGAGAGGCGTCCCTGCCCATGACAGGGAGGTTGGATTAGATGATCTCTAAGGTCCATTCCAACCTAGGCCATCCTATGGTTCTATGATTCTATGCATGAAACCTAGTCTGACCCCAGCTGTGGAATTTTTGTAACTTTGGCCAGTGGTAGAGTTCAGGACATTGAGGTAGTTTGGAGGGTCCCTTGAAGTAATTTCCAAACTGGTTTTCTGAAAAGATGAGAACAAGTGTGTCCATTTTACTCAAATACTTTCTGTCCAGATGTTAGAATGAACTGGTTTGAGTGGTTTCGAGTCTTCTAAGTTGTTTTTTTTTTTAGGGATAAATTGGCTAAAAACCTGCATCATTCGCCAGATGTGTGTGAACTGTAGGTGGAAGGGAAGTGTTAGTAATGTATGTCAGTAATTAGATTTGTATCTTGTTTTATTTGGTTGTATCCACTTTCCAGTGGCTGCATCCTCTCTAGGAGTACAAAAGTATCTGAAAGAAGCAGAGATCAGGCTGCTTTGCCAGAAAGCCACATAACAGAGGATTGCCTATTTCCCATATTGTCATAAAAATCTGCTAACACCTCAATGTCATTTAGGAGTGTGCCGCCTGCTGAGCCTTCAGGCGATAGGAATGGCAAATGAAATGTACGGGTCCCATTGACCAGTGTTTCGTATTGGAGTGAAAACATTCTGAGTATACATACATGGGCACACAGGTAAGCACCCAGAGAATGCCTGTGTCAGTCTGCAGCTACTTCAAAACACTCTGTCCCACCCTGACCTCAATTCTGTGCCTCCTACAAGCCGTGGGGGCTGAATTTCCTGACTGTTAACATGGGTGCCCCTGGCTGGGTGTCCTGCACAGAGAGGGAAGATGGTTTGCAAGGGCACAAAATCTGGAGCCTGCATCACTGGTTAGAGCCTGATCCACAGCTGGAAATGGAGAACATTTCTTTCTGTTCAGCAGGATGCTGGTTCAAATTTAATGCTCAGTCACTGAGGAAACAGTATATTTATTTTCTTAATCATGTTTATGTGACACAGGGGATAAGGCTGTCGTTTTACACGCAGGACAAGTGCACAGGATTTCTATTCATGGGAATGGTGGCACATGCAATTAGCCCTGAGGATGCCATACATCATTTTCCACTCCTCAGCCCTGCCCAACAGCCTGCTAATGACTCTGGTGCTGTTCAAGGTAGCACGAACAAAAAGGGAGAAAAACCATTGCATTACCAAACTAACAAACAAAGCAAGTTTTTCTTGGCTTTTTTCTCTCTCCCTTGCCAGTTACTATGTTCTTGGGAGACAAAGTGCTTCACTTCCAGCTCAAGTGATTAATGTTAATGATTAATAGCAGAGGAACATGAAGATGGCTTACCAAGATGGGCTTCTGTGGTGATTAACGATGGGGCAAGCTCAGTCAAAAACATGGTGGTGGGAATCACATGTGCATGTTTATGTATTTATAAGCAGTATATCCATGTTTATGTATTTATAAGCAGTATATCCATGTTTATGTATTTTATAAGCAGTATATTTGTGTGTGTTCGTGCATGTATGTTGCTGGAAGTTTATGCTAAAAATATCTTCTCTGAAGTCAGAAAATTGTCTTTTTTGTCTCCATTGTGTCTTAGAGAACAGCAGTAGACACATTCCATCCTCCTGAAAAATTCATGCTTGTTCTGGGAATTTCTTTGGCCTCAAGGCAGCACATTTAGAAACGTATTTTAAAATGAAGAGTAAGAAAGATTGACTGAGCCACTGCTGAGCCTTGCAGAGGTTCCTACCCTGGCATGGCTTACCTCCACCAGCCTGGGCTGCCTGCTCCACTCAGGCCAGCCTCTGCTGTGCTGTGGCATGGAGGACTTTGCTGGAGAGGAAGCCTTGACGCTCAGTAAGGATGGTTTGCCATGTGGTGTAGTTTGCCACGTGCAGTGGCCAAAAAAAAGCACGAGTAGAAAAATCTGTGTTGTGAAAATTGCAAACCTGCTTTGAGACAGAAGCACAGACACGAGAAGTCTCACAGCCTGCAAGGACAAAGAGAAGGCTGACTAATGACAGCAAGAGTGTGCAGCTAACAAGTTCATCATTGCCTGGAGCAATTATAAACCAATGGAGAGTTTTAAAAAACTCAACAGTATTTCAGCAGCGATGGAGTGCCTCCAGGACGCTTCTAGGTCTGGAGGGGGACCTGCAGCCCAGGAGGGTGTCCAGCTTGGAGGAACAGCTTCAGAGAACCTCATATTTGGGAGTACCACTGAGATGAGGCATCAGGGTTGGCTGACACACTGGAGATTCCATTGCCATTATCAGTCCTCTCCTGTGCTGAGTCTGCAAGAGTTTGTGACAAGGCTGTTGCGGGCCATAAATGAAGATGCTTTTCCTCTTTTTTGGTTTAGGAGGAGAACCTCTCTAAGAAAAGTGACTGACTTCTGTGCCTTCCTCCAACCCAGGGTGCTAGAGCAGCAATCAGACAACTTCAGCCACCAGGAGACATGCCAGGGTGGTCACATGTGCTATCCTACATCTGGTTTTCAAAGGCAATGACACTACAGTTTCAGTGTACATTTGTCTTTTCATTCATTCACCTATCTTTTGGTCTGTCAGTCTTTCCTCCCCAGTGAACATAAGAAATTTTGGTTCTGATGGAGAAATCTCTAAGATGATGTATTCATATGGCTATCATGACATTTTATCTGTATCCACATTGGAGAGGGAAGTAACATCAGTTAATGGCCCTGAACAGTGAGGGGTGGCAGTGAGAGCTCGAGTATATTTGTAGCTGTTAAGCAGGAACATGGAGAGGTTAAAAGACTGCTGCTGCAGGTGTGGTGATGGTATGCTGGCTGGAGACCATTGGGAGGCAAGGAACTTCTCTGTGGAAAGCCAGGTTTTGTTAATTCTGCTGCTCAGTTAAGAGCTGGATGAATTTCACTCACAAAGCACTTTTAAAATCAGTTGAAAAACTAAACCAGATTTTTTTTATAATAACAAGAAAGTTCTGTATTTGCAGTGAAACTGTTAACAGGCAATGTGCAAGGCTGTGTCTTTCTTGGAAGCCACAAACTATTTTGTGCTCCACTAATTATCAACCTGTCATTTTTTCCTTCTGGGGTATAACAAAAGGCTTTATAGGAAAGGAGCGGGCAATCCTGTGCTTTACTTAGGTGGCCAAAAATGGCCAGAAACAACAGGATAGGGACAGAGTGGTTTTCACCAGGAACAGCCATCCCCATCTCCAGCTAGACGGATTGCTGCTCTGGGCTGAAGGCAGTGGGTAGTTGTGTTAACCTTGGTGGTGGGGCAAAGACAATTCTGAAACCTGCCTTTGTGCTGGTAGAGTTTGCAGAGAAGGGAAACCCGCACTAGTTTTCCTCTTGGTATGGCTTTTGGACACCTCCAGGTTGACTGAACAGTAACACGGTGGGTGCTGTTGTGATGGGGCAGGATTGTAGTACCTAGTGCCAGCCCCATCCTACCCCCATCTCTGAAGAGTGGTGAACCTGGTAGGGCTGCTGTGTACTCTGAGTTATGACTCACTACAAGAATAATCCATGAAGGGGAACAGAAATCCACGGTACCTCTTATGCAGAGGTATGCAGAGATGCCCCTATGACCCTTTGAAATAGTGCTGTGAAACTGTCAGGGTCTGTTAAGTGGAGCCATCTTGCAGAAGGTGGTGAGATGTTGGGTGGACCTGATGAAGTTTTAATTGCAAGGGTTTCAAGCACACATTGCCTAGACCACTGCAATCTCCTCCTGGGAATATACACAGAGGTAAATGTGTTGCTTAATGGTTTCTGAAACTCCCATTCAGAAATGCTCCAGATGGCACAGGGATCTCACAGTTGCGTGGTTCTGAACTGCTGATGGTAGGAAAAAAAGTTATTGAAGGAAAACTGCCTGTGTGAAAGAGAACCCTTTTACACTCACTCAAAACACTACTCTCGCTCTTGCCCACTACTGCTTCCGTGGTACCCAACACATCTTCCCTCAGTGGCTACATGTGAGAGGCCGAGCTTTTCACAGTACCATGCCGCTGTTGTGAGGCTGTGCTGTCCTAATATTCACAGAACTTGCACAGACTTATCCATATTTATTTTTATCCAGACAGCTGGGTACCATTTTCATGAGGCCTGCACAAAGCGTGCCGTGCCAGCCACAAGAGCTTCATGGCTGGGGCAAGGCAAATCAGCTCTGCACTGCTGCTTGAAAGCTTGAGCCTATCCTCTCTTGGCCACTGGTGTCATGGGTGTCTGTGCCGCTCCTGAGTGGGACAGGCTGGTGGACGGACTCAAAACTAGCCTTAAAAAACAACTGCCTTGCAAGCTGACCTGACTTGCCGTGACACCTCACTTGGGGTATTTACCACCAGGATTTTCTGTCTCTATTTTGCTCTACCAAAGTTGAATCAGTAGTAAGTTTCCAACCTACTTGTGTTAGGGCAGGCTGTACTATATGAGCAGCACACCACTGCTGTCTTCTATTTGTATTTGTAGTTACTGGCTTTCTTGGCTCTTTTTTTTTTCTTTTCTTTATTTTTCCCCCGTGCATCAACTGTATTAAATACTCAGTATTCCTGGTTATGGTGCCTAGGGAGATGGCTTTCTCACATCAGAAGATGCTTGTTCCTCATTTGAATAAATATAAATATAAATAATATATAAATATAATTATAAATATAAATAAGTATAAATATAAATATTATAAATAAACTATAACAACGGTAACTATAAATATAAGACTGTGTAAGATTTAGGTAAATAAAAGGATTAAAACCAGATGTAAATAAAACAGAACCCTCTTGAGCTGGGGTCTTTCGAGTAAGAGAAATGAAGTTTTAAATAATTACAAAAAGTGACATTTCTTGACACTTGTTGCGTTTGACTGAGAGTCTGTCCAAAGCAACATTCCTTTGAGCAGGGAGTGCACTGACCTGTTTGAAGCCTTGCACAAGATGCTATAATAATTCTTTCTAATATTTCCCTAAGTAGTTGTACATGTTTGCAGTGTCAATTGTGATCACTGCAGTCCGATTCCTGTCTGGTTGATTTCCTCCTCTCTGTAAACTTTGCTTTCCATGAACTCTCATGAGTTTCCAAAGTTTACTTTCTGTGAGAATCTGTGTGACCAGAACTGGATTATTTGCCTATCTGAGAGAAGCAAACACAGCTGGAACAAATTCATTTTTTTAATCAGCGTATTTGTGAAAATATTTTTGGTTGTGTTCCCTCTGCTCTGCCTTTTCTGACTGATACTTGCACAGAAATGTGGAAAAAATCCGTTTTATTCTTTCGATAAGGCCACTACATGTCTCAGCTCCTAATTGTGATAAAAAATCTCTTTTGACAAGCCTGCCAATTTAAAAGTCAACCTCAGTTTATTGAAATGAAAGAAAGACATTGAACTTCAGTTCTCCCAGAGAATCATTCTTCTCATATCCCGAGCACACATTAGTTCTGGATCTCTGTGGAATACAATAAGAGAGAGGTTATTGAATTGAAGTTTCAAACACAGAAGCAGAGCTCTGGCCAATTATATTTTGCCAGGGCTGAAATTGAACTAGTCAAAAAAAAAGGATATCAAACCGCAAACCAATGCGATGCAGAATCAAATCTCTTCTGAGATTAAATGCTTCTCTGTCTGGAAAGGCGAGGGAAGTGATGCTGTATTTTTATCTTTAAGATCTGTCTGCTCTTCATGCCTTGCTTCCTGACTTTGTCTCCTTTTTCTATCATAATCTCTATTGCGTGGCTGCTTAGAATTCAGTGATAGTACTGAGTATTAGATGTCAGAGTGCTTTTGCCGTATAATTACTGGGCTTGTGGAGGCTGTGCTGGACAGCAGATGTCAAAGTTCAAACCACGTGCTTCTTCAGGATCTTGTATGGTCAGTCCCCAAGCAGTTACCAAAAGAGGACAGAGGAGGAGAGGCTGCCGGTCAAACATCCCATTTGGTACCGTGAGACAAGGCTTGGTGATCAGCTCTTACAGAGTTGGTGCTGATTTTCCATTATATTCCCGTTCCTGTTGGAAGGGCACTTTGTATGAGATGTCAAGATACAATTTTCTTCAAATGTTTTGTGGGAAGTTTTACTACATTTGCTTCCCTTCACATCGTACCTTCCCCCAAGCATCCTGTGCACCTCTACATGTAAAGACTCCACTGCACCATCTGGGAAGCAGCCTGTAGGTGGTTGTGGAACCCACATGTATAGCTCCAAGATGCTAATGCCTGCCTTAATCATCAGATTGACTCCTTTGTGTCGCATTTTTTAAGAAAGCCTGAATTGTTTAATTATTTACAGTCCCATTTATATCAAGTTTTCTTACACAAATTATTTCTTCTGATGCAAAGTAAATGACTCAGTTTTTACAGACCTTTGGGTATGGTGCCATCTGCGTTTCTGTTATCTCAGGAAATTTTAATTTTGTGATTCTATTCGTGCACACACCACAAATGTGAAATATGTGATGCAAGAAGTCATCAGTGGGTCAAAACTAACAAGATACACCCAACTTCAACATACTGAGATGAAATGTTCTGAAAAAAAATGACTCAATGACTTGCAAAGATGACTGTAGCCTCAGAGAAAGTATCTTTGCTCTTTCTATCAGCAACTGAGAATTCGAATAGTTCTCTACAAGCAGCATTTGCTTATCCAAATGAGATATAGACCTAATATGTCTGTGTAGTTTATACATCATTTAAAAAATTATTTCAAGGTTCCATTAACTGAGTGGTTTTGGATGGACCTGATGCTGAATGCCCAGTGTTCACACTATAGACATTTCACGGAGATTTATATCAGAGTAGCTCTAGTCTGTTCTTGTGGGTTGGAAAGCCACTAGCCATTGAAGCTCACCTTCTGCTTTAACTTCATTCAGAAGGATACCAGTTTGCATGGCCTACTATCATTCGGTGATGGAAATCAAAGCCTAGTTGATTAGGGATCATCAGGAGATGATCAGGCAGAGACCAAGGGCAGGAGCTCAGCTCACGAGAAGCTCCAGAGAAGAAGAGTGAAGTGACCCTGGCCCAGGCTTCAACAGCCCTTTTACCAAGGCTACCAGCTCAGCTGGCCCCAAGCCCAGGCTGTCAAACCCTCAGGTGCAGGGGAAGTGTGCTCGGGACTCTGACATACGTAGTGTAATTTCAAATATCTGTCTTAAAAATCAAATTCTTTGTTTACAGTGATAAGTGAGGTAGAGATCTTCAAAATTATATCAGGATATGGATCTTCCACTTGGCAGCTTTCTGCATTATTACCTTAATCTGGAAGGATTTTAACTGCGGTAGAACAGATGTCACATACTGCTCTCGAAAAGGCTGCATATTGCATCAAGGAATATTATGTGGGGGAGCTGCTTTTAATATGTTTTCCAGAGAAAAATTCCCACTTTGAGAGTCCGTGTCTTAGAAAATATTGGAGTTTTCAGACCTGAGGGCTGGAGGCTCTTTGCAGTGATGGACACCCTGCAGGGATAAGGTGGGATCATGAGAGAGTCACTTTTTTTTTTGTGGTTTTGCACTGAAACAAACAAAAAAAAAATAGTTGATAGGTGTCCTGGTCTGAGCTCAAACCAGGTCAATAGACTCAAAGAAGGTGGCCAGGGTTTTCTGTGGACTGAATTACTATTTCAGACAGAAAATTACTTACCTGGAGCATGTGGGGAGCCTTAAAGTCAGGGAGAGATGGGAAAAGGTTCTCAGATGTTTGGTCAATTGAGATGTTCCTGTGATTGCTAGAAAACAAAATAAAACTGATCTTCTGTGTGCTCTAGTCAGCTGGGAAGATAGTTGATTGAGATTGGTTACCAAAACAGCAAGATTTTGTTTGGAAAAAAGCCATGAGATTAAAAATATGGGTTCTCTGTTTTATCTTCTCACCCTTTGTATTAAACTTGTGTGACATTTTTCAGTTAGGAGTGAGGTGGGGTTTTTCTAAGATAAAAAAGGAACTTTTGTGTAAGGGGGCATAAAAGAGAAAGCAATGACAAAACCACAATCTCATTACTCTAGAAGCTGAAGCTTTTCAAACCAGTTACTGTAAGATTTGCGACGAAGCTGTGAGAGACCAGCACTGATAGATGGGCGGGGAATTCTCCTAAATTAGCTGAGCTCCCCTGCATTAGAGAACAAGTCTTTGCCATCAACTATTAGCAGGAATTTACAACCAGGATAAATGGGGCGTGCTTATTTCTTTCAGCATTTTAATTAGTTATGATGCCCCCTTCCTAAAGTCATTACAGGATCCAAAACAGTGTCTGAGGTAGGAAATGTGTTATCTCATATCCTGAATCCCTGGGGCAGGATGCTGAGCAGATTCAGTCAGTGCAACATTAAATGTGACACATCCTTGTTTACACCATCAGTTTTTTGTAATGCTGGTGGGCACATGTACAGAAGGCGCTTTTTTCCTAGTATTAAGGGAGAGTTGATGAAGACCCTTTAGTCTGAAGTCTTGGAAAAAGTGTTAAATGGTGAATAAAATTTTGGATGCCTTTATGGCATGGGATAGTGTCTCCCCCGTACAGGTGAGGAGCACGGGGCAGCACGGCTGCGCTGGATGTGTCGAAAAAAAACAGCTCAGGGAACAAACAGGTACCAGCTGGGCTGAAAAAAAAAGGGGGAATGAGTTTAGGCTTCAATGCTGGCATGGCCAGGAGGAGACTCGGTGTGGAGAAGCACCGTGGCAGTGCCCTGTGCTGCAGGTCTGCAACTGCTACAACCGTAAGCAGTCAGAAACAGGTGCAAAACCTGCTCATCCCATAATCTAGGTGCATCCATACCACTATAACAGGGTTTGTATGTGTTTTAAAAACTGTAAATACTGCTTATTAGCTAAGTCAGTTTACAGACCAGGAGGACAAAGTGTGTGTCAAAGGCAGGAGTAGGCGTCCCACAGAAAGAGCCATCCCCGATTCTGTCAGAGAGACAGAGCCGGGCACCGGCCCATGCAGTCAATGTGTTTAGCAGCGCAAGAGGATTAAAATGAACTCATTGGATTTGTCACTTGCAGAGCTTTATCCAGCAGTCACATTTAATTTCCCAGCTCTCAATGCCTGTAACCTAATTTCTACATCTGTATGGGGGGTGTGGGAAGCAGGGAGGGAAGCATTAGACTCAGAAAGAGCCACTGTCAGTTTAAACGTAATTTTAGCTCTTGGGGCTGAAATGACAACAGAGCGGTGCGGTGAATAACACCCGCTGAGCGCTGACACAAGGACCAGTGCTTGCTGGTTGTGATGCTCTCCTTCCCTGCCTTGCTCCCTTTCCTGAGACGTGGCCTGCTATTTTGTTCCATCTGCTTTACAGATGATGGTGGAGCTCCTGCCTCACCTGCCTCCCCTTGTCCCCTTGTCCCACCTCCAGTTCATTTTCTCGGCTGTGAGAGTTTTGGGTTTCCCAGCCTCAGCTGGGGTTGACATTCCCCTGCATATCCCAGCATTGTTTGTGTGCTAGTTCTACCTCTGCACATGCTCTCACCCCCAAGATGGAGATTAAACCTTTCCACTTTATGATAGTGCTTCTCTTCTCCACAGTTATCTCTGAGCCAAGTTATCCAGATTTAATTGCTTTAATCATTCCTCGACTCCTTCCAGACACCCAAGCCATTACTGTTTGATTTTCGTTTTTAATTGCTTCCAATTTGTCAATGTTCTAGTTTTGTTTTGCGCTGCAGGAGTATTCAGAGACTTCAGAGCTGGTGAAGACTTTTCTGATCTTGCAGCTGGATTTCTTGGTTAGCCCAGGCATGGGGTGCACCAAGCAGTTCCCCCTTGAGACCAGGTGCTCCGGCTGATGTAGAGCAAGGACTGAACCTCTGCCAGTTTAACAGCTGGGTGAAACAGGTAAAAGCTAAAGAGGATTTTGGGTTACAGCTAAAATGGTTATGCAGGGGGTGCTGCCCCAAAACAGGATGTTCCTTGGGACCTCCCAGTGGTGTCAGGATCAAATCTAAGGCTGCTGCTTTCCTGTGTGCAGATGCTAGGAAGTGTTTTGAAGGAATATTTTGAATCATCTTATGACATGTTGCATTATGTGTTCAAGGTTTTTTGAAGCTTACAATCCCAAAGTCATATTATTTGTTCTGAGTTTATTTTTTAGTTATTGTTTCTAACTCTTGGGGTTGTAGAAAACATCTTGAAAGCAGAGTCTGATGGCTCCAAGGTGAGTGCTTAGTTTCATAGAATAGAATCACAGGATCGTATCACCTGGAAGAGACCTTGAAGATCATCGAGTCCAGCCTTTGTCCCAGCCCTATCAACCGTCTGAAAGATTCCCCTCAATGAAACATTCACCTGTCTCTTAAACACAGACCCTCTCCTCAGTTTGAAGCCAACCTCACAGGCTTCCCGGGACAAAAGAACAGTGAGGTTTGACTCTGAAGCTTCATACTTTCTGTTGTCGCTGCTCCCTAAATTGTAAATTCAATTGCAAACCCAGTCTGCACAGAAAGGATGGGATTCCCCTAACACGTAATGAGAGGCATGTTCGTGCAGAACAGGAAAGACATGGAGCAAGCACTTCTCCTTTTATATTTCTTTTCTTGCATCTTTTAATTTATAAAATATTAATAATTTATTGTATCTGGAAATTGACATTAGGTAGAAGAAATAGAATCAATTTTTAATAAATATGAGCAATAAATAAAACATTTAATAAATTATGCATGGCAAAAGATTACTGAAAGATTAAATAATGAACTTGTATACATACTCGAACTATTATTTATTAATAGCTTTTTGTAGTGCAGCATTCATGACACTCAGGGAAAATACAGTTTCACCTGAAAAGTAAGCTGAGAGAGGGGGCAGCTGCGAGTTTCCTTCTTTGTAACTCAGTGGCTTTCAGATCAAAAGTCTCACATTAATGAGGGAAATAAAATGTTTCCTTTCCTTGTCTTGGCCCTGAAAACTCTGTGAGCCCCAAACTCCAGTTTTTCCTTACCGCCTGCTTTCTGCTGGCTAACCCTTGTGATCCTCTTACTCCCTCCTGAAACACAAAATATAAATAAATAAATCAGTAAATCAATCAATCAATCAAGCAATAAAGAAATAAACAACCAACCTCCAACTGGTGAAAAAGCCAGTGGCAGTCAATTTTGTACCTGGGACTTTGTTTTTCAGCCCTCTAAATGCATTGCTTTTCCTGATATCAAAGTTCAGAGGAGGCCACAAAGATGATCCAGGGGCTGGAGCACTTCTGCTACAAGGACAGGCTGCGGGAGCTGGGATTGTTCAGTCTTGAAAAGAGAAGACTTTGGGGGGACCTAATAGCTGCCTTCCAATACCTGAAGGGATCCTACAGGAAGGCTGGGGAGGGACTTTTTACAAGAGTGTCCACTGACAGGACAAGGGGAAATAGGGTTAAGTTCAAGGAGAATAGATTTAGATTAGATCTTAGGAAGAAATTCTTCAGTACAAGGGTGGCAAGACTTTGGAATAAATTGCCCAGAGATGTTGTGGCTGCCCCCTCCCTGGAGGTGTTCAAGGCCAAGTTGGACAGAGCCTTGAGTAGCCTGATCTAGTAGAGAGGCGTCCCTGCCCGTGACAAGGAGGTTGGATTAGATGGTCTCTAAGGTCCATTTCAACGTAGGCCATCCTATGATTCTATAATTAATATGCTTAAGCATACAAGTGGTTGTATCAAACACCTTATCTATCAGACCTGGCTGAACTCTTCTGTGAGGCAATAGATTTATTACAGATGACCGATGTATTTGCCACTAAACTTGTTTCTTACTGCAAAGGTTTGGCTTTCGGCAAAGAGGATGCAGATATGGTTCAGTGAACTCCTCCAAAAAATATTTTCTGCTATACAGAAAAAAAAGGTTTTGGTTTCTAAAACTGAAACAACCATTTTAAAAATAGATTTATATATTTGTTCATTAATATCTGATACAAAATATGGACAAAAATAATTTATTTATTTTGGTTTTAGTTTTAATATATGTAGGCTGAGTTTTTCAACAGAGACCAAAGGAGTGGGAGTAAAAAAATCCTATTGATTTTTTATTTTTCAGGAGTAATTGTGTACCCTTTTAACAAATTTTTCAGATTCCAATTGCTTAACTGTGTGTCTCTAGCGGTATCTCACTGGAGTGCTCAATGGCAAAACAGTCTGGAGCAGCAGATTGAGACCTGTTTTGGGCCTCCCAGAAAGTGGCCGTGTCTGCCTGCAGTCTGGCACCTCATTTCCTTCCACTGAGAATTAGCCCAGTAATAATTATAACTACTAATTATATTTTAACTTACATTATTTTTTTTCCTCACACATTCCTTCCTAGAATGTTTAGTTGCCAGTGGAAGGCTTAAAGGAGAGGTTCTATGCAGCCCATGTTTAACTACCCAGAGATCAGTAATATCACTTTGTTATCTCAGTGGAAAAAAAAAAAAGGTTAAAAACTTCAAAAGGCAAGTGGTGGCCAAACCTGGTCAGCCCATTTCTAAACCACATCAAGACACATGTTGCTGTCACGTAACGCCACAGGGAGACGAGGCTCTTTGTCGTGGAGCATGTGCCCCTGCTCCACCCTGATGAAGGCTCAGCTGGAGCAGCATCGTGGATAAAAATCCAGGGACTGATCCCACTTTACTCTGTCTCATGCACACTTTAATGCAAGTATGATTTAAAGGCTGTCTCTCTGCATTTCACTTCAGAGGGGTGGACAGGATTACATTTATAAAAGCAGATTATGAGCCTGGATGTGATAACATGTAAGAAGAGGACTTGGGGAATTGGACCCTGTGTCAGAATCTCTCCTTGTCAACCGTTCTGGGATTGCTTTCTGGCTGAAAAGAAATCTCCCCCCAGTCTTTCTTAGGAAACCAAACTAATATCAGAGCATGTTTTTTGAGAGGCAAAGAGATTAGTTCCCAGCTTTTTTAGGTCCCACACTGCTGCTGCCAGCATTAACAAGTGCACAGCTTGCTCATGTCAAAATTAAGCAGGAGACTGTGCTGAGTTTCCAAATGGAGATGGCTAAGACTGTGCAGTGCTGGCCATGGTGACCACAGCTTTGTGCTGAAATACAGTGTCAGAGTCTCTTAAGCAAATGATTGGAAGTGATCATCGCATGGCACACTCCAGACAATTTCAATAATGCTTTTTCTGGGAAGAAAGGCAAAGAGCAAGTAGGTGTCCCCATAGTCATTTTGCCTTTTTCCCTCAGTGCCAGTAATGTTTAGTGCGATCTATCCCTAGGAGGTACCTGGCACTACAGTGTGTGTCTGATTGACAGAGCAACAGTGCTTTACTCAATTCTGCCTGAGGTTTTCTTTATGTTCTAAGATTTGGTTTCTGCTCTGTCAGCAAGGATATCAAAACACAAAGCCTGAGGACCAGCTTCCTGATCTTGAGATAGCATTCATCTAAACCTAAATGTGAATTTTGTCAATAAGGCTTATTTTTGTGATATTAGTCCCAGCTCCTTCTCATGGAATATCCCAGACAGCAGCTCAGCCCCATGCAGCCTCTTGTTCATTCCCCCTACCTTGGGATGAGGGGGAGAATTAGGAGAGTAAACTCAACTGGGAGAAAGCTCATGGGTTGAGACAAAGACAGTTTCATATGTAAAGCAAAAGTTGCACATGCAAGCAAAGGAAAACAAGGAATTCACTTATACTTCCCATGGTCAGGCAGGTGTTCAGTCATCTCCAGGAAAGCAGGGATCCATCATGGGTAACAGTGACTTAGGAAGAAAAATGCCCTAACTCCACATGTCCCCCCACTCCTTCTTCTTCCTCCAGATTTTTGTTGCTGAGCCTGGTATCACATGGTCTGGAATATCCCTTTGGTCAGCTGGGGTCAGCTGTCCCAGCTCTGTCTCCTCCCGATTCCTCCAGCCTCCTGTCTGATGGGATGGGGTGAGGAGGCTTTGACTCCGTGTAAGCACTGCTCAGCAGTAACTAAAACATCCCTCATTTGTCAACACTGCTTCCTGCACAAATCCAGACCATAGACCCACATGTGCTACTATGGGGTAAATTAACTCTACCTCAGCCAAAACCAGCACACCTCTGCGAGCAGCTGGAAGGACTAAGCAGCCTTCCCCTGTCCCTCTGGGCTCTGTTTCGTGTGGTTTACATCTCACCTTCGGAGGCGTAAAATCTAAAGGAGCTCAGTAGCTTGAGACCACTCCTAATATTTGGGTATCAAAGGTATCACATGCTGACTCACTCCTGCATGCTCTGGAAAACCGAGAAGCTACGTGTCCTGCAGTGGTGCCCTCTCCTTCCCCTTCCGAGAACTGGCCACCAAAAAACAAATCCGAGAGGGCAGCAACAAGTGTGCTGTGAAACCTGAAAGGGGTTTACCTCAACATCTGGAGTTTCCATTGGAAACAGTGATGTTATTAGGTTGTAAACATATGTTGCAGATGACATTTAGAGCGCAGATGGTTGCTGAGGAAAGGAGGTAGTTAAAACCTCTCTTACACTTTCTGGGTTTTTCCATCTTTACATGAAAGAATTATAGATGTGAAGAGAAATGCAGGAGAAATTATAAACCTGGCACCTCCAAAATGATCATTTAGATTAACAACTGTATTTTTAAACTCTTGGCAGCATAAAACATCTTCTTACATTATATATAATAAAATATTTCATTCCCCAACGTAGGATCTTTTGATAAGAAATACTACAGCAAAGAGCTGAAATAACGACATTTGCTGAGACTTTATCCTCTTACACTGAAATAAGAAGTTAAAAGGATGCTGTGGGAGAGCATAAACAAGTGTATATGTGCATGTGTAGATTCAAAGAGAGAAACACTAGCTGTGTGAGATAGCATTTAATGGTCTAAGCACTGTTAGAAAAACTGAGGATTAAATCTTACCCTCACTTAAGGCAATGGGTTCTTTGACTCAAATGGGAGAAGGACTTGGCTGCTGGTACGATTTAGATCCCCAGAGAGAGAGAGAGAGAGTTGTGTTTAGCCTTCTTGCGCCAGCCTTCAGCTATGAAAATACTTGCAAAACCATTTTTTTTTTTTTAAATGGAGAGAGTCTGTATTATGCTACTCTTGCAAATTTCCCTTAGGACAGATACTCAGGGACCAATGGTAGCAACATCTCTTACTGTTCAAAAGATTTGTTTTGAGATTACTAGCTATGGTAACTTTGCAAGGCACTTCAGTTCTTGAAGACCATCCTATTTTAAAAGTGAAGGTGGGAAATAAAAAATGCAGATGACTACAGCTTAGGTTAAAGTCTCAGTGAACATACTGTATGTAGGAAGTTCAAGGATTCAGACTTACAAATTTTGCATGAAAGGATTGAATTATTCATGTACTGAGTCAGTAAATGAGGTTACGATGCCACGGGTGCATTGGTCCTCAAATGAGGATTATAGTCAATGGTTATTATAAATTTCCTGGATTTGTTCAAGGCAGCTAGTAAGTAAGGCAGCTCAGCAACTTTTTAAAACTTCAGCTTTTGTGATAAGATGCTAAAGTTTGCCCTCCTAGAAGCTACCAAAGGGTCACAGGAATGATCTGGAAGATTTTCAGAGGTGACTACTGGTTGTGACATGTGGGTATTGCAAGCTTCTCAGGGATAAAGAATATTTGGAGGGGCTTCCAAATTGGATGGTCCTGGAAAACATCCTGTGCCCTGGCTTGCAGCAGCAGCCTGCTCACACTCAAGTTTCCTTAGTTTTCTCTCTGGAGTTCAGCCTGGCTCGTGTCATGGTTTCCCCCTCGTGATCAGCAATCTCATGAGAGGTGAAGAGCCAGAAGGCAGAGGAAAAAAGTGGAAGTAAAGGTGGCTGGTACTTGTAGATAGGCTTTAGGGTTTGAGGCAGGTGCCAGGGCTGTTGTCACAGATCTATTAATTCTTTCACATGGAATTCAGGCCTTGAGGTTAAAAAAAAATATGCAGTGAAGTATGAGGGGAAAAACCAAACCAAACCAAAACAAGAAAACCTGCATTTATTTGTGTTACTTTCCACTGTGTGATGAAAAGTTATACTGAGTTCTGTAACCCATACTGGCCACATCCTCATTTCAGGATCTTTTCCTGAGAAGTCTCTGGGCATGTAACCAGAGCTCTGCCACCAAGGGTTTGCCTGCAGGAGGGTAATACATGCGTGTAAGTACACATTGCCGTTCCTGTTTGACGTCACCAAGTCCATTAGATAACACCATTTCTGCAGTAAACCCATATCAGCCAGCTGTGATTTAAGGAGATTTACTCTCCTTTTGCTGTGACTACTGTTTGTGAGTGTGAGCCTCTCCATTCCCTGAACATGTGTGGGAATGACTGGGCATAGGCACTCAGTCCAGCGGTGCAGATGTCTGCAGCTGGACACCAAATTAACGGTGGGTTTTGTGTGACTGTCCTGCTCTGGGCTTTGCCTGGATCATGGTGATGATTTCTCCTGTCACATTTTTAAAGGTAAAATATTAGTTAAATGTTAATTAGTAAAATTATTTAAAGGTGACTGTGATTCTCTTCTGCTTCTGTTTGCAAGCACTGATGTGGACACCATTCAATTGTAAAAGAGATAAGGTTTAGAAATGGAAGGATTTTAATGTGTTAAGAGAAAGGCACTTTACTGATAATAGTTTTGAAAAGCCTACCACTCGTGTGAGTTACATAGAGAAAAACAAATTGCTACCATAAAATGCAGGAGGCTAAAAGGTGCTTTTAGTCCTGAAATCAGATTCACATAAAGGAACATTACCCTGTGGTTGTCTGTGCCAAGTCTTTGTCCTCATACTCATTTTACTGAAGGATGAAGCATTAGCTAGTGAACCTGAGCCTGGAGACTTTGCCAGTCTCATCCATCAACAGCAGCAGATACATGATAGGGTGAGGCCAGCCCAGGAAAGACATTTGCAGGCTGAGTACGGGCACGCTGACACCCTGTCTGGATTTCAGTCTGAGGCTGACAGCAGTGTAGGGGCATCTAAGCGCTGGTACAGTCAATGGGAGTCCAGATGGTGTGCATGGTGGAGCCTGGAGAGCAATCCAGCTGAGCAGTTGGACAGTGTCTATTTTAGCATATACTGGCCCCAGGGGCTGGCTCTTCACTGCTGAGACCTTAAATACCCAGTGTGCCTGTAGGACCCTTTTTTTGTGTTCTTGATCTCCATGAATCCGTATGTCTGGGATGTGTACATATAATTCGTTACTCCCGCTTTGAATCTGTGCAGGAGCTGTGTCCTGCAGCCTGTTTCACTGCATGCAGGAGAAGGCTGGAACCCAGTTGCTGTGTGCAGTCAGTTTGGTGAATGAGAATAGCCTCAAGAGACTCCGCTGGCAAGATCTTTGCTCCCGGGCATCGTGAAATACACGCAGGCTCTTCATGTCTTAAACACCTCCACTTTTTCACCTTTCCTGCTTGGGAACAGAGCATGTGGTGACACACACCTTCCAAATATGCCTCCAGAGAAAGCAAAGCACCTTCATCCCCTGCCTTGTCTCACAACCAAATAACTGATGTAAATTGGAGTGTGAATGGTGGTAAGCAGCAGCTTTATTCTCTGTTCTAACACACCTGAGATGCTCTGTGGTTCATCAGGAAGTTGGTGTGAATTTTGTCAGTGGCCTTGGGCCTTTGGTGAGTTTTGGATTATTCCATTTCTTCTGATGCTCACCGTGTTGGTAAGAGAGTTGCTCTGCAAGAGAAATGATAATTAATTTTCCATTTTTGCCTCTGTCCAAGTCTTGGCATTGGCTCACATTGTTTTTCACTGATATGGATGGTCTAGTTGCTTCTTTTTCCTTTACTTCTTCTTATCCTTAAGGCAAAACAAAAAGCCAAAATACAAACATCATGACAGAAATTTTAAATGAGGAGGGAGTTCATAGCTCAGTAAGTCAATAGGTAATTTTATGTAACAATTCCAACACATAGTTTGCCTTGAATATTATTATCTGTGAGAGGGTGAGAGGGCCAAGGGGAAAGGAAGACAGATGCACAGCCAGGCAGGGAGTTGAACAATGGATGAGACAGTACAGGTGAGATCAAGATCAGGTAATATCAGTGAAGATAGTGAAGATACTTCCTAAAGCTGCAGCGAAGTTGGTGTGATTCATAGCTGATGAAGACAGACTTGCGAATGAGGTGCCAACCCACTCTCTTTGCTGATGCACAGATTTGGCTGAAAGCAATTCATGTCTCACGCCTTGCTATCTATTGCCATTAAGCACCAGGAGTAGCTTTGGGAGCAGCTATCTGGTTTTCTGGCAGAGTGTACAGGCAGGAAAGATAGCAAGGGAGAGAAGGTGTGGAACACATTATTATGAAAAGTTTCTCAAAAACCTTAGATGCCTGCAGCTTCTGTGTGTGTCCTTGTGGTCTTTGTTCAGCTGGAATTGATAAATGTTGACCTGAAATGGGTGTACTTCAAACTCCAAAGCTGCCCTCAGTAGTAGTTAAGCACACACTCCAATTATCTCTCTCAGAGGAAGCTGGAGAAACAGCTGTGGATACAAAACCTCCACCACAGAGCCAGTAACAGTGATCACAAGTGGTAAGTAGAACAGGAGAATATTAAAAGCCCTGATGCAAGGACTGAATCTCAGTAGCTGCACAGGACTCTTTAAAATGCTTCCGAGCTTTTCAGAGGTGCTTTATAAGAGTCACAGCTTCCACCAGCACACTATTTTTTGGATAGTCAGACAGGCAGGGTTAAAGAACTAGATATCAGAGCAAATTTGTGTCTTAGCGTGTTCATCTTTCTTCGTCTTTTGAGCCCTCATCATCACAATGTCCAAGTCCCTCTTAGAAGCACTAGTGAATATAACCTCAAAGACACACTCAAATCATCTGCTGCAGATAGGGAACTGAGGAAAAAAGACTCAATGATTTAATGAAAGTCATGGAGCAAATGTAAATCCTAGGATTGAAGCTTAGATCACTAAGGACCATTAATGCATGTTAGTTCAGCTCAGAAGTACACGTCTGAGCCAATCATGTGCTCATCTCTGCCTCCATGGGCTTGGTTGCCATCAAGGCATCATGCTGGATGGCACAGGCCATACTCCTTTCACAGGGACTCAATCAGGGTGTGTGTTCCTGCTGCTGGTAAGTGTCCAGTCTTCAGGATCAGAATAAAGCTGGGCTGAAGAAAACACCCCAAATGTGAATCTCCTCCTCCTGCGTTTGCACTGTTTGCTCATGGAGGCAGCCTCAGTGTTCCCTCGTGCCAACTCCCTAAGTGCAAGCTCAGGCTATGAGGATGAACGGCAAGTCAGACATAATGAAATCACTGTGAAATACAACAGTTTCCCCCCAACTAATGGCTGGTTATTGGAAGTACAGATTGTCCCATGCCTTTGATCTTGCTGAGGGATCACCAGCAAGCAAGTCTGAACTCTGAGAGTGCCAGTGCCATTCCTACCAGAGCACAGGTGCCATGCTGGCTATGAACCAGCTGATATAGTGAATTTGCCTGAACAGAGATTAAACCACAAAGTACACAAATGAAATTAGGGTATGTTTCCTGGGTAAATGCTGTTTAATCAGCACAGAAACTAAAGCTCTAGCGAATTAATAGGATGCAGAAAGCTGATCTGTTTTGAATAGCTTGGGGCTGAAGTCAAGAAGTCTGTTTTTCAGCCATGTTTCTGACAGTGAATGTTTGGTTAAAAGAAGCCAAACCAAATTCCATTGATACGTGTTTGAGTATTTCTGCATGTTGTACCCAGATATTATGTACTAGGTACATTGATATGATATGATATTATATGATATATCCCTGAGGAAGAAAAAGTGTAATATTTTGCCCATCTCCTTGATATCACTTACGTTGTCTAATTCTTAAGTCCTGTTAAATGACTGGTGAATAAAGAAACCCAATTACAAAAGCAGAGTGTGCAAGAGCAGAGCTGCTCTGTGTTTGGTGGACTGGTGGCATATGTTGTCCCTGGCATGATGCATCTCTTTTTATAAAGTGTATGAGCAGATGTGAGGTGAGGGGAGAATGGAGCTGAAATCTTCTGGGAACAGTGGCTTTACTTGTCCTGTTCATCATTTTTTTCTCTATTTGTAGCAGGACTGTGTGATTGGGAAAATGGTTGATGTGCATTTGCTAAGCAGTAGCTGCAAGGAAAAGAAATCAGCTGCCTAGAGCCAAAGTGACTCTTTTCTGCAGCCAAAATGACAATGTTAACAAAAGGAACAAGATTTCCAAAGCCAGACTGCAAAATTAAGGCCTCACTGACAACCTTGGCAAGGTTCCTGCCGACTTCAGGAAAACTGAATTTCACCCAAATCTTCTAATACAAGCGGGAACTTCTTGAGCAAAGAGTATTTAATACTGGCTGTGCCTCTGCTGAGTGGACTTTCAGATCATGAGATTTGTCTGTCAACAACTGCTGCAATTTGTGTCCACACCTTCAATTTTATTGTGATTTAAGCCTGTCCATGCAGCAGTGTTAATAGCATTGCTGGGAGAGAAGCCACAGTAAGTAAGCCTGTCTGAAAGGCTTCTCACGGTGCACTGAAAATGCTGCGCCCCGTGATGGAAAGTGCTGATCCAGTGCAAACATGCTGTGCTGGTTCAAAGTTATTCAAGAAATGCTAATGAGCTGATGTTTACACAAGGAGAACATGCTCTGGATTTGGTACCCTCTGCTTTTTTGCCACTAGCATGAAGTCAGGGTATAACCATGACATCAGCGTGAACCCCATCCCATATGCTGACTGATTTGATGGAGATGCCTTTCTGAGTCCATTTCTGATCAGGGTTCAAATCTGAATTACTGGGGTGGACCAGCAGTGCCCAGAGCAGGTGTATGAGGATCACAGTGCCATGGCAATAGGTAACATGAGCAGAACACTGCTAGTGGCTTCTCTTTCTCCTTTTTTTTCCAATGCTTTTACTCTTTTCTCTTGTTTTGCTGCCACTAACAGCAGTTGCCTACTTAGTCCTTTACTATGCGCTCAACCAATTGTCCTCAAGTAATTGTCTTATTGAATTTATATGAGAATTTAAAACTAAGACCTTAGCAACCTACCAGTCGCTGGGTAGATTATCTGTCAGTGCACAGAGGCATTATTGCAATCAGTTCCAGTGCACAAATATTTGCATTACCCCTAAACAAACAGGCAAACTGTCTGACTAGATGAGAGCACAGATGTGGTGCCCATTTCTTTTTGCTTTAATTTTCTCTGCCATTCAAAACTAACCTAGTTTGCAGAAGCCTGAGGAGTACAGAGGTGCGCATTACTGTAAGGAAGTATATTACTGCAGGGACTCCAGCATTTCCAGCAGTACCTCTGGACTCATCTTGCATCGCAAGCTGTCTTTATACATGGTGAATTCCAATACACCTTTACAAGGAGGGAGCCTTCCTTTAGAATTTTGACAAACGAGTGGAAGTACAAAACATTGACTGGAACTACTTTAAGGCCTCCTTAGTTGCAAGCTTTGTAATAATATGCCAAGCAAACACAAAACATTTAGTCAGCTCAGTGCTCCTGTCCAAGTACCACAGCACATTAAAACACTTGGGATCATCCAGTGTGAAGCACTTAAGCCAAAATCTCTCTCTCATCGTGGAGTTTGTTTTTTATTTTGGCTTTTGTATGGCTTTCAGCATGATCAGATTCCTGGCTGGGGAATGAACTGCAATCCCAATACAAGCTATTCTCAAGGTCTCTTGCTGGTCTTCTGATGTTTTCCCTTCCTTCAGGGAGGAAGCCCTGTAGTGGGGCATCACCTTATTCTCTTGCTTTACTCTATTGACTGAGTTTCAAATTAAACCAACAAAGCAGACAGTATTATTCCTGAATATATAATTTAGAACTTTATCCATATGTGTTGTCTTCTCCATGTTTGCCTTCCATGGCTGTTGCGGTCTTGCAACACACATGTGTGTGTGTAAGGCCACAGTCCTATCAGGATCTACTGTCACAAGCCATATTTTGATTGCTTATCGCCATTTGACTTATGGAGAGTTTCTGTGCCATCAGCTATCACCTGGAGCAATGATGAGGGTGACTAGGGAAGTACAACGTGTTGCAGGCTGTCCTGTGGCACAACAAATCTGAAAGCCCATGCTGATGTGCTCCTTCCACCTGTGTTCATGTTGATTCACCTCCCAGTGCTCATGGGTGAAGTCATTGCTCTTAATAGTGGACGACTGTTGACCAGCACCTGATGTTGATGGTCTCTGAAAGCTTCCATCAGTCACCAAGTCATACGCAGGGACAAATCTGTATCCATTTCATCTGTCAGCGGCTGCCTGACTCCATCTGCACGTCACACCAGATTTAGGGAGAGCTGGGCTGCGAAGGTCAGCCTGTGCATGCTGCAGCATATTTCTAACAGAAGTAAATCTTACTTTTCTGCTTGTCAGCAAGGTTGTTTTGAAGATTTCAAGCATAAAATGTTAAGAGTTTTATCCTCCCTGCTAGGTCTTACAGTGCCAGCACAGCTTGGATAAAGTGAAAGGAGATTGATAAAGATGCTGCAGCGGTAGACGTTGGCAGCAGCCTGAATTTCATTCTGCTTCTCATTAGATTCAAATTAAGTATTTTGAAATATCCAGATCATTAATTAGTCTTGAAAATATTGTGCAAAATAAAAGCTTAGAAAATGATATTACATGCTTCCAATGGCATTGGTACTTCCTTTAAGCTTCTTGAAAATTAGCCTGTATTTTGAGGAGAAATTGTAAAATTGTTCTTTTTTTCACTTGAAAAATAAGATCCTTTAAAAACATTGATTGCCTCATTTTCAGTCAAAAGTGTCTCTCTCTGTGAATGAAAGCCAGTTTTAAATGGAGTGTTCTGAAACATAGAGTAATTATTGACACAAGAAAATAAATATTCACATATTGAAATGTAAACATGAAAGAAGAACATTCATTCTTTCCTGTGAAATAATTCAGCATGTACTTGAGTGGTAATTGGACACACAAGCCAGTGATAAAACTGCATGCACTGGGATTTGTATTCGTAGAATTATTTTGGAAACCATCAGGTCCGTAGCAAACTGTAAAGTGCAGGGTGTGGAGGGGGGGGTGGGTCATAAACACGGTGTATACACAGGGTGTATTTTTGCCTTTGTGCAGGAACTCTGGAGCAGGTGTTCAGTGGGCTGCAAAATCACTCAACAAAAACACAATTTATTTTCTTACATTTTGGGAAGCAATGCTAGTCCCTTTAGTCTGAATGCAGAAGCTGTGCTTATCCTACTGAAATTCTACTCTCTAGACCTTTCAAATTCATGAATCATATCCACATATGGGTTTTCTGCCTTGGCGTGGTGTTTCACTTCATTAATAGCTTCATTATCTTGCTAACATACTGATTTTTTTGAATGTTAAAGCAAGTCAGGTGTCATAGCTTTTCTGTCAACAAGCCTGAGGTCTCTGCTTGACTTGAATCATTCACCTGCCTCATGCTCCTAAGACGGCACAGGTCTAAGATAGATGGAGGCAGGTGGGAAGGGGTTAATTGCAGACCACCCAGAGCCATCCTGTACTCACAGGCAGAGGTAGCACAGAGGCCATCCTGTAAGGATGTGCTCCTGGGGGTGCCACCACAGGTGGAGAGGGCTTTGAAGTTACCAGAAGAGCTTGCACCTTGCTGAGCACCTAAGACTAGCACATGGAGGAGCATGGTGACTGGGGCTCTTCACTTAAACCAGATTTTTTTAATTTATTGTTTTTAAAGGAGCCCAAAGGTTCAATGAGAATTTTTCCATCTGATCAAAACACAGCTATTTTATAGAATTGTGCAAACCTTGATGTAAACTTCTAGAGTCTAGAGGTGGATTTCTGCCTAAGGCAAGGTGCAGCCCAGTGGTTGGGGACTGCTGTGTATTCAAATTTCTTTGGTTTGTTTACCCTGGTGGTTTTAATCTAGGTCTTCTATGTTTTAGTCTGATCACCTGAACTGGGTGGCTACTGATGGTCAGGGGTTGTCTGTCCTTCTCTATGTTTTACAGAGCTGTACTTATTAAAAAAAAAAAAAAAAGGCAAAAAGCTTGGGCTTGTCCCAGTGTGGAAGAGATCTGAATGCTGGTTGTGTTCTTTAGAAGCTGTAACTTCATTTTCTGGATGCCTACTGTCTTTGAGCTCTTAAGTCTGGAATAAAGTCACAGTTCAGCAAAATTTTTGCTTCTCATAGCACAGGGAAGACAAAACAGAACTAACTTACACACAATTTACTTTTTTTTTGCCATCTCCTGGCCACAACTCTTTGCATCAGATATGATAGACAATCTCTGGCTTTAACTTTCACGAGAGTGTTGTAGCAAAGGGTTGTCACTCGGAAATGCTAACAGTAGTGGTCTATCTGCTCTAGCTGGCTCATGTAATCCTCAGTCTCTCAAAAGAAGTTCTTAGACACTCAACAGATGGATGGCATGCGATTACTTTAGACACAGATGCAGCTTCTCAGATGCGCTGCAGAGCAACGGGAGGATGGGGGTCTAGCAGAAGGCAGTTCTGCCAGCCTGTGAGTGCTCAAGCACTTGTTTAACAACAACTGAAGTTGTTTTCTCACTTACAAAGTAAGAATCCGTATGGGTTTGCATAGACTGGGTTTGGGTAGATTTGAAGGGACACTTTTCACATGTTTGAGGTGCCCTGTCTGGGACAAGCTGAAACCACTTAAAGTCCCGAGACGTGGGAGAGTTGGCAGAAACCTTACTTTGTTGACACAGTGGATTATATAAGCACTCGGCAGCTTTTCTGCGTGTGCATGGGTGTGTTGTGTATGTGTAGGAGAAGAAGAGCAGTGGTCCAGACACCAGAGACCATGATGCATAGGCATCCCATAATAACTTCCATACGCTGAACTGTCATGTTAAACTGCATGAGACAGGGCAGGGTGGAGGAGGGAGGCACAGCTTGATTTTTTTCCACTTTGGTGTGTGTGGGTGGACCTGCCATCTACTTAAATGCAACAAGGTTGAACTTGTTTCCCTCAGTTGCTGGGTGGTATCTCACCAGCTAGCTGGTCCTGGTAATAACGCTTAATAGCAGCAGGATTTATGTTAGCAGAACCAGGAAAAAAGCTTTAGAGATTGTGTCTCATGTCCATATCAGTGGTATTTCAGGTAAGCAAGGAAAGCAATTTCTGTCTGGGTGAACAAACACAAAGGCGAGCCTGCTCAGCTGGCCGTATGCCTGGGCTAGGTTGCCAGGTCCGAAGGGAGGATGATACACAGGGTGTCAAGGTGTCCACATTGGGCACAACACCTGAGCTTAAATTTCTTGGGCTCAGTTTATTTGCAACTGAATTGAGTTTTCTACTCATCTATCTCCCAGGTTCATTGTGAGCTTTGAAGGTGTTTAAAGTATTGAAGTTGTTTTTGGGGGGGAAATTGCTGTGCTGAATTAATTCTCTGACAAATCTCGGAGGAACAAGTGTATGAATGACTTGGGAAATTGCTGGAATGCTCTGAGAAGCAAAACAAAATGATGACACAAAAGCCTGGAAATTCAAGATGAATGTACCTCTTGGGAAGCACCTTTTGGTGAAGCCTCTCAGCTCCTCTGTGGCAACATGAGCAAAATCTAAGAGGTGGCCTTGCCCCAACAGACATGATTGCACTTGTTGGTGATAAAGCTCATTCTCACATGACAGCACAACCTGGTAGGGTCCCTTTCCTTTGACTCCTGTCTATCAACCAGTCAATATGCATTTAGGGTCTGACTTTCAGAGCTGGGAGAAACCACAGATGTAGGTCATGGCAGAGGTGCCACATCCCCAAAACCAGGCCCTTAATAGCTGAGCCCAAAGTACCTGGGGCTCACTGGTGATTGTGGTGAGCCTTGTATATAAACCTCTGTGCTCTAAAGGAAGAAGAGCTGTCCTCTGTTTTGGCACCTCAGCACAGAAGCCAGGAGAGATGGTTTCAGAGCTGGTCCCGGGCAGCCAAGTGACATTGCTTTCATGTGCACTGAGCCCTGGGCTGGTTTGCATTGCCCGAGTTTCCGTCTGTATTGTTCAGCACACAAATCAGGTTCCCTCACAGCCCTGAAGGGAAAAAGCAAGCTGTCCTGGCCTTTGTCACCAGGGCATGACTCCTCTGAAAATTAGATGTGCGTAGAAAAAGATAGAAACAACCTGAGAATAATTCATCCTGTGCTAAGAGAAGCATCTCAGGCAGTTGATCATATTGCCTGATTTTCTCTCCATTGTTGCAGAAGGAGAATAGATGATCATTTCAGGCCAAAGAAAGCACTTTTTAGTCTAGAACTGTCTGATACAAATCACTTGAAATGCCTGAGCCTGAGTCTGTCTGTCCAGGTGGATAAGAGGTAGATGAAGAGTCCTCAACAAGTTCAAGATCTTTTCCAGTACTCTCAGACTATCTTCATGTACATTACTGACCCACTGATTAATCTTTCTCTTAGATTTACATTAATGGCTTTGTCAGTTCTTGAGTTCACAGAAGACTACTGTAGGTTTAAAAGCTTTCTACAACCTTATGTAGGGGGACTTTTATCATATAACTTGATTTTCCATTTCCAAAAATATCTGTAGCATTTATTCAAAAAAGAAAAAATGTCTGGGAGAAAAATAAAGTTTTGGATTGCAGGTGCTATTTGTACACAGATCTCATGAACTCCCTATTTGAAAAAGCTACCAAAAGTCCTTAGGTTACCCAGAAGGTGTTGTGTGGAGGAGGCTGAAGGTATGCAGCTCTCCAGAGGACAGACCCATCACTCAGTGACTTTTCCAGATCCCTAAAAAACAGTTTTTAAACCTCTTCTCCTGCTTTACCCTTGCACACAAGTCAGAGAAACATCAAAGTATTTTGACCTCCCTGCTGCTGGTCTGTGGAATAGTTCAGATGATATTTATGAGACTGATTTTTGTGGAGGATGCTGGTTACAAATATTTTTGTAGCTCTCCCTGATTCCAACAAAGCTCTGCTTTGAGGTGTTTTGAGAAGGTGTAGCTAATGATATGGCCCTTACAATCTTATTCAGCCTTTTCTCTCCCTCCTTGTGAAAGGGACATTGTGGAAAGCTCAGGGTCCAGGAAAATTGTTCTACAATGCAGCAAACCTTCACTGGCTTACCTACCACACATCATGTACAGAGGAGATGCTATCCTTCTGCAACTAAGTGTCATCTTAGATCGTGGTTGGTATTGATTATATTTCACATTGTGTTCTACTTTAATAATCCTCTTTCTTCAGGATCTTGTGATTGTACTATACTAGAGTTTATCCAGTTCTTTTTTTTTTTTTGCAGCACAGAACAGGGATTTTCTTGTCATATTGCACTGTGCTCAAGAGAGCTGAGCAAAGGGATCTAATCTCCATAATATTAATTTGTCTGCGCATTGAGGAAACAAAAGCAGAAATAAATCTGCACATGTTTGAGTTTTTGTTCAGTTTTAAGTTTTTTTGTTCAGCAATCTCAATGATTTATGTAAGGAGTTCCTGGGCAGGGGGGGGAGGGAGAGTCAGCCAGTGGTCTCAAGTTAACAGTGAGTCATAATATATTTAGCAGGGCATAATGCAACTGCTGGAAAAATAGAGGAAGAGGCAAGACAGAGAAAAGCATTCTCCCTGATAGGAAAGCTATTAAACATTTAGCTCAAGAGAGAAGGCAGTATGTGTGCCACTCCCCTGGCCTTTCCTTTAGAAGGAGAAGATCTGGATGATCAAGGGTGAGAAGAAAGAGGGACATAAGGAGGGTGCCAAGGGTTTGGAAAGGGAACATACCTGGCTGAGGTCTGGAAAGCAAACTGAATGCAGATGTGTGCCTTAAAAAGCAAGACCTGAGAGCAGAACACCTCTCCCTGCCTGATACAAAGCCTTTTCCTTTCCAGACCTTTTCTGTCAAGAAAAATCACTATTCCTGCTTCCTCATACAAACCTCTCCTAACTCACTGGGGGGGGAAGGTAGGTGACAGCTGCTACCTGGGTGGATGCCAGCAATTGAATCAGGGGCCACCAGAGCTGAAAACATCCGTGTTTGGAGCTTGTGCTAATTGTGTTTCTCTGTCTCATTCTCTCTGATACAGATGAGGCTAGACACACAATCTAACCCAAGCACTGGTTTACTTGTGCTTGGTGCATGTCCTCCTTCCCAGAGCCAGTGTGAATCCAAGGACACACTGCAGCTTGTGCTGCAGTCACAAGCCTCAAGGGATGCTGCTGTAGGAGTCTGTAGCCATGTTGTCTCTCCTCGGCATCTCTGGGCACAAGCAGACATTCACTGGTCCTATAGGATCCCCTGGTGTTCTTCCCCTTCCACCTGCTCTGCTGTCCCTCCACTGTGTATCCTGCGAACAGGGCAGCCTGTCCAGGGTGAGGAGAGCAGTGTTTTGTGAGACAGGAAAAGTTTTTGCTGTTTTGTCTTATTTGAATTTTATGTAAATAGTTGCGCGCTTTTTTTTGAGGTAGGTATGTTTTAATGTATATGACCTTTGTCATATTTAAAGCCTGCTGCTGTACAAGTGAAAGATGGTAGATCCAGAAGGTCCTGAAGAAAAGGAACAGCCCAGGATCAATGACATCCTTTTTATCTAAGGCACCTGGGAGTAATTCAGGACTAACCTAGCGCTGACACCAAGCCTCTTATCTGGAGCATGGTGTGAGTATCTCTACCCTCTAGAGTCAATTCTGTACCCGAGAGTTCTCCTGAGCATGCAGAGGGCCTGATCCTGCATCCCTTAATCAGTCTGTTGGGTGCCCACGGTACCCAGTGGTGGATGTGTGTGAGGAAAGCCAGCAGGAAAGCTCAGACCTTGGTGTCTCAGAGCAACTGTCACTGCTCACTCACTCTTCAGAGCACGTCTCGAGTATCAGGGACAAACAGGTACACATCCCAATCTTTTCTGGGTTAGGATACTGTATGTGCCTGAAGGAAGTGCCACTGCCTCTGAGATAGCTGAGATGAAAGGGTTAACAGGTCAGGGCCTCATTTCCAAGGCACAGGGTTTGAGAACAAGCTATTGAAAAGAGCTGAAAATGAGGCTTAATGTGGTTGTGGATAATGTGATTAATAATGCAAGAGAGAGATGGATCTAAGACATCTGAAAGAAATCTACCAAGACAGGCTCACGGCTTTGTGTCATCAGACATTGCTTCTGCAAGTCTGTGTGTTAACACCACTGCCCTACCTTTTTACTTCAGCATGGCCACAAAGGTCTGGCTCCGTATCCCACAGTGTGTAAAATCATCATGATGAGAAATCCTGGAGTGTGGTGGTAGGGAAATCAAGAAAGTCTCCTGGCCCATCTCTCCTACTGACACAGACTTGGTTTAAAGTGCCACAGAATCATCCGTAAGCCCAGACATGTCTGCTGAAGTGATGGGGTGCTCTGGGGGTGCCTGCAAGGAGATAGAGTCAGTGGTCTGCATGCAAAATGTGGCCAGGAACCTCTCATGATTCCTGTCCTGCAGAACAGTGCACCCATGGTATGGGTTCCCACATCACTCCTTCTCACACCAGAGATACTAAAGGGATGTACTGCTGGCCTAATCCTCCTGGCCTCCATCAGGAACCAGCAGATAAAATTGGGGAAAAGTGTAGGAGGTATCTCTGATTTGGGAGGAGTGGCTGTTTGCCCTTTTTGTGGCAACTCTTGAGTTTTACAATCTGGAGCAACTGTGCTCCTAACTCAGGCACCTCACAAACCTTTGTTCTGTGGGCCACTAGCAAGATGCCCTTCTCTTGGCTGCCTTGCTCAGCAGCACAGCACGTCATCCTGCCAGCAACATGGCCTGAAATTTTGCCTCAGGTTTCTTCAACAAGAAAATAAAAAAATCAGGTAATTATCTCAACATTACTCTAAATAATGGTCTTTCTGTCCCGCATATCCCGCATATTCTTGCATTTTTGGCATTTTTCTAGCATGAATTTTCAGCCCTGTATCTTACTTTTATGCTTACTGCTCTGCAGGTGTTCCTCAGTCCATTGCTGGTGTTTTTCTCTGGTTTCTCTCTTGTGCCCAGGTCTCTTACATGGCTATATAGAGAGACGACGGCATTGGTAGCTCCTGAGAGTGTAGCTCAAACAAGAGCAGTAGTAGAGGGAACGTTTATTACTGCCATTTGGCTCCACAAACCCCCGTCATGTTGCCCACCCATCCTCATTGCTTCTGGTTATCCCATTTTCTGCCCTGATGCTTTTTTTGGGTGCTTTATCCTAATCAAGCGTCTGTGTTTGTATTTCCTTTTCTCTCTTCCACATGGTCCTAACTCATATCTGCCCACAGATTGCCTGTTCAAGGTCTCGCTTGACCCTGGTATTGTCACAGCAGACAGTTATTAGTGCAACCTGTCTACCTGCAGAGCAGCGGATACCCCACAGAATGTAAATGGCCCAAAAATCTTCTTATTTGACCATTTATGATCTTCTGTGGCTTTCACATGGGGTTCTTCATTTCCTTACTTGCTGCACGTCTTCACTCAGCTTTTTCTTGTCAAAAATATTACCATTTTTTTAAAGTCCAGAGGTCTCAGCTGCTTTGACTGACTGGCAATGTCATATTCATCCCAATTATTAATGATTTTCTTAATCTACCACCTCTACTCACTTGATATATTTAAAAACTTCTTCATGTCCTCTTGAAATGCTTTGCTGCTGTGTAATGCTGATGTCTATCAGACTGGTGTAAATGGACTAAAACTGAATTTAAAGCAACAGTTAATCTGAGATTACAGTAAAAGCAGAATTTGTCCTTCTCTTCAACTGATGCTGACATTGAAGAGACCATTTGGATAAAAGCTGAGGAGACTTAGCTGTATCAGGCACTCTTATTATTCCTACACAGCTGAACAGATCGGCACTGACATGGATCAGAAGGCAGAAGAGAGTGGCAGCTTTGAGGAACCATTTTAATTACTCAGGGATTACACAGCTGTGCTAAAATAATAGGGGAAACATGTCCACAGAAGTTAAGACTGAATTGCTTTCAGTAGCGCTTGTTCAGAAGTCAGATACTCAGCGTCTTTTTCCTTGGCTTTAGAATAGAAACAGTGTTGTTTGAAGGAGACATCACCACAGCAGAGGCAAGCCTGATTAACTAAGAAAGGGCCACCTGACATTTATATCTCGTACAACGAGCTCCTGGTGTCTTTGTGGAGAACTGACCTACGGAAGTGCATGTTCCTCTCACTGTCTCCTGTTGTCTTTCCTCCCTCTGCTGTTACATCCAGCATTGATTTCACTGGGCCCCACACTGGACCCTAACCAAGTCTTTCAACTTGTTTGAGTGGGCCCTGAGCTCTGGTTAATGCACAACAAGACGTGGTCTCCAGCTCTCCAGGGACCACCAGAGGTCTCTTGTTCAGAGCATGGCAATGCTCAGGGACCAGCCTAGTGCTGGCTGGGGTTTGCATCATTGGCATTTTATGGAGGACGTCCCATGCCACCTCCCCTGTGGAGTGGCAGGACTTTTCTGAGCAGGATGAGCTGGGGGTGGATTGACAAGTTGGTTAAATACAGTCACAAGAAAAGCGCAAGGCTGCTTGCAGAGACAGCCTGCGGTGACTGAAGGGCAGCACATGTGTGCCGGTCAGTGAGGTATTGCTGGTTCTGTTAGCTGAGGATGTCGCCTGGAGGACGCATGGTGGTATGCTGTGAAGGAGCAAGACAGAGCAGTCCACACCAGTTCCACATGTCTGGGTCCGAGCAGCCTTTGGGACTGCAGCATGTTTGTTCAGGGCTTGCCAATACCTCCACACAGCACTGCAGTTTTCAGACTGCCTGTATGGACCGTTGTCAAGAACCAAGGGGATGTCAGCCCCAAAGGGCAGAAATCTCTTCTGAAAGTGAAAATAGATGGAGAGGGAGACCCAAGACACCAGCTTGGAGCAGTGTTTCAAAAAGAATCTAATCCTGCACTGAAGGATAAGCATTTGCAAGGCCAGCTGGGCAGGGAGTAGCAAATCTGGTTGGGCTATTTCTTTACTGAGTAGAGCAAATCCCAGCTGTCTTTGCAGATCAAGGCTGTAGATCAAAGCATGTGAGTAGCTTCAGGGATACCAATAGATCAAGGGTTTGCTTAAAATACTTCCTAAGAGTATTCTGTCTTTCCAAAGCAAGGGTTAAGTTGATTGACAGCTACTGTTTCACCTGGGTATTAAACTTCAGTAAGACCAGGAATTCAACTACAAGGTTCATGCCTGTGAGATTTTTAAAGTTTGGATTATAGTTTTTCATTTGCAAACAAAACTGGGGTTATTTTTTGTGTACAAGAACTCACTAAAAATCTCAGCTCTTCACATTTCCAAAAACTCCAATATCACCCTTCACTGTTAAATGTAACACACAGTCCTGCCTCTGCTGCTTTCCAACATCTCATGCTGATATTCGCTCAGAAAGCATAGTGCCATGTGCTCACCTCTCCATACAGGATCCTTGTTTGCAATTATTGTCGTGTCTTTTATGTCCAGACTGTTGCATCAGGCACAGCTCAGCGAAAAGGCAGCGTTGGCTGCTGTGTGGCAGCAGATTAAACTGGGACATTAAGAGTGGGACTTGCTTGTGCCCCGGAAGTCATCACAAGGACACAGGGATGGGATATTTAGCAGCTCCTGATAGCAAGCTGAATTAACCTCACACCTGCCTCAGTTTGTTTTTGTTCTTTTTGTGGACCTTGCTGTGGGACTCAGGAAGGGAATGGTGGAAGAAAATGCTGTTCAACCTGCAGGCATGTGTAGGTCAACATCTGGAATAAATTCGTTTGACGTTGGCCAGGACTTTTCTGTATGTTGTTCTGCCTTGCTCTCCAAAGACAGTCATATCCCCATTGCATTATTTCTCCCTTTAAAGCTGTTTGAGATTCGTCAGAAAACAGTCAGTGTATGAAAGTACTGCCTTGTGTGGGACTGTCAGCTCGCATGAGGACATCACTGTTACTGCTGTGGTAAATCTGAGCTGATGGCCCAAAATGGGCTTTGCTGCTATCCTAAAGAGTGAATTTTCAAGAAGGCAAGTTCAGCTCAAAATTAAAATACAGCTGTGAAGGCTATGGGAAATTTATTTCTATGAAAAACTTGAATATTTCCTTACTGATTTCAGAGCTATGATCTTTTAGGACAGGAAGATGAATCTAATTTCTGAGACCAGGAAATAAAAGGCTAGATGTTTTTTCCAGTGGGTATGGATGAAATATCAAGAGCTGTCAACAACTGAACAGAGTTATCTCAGAGAAATGATGGAAGACCTGTGGTCAGATATGGGCTTTTAATGATAGGTAGCCAAGGCAAACAGACAGCAAGATATGAACTCAGCACACGCTGCTGAGATGACTGCAGTCCTGCTGGAGACCTGAGAGACACGAGGGATACTGACATAAGTTTGTGCGGGTATTTGGCTTTGCTATTCTAACACAAGAACCCCAAAATACTCTATTCCTTGTTTCAGGAGTCTTCCTGGTGTCATTGCAAGCACCTTTTTGTTGCATGTGAATAGTCTCTAGCAAGAAAACCAGTGTCAAGTGAGAAAAAAAAATAATGCTGAATACAATCTCCTTTGTGGAACAGAATTAGTGTGCTTGTCCTTTAAAAAGGGGATCTAGTGTTAACAGGTGACTGTAGACAGAGTATAAGGAAGTTAGATTAGGAGTTCATGCCAATACTAAATACCTTGGAGTGCATGAGTTATTTTTTACAGGAGACACGAGTAGCTGCTATCAGTGTTAAGAGCGTGTTATCCTACAGCAGATACAGAACAAACAAAGATTAGTGTGGAGCCAGCCCTCAAAAATGACTGTTTATTCTGATACAATGAGAGGTTTGTTTGTAGCCCATGGACCCACAGTTAATCAAATCCCACAAATTATACACACATGTACACACACTTGCACCCTTTGTAAAATGATTTTTGTTAAAGAAAAGTAGTAGTGTAAGGATTTATATTGTTGGAGGGTACCATTATAAGTCAAACCTATATCTCCTCTGAGAGCAGAGTTCCAGTAATTGTGTCTTAAGATTTAATAATGAACACTTCAGATATCAGAAGGAAAGAGCTTGACTTGATTGCAGAGTATATACCTTAGCAGAATAACACTTGCACAAATGCCACAAATACAAAATTTTGTGATTAAACCTACTCCCACAACTGATCGCAAATTGCCAGCACCTCACTTTCATCTGTCAGGGGAGAACAGGATGACACAACTGCTTTTACAACCTTCTCCACTCATGACAGCTTCGTTCTTTTTATTAGCAGTCTTGTAATGGGTTTGGAGCCCAAAATTCATGTGTGTCTTTGCCCCAAATACATCAAATCACCCCAATCCACCCACGGGCAGTGGGGATGATGAGTGCTTCCTAGTGGCATCATCTCCCAACAGCAGGAAATCCACTGCTGGGCAGATGGAGGTGATGCACAGCAGCTCCTTCATGGCACAGGACAGGTTGCACGGCAGGAAAACACATGCCTGGTCTGGCACTGGGAGGATTGCTCAGCCTTCTCAATTTTTCTGTTAACACAAGCAAGGCTCAGAGCAGAGAACTTGAAGGAGAGCCCAGGGCAGCTTTCAACATAGTCATGCTTTATGGTCTGCCATATCTTTCCTGGCAAGGTGCCCTGCGCCTTGGTGAGGGTTTCTGGAAAACCTGCCTGGCTTGGCTTGTTGTGCCTCTGCCTGCCAAGGGGGCTGCTGATCAGCAGCAAGTCTCATTTCTGTGCTGCAGAGACACAGAACTGTCCCTGAGGTTGATGCATTTGGGTTTCCTTTTCTGGTGACAGGCAGGCGTGTGGCAGTGAGCTGTGCCTAGTCAAGCACTTCCACCATTGCCTGCCTTGGCTCTCAGGTGTGTCACAAGTTACCAGCACAAAGGAGGAGCCTCCCATTCCTGGGCAGTCAGAGGTGAATGAAAAGACTCATTGAGACTAGAGTATCTGCAGGTCCAGCACCAAGCCAAGGCTCTGTGCCTTTGGCAGCCTGTGACTCTTGATAATACTGACGTTAGAGAGCTCTAGCTCATCTGGAAGAGTTGTGCTAAACGTCACCTTTCAGCATCCGATCTGGCTGAAGCAGAGCACAGTGCTCACTGTTTTTCTGGTGGTGTCTCACAAGCACTAAATATCTCAGTGGTGCTTTGGGCTTCCTCTCAGGAAGTGCAGGATGAAATTTTCAGAAACGTCTACTACAGATTTCCACTAGGAAATTAAATAGGTATTCAGGCATTGAGATCAACCGGTGCACACACACTGTCAAAATGCAGCCATGAACACGGGAAGGCCATACCCAGAGTGCCTTCTGGCAGCTGCCTCTCGTCTGTGCTGACAACTGCTCTGTGCTTGAGAAGGGTTTTGTAAGTTCTATAGAGTATTCATAAACTGCTCGCCATGCCAGGACTCTTCAATCAGTTTGAAAGTACAGACTATTGGTTTCTAGTGTCTGCCTGTATTTCTTGTGTGAAGTTAGAGCTTAAAAATTACGGCAGCCCTTCTTAAACATCACCCTTACTGAGGGCCCCAGTCATCAGCACTGAACTCTGAAGTTAGTGCTGGGACAGAACTTGCATAGACACCTCTCATAGATGAGAAACAAAACGGAAATCTATCTTGTGCTGTATTCAGCCTGCCAGGCATATGTCTGGCTGTGACAGGTCTTAGGATGAGCAACTGGAGTTGCCTGGTAAATCTGATGTAGTTCAGAAGCTACAGATATATTTCTTGCAGGTATTTATGTCCTCATTGCAGCCACTACCGAGGAGGTGAAAGCAGAGTTTCTGTGTTCATCAAACAAACATTCCTCTGAAAAACTACCCCAGAGTGTTGTAGATACATGAGCATGAAAATGTGCTTTGCCTTCTTATCTTTAACTCAGGAGTAGTCTGGTTTAAGGGTGGGGATTTGGTCCATACTCTCAGTCGCACTGTTGGAGCTGGCAGAATATGTTCAGCAAAAACAAGTTACAGAGTTAGGACTTGTGAAGTTCTTCACCTAACTTGTTGGTGTGAAAAATTTTCAGCTAATGCCTGTATTTGTCAGCCAGCTCCATTCTTCAAGGACTTGGTTTTTTAAGAAGCCCAAATTGATTAGTTACCCATCTAAAGAGGATTTAAATTCCAGATGGGCTCTTTTACTCAAATGACACAAGTCCATTATGTTGTTGGCACTATCATTGTGTCTCTGGACAGCAAGGCCTCCAAGCGAAGCAACAGAATAGTGATCACATTTCTAACAAAATTTGTTCCCTACAGACTCCTGCTGATTTAAAGCCACCTGCAATAGTCAGGGATCCAGACTGATGCAGTTAAATAGCTACACCTGAGGACACACAAACTTCCAGCAGACAGTTACACCTATATTTTATATATAATATTCTCCCTGGACTTCTATTTATTTTAACCTCTATGTGTCACTACACGTTAGTTGCTATAGGATACATGCCTGTGATGAGCCTGAGTTCAGAGGACAGGAGTGAATCCAGAGTGCTGTAGGATGTAACTGGTTTTTTCAACAGGAAAATCTTCCAGCAAAGACATTGTATTTTAATAGGCTAGCATGTTTTGCTGCAGCCTGTGCATTTCTGATGAGCTAGAGAAGTAAATTGTGGCTAAATGTGGTCATAAATAATCCCATGACATTTTTTACAAATGCCCTCTGTTAATGCATCTTCTGCTCAGGTTCCAGCCCATGAATCCTATTCTGCCATGTTCAGCACTTGCTATTGCAGGTGCAGAGATTATTCAGCCACTGCTCTCACTTGCTTTGTAGATTAGTCCTGTTAAATCACCACTTAATGTTTCTAAGTGCACGTTCAAGCCAACTGCAGCTGCATAATCCCTGCACAGGCTTCACCACTCATCTTTGCTAATGCGCTGGGCTTTTACAAGATGAATTTTTCCTTTCCTAGACATTGCTGAAAATGAGTTGAGCATCTGTGGCCTGGGCATGTGGATGACACCCTAAAATTCATTTCCCTGTGTGACTTTTTGGACTGGAACACAACTTGCTGGAATGAAAAATTATTGCACAGCTGAACCTCCAACAATTTTTCTGTGACACCAAAGTATATTACTGAGTTGATTTTGTTGACCTCTCTTCAATGGGAAGCTCCAGAAAAACATGACACTGTGATGGTGTAATTTTCCTTTTGCCACACTGAGCCTGTGATTTTTTATCTGTTGCTCTTGTTTACCCAGATATTTCATTTCTGGGCTCTTGGGGGAAACAGGGCTAGGAATAGAAGTCGCAGTTTACAAAGACAAAAACTTGCAGTTAAAGCCTGAGAGCATGGCTGTACTTTTGACTCAATAGTGCATCCTGAGGCTTACAGATTTATTGGTTGCATCTGCCAAGGCCAATCTGACCTGAGAAGCCAATACATTACTGTGCTGCCGTCACAGCTTTTTTACTCAACTGCAAAGACACCCCATTGCCAGCATTGACTTTTAGCCAATTTCCCCTTCTTTTTGAATCCTCAAGCCCTTATGGTCTTATTTATCCCCTTCTGATAGGTAGAGTGGGAGAGAGATGAAGAAAAATATATTCCAGAATAGTGTACAGTAGGTGTCCCACGATGAATCATCCTTCCTGCCTATCTACCTCTCCTAAAGTGAGTCATTAGAAGAAGAACACGAACGCTTTTAAGGGTTAGGCTTTTCTTAGTAAGACAATCATTCACTGTATTCTCATGTATAAGAAGATCCATTCTAACTAAGCTATTATTGTGCCAACATGAAAAAATTACTGAGATATTTTAAGTATTTGTCTAGTGAAAATATAAGGAGGATCCATAAAGCTAGTGCATCGAGAAAGAGGAGGGTTATGGTTTAGCGAAATACTGTCAGTTCATTCAGTAGGCCAAGCTTCAGCTGGTTGGCTATTTATTTGTTGAGAAACTAAACAATTCTGCCTTTTCTTAGTTGCACAAAGAATAGTGAAAGTAGCAGGTGGCCAGCTCTTCCTTAAGATCTCACAGAGGCTTCAAGCTAGAGACAGTTTTAGGCAACACTGAAAGCTTCCTAATATCACTTGTGTCCAAATGCAAAAGCAGAGGGTATCATTCCTGTCTCCAAGTGTCAGCATCACACGTACTTTTTTGTTGTTTTCCTTGCTATTCAGAAAAATCAAGAGACACATCTAAGAGCCTTGCTCAGCCACCACAGTTGGAGGGCAGCAAATTCCTGAGTCCAAAGAACCATTCAGACCATTTAAGCTGCAGGGCTGCCAGACCTTTTCGTGGTTAATGGGGAGAAGGTACCACAGTGCCTACACCACGCACCTGTAGCTGAGGGCCGAAATCTAACCCATGTTATACATTTGCTCCCACCTCCTTTCCTTTCTTCTTTTAGTATCTCATGTGGAAATCAAGGATACCCTTGAGTCAGCAAATCATTGTGAAGAACTGACGTTTGCAGAAGGTGTAGAACTGAGTGGTGGCACCTTTAAAAGTCTCTATCTACCCTGTTTTCCTTTCTCTAGCTGCTATAGTAATTAGAAGATAAATCCATATTCATGAAAACACCATGGTATCGTGTGCAACAAATTCATTAAAGTGAAATGCCATATTCTTGAAGGATCTCCGACACGAAATGAGAATTCTTAATGAGCTGAACCCTTTCAATCTGTGAGCCTTGGCCATGGTGGCTCTGAGCATCACGCCACGGCTGTCAGAGATCAGGACTGCACAAATGATCTAGCAAGGCTGGAGACCTGGACTAAATTAATCTTCAAGTCTTAAACTCATAGCTCAATCAGCAACCTCCTGTTTAACTTTATTCTCCTGCAAGATAACACCCAGCTGAATGATGGAGTTCAGCTGCAACAAATGCGCAGTGATGGCATTCTCTAGCAAATAAGTGGGAAGCCTTCGGTGTTCTGTTTGCTGAGTTTTGGGGGATAAAGGTATTTGAGGCATCCTAAAATTTTTCTAGCTCTTCACACTTCTTTAAGATAACCTAACTGAACATTAAAGAAAACTGTGTGACATTTATTTTTTGACAAGTTGCTGTAATAATACTGCTGCAGCAGGCGGTGAGGAGAATATTAAAATGCTTTGCCATGTTTTGCCCAAGTATTTCTAAATCCCAGAGATATTGTCAGCTTTTGGCATAGGAGAAATAGGTACCAAAAGATGTGGACTTTCCACTTACTGTGGTAGAGCTCTGGAAAAGAAGGCTGGGGGTTGGGGGTAGTGCGTATGGAGCAGCCAATATGGGTCAAGGTTGTCCCCCGTGTGACTGATCCCCAGTTGTACCACTCCAATTTGCAGTGCGAGTCATATCCTAACTCTCCAGGACACTTCTACTCTGCATCCACCTTTTCTGGCCCCTATATGTTCCTTTTCCTACAGAGGGAACAGTGCATTCTCCTGACCACTGTCTCTTCCATGGGGCAGCAGAATTCAGTTTTTGCCTGCTCTTGCAAGGAGCTGGGAGCTGGCCCTGCTCAAGAGCCCAGTTTGCATTTGCGCTGCAGCCCAGCTACATCTGCTTGACGTTCGTACTCCTGTGACCTGTCTGCAACAGCAGAGCAGTACCACCGAGCCTCCTGGTTAGTAAGAACCATCTTTTAGGACTACATCCACATTTTTCACGGTTTTCTCACTTGCGGGATTCTTCCAAAGAAACACGAAGAAAACCCTGTCTAAGACCACGCATCTGCAGCTCAGGCCCTATTCAAAGAGTTAGTTCTTCAGTGTATAATTATTTTGTATACACTATATATTAAAAAAAACCATTCCCTTGACATTATTTAAAAGATGATTCAATTCGAAGTAAAGAAAGGCTTTAATGGAAAATACACAAATACCTCCTGAAAATGTTTGTGGCTTTCTTTTCTGTCCAAAGTTCTTCATCTTTTCCTGTGCAGTGAAGAATGCTTCTATTTCCAGTTTTTGGAAACAAAAATCCTGTTGATTTCTTTTTATAACCAAAATAATTGTATATCTGATATGCCAAAAATGTAAAGAATTCCAGGCAGCTCTCTGTATTTATATCACCATAGCACCAGTAGTCCTGGCAGGGGCTGGGAGTTTTTACAGTACGTGCTGTACAGACAGAACCTTCAAAGGCTGATTTGGGACTTGGTTCTTTACTGCTGAAATGCAGTTTTCTGCCATTTTTCCTCCATGATGTGCAAAGATGAGGTACTGAGACAGCTATCATCACACAATTAGTGAAGACCAGTCTTAAATCACCAGCTGAAGGCTTGTCTTGTCTGGTTACAGTAAGGTAAAACCAAAAGGATCTTGTTTCTGCTAGGATTATGAGTAGAGATAGGATGGTACACTGAAGACAGCTATGTAAAAACATCCTTTTTCAGGTACCAATGTAGGAGCAATGTAATTCCTTAGAAAAAGAACTATTGTCATGTAAAGTTGAACCAGTCAAGGGATACTTGGGTGACAAGAGATGACAACATCTAGACAGGAGACGAAATCATTTTGTGAGAGAAAGAGGGAGCTCATTGCAGGATTCATAGGAAGCTGTAAGCAGCTCTGCTTTTGAACTCTTTCCACTTATCCAGTTAAAAAAGAAAGATGATACAAATCTATTACTTGAGCATCCTGGAGGTATGGTATAGGAGTGTGGGGGAGCACACCAACTGAGCATGATGAAGCCCTCCTCTGCCCCAGACTTCTCACGACTGGTCAATGAATTGCCAGAAATTAATCCCCTGATGACTAAGGAGAGTATGAGAAGAAGTAGTCAGTGTCCTTGATGCTTTATTCTACCTCACTTCCAAATCCCTGTAAGTCTTCTTAAAGACCCCAAGTAGTACACCAATGGCAAAGTCACCCATCTTCCTTTTTTTGTTTTTCCCCATCTAAGAATTTCTAACACAACACCTTTGTCTGGGGATTTTCATTGCCGGGCACCTCACGTAGTATTACTAAAAACTTTTCATTTGGATTAATTTAGTCTGTGTTTAACTTTGCCTTATATGCTTAAGTAACAAGCTGAGAAGAACATTTGTTACCTTGGGCAACCCAGAACTGTGTGCTGGTAATTTGTTTTTTTTCTTTACTGTTTTGTTCCTAAACAGAGCTGAGGAAACAATTAGCAGTAGACAATTCATCCATTTAATTTAGTTGTGTGGGGTTGTTTTTTTTTTCTGTTTTCAGATTCCTTTTTTTTTATAGGCTTAGACCTGATTCTCAGCTGACCTGAATTACTGCTACACTGCTGCTGTTGCAGCTATATGGATTTATCTCACGGAGGCTAGACACCCTGTCTTTAACTAATATGCAAATTACTTAGAAAAATTCACTGGCCGTGAAAGCAAACATTTGCATGTATCAACTGGTTAGCATCTTCTCTTTCCATGAATTATTTTGGTCTGTGCCTGTTCCTTATTTGCTCATGGTGCTTGTGGATGGTCACACAGCATTGTTTCTGCTCCTGACAGAACGTCTGCAGCTGTGTGAATACAGGGCTGACACGCCTGGTGTAAGCTGTGATATATGCACATTTTTTGCATATACGTGTATGCATATTTGAGTCTGAGGGTTGGTGACCATTGGATACCTTTCATGCCAACACCATCCCACTTGCAATATTTTTTATGGAAAAATAAGCGAATATTTCAGAAAAATCCGTCAGGGTGCCTGCATTCATGTCCAGTCACTACATCCAAAACCCCATCACATTTGTTTGCACGTGGAAACTGGGGAAGCACTATGACATGGACCATGGCAGGGCATATCCAAGTCACCTCGATCATCTGATGTCCTTGAAATCTCAGATCCCACCACGGGGTTCATCTCATAATCTACTTTGGTCACTTCTGTGGAAGGGAAATGCCTGGGCTCTGGCCTTGCTTCTCCTGCAGAGATGAATCATACAATCATTTTAGTCAGAAAACAACTTTTATATCACCAGGTCCAATCATTATCTAACTCTACCAGGCCCACTTCTAAACCATGTCCCTGCTGTGGCATCAGGCAAATTTAACGACCAGCTTCTCCTCATGAGGTGACAAACCCAGTTCTCCATTTTCTCACAAGAATATGCTGCTCAATTCATGTTTGAAGATCATTTTCAGAACTTTTACCTTATGATGTTCAGCAGTGAAACTTGTAGTTGCAGCTGTAGTTCCAGCTGTGACTAAGTTGGAGAGAGACTATTCATAGGGACCTGGAACTACTATCCTTAGAAGGATTTTCCTGAAATAATCGAGTATTTCTCTTACTCTTTATGAGCTATCCCTTTCTTCCTTTGTCTCTTGACCAGATAAGCCTTGACTCTGGTCCAGTCTCAGTTTTAATTTAGGTGTTATTTGATGTTCCTCCTTTCCTTGTACACACTAGCTATTGGGATATACTTGCTTAAAAAACCACAAAGAAATAGAAGTAAAACAGGGGAAAATAAGCTGAAATTCAAATGTTCAACTAGCCCCTGTTTATTTTTTTTTTAAAAAGCACCTGTTTACATAAAGGGTCCACATCTATTTCAGAACTGTCAGTCATTAACTATTTACATGGGACTTAATAACACTATTTACTAATCAATAGTGATCACCATGGCAACCCTGGCACTGCATAGCCTGATATCTTTCGGGAACATTGCTAAAGAAACATGAACTCTTAATCTTTAATACCTTGTTCTTTTGTGCCAGGTTTCAGGGAAAGGTAAATTTTCCATTTTCTATCTTAATCCCCCCCTTTAAAGAATAAATCTTTTGTAACATCTGCAGTGTGGTATGAGGGAAGTGCTACAGAGGGATCAGGAAAGGAGTAATGCAAAGTGCAGTGACTATAAGGTCATCAGGTTGCCTCTGTGTGTGTATATATATATTTATTTATTTATTTATTTGTATTTATATATATATGCTATACCTGCATTTGTATCTCCAGAACTTTATGGCCTGGGAATTGAACCTCAAAACGGTGTAAAAGCACTGTGTGGATACTGTTTATTTTTTCAGGAGCATATCACTGCCTGTGATACATTTTTACCTTCCTTCTACTGTTTTCTTCTGTTGCACAAGAGCATTCAAACTCTTACTTCTGCTATTCACATTTCTGTTGTTGCTATTTAAATTGTCTGCTATTTTAATTGTAAAATCATGACGGCTTTTGTCAAATTGTTTGTGGACTTCCGATCAAATGACATCACCTAGTTCAGCTTCAGCCCTGATTTTATTAATATGCTGATGGAATTTTAGATATGTTACTAAGCCATGATTTTCTTTGCAAAAGCCTTTCTGCTTAGTCTTTATGGCATTTGTACTTGAACATTTTACTATTCTATTTTTAGTTAGCATTTCAGTCAGTTTCCTGGTATTAAAATGATGGTCTGGAACAAACTCTCAGGGAGACCCTTACAGACCTGGTGGTAGGTATGATTAAGGCTGGTGGAAAATTTTCCATCAAAACTCTCAGTTAATGAAAACTGGTTCATGACTCAGAGACACTAAGATAAGCGGGTTTTTTTTGCACAAAAGTTTTCACTGAAAGAAAAACAAATGTCTGTAGAGCCATTTTCATTCGTGAGTAGCAACCTCAAACACATTTTCCCTTGCAGGGGCTTTCCAGGGGTATGAGTGGAGCAGATTTTCAGGAACCTCCCTTCTGTAACAGCAGAGCAGGACCAGGCTGCAGTGTGCCAAAGCAGGAGGCACCCCTGTGCCTGGCTGAGGAAAATAAGGGTGGTGGCTACCCGAGCGTCAGCACCCAAGACTCCCACAGGGTGTTTTAGGGATAGATCACTTTGTTTAGAGCTGAATGCCTTGGCATCTGACTATTTTATTATTTTTTTAGTCAAAGAAGGTCTTCCAAGTCAACATACAGGTAAAATTGCTACAGATTAAAGCATCAAATAATATTTACCTTAGGAATTAGAGTAGAAGAAATTGTAAAATGAGTTTAAAAATGCTCTTTCTCACAGATGGAGTGTATTGTGTAACCTGCTACTTCTGTGGCTGAGCTTAAATGAAGTCAAACATGTCTGTGAAAAATAAAACATAGATACAAGCCCATGTTATGCTTTGTGGAGGACAAAATAGCTCCATGGGTCTAGGAGGTGAGACTTTGTGACATAAAATAACCTTTCAGAAATATAGATGATGAAAAAAAATCAGTTCTGACTTAATCTGCAGCATCTCCTTTTGGGATATGGATACTGACAGTAATCTAGATGGAGGAATCTGGAGGTTTGATCTCTCGTGGGAATGATCTGTCTTTGCGGGCTAATATTCGTGTAGTGAAGTGGATACCCACTTTCCACCAGCTTGCTGCCCCGTAACACCTTTTTACCATAATAGTAGGGAAATAAAAATTTTTAATCTGAGTTATTCGTATCTTGCTAAACTCTGAGTGGGACACTTAAACCAAGAGTATGGGTGGAAGTAAGAGTATGGGTGGAAGTAAGCATCCTTACCCAACAGTCCACCAATTGACATTCTCAACTAAAATTTGAAAGACCCACGATCACCCTCTTGACTGCCTGACAGCATGCAAACCCTCAATTTCAAGATCAGTAGTGTATTTCTACACAAGGGTAAAATAGAGTTGAGAGAACCTATGAGCATGATATGATGGGCATTGTTTTACATGAGGGAGATGGATACCCACCTCTACCTTAAATGGAAATATCTTGTGCAAGAGAAACTACAAGATGGATATTGAGATGCTGGAGAGGGTACAGAGACGGGCTATCATGCTAGCAAAGGATTTGGAGCATGTGTATTACAAAGAATGGCTGAGGGATCCGGGGCTGTTTAGCATGGGGAAAAGAAGACTGAACAGAGACCTTATTGTTCTCTACAACTACCTGAAAGAAGGTTGTAGCAAGGCAGGGGTTGGTCTGTTCTCCCTAGTAGAAAGCGATAGGACAAGAGGAAATGGCCTTAAGTTGCTCCAGTGGAAGTTCAGGTTGGATATTAGGAAGAATTTCTTTACTGAAAGGGTTGTCAGGCATTGGAACAGGCTGCCCAGGGAGGTGGTTGAGTCACCGTCCCTGGAGGAGTTTAAGAAATGGGTAGATGTACTGCTTAGGAACATAGTTCAGTGGTGTTGATAGGGCTAGCACAAAGGTTGGGCTCGATGATCTTGAAGGTCTCTTCCAACTGAAACTGTTCTATGATTCTACGATTCTATATGATTCTATGATTCTATTTGAAAGTCCCATCTCAAAATATGTATAACCTAAAGTTAGAGTTGATGTAAGCAAGACAGGCTTATTCCTGGTAAACGGCCTAGTAAATGCCCAGAAAGACACAGAGTTGGTCAAGGGAAGATCCTCCAAGTTTCTGAGAAGAACTAATTTGACCCAAGTACTAACCACCTAAGCCAGGATTTTTGCTCTTGGTGTGGGTTAAATGGAGATGCCTGGCTAGTGGGAGGGGAACTTGGGTCTCCCCTTCATGTCTTCTAATGCTGGTTTAAGCAGTTCCCTGCTACCTCTGGCAGCTTCTGGGAGAACAACTCTTGGTTCTTCCCACGCATAACAAAGAGGGACCCCAGTTCCTCAACTAGTGGAAAGGTGGCAGAAAGAACTTTTTGTCTGGTCCAGTGACTAAAGAGTTACCTATTTGCTTCTAAATTAGCTAGATGATTAACATTGGTAAAATGCTCTGGAATTAATTCTACATGTTGGTGTGTTTATTCATATTGTGGCTCATTTTGCTGCCAAATATTGCTGGAGATATTTGGCAATGGTCTGAATGTCTAGAAAAACTTGAATTTTTCATTCAAGAAAACAGGCCCAGTATTTTCACGTATGGAGTTTTGGGCTAATATTTCTGATGAAAACTCAAAACTAACACATAAAAGGAGTAGGGTTTTTGCAACCAATTATATTACAATAAAAAAAATGTTTTTGAAACATTGTTTTTTTCCCTTCAAGCCGTCCTAGTTAGTCTGTGAAACAAGTATGAGCTAATTATAAGAAGTCATCTCATCCTACAAAAGTAGAATGAGAAAGTAAATTAGACATGCCACTGAAACTAGTAGCAAGTAGCAAGGGAATTTGATGCGGTGGAAGCCTGAAGAGCAGGGAACATTTTATTACATTGGTAAAGCAAAAGCCTTGACATTATTAATTTTTAAGGTTTTTTTAGCTTTTGGATATTTAACAACAATATGAATTTTTGTTACTTCTAATACACTGCAGTTAGACTCTTGCCAGATAATGAATCTGATCTCTCAACTCAAGCTAAAATGTCATTTACCTCTCACAGTACATGCTTTACCAATCTTACCTTACCAATCAATTAAAACAGAACTTCAACGGGAACTACATGCATAGATGGACACACTCAGACTGGATAGAACAGCTCTGTATATTTAGTCCTCACATATATGATCTGTGAGTGTAAACCTTGCAGAATTAAACACAATTATTTCCTCTCTTCATAATAATTGCTGTTTCTATATGACACTGATAGACTAATGGAGGATAACTCAAGCTCAGCTGAAATTTATAATGGAACATGGAACAAAAATATATCTGGACATGCACTCAAACTGTATTTGATAAAAATAAGACAACAAATGATGTATGCTGATCAGAGAATTGATAGAAATGATACGTCATTAACTCAGATTTCCAAAGATAGTGGCTTCCATAAATGCAAGGTCTGTGCTGTGAGGATCTAGTTGTGAATGATGGAAGAGAAATCCTGAAGCCCTTCTCTTCAGGAAATCCAGCAACAGCTGGAGTCTAATATTGACTTTAGAGGTATCTAGACTCCTAGATCCTTTGGAAATCTGCTAGGTGCTTTTGGACACTAATGTATTTCAAAAATTGTCCTTTGCTGTTGATATATCTCAGCGATTGGTGAAGCCAAAGGCACATTTCCCATTTCCTTTCTTAAAATCAGGCCATTGCTTTAAACATTCTGGAAGGAGCAGAGTTTTGACTTGGTTCCAATACACCTCTAAGAATGGATAAATACGCTACAATGCAGTGACATGTAGCAACAACTGAATGCAGCTTTGTTACTTGAAAATGCAAATACATTCATCAAGATGTAGCTGCGTGGTTTTGCTTTCTTTTCCAAGAAGGCACAGATTTGGGGGGGGGGGGGGGGGGGGGGAAATAATCTGTTTCATTTCTTTCATTATTAGAAAAGCTAGAAAGTTTAACTTTTCAACTTGCAGTCCCCTCACATAGCAGCGATCTACCAGATGAATAGAGATGACATCGCTGATCAGTATGCTCTTGCTATAAAAATTCATAAATGTGAGGTAAACAAATGTTTAGTAAAAACAGTGAAATCTTAAAGAAGAAGCAAAAGCAGTACAAAGCTCAAGCGATACAAAAAAGTAGAGACATAACAATGCTCTTCTTTTAAATGAATAAAAGATGAAGTGGTTTCATACTATATGAGGAGGGAATAGCAAATTCTCTTGAGGTACCTGTAATCATGGGCCAAATTCTTTGGTTATGTTGCTCATCCTTCAAATTTTGAGAGATTCATCCAAGTACCAGATCTCTAAGGTATTGGTAGCTGTTGGCTATTTTTTACTGTGAGAATGTCTAAGGTGATATTTAATTAACACAGCAGCTATCACCATCATGCCTGAATGCTAACTGAGCCTTTCCTAGTTTCATCTACAAACAAAGCATGTTGCTGGTAGAACTTGCATTTGCTTTGTCCTTTGGTCTAGAGTTTTTCCTTGCTGGATGTGCTGCGTGTGAAAACATTAGTATTTTCCAGTTCCTTTGTACAAGAAATGATGTGATAAATGTGTAGGCAGTGGCAAAATGCCCACTGACTTTGATGGGGCCAGGATTTCACCCAAGAAGTTCTGGCCCCAGCTCATTTTAGATGAATGGTTTGTTTCCAGTAAACAAATGCAAATTGGAAGTCATCTGTCCTCCTAAAATGAACCTTTATTGCCTCCTGGTTCCAAATGAGGTTTTGGCACTAGAAAAACATCCTCCCTTGGTACAATCCTTCAAGCAATGAGCACTCCTGACATCTGAAAGCTTAGAGATACATATCTGAGACATAGAAGCCATGGCAAAAGAAAAGGAAAAAAAAAGGCAGGGGGAAAGGTGTCCTATTTACCCGTGTATGTGTATGGCAGCTCATGTGCTATGTGTGGTTTTGACAGTGCACTGCACTGCTGGCTTAGCAGAAGGCGAATGACTGCTGTCCCATATGAGGTCTAATAGAAATACACAGATTATCTCAGCTTCTGCAGGGAGAAGGCCAGACCGGAGAGGTCTGTGTGCCGGTAGATGTGAAATGGAGAAATGTGCTCAGGCTTTGGAGGCATTAATGTCCGGAAAGGCCCTCAACAGGGATCTGTGTTGTGTGATCTGATGTGGTCAGAGCCTGCAGATGCCATATACATGCCTCAACAGCACTGCTACCCAAAACCCATGAAAGAAAGGTACCCTTAGAGAGTCCATCCAAGTGGAGGTGTCACCTGGGAGACAATATAGCACTGTGCATGCTGGCTTTTACATTTGCATATCTAGGATGTGAGCAAAGAACTTGAAGAAATTAAGACCTATTAAATACAAACCAGGATTTTGTCTTGTTCCTGAGAGTGGCTATTTTCTTAATTTTTAACATTGTCTTTTCACCATAAAATATTTGTCCTTATTCCTACCATTTTCCCCACTTTTGTTGTAAGACCTGTCTGACATTTTAGAGTAAGAAGAATCCAACTGAAACATCAAAGTTACGGTGTTCTATTTTCTGCAATGGAAGATACAACCAGGTGCTGGGTTTTTTAGGAAACAACAATGTATTTCCTCTTAGGAAGGAAGATATATATTCTGCCAGTTATTGAATAGTCAGTGTTTGAGCTTACACTGACAGGTGCTGGCTTTTGGAAGGGAGCAGATGGCAGAGAGACATCCAGCAGATCTAATTAAACCACAAGGCATCACAGTAACTACGAAGAAAATCTAAGTCCAGTCCTGTCACACTTGGAAGAACTTCTGTCAGAGTTCCTTGGAACTTTTGGGGGAAAATTGTGTTGTTATTACTATTTATGTTAATCAGTTCTGGGTCTTCTCAGGTGTATCGACAAGGGGCTTAGCCGCTGCAATCCATGCTCATCCGTGCCATCTCCTCTTCAGAACAGGAAGGTTTTGTTGCCAATAGCAGCAGGTAGGACTTCAGAAGGAACTCATGTGAAGAGTACAGGAGGCAGGAGAAGCAACGTACTAAACTGTGGCATAAGGATGGGAGGATGCCTTCTGCAATAACCCATGCTTTAGACTTCACTCTCTGCTGATTTTGTTTCTTCTTTTTTTTTCCTGTCCTTTGCTGCAACCATATGTGGTCAAGAGGTTACTGTCTCTGTTCTCCTTTCCCTGCAATATGAATGCAAGAGATTCAGATTGCTTAAAAGTCTCATTTTCCAAGTACCACATTGTGAATGCTTGGAAAATGCTAATTACTGCATAATAAAAAGGCTTTGTATAAATTATGTGATTTTTTTTCTTCCAGAAAAATCTAGCTTTTGTAGAAATCGTCTTCCTTTTTCTTTGAAGCTGCAAACCATTAGGCACTGTATGTGGATAGCACATAGCCAGATATTATGCTTATAACCAAAAAATAATCATTAAAACACCACTTACTAAACAAAAGCTTTTTGTGTAAAAACTGTTAAGATCATAGAGATGCACAAGTACCGATTCACAACGTGGTAGCATAATAAGCAATCTAAGGCACACACTAAAGTGCAGATAATGAGACTCCTACTTATTCACATTTCATTAGCAGTATAAAGGATCTAAATCAGCTCTGTTGCTACTCATTCCATAAAGCATTGTCATCACTTTCATTTGAAAAAGCTGATCTTAGTTCGTCATAATTACTGTATAAAAGCCTTAGATATTGTTTCCAACAGATCAGGTTTACTTTCCTGAACGAAAATGGGTATGGACATCATAATGAGCTACGTATCAACTAGTCAGGTTTATTCACCCCTACGAGGGCTCATCTTACTCTGAAAATAAAGGGACCGCTGGCTGACCTCGTGTTCCAGAGTTCATGGGCAGGGAGCCTCTTTTAAGGCACATTGGACCTCCACCTGGGAGCTACAGCAGCTCTTGGCATCAGACAAAACACAGCCATCAAGATAAAATTCTCTACGGGCAAATGTCACAGGCAGCTCCTGGGGACAGGGAGGTCCTGTGAAGCGCTGCAGCTGTGAGGAGGAGAAAGTCTTCCCCTCCCTGGGGCCTTGCTGCAGGACCATGAGGCTGCCCCCATGTCGTGACGCCCCATCGCTGCAGCTGCAGCGAGCACGCGGTAGCTGTGCTGTGACGTTCTGTGGGGCCCGATCCAGAGCAGCTCAGATGGTGACTTAAATCTTTACCAGGCAGCTGAGTTACAGTGAGACAGGGGCAGATGAAGGATATCTTGGTAGCAGTCAAAATTCAGAGAAGCTTTAGTTTAGGGCTTCGGCTGTGGGTCCAGAAACCTTTAATCTTGTCGTGCTTCTTGGATGTGCAGATGATGGAGCATTTCTTTCCTCTGGGGTGACCCCAGCCTGGGTGGGCCCTAACGTTCTCTGCCAGGATTCTCATCAAACCTCTCAGCTGCTTTAGCCACAGGCAAGGTTCAGGTTCAGCTGGTGTCAGCAGCACAAGGTGCTATAATGAGCAACAAGCATAATGACTGCTTGACGTGTCCTGGGACTTGAATGACCAAGGCTCATGGCCTGCACATGGCCCATGCACAGGTAAGAGGAAGCAGGGAGCTATGTGTAAGAGACTGGCTATCATCTCACAGGCATTTTTAATTTATGAAGTGTTGAACAGCTGAAGCACACAGCCATTAGCAGCATTGTGTGTTCAGTTCATGCTGTGTATATTAAGCATGTGTCCTGGGATGATTTTGATCAGCATGCCTTGCCTTATGCAGCATAGCAAGTGTGTTCTGACAATTTGTATTAATTCCTTGATGGATTATGGGCATATGCTGCTCCTTGGAACAATTAGCTGTTGTGCAGCCCTTCTTGCTGCACTCCATATACCTACTTCAGATGCCTAGACCAAAAAAAAGATAAAATAAAAGTTTTACATCTCAGTATTGAGTCTGCAGAGATGAAATAGATTCGCTCTATCTCTGGCATGCATTGTCTGGGTAAGTCACCTATCCATCCTGGTTTTATCATCCCACAATAAAAGTGGGAAATAATCTGCAAGAAGTTAATCTCTTGGTGTTGTGAGGATGAAATAGTTGCTGTATGATGTGCTCTGAAGTTCAGCACATCACTGAAGGGAAGTGTGGCCTTTGGGTGAAGGCACCATGACAGAAGCCAGGATGTCCATGTCCTGTCTCTTCTGATGCCAAATGGCTCATGATTCAAGTGGTTGTTACACTGAGTCTCATAACAGCTAATGCAGCCAATATCTGCACCCTACTGCTGGACAATTACACTGGCCCTGTCCTGACTATTTTCTACCATGAGTATTGTTGGTTTGCCCCAGTAACATGGTCTTGCTAGCTCAATTGCCTATCTCCACTTCAAGATACTGTAATACTTACATAAAAGTAACCTTATTGTTTGTCATGCTTTGTTAAACCCATAGTTCTCAAATCTTACGAGTATAAAAAATTTGAGCAGGCTCTTACGAACATTTCCAGCCTGACATTTAATAACTTTTATTCACTTTCCTGACTAAATGTGCTCTATTTAAAAGCAGGATAGCTCATGCTTCTTTTTATATGGTGTGGTAGTCAATTAATGTTTGGTTCACTGATACCCTTCAGTCTTGAACCTGTAACTCATCATAGACATGAATTATTAAGCTTCACCATATTTGTGTGAGAGACACACTTGAAGCATAGTAACCGCTTTTGCATGAAGGTTGCTCCAAGTAACGCATGAAGGATTGAATTGCCCAGTCTTGCAGCAGGACTGTGCCCCAGACAAGCAGAAGACACTGTCTTGGGCTATTTGTGAATCTCTGTGGGACCTACTGTTCTGAAAATACAATACATACCTTTTACATCAAATTCACTGATCAATAGAACATTTCTGCAGAACAACTAATTCTGGGTCACAGTCCTTCTCAGAAACTATTCATCATGACCGAATAATTGCTTTACGGTACAGAAGAAAATGGAAAATTTTGGTTATTTAAAAAATCTTATTATGTAATAACCACTTTATTTAGTAGTAGAGTACTATTTTTTAAATCACGTTAGTAAGAAAGAGAGCATGTGGGGGTTTAGCAGCAAAATTTGAAAGCAGGAAAAGTTTTATGTCCTTATGGTATCACCAGCCTAGTTCTTGATTAGATTGATTTTTTCCTTCTTGTTTTAAAGTATTTATTTATTTATTTATTCGTTCATTCATTCATTCATTTATTCATTTATTTATTCATTTATTTATTAAATTTGCACAGGATTAAGGAGGTTACATATTCAATTCAAAATTCACCTATGTGTCACTGCACTGAGTAGAGCATGAAAATACTTGAGTCATGGTCCTAAAGTGGTTCAGACAGAAGAACTTTCATAGGCTTCACTAGCACTACCATGGTTTACACCAGTCTGATAATATAGTAGCTTCAGTGCACGGAGTTTTGGTAGAAATTCTGTTGATTCATCAAAACACTGCTGTGCATGCAGCTGATAGCCAGGGTCCTGCTTACTGAAGAAAACAAACAGAAGATCCTGTATATTTTTAGAGATGAGCCTCCAAGCATTTTAAAATCCTTTAAAAGCCCATTTTTTGGATCTTGAAGAGATAGATCTAAATATTCCAAAGGACTTTTCAAGCAGGAAAAGACAGGAGCTCTTCCTCCTATGTTTCACAATTTAACCTATTAAATCTATGTGAAAACAGGTACAAAATGCTGCTGGAGCTACATGGGAGTTTTTTTTTTCCCCTCCAGCTTTGCACCGATGATAATCACTTCCCAAAACGCTGTAGTTAGTAGACTTGTTCTGATGTTCCTATCGTCTATGCCAAATTTCAATCAAGACTGAAATGTCTGCATCCAATTAAATAAGAAAAAAGGGGGTTGATTTTTGCAATGATGCTTCCATTGAGCTTGTTACGTCAATGCAATCTCTGAGCAGCCTCGAAAGGTGGCACGCCAGACGGTGTTTCCTTTTCCAAACTAAAGGCTAATCAGGCTGGTAGAGATGTGGTGGGAGGTCTCAGGAGGGAAAATGCAGCTGATCAGTCCTGTTCCCAATCCCTGCAGGCTGTGATGCCTTCCAGCACCCCTGTACAAGCCCAGGTATTCACTGACTTTTGACACCCCAGGACTTTGTATTTGCTGATGCATCTTACACTGTACCCATCAGACTGGAATCCAGCTGACTCGTTCAGTGCTGCTGTGCCCTGACTTCATGTGGGTTATATCTATGCTGGGAGGTGGTTAAACTGGTAGGAGCAGGTTGTACTGCCAATGGCAGTGACAAACCTGTGTCTGCACTGAACACATTTAAGTTTCTACTTATGAGGCTTACTCTGTCCTGTTCCTGTGCACTGAACACATCTTAAGAGCTACAGTCCTGTTTCCCATTTAGTTTCATCCCAAACTGATCCAGCTTGGGCACTCAAGACCACGCTGTGGTAGGAATCACAGTATGGTAAGTGGAGATGACTGGGAGACTCCTTTCAAAAGTGCACCCATGACCCAGACTAAAACACTTAGAGCTTAATGCACTGATAGAGGCAGAAATTTCAAGAGAGGGAAAAATGACAAAACAACCTTGTGACTTCAGTGGCCCCGGAATTTTACTAAGGTTTGTCTTGAGAATCCCGGGGATGTCAGAGAGAGTGAATGAGAGGACAGCGTTATTTCTAAAAGGCAAATGGATAATAAAAGCAAAATCTCAGGGATTTCATTTTTAGTTGCTATTTTTTTTTGTTGTGAAACAGATATGCAAGAGAAATTCCAAAGTAAAAAGCAGATTATTTGGAAAGTTAACTTGTCCCATATTCTTGTGCTCAGCAAAAGTCCATCAAAAGTATCAGAGAAGAAACCTCTTTTTAGAGACTTTGTCTCTAAATTTAGAGACTTTGTCTCTAAATGCAAACTGCATTTAGACAATGGATTTTATTAATAACACCTCCATATATGCTATTTTAATGACTAATTTTTTGCATTATTTTTTGCATGCTTTTTAGTGCCTTAGGAGTCTCAGTAATATATACTGCCCAAATTGTCTTCCCCATTTCTTTCTTTCTTAAGGAAAAATGATCGACTGATATCCTTTCCCTGGTTTCCAAGGGTCCTACCAAGCAATGAAACAGCAAGTTATTGTCATCTGTTCGAGTGGAGGAAGGACATGCCATGAAAGTTACCCAGAGATGTGTCTCCAGGGAAGCAGTGCAGCGTGGATAAAGTTCTGCACGAACCGAACCTACAGGCTAAAAGGACTATAACAAAGTGAAAGAAGAAAAAAGAAGTAACAGGAACTTTAGAAAATGTGCATTAAAACACCTGAACCCTTATGGACTGTTCAGAAACTTCTTGCCAAACATAACATTTAATTTCCATACCAATGTCAGCCTTAGATAATATTTCTTCTACTTGATGCCAAGATTTGTTATTAATTGCTGTTTGAATGCTCATCTGTGTGCAGCATTGTGGAGGCAGACTAATATAGCATTTGTGATTCTGTGATTCAGGGATTTTCAGTCAATCCACATAAATGGGAGCCAAGGACTATTGCAGGGAACATCTACAGCAGGCACGGATGTGGATTTAAAGTTTATTTGCTGGGAAGATATTAAGCACTCATCCCTTCATTTACGGTGCAAGATTGCGTTTGGGTCAGAATCTGAACTAAAATTACATGATTGATGTTATTCTGACTGCTTCCATAGTTTGGTAGAGAATGAATTAATAAATGTCATTTTCATTTTTACAGTTTAAAGATAGTGTCAATACTTCTCCCCTATTTAGCTTATTCTAGTTACTGCCTACTAATCTCTGCTTTTCATAGTAAATTCTAATTGCTCTTCGCAAATCCTTTCTTTCTTATCTGCTAATTTTGAAGGGTGAGTTATACTGGCAGATAGATTCCAGCAAATTCTTTACTTTGAGCTGTTTTCAGTTCTGCTTATGTTTTTATGATAGATTGTTATGCTTACATATGTAGTGAAATCTTCAAAGCCTGATGTTTCTTTCTGAAAGAAAATACAAATAGAAATACTCCAAACAATAAAAAAAGTAATTCCTCCCTATCCTATGTTTCTGACTTCACTTGATTTTTCTTGCTTAAGCTAAATAAAGCTTTTTCTGTCAAGGAGTAGGAAAACCAGGATTTTATTTTCCTCCAGGTCTGAATGCACTTCTTCGAAAATCTTTAAATACATCTTAATCTGAAAAGGCACACTGATTAGAGTGCTCCTTCTCTTGTTTGCAATCAGTCTGTGTTTTGTTCCTTGAACTTCAAAGACTTGATTATATTGTGTCCTGGCTTCTTCTGGGTCTGGATTTTGATCTTGCTGATAATAGCGTAAATAGAAAAAACTTGCTTGAAATCACTGTGTCCTGTCAACAAAAATAAGATCTGACTCGGATCTTATTTAAGAGAGAACTATATTCACTCCATGCCTCACACTTCAATTCTCCATTGGTTTTCTGTCTGCCTCCAAATCCTCGTTGCACGGTATCCATCCAGTGGGACAATTGTCCCAATTAAGTGGGTTGATAGCTACCATCACCTCATCGCACAGCCCACCTGCTCACCACCTTCTAAAACACCTTTCCTCTGACACCACCTTTCTTCTGACAGGTCACTGCAATTGTTGGTGTGGAAGGGCCACACCAAGAAGCACTCACTTTTATTTTTTTTTGCCTCTTAATGACATCTGGCAACTGAAGGTGAGAAGGAGTAGCCAGCAACATGGCATTAACAAGTAAGAAGAAGAAAGCAGTGGAGAACTTAGTCACAGAGCAGCGTGGGACAAAGAGTGGAGATGCTTCTCTCAAGGAAAAGCATTATGAGAAAAAATCCGTTATCTACTGACAGTCAGAAATCATTCAGAGAAAATGGAGTAATGCAATTTTCCTATGCTTTTTTTTTTTAAAGAAGAGAGCAGTGGAGATATTTTCTTAGCTTCATGAGAGATTCAAATGCATTCTTGTATGTTTCTGAGTTAATGGCATTTCATGGATCCCTGAGGGAAACTTGACCTCGTCCCATGCCTGGCAGTACAGGGGAGATTTTCAGTTATCCAAGCACAAGGAAAAGGTTTGTTTAAAAAATAAAGAAGTAGCATGAGACCAGTTCCATAAAGTTTTTTAGAGCATTAGCTTTTTTAGAGCATTAGCTTGTGAGACCATTTGTTTACTAACGAGATTCGGCTTAGATGTGCAGAGGTCAGCCTTGTGGGACAGAAAACACGTTTGGGATCTCCATTTGCTTGGAGCTGCTGGAGAGGAGAGTGACCTCTGGAAGGACTGTGAATGAAACTGGTAGCTGTGAGGTTTCCTGGTTTGCACATACTCTGAATATTACCACATGCAACTTGAATGCTCAGAACAGACCAAAAAAATGCCATCGTCACTGATCAATGAGACTGTATTTACAAGGCTTGTGTGCCCCCATTTTTCCAGAAGAATGACAGCAAGAAATACTTGGAAATGGATTGTCAAAGGAGGTGTTGCAGTCACCATTCCTGGACGTGTTTAAAAACCAGTCGGATGTGGCACTTCAGGAGATGGTTTAGTGTTAGGGTGGTGTAGGGCTGTAGGTTGGACTTGATGATGTTAAGATCCTTACCAACCTTTATGATTCTATGATTCTAACTCTAGAGGAAGTTCTAGATCCAGTGTAGGAAATGGGAGTCCTCTCAATAATTTCACCTTTATGGTGAAGTGGCACAGAAATGTAGAATTGTTCAAGTTGGAAAAGACCTTTTTAAGATCACAGAGTCCAACTCTTAAGCTAGCAATGCCAGGTCCAACACTAAATCATCATGTCCCTAAGCACCACATCTTCCGAAAGCCTGGTGCCTGGTCCAGGTGGGTCCCCCGCAGGATCTGCCTTGGATATCTCCTTGCAGCAGGGACTGAGTGCCCCACGGAGGTGCACGTCCTCCCACTGACTGTAGAGGGCCAGCTCGGACTGGGCACCTAGTTGTTGAACGATAGACGGAGGGGAAGAGGGGTCCTGCTTTGATCAGCTGTGGCCACATCTTCAAAACAAATCTAATCGCTAAAGACCACGCCTGGAGGGGCTTTACAGCTGCCTAAACAGTTTAAAAGCTTGTGCTCCTTTGAAACCAAAGAACCTATCTAGCTGCTTTTGAAAATCCACTGGTTTCCAGTCAGCACTGCATGGATCTGCAACTTTTGTGATGGATGCTTGCTGCTTCCTTCCTCCCTCCCTCCCTCCCTCCCTCCCTTCCTCCCTCCCTCCCTCCCTCCCTCCCTCCCTCCCTTCCTTCCTTCCTTCCTTCCTTCCTTCCTTCCTTCCTTCCTTCCTTCCTTCCTTCCTTCCTTCCTTCCTTCCTTCCTTCCTTCCTTCCTTCCTTCCTTCCTTCCTTCCTTCCTTCCTTCCTCCCTCCCTCCCTCCCTTCCTTCCTTCCTTCCTTCCTTCCTTCCTTCCTCCCTTCCTCCCTTCCTCCCTTCCTCCCTTCCTTCCTCCCTCCCTTCCTCTCTTTTCTTTTCTTTTCTTTTCTTTTCTTTTCTTTTCTTTTCTTTTCTTTTCTTTTCTTTTCTTTTCTTTTCTTTTCTTTTCTTTTCTTTTCTTTTCTTTTCTTTTCTTTTCTTTTCTTTTCTTTTCTTTTCTTTTCTTTTCTTTTCTTTTCTTTTCTTTTCTCTTCTCTCTTCTCTCTTCTCTTTTCTTTTCTTTCATCTAGTTTTAAATCGTTATTCCAGCAATGAAACACAGGGCAACATTTTCTCTCAAGAGCTTCATCTCTAATTGCATTGATATTAAGAATATCTCCGCCTTACTGGGAGCATCTTCCTTGATGGTGTTGAATGTTCTTTGGCTGGGAAGCATTAAATTAATCAGAGAAAACCCTGAAGGGAACTAATGTCTGAATTTGCTGGGGTAGAAGTGGGGAAAATTCTCCATTTACTCTTACCTATGTCACTAGATTAGCTTTATGCTGAGGACCCTTCCCTCAAAAAAACCCAACCAAACATAAAAGATTCTCCCCCAAACCTCAATAAACCTAAAATCTGAAACTGTATTCTAAATGGTGGACACTTGGCTCAATTCTGAGTGTCTTCTCTATAACTACAAACAATTCTTTTGAGTGGTCAGACACTGGAACAGACTGCCTAGGGAGGTGGTTGAGTCGCCATCCCTGGATGTGTTTAAGTGTTGCTTAGATGTGGTGTTGGGTGATATGGCTTAGGGGCGAACTTGTAGTGTAGGGTTAATGGTTGTAGTGTAGGGTTAATGGTTGGACTTGATGATCCCAAGGGTCTTTTCCAACCTGAACTGTTCTATGATTCTATGATGTTACCTTCTAAGGGAGATCACGCAGAATGTGTGATTTCTGTTACTGATTAGAGCCTCACGGCATACATCTGGGACACAGAGATCCACATTTGGTCATACTCAGATGACAGACTCCCGAATATCTTAAACTTTTTGGAAAATGTTCACTAAGTCACTGAGGTACCATAAGAAAATTTGGGAGGTTTGGTTTGGGGAAGAAAGGGGGAAGACTTTTCCATAACTGTTCCTAACCATATCCATCCTATGAATTAAACAATGTCTTCACCCTACACTTTCCTTTTTTTTTTTTTTTTTTTCCCTGTGAGTGGCAGACTTCTTTTTACAACTTTGAGATACTAGTATTTAAAATTGTGGAAGACAAATGTTGTGGGTTTTTTTTGAAACATCACATGTTGATTTTTTTTGTAGCTGAGATACTGAAATGGATACTGAGTTAATGTCACATGTATCAGCCCAAAATCATCTCGCTTTTCTGATTGTCTAATTTGGAAAAGATGAGCAGCTTGTCTTGTGTCTCCACACTTTACTGGAGTTGGCATTGATACAATACGGAGCCTGGAAGTGGCTCCTAGCTCTCCTGTTTTCTAGAGGGGTGGGACTGGGAGCCGCCCACAGAGCAGGCTCAGGCTTCCTCAGTGATGGCAGCAGAATTCAGAGATGGATGGAGTGGTGAGAATGAAATTTGTGGCAGCAGTTAACCTACTCTCTAGAATAAAAATTAAGAATACTGCTGAAATTTTGGAGGTGTTTGGCTGAAAGAGGAGTCATCAGAGGACTTTGTGGGCACTCTCTGTGGTACAAGGGAACTACTGGTTTTAGGGATTTTGATCCTGCTCCTCATTTTCTTTCTGCTGTAGAAGAGGGGACATGACCTCCTGGTCTGTCCCACAGTCCTGGAGGAAGGATCTCTACTAATATCTTGGACAGCAAGGATAGCTCATCCTCATCCACTCAGGAACATGCAGAACCGGCAGAGCTGAGCCATTTTTTTCATGGATTTACAGACCCGCTGTAAATCTGGTTGCTACCTTCACTCACTCCTTAGCAGACACTCTTCATGAACAAGTTGCATGGTTGTACTGTCTTTGATTTTTTGGCCAAATTACAACCCAAACAACTGCCTTGGTGCTTTCAAATAAATAAGTTTTCCTCCATCCCATCTCAAAATTTGCCAGAGTCTTTTCCCTTCTGGCAGCTCTCTCCTTCTGAAATGACTGAGTTCCAGTAGTGGATGGACAAAGTACTTCTGCAACAGGTCATCAGCTGTCATCAACCAAAGCAGCTCTACTCATTATAACAGAGCTTCTCTTGCACCAGCACATGATCACACCCAGGTTCCCTAAAAGCACCTGGGGCGCAGTTGATAAGAACATAGTATTAGCTCAGTACTTGTTGGAACTTGGGAAGATTCCCACCAGAGCCATTGGGATAGTTTTTATGAGCAGCAAGGCTCTCGGCAAGGCTTTGCCCTACAGGACAAGTTGGTCAGGACAGACTCCAGCACTGGTGTTGGTCCTAGGCCGGCTGCTGGCATATGACTGAGCTGCCTGTGCAGGTTCCCTTAGACTGAAAGATGATCATCTCTGCTGCTCTAAACTGTCTGTGAGCACACAGCCTTCATGGTTGCTTGCATTGCAATAGTGCCTTCAGGTTCACAAAGCCATTAAGGGTCTCATTCTGTTATTCTCTGTTCATGCAGCTACTAGGAGACCATCACCGCCCCAAGAGCTGCCAGAATAAAAACAAATGAGTTGTTCTGTGAGCTGTGCAGTTAGTGAAGCCTATATATCTATCCTTTTCCAAAACGCTCCCTCCCCAGATCCTTGTTATTGCTCCTGTTTTTGCTACAGGGATAACAATTTCTCTCTATGATCACTTACGTTCACTTCCTCAGTCTCAGCAACAGGTCAAGCCAGAGGCAAAGACTTCTTTGCTGTATCAAGGATGGAGGCACCATGTACCCTGGCTGTCTCAGAGCTGCATGCATGGTTTGGTCAAGAAGCATAGATGTGCTGAATGCTTACAAAAAGACTGTACTGAAGAGGAATCTTCAAAGCTTGCTTATGGTGGGCCCACTAGGTTGGCTTTCTTTCCTTAAGCTCACAGAAACATGATGCAAGCAGCTCTTCTGCCAGGGAAGGCATTTAATGGCATTTTTAAATTATCGGTTAATATAGCTTGATATTTAATTATCTTAAGACCTCCACCCAACTTTGCAGCAAAAAATCCCTCTGTGCCTCTGACTTTTTAATTTATAAGTATTTCCAGATTGTAAAGGGAACTCTTTAATAGGGGAAATGGAGCATTCACAAGATATTGGAAAACACTGTAGCAAAACACGTGCAAATAGTACGTGTAACAATATCCTTTCCAAGTAAATCGATCATGATGTATCTGATCACCTTCTATGCTACAACAGCAGATGTATTTTAGTCTCTTAAAAATGTAGAAAAAACAGTCTACTGATGAACCTGTTGACCAGATTTAGCATACTGGTGGAGTGCATCACAGAAACATTTTTCTTACAGCACGTAGCTGGTCTGTTACCGAGTCTTGGCAAGGAAAAGCTCTATGGTGAGATCTCTGGTCATCATGAGCACGAGCTCCATCTCAACGGCTTTGCTGGCATTCAACTGAGCTGCAATCTCAGGATCAAACATTGTGCCTGGACTTACAGCAACATCTGAGGTCTGTGCACATGTATTAGAACAAGCCCACTGTGATCTCTGAATGTCTGACACAGTGTAGTCTAAAGCAGAAAGATCAGTCTAAGAGCCATTTGATCTTTAGTTCCTATTGGATCTTCTCCGACTTTAGCCAGTATATTTGAGTTTTGAGATTTTTCTACTTATCTGTACCAGAGTCAGAAAAAAACTCAACTCTCCTGAAATTGCTTGTCTCTTCATTGTCTCTGCTGTGAGCCTACAGTATCTGCAAACCTAGCCTAAGTGCCTAAACTTTACATTAGGTGTGTTTAGACTTGACTTCCATTCTTTCTTTGGTTACAACATTTCTCTTCTGAGGAACAAAAGATTTTACTGTGCTACAGTGCCAGTTCTGTAGCATATCCTTTCGGAGAAGATGAAAGGTTGAGAACAACAGTGATCAGAGAACAAAAAGGGAAAGCATGGTTGCTAATAGCAGAACGATATTATCTTCTCCCCACCCTGGTCTGTCAGCATGCTCCCAGACCTCCCTACTCCTGCCTCCCTGTCTGGGCAGCAGTTTCTTCCTTTTTCTCAGTAGGATTACAGAAATCAATCCACGTAAGAAAAGGAAGAGAGCTAACAAAATGATGAAGAGACACAGGCGACAGTTAGGGGGTGGAAAACAAGGCGTGGGTGTGAATGCTAGAATGAGAAAAAGAGGAAGATTGCCTTTTAAAAAAGGAAAAGAGTTGATAAATGACACTAAGTAGGGCCATGACTATAGGAGAGAGAGGTATAGAGATAGATAGCACAGATCAAATGTTGAAGAAAATTAACACAAATGAGGAATGGATAGAAAGAGTAAGAAAAGAAAAGTGAGTTTGGATGAGTTAATTTTATTTATACTCTTTTAAATATAAAGAAGTCTTTCCCTGGAGACATCCTACATCACAGTTAAAAAAAAAAACAAAACAACACACACAAAATTATGTCAGTCAGAAAAGAGCTACAATTAATGCTGCCTGCCTTCAATCCCCACAATAAATGTATGCAAACAGCTCTAAACCCAGAAATCCTGCTGCAGAAATCCACTGCTGCCCAGAGTCCTGCAGGTGCACCAGAGAGACTGCAGCACAAACAACCCTTGTAGGGGTGCTAGGCATGCATCCCACCTCATCTTGTGCCACTTGCCTCCTTTTTCAAGTAGACTCATAAAAATGACTGAGAGGAAGATGAGGGAAGATACACACAAGAAATCACTCCTTTAATAGAAGCAGTGGCCTGAGGTTGGGTGTGTTTATCTCAGCTCTCTGGGCTTTCATACAGCTCCCTCCTCTCGCTGCTCCAACCCTCTCTTGCTGCTGCTCTTCCCTTGAACCAGTGTTAAGATATGCTGCAGATTTTTTTTTAAACACTGATATGAAACATCCTGCCTCTGCCACTGCTGCCCAGTTTATCCTTTTCCTAGGACCCTTTGCCAGAGCAGGGCCAGCTGGGGCTTAGTTGTAGTTACTCTGAAGGAAGGACTGATTGCTTCTCCAATCTGCCATCACTTCAAATCAAGCTGGGCAGGGGGAAGAGAGGCTATTTTGTCGTCAGGTAACAGTGTTTGACTGAAGATAAGCAGAAACAATCAAAACTAAGCTATAGCTTTCCTGTGTCATGAAAAGGAAGTAGTCTTTCCTACCAACTTTTACTAACTACAGGAGTTCTGCTCCACACAATTACCTCCTTAATTTCCTGCTCCAGAGACACTGTGAGCATCTGCAGATCCAGCAGAAAAAGGAAATAATGGCAGGGAAGAGAGAAAGAAATTTTGCCTTCTTTCCTCTGGAGGAATGAAGAGAATGGGCAGAATTTTGCAACTCTTGGTAAGACAGTGCAGGAAAGATGAAAACTGAATGCTGCCCAGAAAAAAATAAGCAAGACAAGCATGGAAGCATAAATTAATAACTAAATGACTCTGATCTTGTAAAAGGTCTTTCATTTAGGGGTATTTAGGTTTAGAAAAGCTGGAGAGAGTCTAGAATAGGAGGATAAGCCAATCCAGAAAGCATACAGCATACCTTCTCATATGAGCAAAGGATCTACTCTGAGGTATGTCCCAGGTTTACCTTTGGTGATGAGGTGATAGTCATGGCAATCCAATTAGATGTTTGCTTGGTCTGGTGGTGATGTGTTAAAACCTCTGAATACAGCAGGGGAACTTTGCTGTTTCCCTTGGCAGCAAGCTGCTGGTCTTCTCTTAGGTAGGGGGCATGCAATTCAGTGTGTGGTCAACCTTACAATACATTAAACCATATTTCTCCCAGGAGCAAGCTGCAAACAAGCTCAGGTTTACCCACTAGATCCTCCCCTTCCTTGGATCTTACTAGTCTAATTTAGAAGATCACCCCTACATCTTCTTAATTAGTCTTGTGGGCAGATATGGGGAACAGTGTGACTCCTAAGTGTAATTACTTTGGTTGGTGTGACTGATCAACACCTTTCAAAAAGATGGGAAGCTCAGATTAGTTGTGTGTGTGATATGAACAGGATCATATTGACAAGTTCCTCATACTTGGCTTCAGTCCTGTTTCTTCCAGTAAAGATGTGTGATAGTCAAGTTGCTGCTAAGATTCTCCCCGCAGAGTTGGAGGCTTGGGGTCCTGGATTTGGGCAGATGTGCTCAGGATATATGAGCTGTTTGGAAAGGATGGTCCGTAGGTCGTTGTGAAATAAAGTGTGAAATCAAGCAAGTGTCAGCACTAAGGCTTGTGGGAGTTTGCTGTTCTGAAATTCCCAGACGCTCACTTTGTGGGCCAGCATCCTCTGAAAATATCCTCACAGATCCGTGTTGATGCCATATTGATACATCTTGCTTGACTTATCAGATGGTGTCATAGGCTACACAGTCCAGGGAGACAGCCGTGGGTTTGTTTTATGCTCTCTCTTTCCTGCTCCCCTTGCCCCTCATTAAAGAGTATTCTTTGCCTGACTTTCCTGTAGTCATCTCCTTAGTTTTTCACAGTGCCTTAACTATTGTGCATTTCAAGGTAAGAAACCATGAGAACGAGCAGCTAATGTTGGCTTTTGTTTTCATGAGCTGTAAAACGTTCCTGCCTTCATCTATTCCTTTGGATTGTACTGTGGAAATTTTGTACTTTTCTTTTTTTCCCTTATGATTCCTCTAGTCTTTATTTCTGTCCTCTTTAACAAGGATGAGCAGCGAGCCCTTCTGTCGATGTGCATCTTGTTTTGCGCTGCACCAGGCTTCATTGTGAGGGTCCCTACTTCCATATAATTTCAGCATGCATGTTATTTAACTGACTTCTCTTGAAATACCAATTTGTGCTGCATTCATCCACATTTGTTTCTGGTCTGTGTGTGCAGACATGGAGCTGTGCACATTTTTCTAGTGATACACATTTATATCTATATGCATATATATACATATATCTATAGTAATTTTTCTGACCACAGATAGCTAACTGGGAGATTTCCTTAGAGATTGCTTCAGTAAACTTTGAATGTGGTCTGTGATGACACTGCATGAGATGTCAACAACATACTGAGCCCTAACAGAGTTGCTACAGCCTCCAGAACTGCAGTTACTAAGTAGGCTTGGCATGTTAGTCACTGTAAACAGGGTAAGCTTGGTGTGAATGAGGCCAAAGCGAGTCTAACTGCTAGTCAGTACGCCAAAGTGCACTCAGGATCATATCACATGTGCTGTAATTACCAGCTAGAAGGAGTCGAAGCTGTTGACAGTGAACTGAATTGACTAAACACCGATAACTGTGGACATGGATATGGCTGTGTATTATTATAAATGCTGGCCTCAGAGCTGATACTGCAGCTCAACTTTTGAGAATACCAAGGTTTTGGAAATGCTATATGTGACATGAGACTGGCAATAAAGGAACAAATGTAGAGCTCCTGAAATAGGTGACAAATTGGTACCTGATATCTAGTTTCAATCTCCTAAATTACAACCTACAGAAATGCTGTAGCTGAACCAGTTATGCAAGACCCGACTTTGCTGGTAAGTAGAAATAATCTGTGGCTGTTATAATGGCAGTCGTAGCCTTCTCCTGTTGGTTGCCCCAGCATGTCTCTACCTGTGCTGGGAACTTTTGCCACTTCTTCTCCTGAAGTCTATAAAATCTGTACAAACTCAGCTTCTCATGAAGAGCTGTGTCTTTCTTGTGATCCTGTGCACCCATCGTCTAGTTGTTCTGCCCACTGAAATCACGGCTGTATCATGCATGTCTCCTGACACATGGTCCTACCACCCCATGGCTGCCTGCACTCTGCGCTGTCCCCACCACCACTCTGAAGACAGGACATGCACATGTAGAAAGGAGCATCCCTGCCCAGATGAAGAGTTTCCATTATGGGAGGTCTGGCAAAGCCAAGGGAATGGCAAATTTATGACATCTTCCTTACCAGTAGCAAGAAAATTCCTGAGAAACTGAAGAATGAGTAATAATACTACTAATAAGAACGAGCAAGTAAAATATGTTTATGATGCAGTAACACCTTACTTTATGCTAACAGAAGGACCAAACTTCTTCTGTGTCATGAGGCAGTGATAAACTGACCCTGCTAGGAAATGAGGCTATGTCCCCTTCCTTATTATTTGTCATGGGGAGGGATAAAGAGACGTGCAGAGCAGGCTGAATGAGGGGGAGAGCCAAGTTGTGATCTGCCTACAGCTGGAGGGAAGGTCTTGAGCCCATGAAGGCCAACCGTCTTCACCTCATGGCTAATAAAACTGTGACAGTCTCAGATTAGCACAGTATCACCATCTACCTCCACACAGCATTCGGGTTCTCATGAAGGGGAGAGCTTATCATTCTCTACAACTGCTTGAAAGGAGGTTGTAGAGAGGTGGGGTTTGGTCTATTGTCCCAAGTGGCGAGTGATAGGAAAAGGGGACAAGGCCTTAAATTGCACTGGGGAGGTTCAGGTTGGATATTGGGAAGAATTTCTTTACTGAAAGGGTTGTCAGCCACTGGAACAGGCTGCCCAGGGAGACGGTTGAGTCACCATTCCTGGAAGTGTTTAAGAGACAGGAGATGTTGTGCTGAGGGACACGGTTTAGTGGTGTTGACAGGGCCAGGAAAAAGTTGGACTCGATGATCTTGAAGGTCTCTTCCAGCTGAAACTCGTCTATGATTCTATGATTCTGTGATTCTGTGATTCTACGATTCTAATCAAAAGCTGAAGTCAAAGTCCTAAAAAAGACTGCATAAAAATACCAAGCTATTGTGCTGGCTAAGCCTGGCTAGTTAAAACAGTCCAGGTTTTTCTGTTAATACAGGATTGATGGATGGGGATTAGCCTGGTGCAAGACAAATTATCAAGAATGTGGTTTACTACTGTAAAAATAAAAATAAGTCTTGGACTGGCTTTCTCTGGGGCAGAAGGAGTGACTAGTTTAAATTAATTGTGTGGCATCAAAGACCACCAGAGGTGACAGTTTTGAAAAACAAGGGAAAAGAGGGGAAATGTCCAGTTGCCACAGTCACTATAGTATTGCTAATGTCATGAGAAGAAACTAAATCTGCTGCTTTGCTGGGTATAGATGTTTTAATCAAAAGGGTGTTGCATGCTCACAGCACTGGAGTGGGATATGCTCTTTGACAGCTATTGAGAAGGATAATTCTCCAGCAGCTTCCAAGCAAACAGAGGTGAAATTGAAGTTTGTTCTGGGAGATCAAACTGCATTAAGCAATAGAATTCGCTCTGGCTTGCACCTCTGAACGCTTGCCTTGTGCAGCCGCTCGCACCGGCTCACAGATCAGGGAGTTACAATATGGATGAGTGCACGTTTGGGCTGCGTGAGGGCAGGTACTGTGTGTTATTTGTTTCTGTTGCAATTCGTCTTTTTTCCTAAGCGCTAAAGCTAACAGCAAATTAACAAAGAGTGACAAAAATCTATCTGGCATGTCTCCAAATCTCTCCCACCAGCCATAACTCATTCTGACTTTATTCTGGGCCAATGTTTCCTTGTTGTTGAAAAATTGCCCTGCCATTCCCTTTAGTTCTTTGACCTATGACTTAAAAAGCAAAAGCTTTGGCGCACTGCTTGTTTGTATGAGCCCTGGCACTTGATGAAAAGCCCTCCCAACAAAACTCTGTGCCTACATAGACATAAGATACAAGTCTAATTACATCCTCTCCTGCTGTCACTCTTAATTTTATTTAAGGAAGTTTATTTAATATGTTGGATTTATACATTTCATATCAATTAGATTAAGATATAATGGGTATTTTCCTCTTTGTTTTTTCCACAGAGATATGCAAACTGCATCTAGATAATATTGTCTTCTCAGTTCCACTTAATATATTGGCCATAATTTTTTGCCACTTCTGTGCCATAGATCGCTGCACTCTGATGGCTCTTTTATTTCACTCAGAGTGGTTGCTACAAGTGTCCGAAAGCATATGCAAAGAAATATTTGTGCTTCAATGAACTTGATTGCTGTTCAAACACCAACCAACCATGCTGTTTGTTTTAAGATACTATTGTTAGTGTGACCCCATTAACTACAAATTTGCTTATTATGTTCTCAGAAACTTGAACAACCAACAAACAAGGACCATGAACTCTAGAAAAGTGCACCCTCTTGGAGTGGAACAGGGAGGGAAAAATGAAAAGAGTACTCCAGGTGATGTCAGGAATGAACAAGGTCCCCCTCAACGAAATCTTCTGAAAATCTTCTTTGTGAAATGTTAAACTTTTTTTTTCTTTCCAGGAAATTGGAAAAATGAAAAAAATGTCTTTCATAAAAACTGTGACAATCCCTACAACGCAGTAGAGAGCAAAGAGGGGAAGTGGGAGAAAGCAATAAAGGAAATTAATGAAGAAACCAGGAAAATGCACTATCTTAAAAGGTAAAAAGACGTAGTCAGGGGTCAGAGGTTCCCAAGCTTGTGAAAATTTGGCTGTAAATGGCTAAGGGAATGGAGGAGAAAACTGTCTTTGTTTCTTCTATTTTACTGAAAACAGTCATAGAGTTAATGAACCTGACTGAAAAATGCAGCAACACTTTCCATGAAAATTGTTTTTATTGTACTTTAGTTTTCTGGAAATTCTGTTAATCTGACCTGTACAATTGGTGGGTAGTGAAAAACCAGAAAGGCTCCTCCCCATCCCCCCTAGATGCTATAAAGACACACTAAAATTTCAAAAGCAATAGTGGTGATGGCATCAATCTGGTAACTCACACTATCCATATGGGTCTTTCTAAATACATTTATGCTGTATACATTACTGTAGCCATTGCACGTGTTCTCATTCTGCTCTAGACATACTCATGTGCCGCAGCTTCCTATAATAACCATCTGTTATTTGGGATTGTGTTAAGTGATGTGACTTTATACGTATCACACATCAGTGGTTCTTCTGCTCTTTTCCACGGCAAGCTGCCGTGGGAGACTTTGCATGCATGTGTTACATCCCTAGCATGAGGCTGTTGGAAAGCCTCTCACAGACAGTGCAGATTATGGAGTTGATGGTTTGATGAAGGCTTCTTTTTGTCCCAAACTAGCCCCAGAAATTTCCCTCTCCTCAACAGACAGGGCTGCCCTGGTTGAAAGCTCTCTGGACTGGAAGAACAAGGCTATTAGTGGTCTGCAGCCCAGAGCCTTACAGAGCTCAGTTGCCCTGAAGTACCTGTAACATGAATGATTAGGGCTTGGTTTTGCTCTTTTTTCTTCATCCAGCAAATATTGCAGAACGAAATTCTGTCTCAGTTGTGGCTACAGCAAAAATTAACTCTTCTGTAGACAGTGATGAAAGCCATCCTTAACCTGACCACTTGGATAAATCTATCCAGTTCATCTACTGAGATACTGAGCAGCCTCAGAAAGAGATTTGTTATGCTCCTTCAGTACCATTCCCTCTTTATTTGGGTTGTCTCTGTTCTTTATGATCTTGCAGTTTTCCTAAGCTGTTGCATATATCAGTATAAACTGCTACACCATGGGATGCCTGGGATGATAGTGCCATGAATAAATTAACAATGTTTTCATGAAAGTACACAAGGAAAGGTGTTTATGGAGAACTTGCCTTACACCAACCAAAAATATCATGGAGCATATACTGGGAAGAGAGAGCAAGATGTGGTAGTGTAGCTAGAGCAAGCCTAGCCTCATCTGAGTTTTTCTCAGGTAGAAAAGGGAAGTCATGTGGATTGTTTGGCCTGGCAACAAATGTGTTCACAGTGTGGGTCCATGCTAGAACCATAATGATTCTATGTAAAGACATTTCTTCTGACCAATGAAGCCATGTTGAACATTGCAAATTTAGAGTTAAGTCCAAAGTGCAGGATTTGTGCTTCTTTTCTATGCAGACAAAGATTCCATCATCACAACATAAATGTAAAAGAAGGTAAACTTCAAGTTGAAAATATATAATCTGTACGTCTTAAAGCCTGACTTGCCCCCCACCAAGTCCGAATGAGACAGTGTTGTCCTTTTTAGTCAAATATTCAAACTATTTAACCCACCTTTGACCTTGGTAAAGCACTTGAATATTGTGATATTGACTATGTCTGCATTAGTGTGAGGCTACTGCACTGAACAACATCATACATAAATTTCTAACTTTCTTGCTTGAATACTTCTGTTCTAAACTCTAACTCTGAGTAGCAGCTGATCAACAAATACTATTAGAATGGGATTAGTTGGAAAGAGTTCAACAGAGGTATATCATCTTTTGAGATCACCTCAGTGGTTAAAACTACCTTTCTGCTCTGCAGCATTTGAAGAATTTTCACAGTCCACTTCTTCTAAGCATGCCCAGTCCCTTTTCATATCTTTATACAACAGTGGTTATAAATTGTATGAGTCAGATCAATAAAAGGGGATTCGGAAGGAGGGTGAAAATAAATGTCATGCTTCGTAATTTCTTTCAAGACATCACTATCTTTATTATTGTCATGCCTACACCTTGCTAAAAATAAGCACAGGTTAGAAGCCAGAGTCAATTTCATTTTCAGAAATGTCCTTTTCAGGTGATCCCAAAGAAATATTTGAGACTTATATTATGTACCACCACTGTGCCAAGTTATATCCCCTAAGAAACTCAGAGAAAGTGAATTTTCTCCAGACTTCCATCCGAAAGGGTTCATGACATTGTTACTTGTTATGAAATCCGCTGTGTGTCCTCTCATGTATTCAAGCCCTTCCAGCAGAGGAAACAGTTGCCTGACCCTTAGTTTGTAAAAAATTGCTAGTATGTTCATGGATTTCCACATGCATAAATACCTGCTGAGGAATAAGGCAGGAGGGAGTATAGAAGAAGGAGCCAGACATTTCTCCAAAGTGTCCATGGACAGTGAAAGGGGCACTGAGCATAAGTTAAATCACACAAAATTCCATCTGAACACAAGAAAACTCCTTTTTCTTGTGAGGGTAGCCAAACAGCAGCCCAGGTAGCACAGAGAGGCTGTGGGGTCTCCATCAGTGGGGATACTCAAAGCCTGACTGGACATAGTCCCCGGCAACCTGCTCTGAAAAGGTGAGGCTGGACAGGATGGTCTCCAGAGGAGATCCTGTTGCAAGAGGCTGAGAACCCTTCCAGTCTCATCCATTCTGTGAGCCTGTAATTTCACACTGGACTCCAGGAGCTGTGTATATCTTGCAGATGCCTCGACATACTGAAAGCGGTGGTGTGTTTCAGCGTCCCTAAAGCCTACGTTATTGCTGCATCAAAGAGAAATTTCCCATCTACCTGGTAGTCTCCTTTCACATGTCCATGGAAACTTTTTTCCTTTGGAATATGTGGTATATAGACCTTGACACTGGCAAGGCTTATGTCTGAATGCACAAATATAAAAGCAAGAAGGGAAGAGAAAGATCTTGCTGGGATTCAAGCTTTGTTGTGAGCTACAGTCTCCTGCAGTGATCAACGAAAGTAGAGGGAAGCCTCTTCCTGTAACAAATTACCAGGTCAAATCCTTCATCTGTGAAGACTAAAGCTGTTGAGACAGCCTGCAGAGGTTATATTAGAGTTATAGACTGAAAACCCTTGTGTGACAGCTTGATACCTTTAGGTTTACAGAGGCAGCTAATTTATTACATCAGGATTACATTCCTTTGAATACTTTTTGTGATCCAACTGTTGAGATGTAGTGCAAATGCATACTTTAAAATCTTGTATGAAATATCTCAGCTCATTTAAGTGCTGTCTTGGTAGATGCTCTATCTTTTAGGAAAGGCAGGTTGCTGTGTGTATGCGGAGACTGTTTTTGAAGTGCCTTTGCTATGCATCTGTTACAGGCTTTGTTATGGTTTTACATGTGATGGGATAAAATAAAGTTTAATCAGTCTGGCAGAAGAATGAAGACTACAGAAACAGCTCTTACCAGTCCTTCCTTCGTGAATTCATGCCTGCAGTTCTGGTCTGGGGCACTGCTGTGCTCAGCAGCCTCAAGGGACTGTTCCCAGCCCAGATGCTGCTTGTACAACACCAAGGCTGTGAGGACGTGGAATGCAGCCCCTGTGATGTAAAGAGTGATTTGTAAATCCTTAGGGAACTCTCCCTTCTTTAGCTTTAGCATTCCTCTTTCTCTGTCTGGGGTACAGTGCACAGTTTCTCTCACTGGAATACACCCACCTCCCCACCAGGGTTGGACCCCTTATATTTCATTGCTGAGCTAGCAGTAGCACTAATCCCTTACACCACATTGGAATGGTAATTTCTGCATTTTCACACATGCAGCCCTCACTTCAGGTCATCTGATCCTTAAGACATATGACAGACCTTCAAAGAAAGCCTTAGAAGAACATCCTCAGACAACTTGCATGAATAATTTTTTTGATAAAATCTGATGCATGAGGACTACTAATGAGAAGCAACGAAGACAGAGACGGGAAAGTGAGGGAGGCATCAGAGAGGGAGAGATTGGGAGAGGAGGATAGCTCCAAAGCAAACCCATACCACCCACGCTGCTCAATTGTTTGTTTTAAGAAAGAGGCCACGGTTTAACATGCATGGAAATGCAATGTTCCTGCCTATCTTGATAAAGAATACTGTTGCCTTGAGCAGACAAATTTGGAAGGAAGTCAGCACGCAGCAAGCCTACAAAATTATCTGAAAATTCAACCTGTGCGGAAGATCCAAGAAAGCCAGAACTGATCAGAGCAGACTCAGCTCAAATAAGTTTCTGATCGCAGATGCGATGGCTGCAGGTACACAGCACGAAACAGCACAAAGGGGACGGATGGAGTACCTCTGTTAATGGGTGAGGACTGAACGAGGAACAATGGGCTCAGTGTGCAGCTGGACTCAAAAGGTGACTATGAAAATGGCATCATATCCAGGAGGTCTCTTTTTTGTTTGTGACATTTGAATGACTTTTGTAAGTGAACCGCTGCAGTGCAGGCTCTAACAGTGAGCTCATGCGGTCCCCCTTTCTTGTCTGGGAGAATGTAACTGCAACAGAGACTCCCTTCGCAGGGGAACTTCTCTCTTTTTTTGCTGGTAGACTGGAGCTGCAAGAAGTAGCCCAGTATAGCAAAGGAGCATGAACCTGAGGTGCCTCATGTTGCAGGTAGAGACGTTAGAAAAGTAGAGAAGACTGGTGCTGTTTCAGGGACTGCACAGTCTGTGAGGAACTGGCTCATGGGGAGAGAGATGGAGTGAGGATGAAAGCTTTGGCAGCAGGAATTTGCTAGAGGAGTTTCCCAAGATCTGCCCGCATGGGAAATCTCACAGTAATGTTTTCAGTAATGGCCCTGGCGCAAAAAGCAGTGTGCTAACAAACTGGGTTTTAGCATCCCCAATAAATAAGAAAGGAGGACCACTGAAGAACAGACCTTCAAAATGAAAAAGGTAATGGATGAAACAGGACCAACCAAAGGTAAGGATCATACATGTGTGAGCTATGGAAACTTTCATGGAAAATAGCAGAACCTAGAGCTATTGGAGGCCTAACTCCATCAACAGAGCATTTAAGGTAACTAGAAACTTTATATGGGGACTCTCAAACAGCCTCAGTGACAGCTGCTAAATAGTGTGTGCTGTCCAACATGTTGTACAATAATTTTTCTCATGCTCCTATTCGTAGCTCTTGTGCTCTGAGGAAACGGAACGCTATGTCCTTGCCATGTGATCCACATCTGGCTGGACTCCATGGGTTCCTGTGGGGCTCTGAGCAGACAGAAAAGCCCATTTGCACAGACAGGCCCTGGGATGGACCAAGACCTCTGTCACTCTCGTATCACCAGCAAATGGCTGGATGGTACCTGCAGCGGTGAGGAAGCACCTGTTCATCCTCAAGGAGATGGAAGACTCTGGGGTGAAAAAACACAGCTTTTGTCAGGCTTATTCATTCATGCCTTTCAGTAGTACTTCCACAAACGTGATGCTTAGGTCTCTGGTGATAAAAATTCACTTTTCTTGTCTTTAAAAAAAATTGTTCCTTCTTGGGAGAGTATTCTTGCTTGCTGATATAACAGTAAGGTGGTATCTTGTTCTTATTTAAGTCATCCTCAGAAGTACAGGATCAATCGAGCTATCTTCTGCAAAGGAACTAAGCTTTGTAGCTTGATGAAATTTCATTTATGCTCTAAAGTCAGTCTGAGCAAACCTAGACCTTTAATAAAGGACAGAATAGCTTGAAAAAGAGGATATAAGAAATTATATTCTCATTTTGACCTTATCTTGGATTGTCTTGCACTGCACATCCAGAAAAAAAATCAGGATGTGATTTCAGGTGGGAAACATGACTGAGAGAGGGGGATGAACTCATTTCTGGCATATGCATGTAGTTTGCTTACTTGGAATAGAAGAAAGGGCACTACTAAAGAGGTCCATTAATGGCTGTACAAACTGTAAAGGCTTGGTACCAGCAGATGCTTGTGTTTTCATTGCAAAGATTTAGTGGGCACTGTCTGTTGGACAGGCCCTTGAGTAGTGTTAGGCAGCCTGGTCCCCTGGTAGCTGAGCTACCAGTGTCTCCATCACAACCAAGGGGATTTCAGAAGGATGGGGGCACAGCCTTCAGATGGAGCTTGCCGTGAGTCTGAGGTGAGGACTGGAGGAGAAGGGACATAAAGTCCCAGGCATTTGATGAAAACCAAGCTAGGGAGGAGATTCTGGCAAAGCTGCACCAAGACTGAAGGATGAGGAGCATGATCGGAATCAGGTGAAGACTGAGGAATGACTGATATGTCCCCGGGAGAGGAAATACTCATTTCTGAATGACTCAGTCTGTAATATTGTTGCCCATGGCTGCTTCATTTCCTCAAACAGCAGTTTGTGTTTATGCAATGTATTTAAAATCAGGTTTATGCAGAAATGGTTTAACAGCCGCTGACAGGCAAAAAGATACACCTAAAAAGTTTTTACAGGGTGAGTCATCTGCCTGTGAGGTTGTAGCAAGACCATGTCAACATGACTATTTGATATCTGAATGTGTTATTGATTCATAACCTTGTATCTCAGTGTTATTTATATATTGTTAGCCACTGAAATTACAGTCGCACCTAAATGATGACCATGACACTGGCAGTTGTCTCAGCATTTGAAGATATACCTGCTGAGAGGAGAGAAGATTTACGCTTTTCAATGAGTTGAGAAATCTTGTACAAACCTCTGTAAACAGAAGTAATATAGTTTATGTAAATTTTACATACTAGTTTGCTCATTATGGATTGTCAACTACAAAAGCGTACAAAAAGGACAGATGATAATTCTGTTATCATTTAACAACTAAACTCAAATCTTTTTGCTAAGAAATATGAATGTACAAAACCCAATGACTCGGAGAAACAGTGGAGGGATGCCATAGATTTCTTCCACTGTTTTTCATTTACATCACTTGATAGTGACAGTGAATTTAACATTCGTCTTCCTATATTCACCACAGCTCAAGTCACACATCTCAGCAGGACAAAAACTTCAGAATTACAGAAGGGAATTAATTTTGTCAGTACTTGAACATGTTGAAATGTTAAAGACACGTCCAGTTGAAAGGCTGCTAAATGCTTTCTATCAAACGTGGGTTTAGGTGAAGCTAACTCACTGCAATATTAAGTTCCTCAAAGATGTTCTTCCTTCCCTAAGCACGTATAAAACAATAAGGATGATGGACAGATACTTTATTACTGAGTACTATTAGCTTTTTCACAATGTCCTGAGTGCATTCCTGTTATCATGTCAAATTTAGAAAAAAAAATGGTTGTGTGTGCTGGGATTTGACATGAAAATTAAGTTGAATCAAAAAATATTAGAAAAATGTTCATTTAATGAGGCATATATTAGCTCCCAAATACCGACTTCACATTTTCATTTCAACAGTGTTCATACGTTTCAGGAATCTTTAGGTTAGAAGTGATTTGGTATTTTTATCTTCAGCTCCTGGCTGTCTCCACTTCTTAGAACTAATGGCAGTTACTTCTTTCATTTCTGCTTGAATTTCGACAATAGAGAGACCTTTTTCTCTGTGTGTGATAACGGACTTGGTTAGATTATATAAACTTGCTAAATATTGATTCGGCAAATGCTGAATGTCAAATTAATTTGAATTATACCTTTAAAGAGCTTAGGCACTGACTAAATATACTAAATGCCATTTTAAATAATAAATTGGTGCTTTGGGTAGTTGTATATATTAATAGAACTGCATATTTTATGATGATAGAAAAGCACACATTGCAGTAAAAATGCACACTCTGTTAAAGGTAGTGGTTCAGCTTTTAATTTTAAGAGGTGTTCCCCCTCATCCTAGATCTGTAAAGATGCTATTAGTGAATGATCCATTTATCATTTTGGACAGGAGAGGGTTAGGAAGTCCAAACCTTCACTCAGCTCTCAGCTGCAGGGGTGCAGCTCTCTCCACCTCTGCCTTGGCCCCTTTTCATGAAGGTCCCCACTGCTGCAGAGGGTTGCCCAGCTGGACTCCTTTGAAGCATAGAGTTCTTCCCATAAAACAATAAAACATACTTCCATATCTACCACAATTACATTTTACTAGTGCAAAGATGTACATTTTACTGAACAGCTGCATAAAAATGCCTTGATTAGCAGGGCTAGGGTATATCCAGTTGTGCCCCCCTAGGACGTGAGCTGCTGGAGCTTGTGGCTGCTCCAGCTTGTGGTCCAGCAGAGATGCTGGGGTGTGCCTTATAGCAGAGCTGAGCTGGAGAGCATAGCTGGCAGCTTTGGAAATGGAGTCAAGCTCTGTTTTCCACTGCGAGGGCATTTGTGCTACGCTTTAAATCATACAGTTTGCACGTGTTGGCACTCATCTGCATTTGCAGACAAAACAGACCAGAATTGCCTAGAGACCGACATTTCCCCAGCTGGCACAGATATTTTAGTGCTGGTGTGATGGGAACCCATCTCAGCGGGTCCTGGCTCTGGCTAGCCCTACACTAGCTGTGCACGACAGTGACCTCCAACAGACCCTAAAACTCCTCTTGCGCTTTGTGCAAGAGACTTAATGCTTCTTAGTGAGTGATCTTGTAGGAGAGAAACTTAGGAGTAGACAAGGACAGTAGGAGAACATGGTTTCTGTTTGATGCTGAGGTCTTTGCGCTCTTTAAAGTTTTTGAATTGTTTTTTTTATAAATTGGAATAAATGTCAAATGTTCCCCTGACTTGGCTTGTCAGCTGTGTTGGTTGAGTCAGGAGAGGAAGGGCAGTGATATATTTCTGCTGCTGGAGTTTATCCACTGGCTTTTCTGCCTCATGCAGAGCTGCTGGGATGTCAGCACACTGGCTGGCCTGGCAAACAGCAGTGATGCTCTGGTCTGAGCCAACATGCTTGTATGGAGTGTGCTGTCAACATGCAGCAGAGAGGATGCATTTAGACTGTAAGGAAATCTTCACAAAAATAGACCTTCTTTTCGTGTTAAATACTTTCTGGGTTTCACTTATTTTTTACTAAAATAGATTCTCCCATTTCTATACCTCATCTCTACCCAATTCCTGTTTTTCTGTCTATCTAGTATAACATTGTTTCTTAATACAAAGATTTGATGAAGTGATCATAGAATCTACCTAAGAGTAGTTATTTTCCCTTTGAAGCTCCACTGGAATATTCTTATCCAAATCATTTCATCAAGACAAATAATATTCTTCTAACTCCTTCACAAATGGTATGTTGAAATGATACCAAATTCATGGCATGTAAGATGCCCCTTTTAGTAATTACTGGATTCATGTGAGATGATAAATTATTTAGTGCAATTCAGATTTACTCATGCAAGCTCAGAGCTCTTGATCCAAGGCTCTGACATGTAGTAGCAGTAGGAAGTTCTGCTGCCAGCGTTTCTTTCATAAAATCAACTTGTTCCTCCTCCTTGTATTCAATGTTGCATATAATGTGCACTGGCTGGCAATAAAATGCCACATGCAAGGCTGGAAGTAGAGCACTGTGTGCGCTGAAGAGCTTACTGAGCACTTTAAGGAGCACTTAGGTTCTTACCTCTTGGATACGGTCAATGGTAACTACGTGTTTGGTTCCCATGTGTCCTCTCCAGAGAGGAGAAAGGACCCTTGAAAAGACATGCTTATTCTTGCTAAAGCTGTCTTAGCTTCTTTTCTAAGCAATGGATTTTGGGAGTAGAAAAATTTAGGTCTGCTGCTCTCAGTAGAGATGGGGATGCCTTCAGTGAGTGGGCATCGTCTTCCTCAAGTCCAGGTTTGAAGGAAATGCAAGAGACTGAAATAGGTTTCCTGTGGTATAACCAGGTGTCTGGAGGAGACAAGGTCAGGAACGATGCAGAGGTGGTTGGCAAGGAATGAGCAATTTCCCATTCCCTGATTAGAATCTAAGGTAGGGGAAAGACTAAGGTTCTCCCATATGGATTCCAAGGAAGTTGATTTAGAAATCCTGCAGAGTGTGAGTGGTGGAGTAGGATTTCAAAGTCAAAGCACAGATTCAGTAGAGAGTTGCTCCATTGTTACTGTATTCTAGTTACTTATCTTCGCTTACTCTTGCTAAAGACTGAAGAGACATCCTTTGATTTGATCAGGAGAGCCAGCCATTTTCAGGAGAACTGTGACAAAGCCCAGGATCAGGGGGCTGAAGTGTCTGGAGCTCAATGACTGGTGAGGGAGACTACAGCTCAGATGAGGAGGGAAATGAGATATGATGCAATGAATCCAAACACAGCAAAGAAATAACACCTTCATGAACTCCCAAATCTCAGACCTACAGCCTTCACAGTGACTTTAACTACTGCTCGGTGGTAGCTGAGCACCTACATCTCTTCTGAAGGTGAGGGCCAAAGTTTTTATTACCTTTCTACTGTCTCTTACAGATGACATTCTGGTCTAATTCCAGTCTCATTCCAATTTACGAGGCAGGGAATCACAGCTGTAACTGCTGACATTTACTCTTCTCCACAGAGAAGTCAAGTACAAGGACCTAATTCAGCATAGCAGTTAAGCCCAAAGTTTGTCTTCTAATAAAGTTTAATAAGCTTCAGGAAAAATATATACGTATGAGAAATGGTGAATTTAATTGTGTGTTTAATCACGAACCAAAATAGGATGAACACCTGACTTCCCACCCCACATGAGCTTGTCCAAGGCATGTTGGTTTAGCGAAGTCGAGAAACATATGGCAACTTGACCCCCTCTGTAGAAAAGAAGGCTTTTCAGTCTCTGGGGGTGGTGCCTCAGTACTTTTTGCAACATTTAGATCATTTTAAAAGGTCTTTAAGAATTTAGAGCAAGCCCTTGAGTTCTTCCACAGGCCAAAAATTAATTAGCTTGCTCCTTAAATTCCAGCAAGCTAAGTGGAAATGCTTCAGAGGTTCCTTTCCTGGAAAATGTAAAACATCCTTTGATTAACTCTCCACTTCATGATAATGAAGACCTACATTTTTCTAAAGAGCTTGATGTGATTTTTGAATTTGTTTAAGTGTCAGAGTAGGTTTCCAGTCAGTGTTAGGCATTAAACTGGTACTTTACTCAAAAGTTAGAAGAAAATAATTTAGTTGGCCACCAACAAGGAAAGACCCTTCTGCCACAAGAGGAGCATCTGGCTCTGCCTGCTGGCTGAGGCAGTCTGCAAATAGAACCAACCAAAGCAACGTGCTACTTCAGGTTGCAGATGAAGGTGAACGAAAGGCTGGGGCTGCAGGCCCTGTGTGTGCCCAATACCATCTCCACGTGCTCGTTGTCAGTTCTCACACCCATCTGCGTTTGTCGTGAGTCTGGAGAATGAACAAAAACTCATCAGAAGTGCAAGGGTTGAGAACTCTCCCTCCGGATACCTGTCCTACCAAAGCATGGCTTGCACTGCCCCGCTGGCCAGCCAACCCTCTTGCCTCTGACAAATTCTGAAGATTTGGGGATCCTACTGGCTCCTCCTTGGGTTGCCTTTCTTTTAATGCATGAACACTTGTCCATCCTTTTCAACCACTCTCAAAGGTAGCATTGGCTTTCCTCTCTTTGGTGCTTGTTTCTGAGGTGTGTCCTGCTTCCTGGATCCTCTGCCTGGCAGATTTGAAGGTGAGAGCTCCTTATGGATGACAATAAAGGAAAAATAAGCCTGTTGCTTAGGTAGCTGCTAAATGCAAAGGTCAGGTGAAATCTCAAGGGATTTGAGAGGCTACAGTAAGAAAACAGGCTCTTCAGAGCTGCTGAAAAACATGATCTGGCCAGTCCCAGAGCAAAGAAATCGTTCTATAAAGATAAAATAGCCAGAGGGAGGTGGGATTTCTTTCAGATGGTCTAATTCCAATCAACCAGACAAAACGAGTTTGTTACCAGCTCCTGGGAATAGGTCGTGTAGGATTTGGACCATGGAGCCACAGAAATGGAGGTCGAACATTACTCCAGTCCTGATGCTGAAGATTCCTCAGACAAGGCCTTGGAAGATCTCTGTGAGGGTGCATTAGAGTACGGAATTGCCAGCAGGTGCAGATATGGCGTATCTATGTTAAAATACACACCTTCACTGTGAAACAGGCAGCTGAGAGCCATATCTGGTCCTTGAGCCAGCCTTGACTGGCTTCACGCAAGATCTGGAGGAGCTGGCAGAGCTGGCACAGTTTAAAAATCAACTTTTTACCATTACAACCCTGTTCCCAGATCCTCTCTACAGTGAGAGTCAGGGCTGGGGAGAAATCTCCATGGCCTTCTGTATCCACGATTACTTAAGAACTAATATCCCAAGTCCTGGGGTTCACGGTTCACCTTACTTAAATTCTGGACAAGAAAACATTCCCTCTGAGTTAATTGACATTTTTAAATTCTGGACAAGAAAACATTCCCTCTGAGTTAATTGACATTTTTGCTTTGCGAATCCTGAAATCCTTCATGACTGAGAAATACTCCACCTTCAAACCGGTGGCATTTATTTCGTGCCGATTACCCTGCAGTTCCTGAAATACTTTGCTGAAATAACTTTGCTGCGGCCCCACAGGATCCAAATTCACAAGTGCCCCTGAGAGTGCTTGTGCACACGAGAGGGCTTGTGTTGTCCGAGTGGTAATTGCTTCCCAGCCCATCACACTGTTCGTCTCTCAGTAGGGTCCTAGGTCAGATGTCTCCTGTCTTCTCCCTGCCCTTTGCTGCTTAGTCTCCACTCCAGATCTTATTTTTTTTTTAATTCTGCCTGCAGTTGTTGGGCTTTCTTAGACTCATGTTTGTACCAACTCACTGAGATGCTGTATTTGCCCAAGGTCTCTGATCTTGGTAAAACCTTTAAAACAGTGGGTGGACCCTCAACAATAAACTTTATCTGCCTGTTGATAACCTTGATTTAGTTACCTAGTTTATTTTGGCCAAGGCAAATCTATGATGAATCTTTTATGAAGCATTTATGAATGCTTGCACTGTGTGCAGAGTGCAAAAGCCTCTACAAACTCTGCTGCTGGTTGCATCCTTAATGTACAAGTCGCTAAATTAGGGTTGCTAAAAAGGCTATGTCGTTTTGCATGTCACTGGCTACTGAACACCAAGTCTCATTCCTGTAGTGGTGTGAGTTGATTGAGCTATCAAATAAACTTCAACTAAAGAGGCTTTCTGTTCATATGCCACAGAATTAATGATTTGCTGGTAATCTGGCTCCTAAGGGATGAGACTTGCAGGAGGGGAAACCTTTTCTTTGTGATCCTTGTTAATAGCTATGGAACACTTGATTTTGTTTTCCAGGGAAGTATGCAGCTGCAAAGGGTGAAAAATCTGGGCAAGACTGTTCAAGGGAAAGATGGGAGTGTAATGAGCTGAAGCCTAATGAAAAGGCATTGTTAGAGGGTACAGAGAACCGATACTTGGGCAGTAGATCATGAAAGTGTGGGGGAGATGATCAGCCCAGCAAAACACTTCATTGCTACAGGATGGTTGTTTCTATGTTACAGCTATATGAATGCTTTCATCCATCTTCCAGATAAGAATAATCGAAAAATTCTTTCATATTCTCAAGCCAAAATGTATTGCTTTGGTTTTCCTTCAGTGGAGACATTGTGGCAGTTTATGAAAAAGAAAACGTTGCTATGTTGCTGCAGGAGAACAGAGTTCCTCTCCTCCTAAGGACAGTTTTGCACTCCAACATGCCTGTATTTCTGTATCAGACTACTGCTCCTCTTAGGTTGTAACATAAGGCAGGGTACAGACTGTGTATTTCAATGAGTGTGGTAGTATTTAAGGAGATAACAAAAGCCAAGGCAGCTGAAAGCAAACCACTCAACCTTATTATAAAGGCAAAATTTGCAAAGCAAGCATGCTACAAGGAAAGGCAGTTGTATAGTCTCAGAAAGTAGGTTAGGGTACCCAAGAGACAATTTAAATGAGCTAGTAACGAAAACCAGATCTGGGACTATTGTGAGACATTCTTCTCTGTTAATATTGTAGAAATGAGTAAATCCAAGGAAAAAAAAAATGCATTTCATATATACTGTTTCATGTTGTGCTGATTTCTTAAGACCTCAGTGAATCATCTATATCTAATCTCTGTGGGAAGAGAGAGGAGACTAACATTTGTGATCCAGTATAATAACGTTATGGGAAAAATTCATGAGGGAAGACTGGATTTTATATTCCATGATTAAGTACAGGGGAACATTTGGGGTCTTTCCTTTTTTTGTGCATGGTGTGTATCCCTGCTAAACTGCTATTGTTGCTCTCAATAAACAAGAATAAAAGCCTGCCTTGACTGGGATGCCACAATTTATCAAAGATACACAACAGGAGCTAATACAATTTCTTGGGAGGGTGAAAGCCAGGAGTGAATCACTGCACAAGCAAGATGAGGAACATGCACGGTGACACATGAGCTGGGGAAGGCGCTTCCTAAGGCTGTTCTGAGCACCATACCTGCATCTTTGACAGCAGTGTCTTGATACAGAATCTCACGTGTCAAAAAATCAGGCAGTGAACCACTGCAAAATGTAAGGCATCAGTTTTGGCTGTTGCTAGCCTCTTTATGTCTAAGGCTGCTAACGGAGGAGGCTGCAGCCAGCCCCTGCTGCAGTTTCCATGACTGAGCACTTCTGAGGGTCTGGTGCTCTGGATGCTCCCACTCAGTCTTCCCAAGAAGAGGGCACAATAGAGTCAAGCCTCCAATCTTTTCACTTGACAAGCTGGTAACCTTCTTTCCTAGCACAGAAATTATTTCTGTTTTAAACACACTAAATTAATGACAGGCAGAATATCCAGTGGTCTTAGAGCAGCTTTTATGCCTTTGTTCAGTTACGCTCCAGTTGTTCCTTCAGCTGAGAACTTGCCATAGGGGAAAACACCACTTATACCCTGTCTGTTTACCTTCATAACATCCCCAGGTGAACAACACAGTTTAAAAAAAACCCTCAGTATTACCTGCCATCTTCCTTATGACACGGGTCACTCACTTAAAAATAAGATCTTATCTGTTGGTAAAATTAGAAACCTCTGTGTGAAGTCAAACATATTTCTATAGGAGCTTGTAACTACACTTAATTCATTTGGGATTAAATTCTGCAGTTTACAAAGCAGTAACTGTGAAGGCTGGTGAACCTTACGCAGCAGAACTGCAATTCTGACTCCGTTACAGTCTATGATAAAACTCCCAACTGGGCTGGATCACAACACAGGAACAGGAACAACATACAGATTTTCACCCAGATGTTCCCAAGTTTTAACTGTCTGGTAATATCAATAGAGCAAAAGACAGGGTGTATGTATGCAAGTTTGCTTGTAGAATAGAATTGAAATAGAATTCCAAAATTCAAATAAATATCTCGAGGAAAAGAAGGGGATAAAATCAGAGAAGAAACTCCATCCAGCAACAGCAAATTAAGACAATCAACCTGTTCTCTCATGCGTCATGATTTCCAGAATCAAGTGCTATTTAAATTTCTACCTGTTGGAAGAGAAGAAAGAATATGTAATTTTTGCCGACACAGGTGCTGATGAAGTTTGGTTCCCAGTAGATTTGTCTGCCAGTTGACCAGTGGATGTCTTATTCCTAGGGAACAGAGGGACCTCATAAAATGGCTCACGTAGCTGGTATTAACATGTGAGCTCAGACTACAGCTTTTCCTTTTGTCAAGGCACTTACAGTATGCTCTCTCCCCCTGTTACTCTCTCATGTGTTAACTAAACTTGAGGAACTAGATTATCTCTGAGTTTTGCTCTCCTTCTGTCAACTTCTGGCTCAGATGAGCCAAAGGGCGCAGAAGTTACTAGGAGGAGATGAGAAGACAGGGTGGCTGCATTAAGCCTTGTTCCCATAGAAACATGTCTAAAAAGTATATTCATCATCGAACGGCAGGAAGGGAGGGCTGCAGGGGACAGCTTGTTGCTCCTGCGAGCTTGGCCATGGGCAGGGGGACAGGCAGTAGTTATCTGGTTTGCATCTTTGTGTGCTTGATCCTGTGCACTTTCAACAGGGCATAGCGTGCGTAGGGACCAAGACTCCTCCACGGTTGCCTTATTCTGGCCGCTGACCTGGAGTGAGGTGTGGACCTTATTTTGGAAACGGGACTGTCTGCCTGCACCCAGGGAAGGCATGTTTTCTACACGGCCTCCCACAGAGCCAGGCAGTAGGCAAAGAGACCGGGAAACACCTAAGAATAACATGCTCCCAGCTGGATTCAGAGAAGAGGGAAAGACAGTCCTTTCCTTAGGGCTCAGGGGAACTGCACAGGGCCAGCTGCAAGCTCGGAGCTTCACTGAGTTGACTGATGGTTGGCCCAGGGGATGGGATTTGCCCTCCAAGGCCATGGGTAGCAAGGAAGACACGTGCTTACATCTTATCCAGCATAGTTGCATTTCTCTACATTAAAAGCTTATTTTGCAAGCAAAACATAGCCTTAGAGCATTGAGAACTTCCTGTTGGTTTTGAGTGTTCACGTTAGATCCACCTCTTAGTTTGCGCGGGTTTGTGGTGAACCAGCTGTCACAGGAGTAGTGGTTTGCCATCGTGGGGTTTCAGTACAGCATGTAGTTTGCTACAGCAAAAAGATGAGTAGCAGCAGAGCACGGCTGCACTGAGCTAAGAAAGGGAATGATTTCACCATGGTGCCAAGGTGTGGTGGTTTGACCCGGGCTGGCAGCCAGGTACCCACACAGCAGCTCTCTCACCCCCCCCTTCTCCACTAGACAGGGGGAGAAAATATTTCAAAGGGCTCAGGGTTTGAGATAAGGACAGGGAGATCAGTTTCACTTACTGTCCTGGGCAAAACAGACTCAATTTTGGGGAAATTAATTACATTTATTAAGAGAACAAATCAGAGAGGAGTAGTGAGAAATAAGGAAAAGAAAACAGATCACAAAAGCAGAACACCTTCCCCCCATCCCTCCCTTCTTCCTGGGCTTAACATCAATCCTGGTTTCTCCACCTCCTCCCCCCGAGCGGCGCAGGGGGACAGGGAATGCGGGTTAAAGTCAGTTCATCCGACATTGGTTCCACCGCTTCTTCACTCTAGAGGAGGACGCTTCCCACTTCCCCAGGGCCATTGTGGGGTCCCTGTCACAGGAGACAAGCTTCACACTCTCTTCTCCAACATGAGCTGTCCCATGAAGGGCAATTCATCACAAACTGCCCAATGTGAGACACCTCATGAGGGGCAGCCCACCCCTCGTGAGTCTGAGGCGCAGTCCTTCAGGGGAAACTGCTCCAGCGTGAGTCCCCCGCAGCGTCACAAAAGTTCCACCAGCCAACCTGCTCCAGCATGGGCATTCCTCTCTTCCACGGGCTACAGGTTCCGGCAGTGACTTGCTCCGATGTGGGCTTCCCACGGGCTACAGTCCCCTTCAGGCATCCACCCACACGGCGTGGAGTCCTCTGCCCCACGCTGGACATCTGCACCCCGCCCATGGGCTGCAGGGGGACAACCCACTTCACCATGGTCTTCACCACGGACCCAGGGGACTCTCTCTGCTCCGGCACCTGGAGCTCTTCCTCCCCCCTCCTCCTTCTTCACTGACCTTGGTGTCTGCACAGATTCTCACTCCTCCATCTCTGTGCCAGCTGATGTGGCGCAGTTCTTTTTCCCTGTTTTTAAATATATTTTTTATAGAGGTGTTCCTCTCCTATCACTTTGCTGATAGGCTCAGCCTTGGCCAGCGGCGGGTCCCTCTTTGTAGCCGGTTGGCATTGGCTCTATCAAACTTGGGGAGCTCCTAGCAGCTTCTTGCAGAAGCCACCCTGCAGCTGCCTCCTGTCGCCAAAATCCGGCCAGGCCAAATCAATACACAAGGGCTCTATTCCTAGCACGTACGTTCTAGACTAGGATCCTATTGCCCCTATGTCCAGTCATTGGGAATCTGGGGACTTTTCTCACGGTTTATTGAGGGAGACCAGGTAGAAGTTGACCAGAATGAACATGATTTCTGGAAATTTGGACTGAACGTGCATATTTCTTCAACTCGTCTTTGTAGAAAATGATATTCCAGCATCCAAGTTATTATGCTGTACCAGGCAGTATCTTGAAGCTTTACGGAACAACTTTTGTACCCAAGATCCTCTGAAATCATTTCTTCATTCCAAACACAATACATCCCAAAGAATCTTGACATGTTCTGCACACTAAGGGTGTCCTTCGAACTCCTGACCAGCTGCATGTGCCAGGTCACTGAGCAGAGCAACAACACGATGACAAGCTGTTGAAGATGCAAATTGTCAGCTCAGGAGACAAGATCCTACTGGATCTGAATGAAAGGTATTTTTTGAAAAACCTGTGCAGGATCTTCCCTGACCCATTTAATAAAAAGCATGGCTCATACAGTGGGGAAGAAAGGGGAAAAAAAAACCCCAGACAAATCCACGTAAGGAGCACCATGTTTTGGGCTTACTCCATTGCTTTTGCTAAGTATCTCTTTCCAAGTCTTTACTAAAACTTTCTGGGACCACATTCTGCTCAGTAGAGCTCCTCTTTTTGACATCTTCAGAAGGATTTCAGCCTTTAATAGACTGTGCCTAATATAAGTTGGCATTCTTGTATAAATCTAAGCTGACATTCCTGTATATGAGTGTTTACTGTGGTCATCTGGGTTCCTTTTGAAATCCATCATTGTTCTTAAAGAACAGAGCAACTGAAGCCTTGGATATACAGAAAAGAGATGTAGAAGAATAATTAAAATTATAATAGGAAATCATATCAACGCAGTTCATGGCTTGAGGTGACTCCTGCTCTGATTTTGACAGCGCGATTCTGTTAGAAAAGTTCCTTTCTTCCCCACTGGGACAATGTTGCAGCTGGCAGGGTTGAAATGCCAGCTGTTTCTACCCTCTTTAATTGTGATATTACGTGAAAAAAGATGAAAATTCTTCTGTATATGTATGTGGAGTTGTGGCTGAGGGGTGAGCAGTTAATGTTTTGGTAAAGTCCTGCTAATGCTGAGCCAATTAAATATAATTCAGGATATTTAGGTTCTGATGCAGTAACTGTAGGCTGAAAACAGGTTTTGCAGAAAATGAACACATTTGCTCCCTCAACTCTTTTGCGTTGTTGGAGCATTTTGTTTCATTTTTAAGGCAACTTTTTTAAGCACTGATCTTTTTTTCCCTCTTTGTCACTTGAATTTGATAACTGCATATATATTTGGGTAAGGCAAGCTCTTTCTTCTTTACGCTAAAGTTCTTGTAACTTACTTTCTGTTGGTCTCTTTGAAATCTTGAATTTTTCTGTAACCAGCCTAAACTTGAACAACTGATGAAGACAACCAATTTAAATGTGTTTAGAGAAGTCGGTCAAAAGTTTTGGCTTAAAATGTGCAGCTGTTTTTTTTAACTAATTTTCCCTTTGTTAAATCCTCTAAAACATGGGAATGGAAATCTTTGGGCTTTCAGAATGGCATTTTATATGCACAATCCTTTTTTTAATGTCAACAGTTGTTTGTGGGAGTAGTTCACAGTTTTTGGAAAATTCACTCACTTTCTTCCATCAGAAAATGTCTTTAATACTACATGCGTTGAATTCAGCAAATTGCACCTTCTGTGGTAACGTAGGCTGATGTGAGATCTTTCCCAGACTATACCCAGCTACCTCTCTGCACAAGGTTTGTTTATTTCTCATATGTTAAATATGCCTTCTCTCCCATGTTTCTGAAATTACATATATAAACACGTAGCCATTTTATGGAGTGCACACTTCTCTTCTTGTTTGTCTCTCTTTTTGTCATATCAGTATTCTGGCTTCACCATAGAGCTCTTCACCTAATGTGTGCTCTTAAGTTTTCTGAACTTGCTCTGCAAATGAACATCTCTTATAAAGGCGTGTTTGGGGTTTTTTTTTTAATCCGCATAAAAAAAAGCTTTGTCTACACTGACTTTTCTAAATAGTGTCAACCTCTTAATTGCATCCTTAGCCAGCCCATGACACTAAAGCTGCTCTTCCCTCATTTACTTAAGATTTTGCAATCTGCATTAGTACTGAGGCTCTTGTCTTCTGGTGTACGTGCATCCTGTGCCCCCTGAAGCACAGTCCTTCAGGTTTGCCTGTCTCTAGCTCTGGTCGATTTTGGTTTCTGACCCAGAAGTGGGGTGCTGCTGGTGCCCAGAGCAAGGGCTTTGCTGCGGGACACACTCCAGCAGCAGGTGCCAAGGCAGTCCCTGGAGGGGAAGATCTGGAAGGCAAAAACAGGCATGAAGTCACCTTTGATGTAGAAACCTAAGAACTCTTGCTGTTAGCCTGTGTTTCTCTCAGAGGCTGAATTTTACATTCTGGAGAGTTTGGACCTCAAGTTCCCCATAATTGTATCAGCACAGTTGCAGCTTTAATAGCAAATCCCTTCACATAACCCTCCTCTGTTTTGGACCCCTACACAATTTAATAACATCCAATAGCAAGAAATTATGGACTTGGACTGTGTAAGACCCTCTTGAACTACATTTACATGTGCCCATTGGAATTCACTCTGAACGATAATTTAATAAAGTGCAAACCTGGAGGAACAGCTTTTCCTACATTTAAGTACACCAAGTTATGCTGGCAGAATGTCATCCACACTAAAACAGGACAGGAACAAAATGTTCCCCAACACAAGGTTTTTGGAGAAACCACACGGCTTCCACAGTACACTCTTTGGAGAACTAGGTTAAAGGTCAGCAAGTAAAATTTTGGGCTATAAGAAACCAGTGCTGCAAACTCAAAAATGCTGTTGATACAAATTCCATAGCAGAAAAATATATTTAAAATATTGATTTTGAAAACAAGGTCATTGGAATAAAGTTTTGAATCCTTTTGTGTCTTTAAAGAACTCATGAGGAATAAATGCCCCTCTTCACAAACTGCTGTTTCAGTTTTAAAGGAAAATCACCATTGTCTAATATTTTTACCATCAGACAATTTTGAGGTACTATTGCAGAAGCTTTAGACTTTCTTAACCCCAAAATTTTGCTTCAGAGGAAATGAGAACAGGATGTAAAAGCCGTAAGTATTACTTTTTTTTTCGTTAGAAGAAATTTTAGCTTGCTGCAGGGGTGATTTTCCTGTTCCTTTCCATTTCCATTTGCTTTTATCCCTTCATAACAAATGAAGCATTTCTAGAGGCACACAATAGGCTTAGAAAACCAAGGCTAATTTAATTAGTCCTTGTATTTGTTAGATTGTAGGTGCCTGACCAGTGTATTTCAGAGTCTACCTACCTCGCTGTAATTGTTCACTTTCTCACTTTCTTATACGAAGTGGAATAAGAAGGAAGCATTTTTTCCATTGCAGCTACCACAAATAAACTTTGAGGGAAAGAGTAATAAAAGCTTCAGAGAAATAGATGGCAGAAATATCTGGGTTCTGCAAAGGCATACAGAATTGCATTACTATTATTCCTGAAACAAATTCAGATATCAAATATGTGAGGTCCAGGGATGGTGTTCCCTGACTTTCAGCGGTAAAAAATTTGAAAGCATCATAAATTATATGATTGGAATGAGGGAAGAAAAGCATCTTAGATGTGTGTTAGTGAGGAAATAACAGCTATAGAAAGCCGGGGCCTGAGGGGGGAAGATAGGCCTGCAATTAGGCAGCATGTCGAGACTCCACTCTCAGATCAGTTCTTGCTCTGTCATGGGCTTTTTTTAAGCTTGGGCAAATTAATTGGTTTCTGTCTCTCAATATCCAGTCCATAAAATGTCCCCAGAATGTCTGGCAAGAATTCAAGCACTACTGTTACAAGCTTTCTGTAAAAACTGAGATATTTGGGGTTTAGGCTGAGTTTTTGACAATGCAGAAATCTTACTCAACCAGAAGCTCTTGCATTACTGTTACTTCAAATGGTGCCAGAAAACAGCCTCACCTTTTCCTATATATTTCAGGAATTTAATTTGGATGCCTCCTCACTAGCGAGGACTAACAAAGCTCAGATTTAAAGTTCTAATTTTAGATCATCTCTAGTACAAAGTCAAGGGTTTCTGGGCTGATTTTTTTCTTTGTTTTGTTTTCAATGGAAATTCTTCCCACAATATGTCAGTGATGAAGAGAGTCAGATGTTACATGCAGCATCAAGGATGCGATAGCAGTAGCTCTCAGCACAGGCAGAAATGCTCAGCTCTCCCAGTAGCTGGTTACTGGAGAGTGATTAATAAAGCTCTGATAGCAACTGACTGGGATGTTCGGGAGCAGGAAGACATGGCGGTAACACAGCTATGTCAATTAAAAAAGAGAACACAAACAAATCAAAAAAACAACAAACAAAATAAACCAGGCAGCTTCCTTGTTTCTCTTCAAGTACAGTCCCACAGGACTTTGTACTTGGAATGTCTGTTTTTCTTCTGTAAGTGACTCAGATTAAAAAAGACTTTGCAAAACTTGTAACTTTTACAGTTTGAAAAGAATTGGGCTGCAAAGAGGGGAGGAAAAACAGAGGATAAAGACTGAATCTACTGTCTGCTGAAATGGCAGGGTTAGGTGACAGGTTAGGTCTGTCTATGGGGCAGGAGATTACTGTGTTATGAATTTCATTTAATATATGCTTCGTAAAAATTTAACATCAAGTATTCTCTAAGCAATAAATCTCACAGCTTCCCCGATCACCAAGGACTTCAGCTTTGCCATCCATTCTCTGGAGCTCTTAGCGTGAGTCATCTGTTAAGAACAGGTATCTGAATCCCAGATAATTAATCTCTTGTGATTACAGTGTTGTCATTACATCTTCATCTGTCTTCTGTTTCTCATGTGAAACAAATATTTGGTCATTAAAGTAGCCAACGCAAGGGAAGAGGCTGGGGAAAAGAGTGTGAGCAGAGGAGTGAATTAAAGTTGTTTTTATATATATATACTCATATATAGGTATATACACTGTTATTTGTCAAGTAAGTTTTGTGTCTTGGAGCACAGAAAAGGGCTGGATGAGACTTCAGCATGATGATAATGATCAGCCGTCAGTGATGTTAAGATGGGTGCAAGAGAGGAAAGTGGACAGAAATATGTGAGGTCTAGAGAGCAGGATTCAGATTTCAAGGATTAATAAGGATTTCCAGTTGCTAAAAAGCTGCTCTGAAAAAGCATTATCTGCCTTCTCTTCACTTGCTCCTAATGAATTTGCTGTTACACTGAGATGTCAGACACAGACACTAAATTTTCTTCCTTCTATTTTTTCCCTGTTTTCATTAGATTTTCTATGGCTTTTCACCTTTTGTACCTGTAGTGCTCTTTTTTTAATTATAGGTAGGGCTTTCTTGGCCTGTGGTGTGAGCAGTTCATGGGAAGTGATGGGATAAGAGGGAACAGAAGTGTCACTGGCAGGTCGAGGTTAATTGCATGGCACAGATGTCTGGGGTTGCTGGAGCTGAAGCTGATAAACCCAAGGATCCCTTCTGCCTTGTGGTCCTGCTAGAGAGTTACAAAAAAGAGAAAATTATATCCTTGTCCTCCTCCTCCTTGTAAGGTAACAACAGCAATTGAAGACTGGACTGAACATACAGGTCCTATAAAGAAATAGAACTTGTGATTTTTTGGTCATGCTATGAAAGTGAGGACATCTATTTGGGCTATAATAGTTGTGTAGTTGTCACCATTCTAGAGCATTGCCGTTCTTTTTGTCATCCAGTATTACCTGGAAAAAACTGCTGATGGAATTCAGCTGTAGCTGAATGTCCAGTGCTTTGTAGCTACTACTCAAAGGATGATCTGCTGGCTTTGGTTTCCTTGTGTAATGAAATGTGGAGCAAATATTGGAGAGGAAACTCTTGCACAAGGAGATGAATTGAGTCACTTGTGGTCGTGCTACCAGTCAGCTGCAGAGCTGGGACCAGCTGGGACCAGCTCTGGAGGTTCTCACAGAGGCAGCTCAGTCCTGTTCTCACCTTGAACTGACCGATTTTAACTGTGATTTCCAGCTGGAAAAAAAACTGTCTGGTTGTATCCTATTGTGATTCTTGGGATGGTGGCAACTTGGCAGTGATGAGGGCAGTGTTCTTCTAATGCAAGGTTTGGGGGTGTCATCCTTTGGTGGCTTAAAATTATTTTTCTGTTAAGGGATGTGCTGCGTGATCTGTGAGTTTCTGACTGAACATAGCCAGAGAGACTCATCTTATTAGCATTTCTACCCACAAACATCCTTAGCCTTTACTCAGAAATGGGAACTATTTTAAAAACAGGCTGTGAATACAGATTCAATGATGTTGTTATAATTACTGTACCAGACAAGATGGCTCATTTTAGGAGGGGGAAAGTAGTTACAAATACAGCATCTCATGAAAGAGACTTTAATTAAGTCGAGAGGCAAAATATAATAACAGTCTTTTTAATGTAGACATGCTGTATCAAAGATCTCCAAACTGACAGGAAGATTAAGCTGGTTATGGTTTCTACGTCAGCATAACTGTTGAATTCAGCACTTGCCAAAATAAAGTGTGGATCATAAACTAGGCGAGTTCTTATACAGCAAACTACGGAAATTTTTCAGGATTTTTACTTTACTTTTTTTTTCTTCGCTTGAATGAAAAACATTGTATGCACAAGAGTGGAGATAGAAAATACTTAAATTACTGAAAATTATCCAGATTCTGCCTCAGTTCTTCCCAATACAATTGAAAGCTGGGCACACCTATTCGTATATACAGGGCTATTCAAATATACAGTGCCATTCAGATGTGCAGTGTTCCCACTGAAGCACTGCTGGTCATGGCATCAGCTTCAATGCTTCTTCCTAAGTCCTGCAGAAGTCATTTAGGGGGTGGTCCTGCCACTAAAACCTTCAGTGACCTTCCCAAAGCTCTCAAAGCCTTTACTCCTCCTTGGAGATGACTCTACCTCCTACCCCAGCTTGTCCGTGCTTGCACTCTTTCCTTACTCTATGTTGCTACTTCTTCTCCATCCCTGCAAGGTGGCAGGGTTTCTCTTCAGGTTGGTCTCAGGATGCAGGAATAATCTCAGTGAAAACAAATCAAAGTTTTTCCATGTTCTTATTTCTGAGTGAGCAACAGCTTCCTTTTTGTGATTCCTGCATCAAAATACTGTGTCTAGCAGGAGTAGGGAAGTGATCGTGCCCTGTACTTGGCACTGGTGAGGCCACAGCTTGAATACTGGGTTCAGTTTGGGGTGCCACAGTGTAAGAAAGACATTGAAGTGATGGAGCAGGTTTAGAGAAGGGCAGTAAAGTTGGTGAGGGGTCTGGAGAACAAGTCTTATGAGGAATGGCTGAGGGAGCTGGGACTTTAGTCTGGAGAAGAGGAGCCTGAGGGTAGATGTTATCTCTCTCTACAACTACCTGAAAGGAGGTTGTAGTGAGGTGGGTGCTAGTCTCTTCTCCCAAATTACTAGTGATAGGACAAGAGGAAGTGTCCTCAAGTTTCACCACAGGACGTTTAGATTGGATATTAGGAAAAATTTCTTTACTGAAAGAGTGGTGAAGCATTGAAACAGGCAGCTCAGGGAAGTGATGGAGTCACCATTCCTGGAGGTGCTCAAAAACCATATAGATGTAGCATTTCAGGACATAGTTTTATAGTTACGGTAGCATTGGGTTTACAGTTGGACTTGATGACCTTAGGAGGTCTTTTCCAACCTTAATTATTCTATGATTCTATGATTCTATGATTTAGAAAGCCAAGCTGTGCTGGCTTGGTCCCTAGTACTGCCTTTGCAGTGGACAGTCCACCTGGGCTGGCTCCTGGATGTTCACCCCTGCTTCTATGCCATAGTTAAAACCCCTAGGCTTGGCTGCTCTAGCAGCAGATGGAACCATCGGGGACTGATGCTGGAGCTTGTACTGCAGGAAAAAAAGAGTGAACTTCCCTGATCAAAAAAAGCATCAGGTACCTCTTGCATTGTGGGCTTGTGCTTCCAGGTCCATAAGACCTTGGACTGAAATCAGAAGCATCAGTTCATACCTTTGCCATAGAGCTAACTCTGTGCATGTGAAATATTTTGTAAGACATCGCTACAGTAATACAATTAATTGTTAGTGAAAGTCTGGCACTGAAGTTGTACATGAGAGTTGAGAATCACTATCTGCTTATACAACTTCATTGGGACTCTAAAATGTGGAGCAAAGCAAGATTATCATGCTATATGCTAGACTGTAACTGTAACCTCCTGATAATTTTATTTATAAAGGTCCTTTTGAATGAAAGACATTTTGTGAATGTTTTTTGTAATCATTCTATAGTTCAGAGCTACTCTACTATTGCTGACTGTCATTACCGGGAAAAAGCAAGCATTTTGGAATTCTAATGAGATGCAAGGAGCATCATTCACCAGACTGACTCTACTTTTGTTGGCAATCTATCAAATACACTGCCAGTGGGGGTCCAATTCTGTAGGATGAAGGACAGTCAAATCCACTGGCCCTGCCACAGCCTATGCTGGTTTTCAGCCAGATTTGAAGATGGGTTACTAAACATCTATTCTCAGCCACGGCTGGTGGCAGGGCTGATCGTGGCTGCTTGAAATTCTCTCTAAGGTGGCAATATTTACTGGTAATCAGAGAGATGCTGAAGGGTCCTGGACCAGGGCCTTGTTGCAACATCAGCAGCATTTTCACCAAAAAGATCCTGAGGAAAAGCATTGCCTCTACCCACAGTACTTCTGTTACTTGGGATTTTTGCTCCTCAGGCTCATTGGCAGTTTTTAGTAACTATGTAAACTGCATCTGTTTTCACTAGTAGCGTGTGCACAGCATTCTTGGGAGACAAGTAACCCTTGTCTGGTTAAGGGTTTGGTTTGGTGGTTTCTTCCATCCAACTTAACTTTCACTTAACTAAGAAATTACAGGGAGGTACTGGCTTGATTTGGAGCCGGGAAGCAGTTTCCCAGGGCTGGGGTTATCTGCCTGCGTGTTTGGATCAGGTCCCTGGGGACGGTCCCACAGGCAGGGACTCTCCAGGGACATCTGGGCAAAGCTGCCGTAGCTGTCGCGGTTCTACTGTTTCATGCAAAAGCTGCTCTGAACTGCTCTGTACTGGTCCTGGGAGACCTCATCACATTTTGGCTGCTGAAGGAGTCCTTCAACTGTTTGTCTTCTGTTCCAGGGCAGGGCATTCCATGAACATCCCTCTCCTGCCCTTCTTGGGGGGCCACAGGCTTCAGCTCACTCATCCATCCCTGCCGTCCCAGGGCTCCTTGCCTTTCTGCCTATGCTCCCTCGTCAGCACAATTCCTGTAAACAACTTAAGGTTTTAACCCAGAATAGGATAAGAACAGCTTAAAGGGTAGTTCCTGAAGTTAAGAGTTCATTTTTGCTTTCACTTATGGAGACAAAGCAATGTGAGGACCACAATGGATAAGGTATTTGAAAATCCAGGAGCATGCAGGTATACTGAAGAGAAAGTGAGAGAACAGACTCACAGATGAGTCAATCAAAGGTACTACTCTCCTACCCGAAAGCACATGGAACAATAGACTGTTGGAAAGTACCTGGAAGGACCAGGTAAGGCAGGTAGCAGCAAATACAGCCCATCTTTTCTCTTTAGAGTTGGATAAAAGCCAATGTGCTCAAGGGAGAGAAAGGTATCAGAAATACCGTCCTCAGACTTTGTATGTTATACGTGAAGGCCCTGTCTGACCAGCAAAGGAGATGTGGTCTGGCTGAACCTACACGTGTAAGATTAGTTTTTAAGAGTGTATGAGGCACGGTAAAGATTTACCTCAAAATGGAATGAGGCTGCTGTTGGTCACTGCTGCATCTGTCCTGGATGCGGTTTTGCTCTGTGTTCTTCAGTGTTTACTTGGATGACGGACCAAGGCAGCCTGAGCTTCTTAATCTTCAAACAACATGCGACTGGGAGTATCTGCAAGTGCATCAGTGGAAAAGGTGACAATTCAAAATAACTTTAAAAAAATGGCCTAAAACTGTGGGAGGTGAGTCAGTGAAGGCAAATGCAAGGTGCTAACGTGTGTGGGAAGAGAGGGAACATGAGGGTGGGTGGCAGCCCCTCTCTACAGGAGGGATGACAGAGGTGGCAGGCTTGCGGTGACCCCAACGTGGGGCTTCTGAGAGAGGCAGAGAAGAAGGTAGAAACCAATTTTTTGTGCCTAGTGGCTAGTATAAGAAATTAGAAGCTTAAATTTGCAGGAAGAAAGATGCAGGTTTTACATTACCAAGAAACTCTGAAACTGCCAGGAAAGCAAGGTCATGGCAAAGGAGGAGGAAGTGTTTTCTTTTCTTATGTATCCCATCTGTCAACGACCAAATTATTAACAGCTGAACTGTTTCCAATGGTGGACAGTCTAGTTCATCGGAATTGGTTTCAGGCAAATGCTTCTTGTTTTTCAGACCAAAGTACAGAGATCAGTCGTCTGTCTCCATGACAGCAAAACACTCATTTTGTGGGGAAGGAAACACTGGGAGAGATTTCAGTCAGGAACTTTCGGCTCTTGAAACCTGGTGGATAAAGACTAGTTTTGCTCCTGGAAAACAGTGTTAGGATTCTTAGAGAAAGTAAAGTGTCAAGTTGGGCTGTGACCAAATGCACGGGAGGTACGGGGCAAAGCGCTGACACAAAGCAGGCTGGAGGAGAAGTGGCTCTGCCTATCTTCACAATGTGCTTGAGAACTGGTGAAACAAAGGGCTAAATATGAGCTTGGCCTTGTAGGCTGAATCATAGAATGCACTGGGTTGGAAGGGACCTTTAGAGGTCATCTACTCCAACCCTTCTGCAGTGAGCAGGGACATCTCTCCTAGATCAAGATGTTCAGAGCCCCAGAGTTCCAGTCTGACCTTGAACTTCTCCAGAGATGAGACCTCCACCACCCCTCTGAGCAACATGTTCCAGTGTCTCACCACCTTCATTGTAAAAAATTTCTTCCTTGTATCTAATCTAAATCTACCCTTTTTTAGTTTAAAACCATTGTCCCTTGTCCTGCTGCAACAGGCCTTGCTAAAAAGATTGTCCCCATCTTTCATATAGGCTCTTTTTAAGTATTGAAAGTCTGTAACTTGGCCTTGTTGTTAATTTTATAAATGAGATGTTAAGCCAGAAAGAAATGAAGAGATCAAGTCATTCCTTTTTGTCCCTAATCCCCTCTACTTGGCATCTTTTCTTGCCTCTGCTCATCATGCCCTTTTCTCACATCCACCAGCCAGACACAGGCTTTGGCAGGCTTCCCAGTCCTCCTCCACAGTCCGGCCACCGCAGCTGGAGACAGCAAGCTCTGCTGCTGGCCACATAGTCCTGAGAGGGTGGATGAAGACACTGTCCTCAATCCATGACTAGATGATAACATTATTCTAAAATAATGAGTCCTAAATTTTGAGAAGATCTTCTCATGCCTCCGGTTGCATTTACCTCTCTAGAAATATTTATGCAGCGAAGTGTCCCAGCTCTTGCTGCTGTGAGGTGTAGAAACAGCTCACTTATTTAAAGATGCAAAACAGTGATAACCTTGCTGTATTATATTCTTAGGGCTGAATTCTTTTCTTACTGTTGTCCATTCAGTTACTATGAAGACTGGGGTAGGCAAAAGGCAGTGTTGGCTTTCTGTTGTTTTATGTTCCTTTTAAGTTGCTGTCAAATTCGAAATGTAAATAAAATGTGTGGGTAGAGTTTCAGTCAGGCTTGCAGAGGTCCCATTTTGATGCCAAGTGTCAAGGGTATATTCTGATCCTTAGAGATGCCGAAATGTATTTTGTGAGGTGGAAGCAAGCACTGGTCAAGGATACTTGAATCTTTTATAACTTACTTGATAAATGAATTTGTTATTGCTATTGTAGCAATCAGGCTAATAGATTGAGTTTTCTGATTGTTTTCTGATAGTATTTAGCAATTTCAAATGTTTAAGCACCTTCATAGGTCTTGATATTTACAGTACTAGAATTAAATGTATTAAATAGAAATGAAAATACACCTTGCTTGTTTCTCCATGAGAAGTATTTCTTATTTAATTTCTGAGATGTTACCAGTATCTGCATGATACTGATATCATGCTTAGGGAATGGTTTTACCTGGTAAAACATGACAACTATTGGCACATTATAGGTTACAGTTTTAGACACACAAAATTGCTCTAGTGCATAATCCTGCCTAGATGACAACCCAACCCTTCCCAGAAACCTGGTGATTTTCAGAGTTATGGAAGAGTGAAGCAACAGAGTGAGCATGTGACAACATGCCCATACCTTCTTTCCAGCTGTGGCTCCCATGGGTTGAGAGCCACAGGTCATATTTCTTCAGGCTGATAACTCTTCAATGGGGTCCCATCCTCCTCCAGGGTTGTGTAACTCCATTTTTTACACCCGCAATCTCCTTGTAGCCTGCAGCTATGAGACGGAACCCTAGAGATGTTTCATAACCTGGTATTTTCTGTGTGTTCAACATTTTGTCCAGTCAGAGAGCATTAAACAAAGCTGATAGAAGCCAGGTCGAGAAACGATCATCGTGTTTGCCCCTGCCATCCTGCTTGGACTTTGTGCATCCCTATGGTGCCTCCGATCTGTTGTCTCTGCAGACCGGAGGACGACCGGCAGCCTTTGCTGCCCTTCCCCGTGTCTCTCCCAGCCCCAGTCCATGCTGCTGGAGGTGGAAGTCACCCTGTGCACACCCCGTGTCCTAGATGGAGATGTTCCGTGCACAGTCCCAGTCCCAGTAGGACAAATTATTTTCTCTTCTTCGCTTTTCTCCTTATTTTCATGTTCCCTACTTTTCACAGCTATGGTGCTGATTTTCTCATAAACTATCCCATCAATTAACTGTATGGAAAAAGATAAATTAAAATTCATCTTTGTGCAGGATTAGAATTTTTTCCATGTGTGTCACTTTTTATTTATCTGTAAATTAGCTACTAGTTTGCTGCCCAATTGCTGCCCAGTGAGGTCCTTCTGAAATTCCTCCATCATATTTAGATTTTTTTAATTCTAAATAACTGTATAGCATTAGCAACATTTTTTTGTGTCATTATGCAAGCTCTCAACAGCTCATTGCACCTATTATAACTTCAGGATCTTTTCCTGTGTGGTAATGGTTTGTTCAGAAACCACTATCATGGAAATAAAGCAAGAACTGTTCTTTTTATGTTTATTTATCTACAATGTATTTAATTCACCATTACAGAAAATTATGTTGCTTTAAAACCAGAAATACTTATTTGCAACAGATTCTGGTAAGAAGTAAAATTAAATTACAGCAATGAAACAGAAGATGTTTTAAGACGTGAAATTGTGACAAGTGTATTAAGGCCAAAACTTGCTATAATATCTGAGATTTTAAGCTGATGAAATGAAATATAATGTTTAAGAATGCCATTGCTTGTTTCCGAAGTTTGAAAACTCAAGAGCATAAAACTCATAAAAGTCACCAGACAAGCATCTAAACCAAGTGTTTTGTCAAAATAATAAGACAGTTTTACAGCTATTTCATCTCATCAAGAATTCAGTGGGGTTTTTGTTTCAGCATCGTCATCTAGTTCAGCTCAAAGACAAATTAATTGAAAGCTGAAAAACTGTTTTGAAACAGAAAAAGTGAAGTGTGATTTTTCTGCACTTACACAGAAGTAAAAGTGGGATGAGAGGAGACCAGCTCTACCGGTTTTAATATCTTAAAGGACTTTGTGGTTAGTAATGGCCAGTTCAATTCACTTGCCATAGAAAATGCATATGTTAATAAATGAGAAACTTTTCAACAGCAGTCACATTTCACTGAGAATTTAAAGACTACACAGCCAAAATAACTGAGTTCTTTTAAGTTTGTTATTGTGCTTTGTTTCTGTATTTTTAGTCAAATACAGCTTGACTACAATTGCCTAGGGAAAAAGTCACAAACAAATAACAAATCTTTAACTTACATTTTAAAATAGCAAATTATGAGCTACAATAAAAATTTACAATCCGGATGTACAAATACAGCATTTCCCCTAGTCCTCAGAAAGTACCATCTGTACCTCCATCTTTTATTAAGTTGTAAAATGTCATATCCTGGTGTATGCCAGGCGATAATAGTGATTTTTTTTTCCCTTCAGTTCAAGCAAAATATGCAAAGTATGATTAAAATTAATTCATTTCTATCTGCAGTTAGCAGAACTTGTTGAAGTTGGTGAAAATAGCAAGTGATCACAGTTAGCTCTTGAGGAGAGAGCTGTTGCCATACGTGTACTTCAGCATCCTCTGGTCAGCCAAAAGCTCAGTGCACAATTCTCCCTGGCTGATGAAATCAAAATAATCTCATAATCTTACTTCCATGCCTGTAAGCAAGATATTGCAGCTAGAGAGTCACGCCTGATATCAGTCTATGGCAATAGATTAAAATCAAGGGGAAGAGCTGCATGACTGGAGTCATACATTCTGGCTGAACTCTTAATTTAGCAGCTATTCCAGGTAAACCTTAACGCTGGTAATAGAGATGTCCTGATTGGGAACAAACCAGGGATTCCCTTCTTGGTAATGCCTCTGACACCCTGAGTTTTCCTTTTCAGGGACCCAGTAGCCATCAAATGCTGCAGCTTCCTTGGGGTGAGATCTGGCACCGAGAACTTCCCTAATTCCAGCGGGATCCTCCTGGAATCCTCCAGCACCGATCCCAGTCTTGCCCAATGCAAATCTGCATAGCCCCATTGACTACAAAAGAGGTCAATTAACATCAAACCTGAGTCCATGGCTGAGCCTTGTTTATGTGTATGTGTGTGGTTTACCTCTTGTAGAAAAGAAATGTGATAATTGTTCATGTTCGTGATGGCCTCGGTTCTTCATCTACCCCCCCACCAAGGTATGAATTAGCTTTCTCGCTTCTTCTCTCATGAGCTAAACAGGGTGGCCTTCTCCCTGGAGGATTCAATTAACATGCAAATATCAGATTGTATAGAGAGTAGCTGACACCTCTATCTAGACCTTTATGAACTTAATTCATAAAGCATTGTAAGCAAAATAATTGCTTCTTTTCTCAGACTGTAATTGCCAAGTACATTATACTCCGTGTTCGGGAAGAAATTATCACTGTGCTATCAGACAAAAAATCAGGAACTAATAGGAAACACACAATTTTATGTTGAGGAAATACAGAACAAGGCCATGTAATTTCTGCAAATAATCATGATAATGTAAGACCTAATTCTGAAAGACCATGAAATTCACCCATTGAACAGGAGTCCTCATCACAAAGGTAATTCAGGAGTGGGCTCCTATTAAAAACAATTGTGAATAACATTCCTAACTAGATTTAAGTTAGGATAAGAAAGGACTGCAGTAATCATTTGGATAAGACATGTTAGACTTGATCATAAGATGCGTATATAGATAATGACATTCAAAAGTTTCGGGGAGTCAGCTGACTTGCTTTTATCACATGTAGTTTTTTAAAGCATATTGTAACAGACCATCTGATTAAGGAGATGATAGTATCTTAGTTGCCAGCTTGAGGCAGAATTTGACAGTCGATGCTCTTGCTCCAAATCAGTGCTCTAGTACAACCAGGCAGTTTTCTTCCGAATGTCGTGTTTTGGTGGATGGGCCAAATCAAGGAGGTGGAGCTAGTCTAAAAAGCAGATTTAAAATTTTAAAAGAAAACAAAAAACCTTTTAGCAAAGAAGATATGAATAGAATTATATTAGAAAGGGAGGATATTTCTGAAATCTTGTGTACTAAACTTCGCTAAGCAAAATACACATAACGGGGTTATCAGCTTCAAAACAAGATTAACGTTGGTAGCCTTGCCCTCCGAGCTCCTGGGATAGCTCAGGCAGTCAGAAAACTAACATAGCTGATTCTTTAAAATATGGAATAAGGAGGATTAAAAAAAAAATACCTCAATGTAGAGCAAGAGAAAGTAATGGCATGGGGTGAAATAAGAGGAAAGAACTTGTCTCCTGCCCAGGCTATGCCTTCAGCAGGTGATCAGACAGCACTCTGCCCTTCCCATAGGAGCTGCCCTTGCCAGGCGCTGGAAGGGGATCATTTCAGGTGCACCAGAGTGTGTGAATGCCTGTGGGGAATGGACAGGACCCCCACAGGCCACTTTGGCAGGAGGACTGCTCAGAGCACCTCCCCAGGTATGGCTCTCCCAGCCTTGTGCTGGGGGTGGCAGGGCAGGACACAGTTGTCACCACAGGGGCAGGGCTGGCCAGATCACACTTGACTGGCCCCTTGGTGTTGACAGGCTGAAGAGCTTTGCAAGGGTGGATAAATGCTTCAGATGACCCTGTCCACACCAAAGAAGACAGTCTGCAACAGCAGCTCGGAGCCAGTAACCAACCCAATGTGATGCCATTACTGAGCTTGCCTGTCTTAGTGCTTCATCTTTCCACATGTGAAGCCCTGATGTGTTATAGTTGTACTTGTTGTGAAAGGAGGTGGTAAGCCTCTTTAATTATGCTTAATAATGCAATTTGATATTATTGATGGATGTGTGCATGGGCTTGCCTTGGACTGCGTGAGGGAGTAAGCGAGCTCTGACACAACTCCTGTGTAATGAGAGGTAACATCACCCCTTGGAGAGAGATTTTCGTTGCTACTAGATTAATCTAGTTAGGCTGTGCCAGGCATTTATGAGTATGTTTAGACGTGCTCCTTTTTCAGGATTCGCTGAATTCTTAGGTACTGCCTGCCTCTCCCTACCCTTCACTGCCCTTCATTCACGTGTCGGTATCCAGTGGGAGCAGCCACAGCCTTTCTCAACTGGAACTGCAGCTTCTCACACAACAGGACCCCAGGTCAGGGCATCCTGATGCTACCCTTGGGTAAATAGCAGTGCAGGGGTGGTAGTGTATTGCATAATCTATGAGTGAAAGAGATGTTAATGTGGTTATGAGACATTCACTCTTGCACTCCTGAATTTCAGAAACTAATACCTTCTGCATATGCACGCCGCTCTGTACCTGGGATTATTGATGGAATTTTAATTTATATGTTAAATGCAGTGCACTCGCAGTACTGGTGTGATATTGCAGCAATCTTCTTATATTTCATTACCAACTCCAGAAACAAAGAATATTTTATGCTGGTGTCTGCATTATTTGTAAGATGTTCTCCCTGTTCATCACAATAATTGCATTTCCTCTCTCCTTCTATGTGCATATGCAACATAACAGCCAAGTTTCACCATTTTCTTTCTCTTATTGTTCAAGATTTAATTTCTCAGAATTGTATTTTCTCTTCCAAGTAGGGCTGACCATGCAGTCTGATATTGCTTCTTTTCTGAGAGTATTAGATTTCTCAACAGATGAAATATGGACACTATTAGATGGCATTGACTTTTTTAAAGCTGTGAGTAGTAGCTGATAAAATCAGTAACACAGACCATTTTAAGCGACCTTTCATCCTAATAATTCTTTGGCTTAGTCTGATACGGAAATTAATTTTACATAATAGGAGAAGATATATTTATGGAGTCTTGAAAGAGCGTATCTTCTTCTGAGTTATTGAGAAGAGCAGGTCTATTTTCTTTTTGAAGTTTGTGTCATTCTTTGTGGTAAATGACTAAAGATGCTATTCGGTTCTGTGAGTTAAAATTTTGTGCAGTGGAAGATCTGGCTAACCTGCCGTGTAGTTATTACAGTCACGCTGTGCGAGTTTTATAACTCCGTGAAGGTCTGCAAGAAGTAATCTGTAGCTGATGCTGCCTGGCTATTTGAAAGTGCGTATTTGCAGGGGGTTATTCTCAGAGGCAGTAACACCCTGACTTATGACAGTGAGATCAGTAAAGACAAAGTCTTAGAGTGGCAGAGGGGCGTCTGTAGTGCCAGAATCATCTGCTAGGGCTGTGACAGCAACCAGAGAAAGCATGTGTGGCTGAGGATGAGGGTGGTGGAATGAAGTCACCTTGCCCAGGGGCTGTGTGGTGTAGACAGGTTCAGAGCCAACGTGGGTACGTGCATTTGTGGATGGTCCAGCAGCTGGTGCAAGGAGGAAGAGCTGAAACCACACCTAGGAGATCCCTGAGTCAGAGATATGGTTTGTTTTCTCCTTTACCATAGATGACTAGGTAGAATAGATCCCCAAATCTGGAAAAACTAGTGTCCCAGGCTCCTTGGAAAAGGAGCTGCAGATATTCACTAATCATGGAGCCATAGAATTGTTTAGGCTGGAAAAAACCTTTAAGATCATCAAGTCCAACAATTAACCTGGCAATGCCAGGCCCACCACTAAATGATGTCCCTAAGCGCCACTTCTACACATCTTTCAAATGCCTCCAGGGACTGTGACTCCACCACTTCCCTGGTCAGCCTATTCCAGTGCTTGACAAAGCCTTTCAAGGGGTTTTTCCTCGTTTTCAATCTAAACCTGCCTTGGTGCAACTTGAGGCCATTTCCTCTTGTCCTATCGCTTGTTACCTGGAAGAAGAGACTGACCCCCCACCTTGCTACAACCTTCTTTCAGGTAGTTGTAAAGAGCAAGAAGGTCTCCCCTGAGCCTCTTTTTCTGCAGGCAGAACAACCCCAGTTCCCTCAGCTGGTCCTCATAAGACTTGTTCTCCAGACCCTTCACCAGCTTTGTTCCCCTTCTTTGGACATGCTTCAGCACCTCTGTGTCTTTCTTGTCATGAGGGGCCTAAAACTGAACACAGGATTTGAGGTGCAGCCTCACCAGGGGGATAATCCCTTCCCCGGTCCTGCTGGCCACACTATCCCTGATGGCGTGGAGGACTAAGTGGAGGACACAGCTCCCACTCTTGTTCAGAGACAAATCTCTGGGTCCACGTGTGAAAGAGGGCTGGGGTGGGAAGGGCAGCCTGCAGCATTGAGATTGGATCGGGACAGGAGCCAGAGGTGGCAGCAATTGCTCTTACTGAAGTGGGAGCAGCAGCACCTGCTTCTGAGAAGTATGGAAATGAAAAGACTGAGCTGGGGAAAAGCTGTGCTGGTAATAGGAAAGTCACACTGTTGTTTCATATTGTTGTGACACTCAATAGGCAAAACTTGCTGTGTTGAGTGCTAGGTAAACACATAATTGCCATCAGCAAATGAGAGCAAATATGAGCTTTGCTTTGAGGTGAGAACTCCTTTCTAATTAAGGGTAAACCAAAGGCCATGGCAGGCCCAAATTACTTGGAAACGTCATGTTCTGCAGCACGGTGCAGGGTAACAGAGAGACCTATTTTTTTGGGTAGTTGAGCAAGGGATTCCTGAGCTATAAAACATGACCATGAAAGGTGTTCCATTAGCTCATAACTCAGTCTTGCGTTTCTTTATGTTTCAGAAGCTTGAACTGGGTATTTAGGAGGGGCTCAAAATCACTGCCTGCAACAAGACTTGACATTTTTCTGGCACTTAATGAGATAAAGCTTGTTTGGCCTCTAATTTCTTATGTTACTAAATATGAAGACTATTACAGTTAACTTGTATTTCATCAAGGCTTACCTTTCCTCTGTGCCTCCAGACTCCTGGAGGAGAAGAACATTTAAAGTTGCACAGCTGCGTAGATTTAGAGTTACTAAACAATATTTATTCTCAGTGCTGTTTTTAGTTGCTTATGCTTTGTTAAGTAAGATCGAAGCAAAGTGGATTATGTATTATATTTCCTGTCCCAGAGCTTGGTGGGTTTTCAAGCTTCAGCAAATTTGGAAGAAGTTTAATTTCTTTAAGTCAGAATTCTTGGAGCTCTTTAGCCCAAACTGCAGTGCCTCAGTTTTGAGTAGGAATTGAAACTCAGTAGGAGGATTTGCCTTGCAACTGGAACAGTTTTAAAAAAAATAAATCACTATTTCATGTACTCTTTAGATATACGGTAGTGCAGGTAAATTCTTGGATGATTTAATCTCCAAACCCAGCATAGTCTCTGGAGCTCTTCCTTTGTAACTGGGCATTGGAGCAAGAGTGAAGAAATGCTACGCTTGAAGTTGAAGCACACGGATGCATAAGGCAAAACTGTGAAAAGCAGATGAAGATGAGGCAGATTAGTGAGTGGGGAACAGATGTAAAGATAAAGAGGGTAATCTGGGTGATATGAATACAAGCAGGGTAAAAAGCACGGTAAGGAGCTGGGATGTGAACAAGAGAAGACAGTGGGAAGGCCGATGGGTCTTTAACCCGTGGGACATATGACTTTCTGTGATCAAATTCAGGCTGAGTTGAGGATGACCATCTTCCTCATATAGGGGACTAGACATAATGTAAAGTATAACTGAGCATCTTCCTACACAGAAGGCAAGAGTTTGCTATCTCTGTTCCACTAGCTTAATTCGAATGGATTCACAGATTGAAGCAGCCCAGTTTGGGTAAGGACTGCTTTGGGGTGGAGCATAGACACTTGAGGTGCCTCGTGGACACATGAGACAACAGGCCAGTGCTTCAGAGGGAAGCAGAAAAGCACTGAGACATTTCAGTGTAAAGCCTCCTCAGTTACTGCTATGGGACAAGGCCACCTCCAAGGAACACGGACGCAATATTAAGCAGACTAGTCTCTAGTGATAGCATTTGAATAATGCTATCACAATGCTGGCAGACGTGTTTCAGAACGCTCTAATATCTTATATAATATCAGCCAAGGACTGAATTGCTTTGCCAGGCTTCATCAAGACAACTGAGAAAGATTGGCAAAGCACATCGTACCGCAGGATGCATGATACTTCAGGAGAGAGAAGTACAGGAGAGAGGAGATATTGAACTTAGTATCTTTTGCATTAATATCATCTGCAGAAAATAATCAGCTTCGCATATTTCTATGCCAAATGTCAATTAATCTGTTCACCTTTGTATGGTGAACCCTATCACTTATTTGCCACGTGGGTTAAGGGTCCGCTTATCTCAGACAGGACAGGCAACTTGGGTGACAATGAAAGGACCGTGAAAAGTTGACAGCGTTTGAGCAGAGTCAACGTGGAGATGTAATGAATGGCCCCGGCAAGTATTGAACTTAGTGGGTAGCCAAGGGGCAATGATCATAGGTAAGTGACAGTCCTGCAGCTTGAACACAGGCTGAGCGTGATACCTTGGTGTGGAGCAGAAGTGAAAGGCTGGGGAAGAAGTGAGGGATGCAGCTAAGTCGTGGAGGCAGGAGGCTGACAGTATGTGGGGGGTGCTTTGCACCTCCATTCAGAGCCAGGGAGATGTGAGCAGCAATATTTCAGTCCAGAATGACTGATGCAGGCTTGTTTTGCAGAAGCAGCCTCGAGTGTCTGCAAAATGTTTGTCGGAGGTAACGCTTGCAAGAGCAATACATTTCCAATATGAGATTAGTGCTCTTGAATCCAACTAAGGAGGCTTTTGTGACAGATGACTCGTCTTGCAGGAAGTTCAGAGGTGCACCCTTGTCGGGGCATGGGGAACAAGAGACCATTCAGCAGTCTCAGCAGGCACCTTGAGCAGCAGTGTGAGGGGCTGCCGGCTCTCAGAGCTGTCTGAGTGCAGTCATGACATTAGCACAGGGAAGGGACCTTCCCTTGTGTGTCCAGTCACATCCTGAGTTTGACTGCCTCGATGGAATGCAATATGAATGATCCCATGGTCGCTGAATGCTAATTTGCAGAAGTACTAGAAAAATTAATTTGCAAGAGTAAACTCAAATAATTGAATTTACTCATTTGGAAATTTTTCCTGAAGCCTCTTTTGACTTCTGCGTGCCTTTAGCATATGCATATCTTGTAAGTGGCCGGAGAAATTCTATATGCAGATCATGAAATGGACCTTTGGATGGCCTCTCAGGGAAGTGTGGGGATATTTAAAACAAGACTGAAAAGTCCCCCTCTAGGGCAATGCTTTTCTGGAAAAAATGTCCTAAATTGCCCTTTTTCATCACTTATCAACACAATAAAGTGTGTCAGAGTCTTACTTTTAAAACCAGGCAAGATTCAAAACTCTCAAATACTGGATTTAGCAGAAATATAACATTTAACAGTTTAGTGTTAACAATGTGTTAATGTAAATTTCATGTTGAGTGCTGCTTCATTTGTACTTTGACTGAGTCTAAAATGAAGCACACATCTTTGGCCCTGTCCCCTGCAGCTTCAGTCCCCAGGCTGGGACCAAGCTCAGGGTTTCCTTCCTGTGGAGTGAAGGGAGAAGCTGGCATTTATCTGGGTCCTAACATGGACTTGGGCAATGTCTGGGTCCCTCTACATCCGATGCAACCTAACTGATATTGTGTTTATCACAACAGGCATTTTCTTGCCTTGTAGAGGCAAAAAGAAACTAGCCTTGAGACACACTTTCAGTAGAGAAATAATAAGCCTAGCATACAGAGAACTTAGGGTTCAGGAACCAGAAAAAGGTTTGATGCTTTCCTGGAAACACAGTTTTCATGGGACAGGCTTTTCTGTCAGTATTAATGATTTACCTTGGAAACATGATTCTATAACTTTACTCATGTTCTTCATGTAAGTAAAAGAACGTAAACACTGAGCTTCAGAGTATGAGTCAGGGCAAGTCGGTACCATCTGAGAGGGTTTGCAAACTGGTTCTGGTGGTGGTTGCATCATATTTCTATAAACTCTAGTTTCAGTGCTGATACCATCGATGTAGGCCTATTGAAGTAGCATTGTGTGTCCAGAAGAAAAAGGAGGAGAAAAAGAAAGCATCAGTTTGGAGCTGAAATTTACTTTTCCCTCTTTTTCTAGGCTCGTGGATTTTGTATCGCTCATTTAATTCTGTGGTCACTTTTCAGGAGCTCCTGCAGGGGATTTTACCTCCTCCTCTTCCCTGGTAAGAAGTTATACAGGGAATTTCCAGCAACGTTCAAGTACTGTGCAAATCTGAACTTTAAAAAAAAATCTGTCTTTTTAAAAAGTGAGAGTTGGACATCTTTGCACAGCACTGCAGGAAATGATGGATGAAGTTTGGAAGCTTGTTACAAACATGAGTGGTTCTGCTGCCTGATCTATTTGTTTTGTACTTAATTGTGGCTTAGCTTTAAATGAAGCTAAATGCCAGAGCTGTCAGTCTAGCACAGAAATGGTACAAAATCTGGGAATCTGGCTGCAGAACTCATGTTGCTCAAGGCAACCCGCATTCATAGTCCATCTTGCTTTTCATACAACACACAGAGTCAGCCATTTGGGTGATGTATATGCTGCTGTCTACTGTAAGCATTGCTGATACTTTCCATGTAGAAAATGCCATCAGTGTGACAGATATTCTCTGCCAACACATTGAAATGGAAAGCTTCTATTCTATTCGAATAGAAATATCCTGGAAGATTCTCAGCTATGTTGAATTAAGGAAGGAAGAATAGATCAAATGCTTTTTTTTCTAAGCTCAGTTAACTCCATGAGAACAGGGCACAGCTGTGAATCTCTTAAAGGCAGTACACATTCTCTGCCAAATTAGAAGGCAATTATTCTTCATAAATCTGTCTTTTTAAATTCAAGCAGATCGATTGTCTCGTCCATCCTTTCCCTATGCTAGCACCCGGAAAGGCTCTTTTAGCACCACCTACGACTAAGTATCCTGCTTTATCAGGAGAATCACTTCGTGGAGGCGATGAAAGCCCTGTCAACCCTATGTATTCTTTTATAATTGTGGATGCAAAGGTAAGTTCAGATTTTTAATGTTTTAACCCAGAAGTTTCTGTGCTGTTTTTGAATATTCTCTTGGCTTTAGCTATTTGACCTCTATGCAAAGAAATAGAACACTCCTAAAAATTTATTGTCTAGTTAATAAGCAGAAGTGTTGCAGGAAGACAGGATAGTTTCCTTATGTATATTATCATGGTTGCATCAGTACGGGGCTTCCAGAGCAGTGTTAAACTCCTAATAGCTCTCTTCCACCAAATTGCCTGGAGTCTGCAACTCAAAATGGCTTCTGCCCTTTCAGGTGATCTGTAATCACAGCTGGACATTCAGCAGGTAAAGTGAAGGCAAATATTGTTTGGTGCAGCTGTGAGCAAAGCCTTTGTAAAAATGTGTGTGAGACTTGAGAGTATCAGTTGCCTTTGGGGCTTTAAGGTGCTCATTGTGATCTGAGTAACATGTTTGCCTTGATGCTTTTCACTTTTTTTTTCAGATAGGGAGAATGCTTTGCAGTCTTTGTAAAGTGCTTTTTGAGATTGTACTGGTCACAGACATTACTGCTATGGTGTGTCTTCTCTGGTTGACATTTGGTGGATTTACTAATGCCGTAAAAACATAACAAACACTATGAGAAAGGGAGAGGAGTTAACATAAATTCTTCTCTCCCATGAGGCAGTGGCACAGCAATGAAAGAAAGGGTGTTCATTTATCTTGTTTTTTGTTTGTTTTAAAGACCATATTGGTAAATATACCTCATTTGCATTCCGTTGTACTGAAACAAAGCAGGTAAATGAGATGTTTGTCCTTGTCAACCAGCTTCTAGAGCCCAGGAGGGCAAGTGAGTCAAGCAGAGCTGAGGGTGGGATGTGAAGTGGAATAGACCCAGCAGCAAGTCCTGGATCAGCTGCTTGGTAACACTAGGTAGGACTGAGACAGTCTGGGGACACACACTAATTGTTGCCAACTTAAATCCAGAGAAAAAGTGTGTTCTAGATATGAAGTAGTATGGAAAATTCTGCTGTCACTTGGGAAATGTCTGGTTTACCTCTGCTGGCATTATAGAAGAGTCAGCTGGGATCTTAGTCCCACCTCTGATCACGGTATGGCCAACTTCAGCATTAGATGAGGTTGTCCAGGGCCTCATCCCATTGAGTTTTGAAACTCCAGATGGAGATACCATGGTTTCCCTGGGCAACTTTTCCTTTGCTTCCTCACCCAACTTCACATGAAATTTTTTTCCTTACTTCTAATTGGAATTTCCCTTGCTGCGTCTGTGACCACTGTCCCTCATCCTCTTGTGATGCGTATCTGTGAAGAGCCTGGCTTTGTCCTTCTCTGTCACCCACCACGCTATCAGGCAGTGGGAGGCACTGCTGCTTTCCTCAAAAGTGGACTGAGCCACATACTCAGCTTCTGGGGGACTGAAAGGCTGTGTGAATCTCAGTTTGTGAATCATTCCTGCCACAAAAGCAGAAGGAATTCAGAAGTCAACAGGTTGACACTGGCACTTCCAGGACAGCAATTTGAGGTTTTTTTCTTTCACCTTGACCATCTAGGGATGTTGGGAGAGAAAAGAATTAAACAACCTGGAAGCCAATCTAAAATACTGGTCCTATTTTGACCCATCTGTAATTTTTATTGATAGTTTAGCTCCATGAAAACTGAAGAGAAAAGCTTGAGCATTATTTTCTCAGCTCCTGAGGAGACCAGAGCACAACTTGCTGGTGGCTTCACAGGGCCTTGGTTCCAAGAGTGGTTTGGTGTCACTGAGCTTAGTCAAGAGGGCTTCCACTTTCTCCCAATATCTCCACTGCAATGTTGGCCAGTAGAGCTGTATTTTTAAACTCTGAAAATGTGGAAAACTGCAGCTGTGAATGCTCTGATAAATCACAGAAAAATAGGGCTGGAAAGACTCACTTTTAATCTTTCCTCCAGCCCCAAGGCAGGTTGTACTACTTTATCATCTCTAACCATCACTTTTCTGACATGTTTGTACCATGATGGAAGCTTCAATCCCCACCAGCGATCCAGCCAGTGGTTTGCTGCCCTTACGTGCAGAATTTTTTTCGCCTGTGCACGCTCTGACTCTTACTTGCTTTAACTTAAGCTTATTGCTCCCGTTCACCACAGACATCCCCCTCCACTTAAGACAACATTTTACGTAGCCAGAGGATTTTGTCTCCCTTCAGGCTTCACATATTTAGACTAAAACCCAATTTAGTCAGCTTTTGCTCTTGGGGTGTTTTTCACCTCCCTGCTCAGCAGTTTTGCCACTCCTCAAGACACAGCGCATGACTACCTGGTGTGGAAGGGTAATTTCCCATTATATGGGCTCTGCTCCTCCTTTATCACCCTAGAACATCTGTCTTCTCCACAACAAAGTGACGTTGCTGATTCATGTTCACCTGCAATCCACAACCACCCTCTCAGACCTTTTTTTGGTAGAGTTGCTGCAGCTGAACCTTGGCTGTGTTTGCACAGCTGGTTGTTCCTGCCCACCTCTCACGCATCTCTACTGAACCATATCCTTTTTCCAGGCCTTTTTCTCAGCTTGTCAGCGTTGCTTTGAATTGTCATCCTGTCCTCCTCTGTGCCCGCACCTCCCACTTGCTTTGCCTTGTCTATAAGCTAATAAGCATACTCTCAGTTTCTTCATTATTTCTACCCTAATAGATGCTCTTCTCTTTAACTGACCCTGATGGTTTTGGACACGAGGGAAACATGTGATGTTTTACCTGCCACCCACTTTAGAGCTTAAGAGCTCTAAAGAGCTGAGTCTCATAGAGATGGCTTTTTGTTCCCCAGGCAGTAAGAGCCCCACAGCAGAGCTGGACGCATTTTTGACTGATAGACTAATCTTTGCTTCCTCTCTCCAGTTGCTTTGTGTTGTGTCAAGCAGCTCCTGCACTTACAAATGAAGGAGGGGATATCTGTTTATAATACATGCCTCCTCTTATCCGCATTTTAAGCTCAAGGAATGGCATAGGCTTAAAGGAGAGCCTTTTGCTTTGAAGGATGCCAATGCTCTTAATAAATGAAGTCTACAGAAAATCATAGCTCACCACTTTGAAAAGAGCACTCATCTGATAGCATGCTAAGACTCTACCAAATAGCTTCATACTAGGACTGAATAATGCCATAACAGGGAGCCTGTGGATACGTGAAATGGCACGGGACAGACCCCGCTATCATCTGCATGTGTCTTTGGCTGGGAGTGCCTGGTCCTGTGCTACCAAGAGTCACACTGAAAAAGGGCATTGGACATTAAAACAGCTCTTCTGAAGTAGTGATATTAGTCTCTGAGCAGCCTGCCACTTCTGGCTTGCATAAAACTGAATCCTCTGGTGATCTGTTGCTGCTATTAAAAACAAAAAGGCAATAAACTGTGAGTATGCTCTTTTACCAGAAAGCAACAAGTGAAGGCTAGAGTCTGTCCTGGTAAGCCCACTGAGGTGCTGAGGGCACTGGGATTCCATGGTGCCAGCCATAAACCAGGCATCTTCCAGTATTCAATTAAAACATGCCCAGGATACAGCCTGACTACATGAGTTAATACATAAACTATGAATATCCCACATCCCCCTACCTGAGAGTGCCAAGTTGAAAGAACAGTCAAAAGGACACTGTAACGACTGGCTTAAAAACTGGGAAAATGGAAGAAAACATCTGTGTTTGCTTGCTGGTGACTCAGTGCTCAGGGTTACTGTTTTCAAACTTGCCATGAAAAATACAGACTAGAAATTACAAAATTGAAGGTCTGTGTTTGCAAGCAACACGTGAATTCCAGCATCTGGAGCTTTGAAAAAAAGCCCAAATACGATAAGGTCTGCAAACAAACTGGCATTTTGTAGAACCAGTTGTGACACAGTAGATGTTTTGGTGGAGGCAGAGTGGGGGGAAGCAGGTTAAACTAACATTATGACAAAAATATTTCAGAAAATATGTTTACACCTGGTGCATGAATGCAATTTCTTTCTCTATATTAAGAGGTGCTGTTTTAGATTTCTACTCACTTCATCTGTCTAACTAGAGAAAGGGTATGCTTTCTGTACCTGGGCTGAATCCACCCTGAGAGGAACTCTGCAGAAGACTGTGCAGTTCTGTTGAGTGTGAATTTGACCCACTGTGCTCGGTTGTCCTACTAATGCATCTGCCTTGGGACCAAGTGCTCTCCTGATTTATACTATAATTATCCTAAAACTAGATTTTTCTAAATTTCATTCCCTCATAGCTTTTTATAGTTCTTGGAATTAATTATTCAGAGATGTGGAAGTTCTCGGCAGTGATTTTCCCCAGCTTTTATGGACACGGATGCATTTGGCTCCTGTAGAGAGGAGTGCACGCTGGTGCTTCAGACGGGGAAGAGGGAGCGACTTTGACCAAATGTTAAACAGGCTGTGTTCAGCATTTCCTTCTCTGACACCATCTCCTTGAATCTTTTGAGGCATAGATAATCTCTGAGCCTAATAATGTCTGTATTCCCTCCCTAGGCTTTAAAGTATCCCTTTACCTGTTACGGGTTGATGTCACCTGTAGCACTGTGGGACAGGAGGGGCTGAGAGGAACTTGGGGACCAGCGAGGCTGCAAAACTGAACACTGCCAAAAACAACCCCACATTTTGGCTGGGATAGGAGTGGAGCAGGGGTGCAGTGGGGAGGCTGAAGGAGACAGATTTCTAGCCTGGAACCAGAAGCTGGTGAGAAGTCAGGAATCTCATTCTGTTGGCTGGGAGCAGGTGGACACGTGGCCAAGCATGGCTGGCCTCTGGGGGACATATCAGAGGGGTGTCTCTCTAGGGTGCAGGCTGGGGTAGTTGCGTCATCACAGCCATAAGGATTTGGCTGAATTTCACTTAAGCTGTAAGTTAGGACGAGTGTTTGGAGGGCATGGAGGCACCAAAGCAAGGATCTACAAAGCTGCTGCCAATGCAGCTCCTCTGGCTTCCTTGGCTGAGGACAGAGTGTCCTCAAAGCAGGCGTGTGGGGAGCAGCGCCTGTGTTGAGGTGTCACTCCCTCCCTCACCAGGTTCACCCTGGCTGCTCGGGCGAAGTCACAGCCACTTCCTTCCACTTGGAGGTTGCCACTGACACACAGCAGGGGTTCCTTCTCACAGAGCAGTGGTGAAGGGAAGGGTCTGTGCTGCAGCCACTGGGCTCTAAGCAGGACCCTGGATCCCCTGCCGTTGGCTCTGCAGAGGCAATACAGCAGCGGGAAATGAGATTGAGCCTCTTCTGCCTCCCACATCCTCATTTGGGTAAGTGCAAAATGTGTACTTTAATTAGCGATGATACATGAGGGAGATGAAGCAACGTTCAAATTAAGTATCTGCAAAGCTGGTGAGAAGGTAAATATGAGCTCCCAGACTTGTGGGATTTTTTTGTCAGTCCCTTCTTCCACAGCAACAGCTCGAGTTTTAATTTAAGAAGCAAAGAAACCATCGGTGTAGCATTTGTCTTCCCCCAGACCCACCACCTTTGAGGTCCACCTTCAGCAGGCCTCTGGGCTTTATGGCATTGCAAAATCCAAGGGGGGTAAGCTGGGCTCCCACTGCAGCAGGAGGACCAGGTCCCCCCCCAGGTACAGCTTTGCGTGTTGGCTGCTGCTCCCACGTTGTAAAACCCCCGGGAGGGCAATGAGCTGACACCTGCAAAGCTCCACAGACTCTCCTGTGTAAATCACCCTTTAGCAGCATGAATCCACAAATAAGCTTGGGATCTTTCCTCAGGGATGGAGGTTTCAGTGACCAGCTAACCAACTCGCCTCCTCTCTCCCATGAATTTGCTCTGTCGGGGGGGCTCTGGGTGCACCTCTGCCCTCACCCCTGCATGTGTTTCTGCTCCCAGGATCAGGAAGCGCTGCTCACAGACGTGCACCTTGTACCACTGCCCATCCCCAGAGCATCTGAACATCTTGTCCTTCACACCGAATATCCTCTTCCCTGCTGGCATGGATGGGGGCTTCAGACTGAAAATGGGCGAGATGCTTAGCAGAAATATTACACGTGCCAGGAGGATAAATGAAGGTTTATTGAAGAATAAATTAACCTTACACTTCAAAAAATTATTTTTCTTAAGTGCTTGACTGCACCTCTGCCCTATATGACAGATTTTTTGTTTGCTTTTGTAAATAATATAGTATTTAATTATTGGACAAAGCACACTCCATAGCAAAATACAGTTGCTAGCACATTTTAAACTGGTAAATACCAAGTACTCACACTCTCTTTGATACGATTTCACTTTAATAATGATTTTAGTGCTTCAGTATGAGTCAGGCAACAACACAGGAATTGTTGAAGAAATTTCACTGAAAACCTCTCTGAAAATCCAGTTATGAGTCAGAGGAAATATAGCTGAATTTTACCCTGGCTTCGTTGGGTTTGTAATTTCAGAAACTAAATTCCACATCTGGAATTGTCTACAGTTTGGCTATTAATAGGATGCCTGCATTTTTATTTCACCATCACCACCGAGAGATGGGACCTGCCTTGGGGAAGGCGGCAGCAACCAGCGCCCACCACTGCCTGGCAGAAAGGACCCCATGAGAACGAGAGATTTCCTGCAGAGATGACTCAGAAGAAATAACCTTTTTTTCCAATGGAAAAATGCATTGCCAATGTGAAAAAAAAACCCCACCAAATGTACAGAGGAGCAGCCAGGAGAGAGTCCCCAAAGGTTCCAGAGTCCTTACTTTTTGCTTCCTGCTAGTGAAACTTTTTTACCTACCTTCTTGTTATCAAAAATTAAATTTTATATGCCATTAAAGGCTGGCTTTCCCAACAGGAGCCCAAAGCAAAGCAGTAGTTGTGTTGCTCTCGGGAGTTTATGTATGCAAGGGCAGAAATGTGCTTTTTGCATGGTTGAAGTCAAATTGTATGTTAATTAATCAGTATGTGTAAGGCAAGTCAGTCCAGCATTCTTCAGGAATTCATCTAATTTAGGAATTCATTGGGTGCCCTTTTTTACTTCTTAATCTCTGTCAGCATGAAGGCATGTCTCTAAAATCTCTATCATGCAGAATTGTCATTCAGATATCCTCAGCATGGAGTAAGCAACTGAATTTCTTTTATTTGCCTGGATATCATTTAATATAAAACAGGACACCTGGTATTATGATAATATGAACAATCTGATGGCATTCGCACGGCAATTGCAGCACAGAGGAGCTGCTGTGGGTTCAATAAGCTGTGCCACTGCTTGCCTCTGGACGCTGTCGGGCCGATCGGCTGAGAGCAGCTGTGCCAGTGGGTGCCACGAGCACCAGGTGCCCTTGGCAGAGCGTCAGTGGGATGCTGGTGAGAACGTGGCATCACGCATTTTCCAGGATCGTGCTAGTGGGGTCTTTTATTGGATCGTTGTCTGTTTGGGGGTGAGGAATAGCCTCTGCTTGAAGCAAATTGCCTTATGATTTGTGTGGTGATAAAAGGCGATTACACATCCCTGAAAACTGTGATTTTCTGTGGTCGCAAAGTCACCACTCTCCTTATCAGCTCACAAAAAATGTGTGCTTTGCCAAGGTAAAGGCTAAGCCTGTCCCGGCTAGGCTCAGTGCCTGGTGAGTTGGAGGTCATGCCAGCACCTCTTGTCCAGCCCCCACCCGGGATCATATATTGGGCTCTCCAGCCGACGGGAAACACACACAGATTTTTCAGGTGAAGACCACTGAGTGAAAACTCCTCGAAATCAAAGCTTGAGATAACAAAATTGGGACATTCCTGCAATAGTATGGAGGCTCTGGTGATCATCTAGAAGTGTAATCAATACCTCCATTTAATTATTAGTGTGCATCTGTCAAATGCCCAACAATGTGATTACCCTATTTAAGGATTTTCTCCAGGCATAACCCAACCTTTTTAAAATTACTAACTTTTTTCTTACTGAAAGTGTTGTTAATTAGTACTTTTATTGTCCTCCCCTGTGATTTACTTTCTCTTAATTACCAACAGGAGCAATACAAGAGTGCTCCATCACTCGTGCCAAAATTAATCTGACTTCTTCCAAATTGCACTAAACAATCCAAATGGCTCTGCCTTTGGGTCCTGACCAGGAGAGGCTGATCCTATGAGAAATGGTGCTTTATGAGGCTCTCTGATTTCACAGAATCACAGAGTAGTCTGGGTGGGAAGGGACCTTTAAAGGTCATCTAGTTCTACCCCCTGTGGTAAGCAGGGACATCTTTAACTAGAGCAGGTTGCTCAGAGCCCTGTCCAACCTGTCCCTGAATGCTTCCAGGGATGGGGCATCTGCCACTTCCCTGGGCAACCTGTTCCAGTGTGTCACCACCCTCATTTTAATTTTTTTTCCTTACACCTGATCTGAATCTACCCTCTTTTAGCTTAAAACCAGTAACCCTCGTCCTATCACAACAGACACTATTAAAAAGTCCATCCTCGTCTTTGTTAGGAGCCCCCTTTAAGTATTGAAAGGAACTTCAAGATTAAGCATTTCAGGGTGGATTTATGCAGATGGGAGCAGCATGAGGACACAGGTATCGCAGCACAAAGGTTTGAGCCCCAGATGAAGAGTGCAAATATTCTGCAAAGCCCCTTAACGCCAGAGCACCGGGGCAGCAGCATCCTGAGGCCGGTGTGTGGGCTCCCCTGGCTCTCGCAAGGCTCTGGAAGCCATCCCGGAGCACACAGGCAGGCAGAGCACTAAATTAGTATCTTGTTGGTTCCAATATCCCAGAAAATACTGTTGGGTTTCTTTCTTTTGCTCTTTTGTTCGGCCATATGAAAAAAAACAGTCTTAGCAAAACTGCAAGTTGCTGTGGGGAAATACCAGGTTGACTATATTATCTTTTATTGCCCTGATTGAAGAAAAATACTTTGCTGTGCTTTGTTTTTTAAAGCTTTTGTAACGCCAGGCTAAAACATTGATTTTCACTTAGACATGGTCATATTTGTCACACTTAATTTCTGGCTTTTGCATTTTCCTGTTGTGGTTCAGAATAGAAACAAGTAACAGCATTGGTATTTTCTATGCGGTGATTGGTATTGCTGCACAGAAACGCTTGAATTTTCTTACTCTATCCCACCTCTCTCAGCCTAAATCTGTCATTTTGGACCACAAACCCAGAGTTCACTCTGTTGCATCCCACAGACACGACAGTCTTTTGAGGGCTCTTGTGGGACCTCTTCAAAGGCTCCCTGTTATCTTCTGCTCAGACAAGTTAGACACATCATTTTGTGTTTTGATATTTCTGCCGGTGTGGATTAAAACCCTGGGTGGGAATGCCAAGATCAAAGACGCTGAGGCCCTCACCATGCCAAGGGATCATGGGTGGATACCCAAAGCCCTGCTGCTCTGCCCTAATAGCAGGTATCCTTGCACACAGAGAAAATCGAAGTCTTTGGTAGATGCAACTCAAAATAAGCATGTGCAGGCTACGGACTGTAGGAAATCCCAGTATTTGTAATAGTTTTAGTTAAAATATTCCCCTCCCCCATACTTTTTTTTTTTTAATGATAAATCCCAGAAAACATTGTGGCAAATGCCAGAATGCATTACTACAGTAAAGCACCAGGGAGAGAAATGAGGCTTCTTAATTTTCCTTATTTAGCAAAGTTTTTCCCTTTTTGTGTAAGAAGCTTTCATATTAAAATCTTATCTAAAACAGCTAACTTCAGTGTCTGGCATAACAACTGCAGCCTGCGAGGCAAAATCAAGTGTTTTTTAGATTACCATGTAATAAAATGGTAGACAACAGTAAATGAAATGAAAATGTGCTGGTTTAATTTATAAATTCGTCACCTCTGTCAGGCTTATTTTTTTTTAATATTTCCACCCTCAGTCATTCTATTATCAGAGAGAAAAACCACGCAGCCAAGTTTCCTTTATGTTGCTTTAATCGTTGCTCTCTTTGACTTTGAAAAGGACAACAAGTGTTCTTATATATGTAAATGTGCCTGATGGCTTTGACTGTTCATATGCTAAGTCCCCCGTAGGCACTGGGGTATCCCTGGGGCAATCTTAATACAAATGTAGGTAGCAAAGTGCATTTTTTTCTTTGTCCAGCTGTGCAGGCTCACATCTGCTGTTCTCAGGCTTAGTGCCAATCATCACAGCTCTTACTATTCATTTTTCCTCGCTGGGGAAGAAAGCACCCAAGACAATCTCCTGCTAAGAGAAAGAAGAGCAATCATGCAAAGACGGAGTATTGCCTCAATTTTTGTTACTTTTTTTCCTTCTTTTTACATCTATCTGATGTTACTGGCACAGCAGCAGGCATGGCAAGTAGGTTGGAGACGAAAACACGGGCAAAAATTACATTCAATATTGTGTTGTAGCTAAATTCTCTGAACACCCATTTGCCTTTGCTCCATATTATATTATTCAAACAGACAAAGAGACTCCAGAGTGTACTAGCAGATTCCTGCCTCCCACCTCTCCCCATCCTCCAAGGTCATGTAAAACAGGCCAGGAAAGTATACTAGAAGATACTGCAGGGAACAATCCTGTGTCGGCAGGAAAATACACTGTGAAAACCTACCTGCTCTTTTCCATCTCCAGTTTCTGTGATCCAGATGACTGGCAAAATCCCCCTGGCATATTTGTTTCGGTAGGATGTTAAATACTGGGTCTGCCTGTTTGCGTATCCCGCGGGCGAGAGCAGTGCGTGCAGCTGGCATTGCCCAAGTTGGGTTTGTTTGCCCGTTAAGTCCAACTCGGAAATGCAAAGAAGCACAAAGAAGGGTTAAATGAATGCAGGCAAAGATACAAGCCCCGGCATCTGGCAGCAAAAACCGGGAGGCTTTCTAGATGAGATTCCAGGTTTTTATTACTGGAAGACAAAACTTATCAAAGAAAATAGTTCTGATAAACAATTTTCCCTCATATTTCCCCAAGCACCTGCCATCCACCTTGGTTTTATCACAGTGAAATAACACTGGCTTCACCTCTCTGTTACTGTTCACATTTGATTTTCTCTAATGTGATTCCTCAGTGAGGGAATTCCAAACAAGCAGGATTAAAAAAAAGACAAAAAAAAATCAGTGTCTTTCAAAACATTGCTTTCTTCTGTCAAATGTAAGTTATGAGGAAGCTCAGTGATGGAGGGGGAGCTTCAGGGGTTGCTCCTCCAACTGCTCCCACTCGGTTGTGCTACAAATGACCCAGTTGGATGGGAGCTCCCTTTAAGTTAAAAGGTGTCAGCCAGCAGCTTCCCCCTGCAGAAGCACCATCAGCCTCCAGGAGGGTAGCGTGAGGATGATGAGGACGACCATGCCCCCAGCTCAAAGCTAGAAGACATGCTTTTGCTCTCACTGTCTGCAGTAGAGGCAAGTCCTGGCTCCTGTAGGAGAAGAGACCGAAGCCCATCTGACCCACACAAGCTTCCAACAGACACCTGGCCTGGAAGTGGCTGGACCAATGGCCACTCTCAACCATGCTGCCAAGAGCTTTCCATTTCAACATCCACGACAGGTACTAGGACATCAACTGGAAAGATTGGGCTGAATCTTTAATCCTTTGTCAGCAATTTCTTTGTTTTTTGGTGCTGGGCTGTCCAGGTGAAGCTAACAGACTGCTCAGAAAAGGTAAATATTGCTTTAATCTCTTCCTCAAGCCAATCATGCTAAACCACAGGAAGGCAGGTAATAATTCAAGATTAGCAATAATGTTATGAAGCTCACATTACTATGGCAGATATTTTAAAAATAGCAGCATGCCACACACCTCAAACACTTTAGTTTCCATCTAATCCCTTGGTGATTAAATCCCAGACAGCAGAAGGAATTTGACACAGTATCTTCAAATTCATCATATTTGGAATGATGCAGATGAATCTAATTTAATCCCTCTTTGTTTCTCCTGACTGTGGAAACAGAATGAAAAGCGGAAAGAAAAATCAAGCGAAAGGTGAGATGCCAGAGCAGGTATGGATTTAAATTCGCACTAGGTCATCACAGGAATGTTACAGATAGGCTCAAAGAACATACGCCATCAAAATAAGAAATTCAAATAAGCCAGATACACCCAGTGGATCCAATTTTGCAAATGCTTTCATAGAATCACAGAATTGTTTCGGTTGGAAGATACCCTTAAGATCACTGAGTCCAACTGTAAACCTGACATGGCCAAGTCTACCACTAAACCATGTCCCTAAGTACCACATCTACACATTTTTTAAATGCCTTCAGGGATGGTGACTCTACCACTTCCCTGGGTAGCTTGTTCCACTGCTTGACAACATTTTCAGTGAACAAATTTTTCATGATATGCAATCCAAACTCCCCCTGGTGCAACTTGAGGCCATTTCCTCTTGTCCCATTGCTTGTTGCATGGAAGAAAAGACCGACCCCACCTCGCTATAACCTCCTTTCAGGTAGTTCTACAGAGTGAGAAGGTCTCCTGTCAGCCTCTTGTTCTCCAGGCTAAACAATCCCAGTTCCCATAGCCACTCCTCATAAGACTTGTTCTCCAAACCCTTCACCAGCATTTTTGACCTTCTTTGGACATACTCAAGCATCTCAATGTCTGTGAGGAGCCCGAAACTGAACACAGTATTTCACAGGACATTAAGTTCTCATAGTAGGACTCTCAAGTATGCACTTAAGTGTGTAATATGAGAAAGCAACTGCCCTGCCTACATGTGCACCTTAACTTGCAAACATGGGGTTTGACTGTCTTCACGTGGCACATTCTCTGGAGAGCAGAGTAGAGGTGCTGCAGAATGGGTGCAGCAGCCCTCATAAACTCATTGCAGGGATTAATCTGCAGCTTTTTTTCATCTCAGATTGTCTGTGAGCAGTCAATGACTTCCCAAGGCCATCCTTCCTTGTTACTCAAGGGGTTTCTGTAACTCAGAAAGAAATGCTTACTATCAAGCATGAGGACTCAAAATCATCTGAAATCTCATTGCTGTTTCTTTAGTTGGATATCTGTCTGGATTGCACCATCTTATATCTGGTCATAGGTGGAAAAAAATTCTTGAAGAAAGAAGTTGGGTATGAATGACAGTAATGCCTCATTTGATCCTCATTGTGTGTTGCCCAATACTTGTGGTATCCAAAATTATTTTTGGTACTTATGCAGTTTATCATGGGATAATACACAGAACACTAGAGGGCTGGAAGAGATGAGCAGCCATGAGCACTTCTCAAGTAAGTACCCACTGACCAGAGAATGTCCCCAAATCTCCCAGCACAGGCAGCTCCTGACAGAAACATTCAAGTGCTGTGCTGAGCAGGGTGCAGTGCAGCACGAGGACAAGGGGTAATGGGCACAAACGTGAACACAGGAAGTTCCATCTAAGCATGAGGAGGAACTTCTCTGAGGATGGCAGAGTGCTGGCACAGGCTGCCTAGAGAGGTGGTGGAGTCCCCCTTTCTGGAGACATTCAAAACCCAGCTGGACGCCATCCTGTGCAACCTGCTCTAGGTGATCCCGCTCTGGCAGTGGGGTTGGACTAGATAATCTCCAGAGGTCCCTTCCGACCCCTGTGATTCTGTAAATTCTGTATAGCCACCCAAGGATCACCCCAAACCAAGGTCAGTGCACTCACAGCCGCCAAGCCCCATTGTACCAGGGCACCCTTGGGAGGAACTGCTGCACAGCCTCCAGCAACGGCTGCAGGTCTCAGCTCATAGCCTGTCCGCTGCAGGACGCTGGGCAGCACCATGCGGAGGAAAACCTGGTGTTGCTGGGGCTGCCGGGTGACAACTGTGTTAAAAATGAAAGCGGGATTGAGTGCCATAAACTGCTTCTCAGGGGCAGCCTTGAGCAGGTACTTGCTCTGTTGCCACCTATTCCTGGATGAAGGGTGGTGTTGTGGCTCCCACGCCACCACCCTCCTGGGCACAGCAGACGGAGAGGCAGCCCCATCCTCGCTGCCAGCCCTGCTTGTGCAGGGAATGGTTTGTGTAGAAATCAAGGGGATTACTCATGTGTCATCATCTCCTGCGAGGAGAAGCCAGCTTTTAAGTATGTGAAGTTGGCAGCGATGGTGGTTGCATACAGTTTTCCATTATATGTTCCTGGTCGAGTTGCTTCTAGTTTTAACTGTTCAGGTTCTTTAGTTTCCCAGCTTGTTCTTTGCCTTGGGCTAACATTTTTATTAATTTTTTTTAAGCTGGCAAAATGGTTGCACCATTTCTGAAAGGCCTTGGAGAAAACGGTTACTTGTCGAGTAACTTTTTCATCTCTTTGCTCCAGTGTGTTCAGTTTCAATGTATTCAAGCTTCGGAGTACATGTGAAAAGTTTGCGTTTGTGTTTGGATTTTTTTTTTCAGTCCTTTTAAAAATCTGTTGGACTTAGTGCAGAGATAAGCTTTGAAAAACTGCCGCGTTGGTGGTAGTGGGATTTTTTTCTGTTTGTTCCCTTCTCTCTTCCCGCCCCTCCAGGTTTGCCACTAAAATCTTTAAGTATCTGTTTCCCTGTTGTGGCCTTGATTTCGGCTCTATTCAGTTCTTATCTCTCCACTGCACTGAATGTGCTCTCTTAGCCTCCTATAAGGAGAGGCAGCGAAAGCTACCGATAAGGCACAGAGGCGACTACATTAAATTCTCCATATAGTTTTGTCTTGAAAAGATGCTGGGCAGGACCTGGTGGGGAAAAGAAAAAAAAATCGAAACGGGAGGATTCACTCCTTTGTCTGCGCTGCAGGCCATATTTCTGAGCAACGCTTCCAATTACCTCCCCGGGGAAACAGATTAGCGTCAATCCCTAAATCCCCTCCGTTTTGCGATGGGGTCGGCTTGTGCAAATCCATGGGCACAGAACCAGCCGGGTGAGGACTACACCCACCCACCAAATTTACTTGCACCGAAACCCCCTGTATCGATATCAGCGTTGGCGGGGGCACTGCTGGGGTGCCAGGGGGACACTTTTGGTGGCCGAGGGGCTCGTCCGCATCCCTCGGCTCCCCAGGGAAGCGCGGGCTGCGCTCCGGCCGCTGCCGGCTCCCGCCGCGCCTCCAAAACTTCTCACCTCCAGCCGCGCCGGAGATGCGCGGAGAGCCCGGTGTTAGCTGGTGCCACGGAAGTCCTGCTCCAGCCTTTCCTTCCTTGCTTTAGGGTTAAAAAAAGGCGGGGGGGGGGGAATCCAAACTTTTTTCCGCCCCCCCTCCCCGCCCAGCACCGAGCTTCGGCGGGGCGGGCGCACCTCTCCGCGCTGCCCCGCACTTCCTGCCCGCCGGCAAGCGGCGGCGGCCCGCGGAGGCGGGCAGGGCGATACCAAGTGGCCCGGGGCGGCGGGAGCGCCGGTGGCGGCGGCGGCGGGCGGGCCGGCCCTGCGCTGCGGGGCGGCCGCGGAGCAGCGGCGCGGTGCGCTCCGCCCCCCACCCCCCCACCCCCCACCGGCGCGCCCGCTGCCCCGGCGGGGAAGTTGAGCTCCGTCCCTCGCTCTTCCCTGGTCCCTCGGCGACGGCTCCTTCCTCCCCCTCCCTCCAATGCGCCTCCCGCTCATTTCCTCTTTTCCTGCCCGCTCGCCGCCGCTCCGCAGGCGTGCGGCTCGCCCGGGCGCCGCCGCGGAGTTGTAGCTCCCAGGAAGCCGCCGCCGCTTCCAGGCCGCCGCGGGACCCCCCTCCCCGCTCCGCCAGCCGGGTAAGGGGCCGGGGGTGCCTCGTCGCCGCCCGCGGAGCGGCGCGGAAACTTCGGCGGGGCTGGGGAGGAGAAACCGCGCTGCCCTCCCCTGCCGCGGGGACCTTGGAAGAGCGGAGTCGGGGGGTGTGTGCTCCGTGGGGGGCTTTCTGGTTTGGGGGGAAGGGTTAATTTGGGGAGCGAGGGTTGGGAAGATCCTGGCGGGGTTGCGGGCGCGGGGGGCTCCGCGCATCTCTCGCAGCGCCGCGGAGCGGTGCGGGCGCCTCCTTCGCTGTCGGGGAGCGCGGAGCGGATCCCGCCGCCGCGGGGCTGCGGTGGCAGCGCCCGGCTCGCCCCGAGCGGCGGGGAGTGCCCGCGGTCTCCCCTGCGCTCGGAGAAAATCGGTCTGTGCGCGGTTCTGTCCCTTTCTCCGTATGTGTTCGTGCGTGTATGTGTATCTGTAGGTATCTATAGGTATCTATATGCGTGTATGTCTGTGTGTCCGTACACACCCGCGTGTGTATTTGGGGTGTGAGCGAGCCTGGGCTGGCGGTGAGGGGAGTTCCGCAGCTCTGCTCCGTGGTGGTTAATCGTTTACCCGGCGAAGTTCCCGCCGCATAAGATGTTGCAGCAGGGCGCTTTGAGTCACAACTCCTTCAGAGCCGGACTTCCTACTTGCCACCTTCCCAAACAGCCTCTAAAAAAGGCTGCCCTTTGCCTCGGGTGAGTAGGCTTTTTTGGCTCTCTCCTCCCCTGAGGGATGTCTGGGGCCGTACTCCAGAGGCTGGATGGCTGCGGCCAAGGTCACCCCGGTCCCCTCAACCCCGGGCAAGGGGTGCCTCTCTGTGCCCGAGAGGTCGTGGCCGCCAAGGCGTCTGCCAGCCGGGAGACTGTCTGGAGCGCGGGGCTCAGGGATGCGATAGCTGCTGGAGTACTGAGAATCGCGAGAAATAGGGAATAAACCAAGGCGAGTGTGTTTAGAAGTAAGTTTCTATGCGAATAAGTTTCCTCTCATTTTGGGAAAAAGTCGCGTAATGCATCGTCTGGAACGAAAGGTTTGCTGAGAAAAACAGCTGGGTGTTCAGTAGGTTTGCATCTCTTGCTTGCAGCTGCGTAATTTATACCTTTGTGAGAAAATCCTAGATTTTTTTTCACAGGAATACTTACAGGCAAGCACTGGAACTGAGCGTTATTCTCTAATCTCATTCACAGGTGAAAATCTAGTAGGGAGATCAAATCTTCTCTTTGGGAAGGGGAGGAATCAGTTACTCCCTCCCCAGAATATGATGTGATTTTTTCCGGTAGGAGACATTTGTTGTGATTTCAGGTTTAAAAGCTCTTCTTGTCTGAGGAAAAAATCAATTAAAGACCGGGGGTCTATTTCAGCAGCCCACCCATGGTAACACTGTCCTGCCTGGGGTCCTGCCAGCATCATCGGGTGCTTCCCGTGGCACCTGGGAAGCACAGCCAGAGAGGAGCCCGTGCGGGGCTGTGCCTGCTCTGGGGCCAAATATCCACCTCTCTCCCAGTGCGTCAACTCTTCTAGGGTACTTGGATTGGGAGCCTTTCGATACAGGTGAAAGGATCTTATGGCTGCATACGCTTGAATTCGTTTAGCATGGTGAGGCACAGGGGGAAAAAGGCAGATGACCTCCCCACGCCTTAGGTTAGGTGGGGAGATGCTTGCCAGCCAGTACGGCCCACGTCGCCTCTTCCTTGCACTGATTTTCTCCTTTTTTGTTTCTTGCTTTGTATTTAGGGTTTGTCTGTGTAGAGGTGGAAGTGCAGGAAGCTGGGAGGGGGAGAAAATAGCGCGTACCACGATAGAGTGGCTGTCGCAACACTGGCAGCAGCTTTGCTGAGATGTCAGCTATGCTGGCAAAAAAAAAAAAAAAAAAGCTTTTTGCAAGCATAGCTTAGTCCGTTCTAGGAATTGCAACAGTGAAAACAGTTCTGCCAGCGGCAAGAGTGGGGTTTGCTCTTGCAGCTGAATGCTTGCAGCGGTGGGAACTTGTTTTAAATGCAGAAAACCTTTTGCACCTCTCGAATGAGGCTGTCGCTCTGTAGGTGCAGGCGATGCTTTGCTCGCTGCGTGTCGCAGCTGGCACCCGTGGCGCCTCGTTCTGCCACCCGAGCTCATGGGCATGGCAATTACATGGGCCAGTTGTTGGGAGCTGATGACAGAGATTACTTTGAAGCCTAAGCAATGTTAAACTTGGATTATGATTCTGCAAAATTAAAAAAAAAAAAAGACATGTGATCTCTGATTAGAAATAGTTGCAATTAAAAATGCTCATGCAACATGTTTTTTTTTTTTTTTCCCCAAACAAGACTGTATTCCTTTGAGTGTTAATTACTTTGATGTGAAGGAGACAAGAATGGTGGTAGACCAAGGGGACAGTCTGAATTAAAATTCTGTGTTGTTGAGGGTTGGGTTGTTTGGTTTTTCTTTTTTTAGTTAGAGACTGTAAGGAATGAGGTCGTGCTGCCTGCCGATGAAAAATGCACTGATACTCATGGGAAGAGGATCTCACACTTTTCCAAAGTGGTCTTTCCCTCAAGCGTGACTTTTAGGTCAGATTCAAGTAACCAATAAATGCAGTATGTTTTCCAGTGAATGGAAAAAAACCACTTTTTTTTTTTAAGTGTGTTTTTCTTTATGTTCCTAGGATGCTTCCCGTAGTGTCTGTATGCGCGATCAGTTTCTTTGTTCGTTGTCTGTATTAGAAAGTAGTTTGTGTCCAACTTGAGCATCTTCATGGAGCTTAACCCAGACTGAAGTTAAATTTCTTTTGGCAAGAGGTGATTTATCTTAGCTCACATTGACTGTATTGTGTGGGATCCTACCCATAGATTGCGGAAGGATTTACTCTTGCAAAATTCTTGGATTTCTGCTTTAATGAGCAGAAAATGTTTTAAATCAATGCCTGAAATTGTCGTTGTTCCAATAATCCTCCACCATCCTGAGAATATAACAAATGCAAACAATTATCTTCATCAGCCTTTTGCTGTATAAAAGCTTTCACAGTTCCCTTGTGTTTCACTAACCTGCTTATTAACCCATTGATTTCTGCATTTCTTGACTTCCCCAGATAAATATCTTCTGCCTATTGCCATGCTCCGATAGCAAAGTAATTGTGAATCCTTAAACAATAAGGGCAAATACTACATGAAGGAGCTCCTTCTCTCCCTAAGTCTTTCGATGAATAGGAGAGAATGTTGCTTTCCTCTTGGAAATGTGACCTTTCTGGAAGTTCACTGTTATGGGAAGACCCATCAGATCGACTGTGGGATTAATTATGCATTCTCCTGCACTGATTGCACTGGAATTAGAAGGCAGGAGATGGGGGAAGGGGGACAGATCCATTTTATAATCTAAGAAATACTGTAATTCTTCTGGACTGCATTGCAGAAAGTATGCCTTTATTATTTTTAAGAAGTGCTGCCTACAGTTTACATGGTAGGTTTGTAGATACCTGTGAGTAACCAGGGTGGAAGAGATGGCAGTGGTACTTTTAGCTATTTCAGTATTGTCCTGTAGGTGTGTATTTTTCTAAAGCGAAAGAAAGCAGTGAGTAGTTTAAGGAATTCTCCTGGGTGATCCATGCTAGCTGAGGTACTGTAGGAACCCACGTCAGCAGCATTCCGTGCGAAAGATGTCAGCAGCTGCAGCCTGGTCAGCTTTTCTGTTCTCTTGCACGCCGCATGTTTCCCGATGATCGAACTGCCTGTATCAAGTGACAAAACCTACTTGAAATCTGGCTGGGGAAAAAAAAACCAAACAAAAAAACAACCAACAACCCAGCAATGAAACTTAGACGTAGCTATAGTTACATACAGTTCATGCACCAGCCTTTGAGACCTTCTGCCAGTTCTTTTTTATTGGTGAATTTTACAAATGTTTTAGCTTTAGTTTTCTTTTTCTGCCCTCTCTTTTCAATGGAGATCATGCTGCCTAAATGGGAAAGAGTGCAGCTGGATAAATCCATGTTTAACAAATGCAAAAAAAACCCGACAGGATTCTTGCTAGTATTTCAGTTGCTGAATTTTAATGTATTCAGAAAGTTGTCCTGAGCTGCTGATATCCCTTTAAGTATCTGCTTGGGTTGGAAAAAACTGGATTTGGGTGACAGGGACACCTAGAGACTTCAAGGGTGGAAGGCGCGGCTTTCACCTACAGAGATGCTTGCTGGAAAGGAGGCGAACGGAGATCCTGACACACTTGCCAAGAACAACGGCTAAACTTGAGCAGCTGGTTTAGCAATTAAATTATGTTTTTGTTTTGGACAATGGGTTTATCGTAATGAATTAACCGGTGCACTAGTCAGAGTGGCAAAGCGTTTTTTTGTTTTTGATTCCTCAACCATGTAGTGTACCAACATCGGGAATGCACTTCCCACCGGTGGAAGTGCAAGAATTTCTGACTGAGTGCCCCAGGGAGAGGGAATGTGAACGTGAACGTGTGTCTTCTGCTGTGCAACCCCTAAATTCTTGTAATTTCTTGAAAATACAAGTGCATGATGGATAGTATAGCTTGGGCATGGGATAAGGAAGTACATCTTGATTCAAGTTGGCACGTGGCTCATGCAGAGTGATTTTTGGAATAGGTGGGGGTGGCGCGGTGGGAGGAGGGAGGAAAAGAAATGCCTTCAGGGGACTGGGAGCCAGCGCGTGGGTGTACTGTGAGCCTTCCTCGCTGTGCTTCTCATTCACCTCTGCTCCTCACCGGGCTACCCTGTCTGCAGAAGGGATGGTTTTCCTTGCTCAGAGGTAGCAGGATTTTTTTCTCTTTCCCTTTTTTTTTTTTTTTCTTTCTAAAGGGCATTGTGCGCAGGATGCTCTGTTCTTGGCAGCTCGCCCGTGGTGCGAGGGGAGAAAGCTCGCTCCTTTTGGTCGTGATGCAGATAGCCGCCGTCAAAGCCAGTTAGCGTTTGTTAGCGTTTGCAGGGTGTCCTTTCTGGTTTTTTCCCATTAGTGAAGCTTTTTTTTTTTTCTTTCAGGTAAACGGTGTTTCTCCAAAGGCATCACTTTGTCTTTCTTAAAACTTATCTGGGGAGAAGCAGATTTTCCTCTGGAGGACAGTTTGGGGCTGGCTGATGAGAGCTGCTTCACGTGAGAGGGGAGTGGGAGTTACAAGGGAGGCCGTCGTGGATGTGTAACCATTAGCACTGACTTTGATTATGAAATGTGTGTTCAGAAGAAAGCAAATGTAGTTTGCAGCGCGTAGGAAAAGGCTTAGAAGCAACATCTGTTAAACGTGTTTAGAAGATGCTTGAAAACCCAGAGCTGAAGGGAAGGCAGCAGCTTGAAACTTGATCTTGGGAAGGCAGGAGCTGCCTGACTGGTGGGTATTGCAGGCAGCTGCCTTCATGTAGTCCTCTCCACAGAGTATCCAAGCTGGGGATTGGTGCAGGTACAAACCAGGGCTTCTGTTGTTCCTTTGACGTTCCAATTTGAGTTTCTTCATGGATGGTCGATACCCTTCTGTCTTGTGTCACCTCTCTTAGCCTCCTCTCTGTGGTGACTGGCCTCCTAAAGCTCTTGCACTGAGAGAGCTGGAGTTGCAGTATGGAGGAGGCATGAGAAGAAAATGGTCTCGGCGTAAAAGGCCCTCTGTGATGAGATACTACTTCGATTTTTGCTGCGCTGAGTTTATTGCTTTTGAGCTTATGTATGTCAGCTTTGCTTCAGAGGGAGTCTGGGGGAATTTCCAGAAAATGGGCGCTCGTCCATGTAAGAATTTATTAAAGGAGGCACTTAGGCAAAATAAAATGGGGGTTGGAAATGCAGGTATTTGGCAGCGACCTTTCTGTGACCAGTCTGTGAAGGCCAGAACCATTTAAAAGGGAACAAGCATGTGCCTGTGTTCACCCTCTCTCCTGGCTTTGTGCAATGAAGCCTGGTTGGTTACATCCCGTGGAGGATGGCAGACTGAACCTGCCACTGGTGTAAGGAGCCCCATTCCCCCAAATCCCATGGCAAGTGATTCCTCCTTGGCTTAGGTTCGGTGAAATCAGCTGTGGGAGACTTCTTTGTTACAGTTGCCTCCCCTGCTGTTGGAAACTCATTGGGTGGGGGGTTCACTGAGTGCTGTACCCTCAGTGGTGGCTGTGGCCCTGTCTCAGGTTGTCAGAATGGCAATTGGGTCACTGCACGCATACCCGTCCCCCTGGGGAGCACAGGGTGAGCCTGGTGTGCTGCGCTCCCCCATGCCGGGCTCGTCCCAGGAGCAGCAGCTTGCCTGGGCCAGGGAGGGGCTCTTCTAGGGTTGTCAGAAGATGTATCAGAAGATACTATTTTAAAAAATAGAAATTGGAATTCATTCCAGCTGAGGGTAATTGGAGCTGTGGTAGCAATTTGAAAGCAAATGAGAATGAGCTCTTTAGACTGCAGCCGCAACTTTCTGTTCTGCTCGTGTCATGATTCTTAAAATGGCTTTCATTCCTAAATCTGCTCCTAAAACTCTGTTACTAAGAGATGTGTTTTACCCAGGAGATAGACAAAGTGAGGGCAGACCACCCTTCCTTTTTAATCCATCCTTTATCCCTCCGTTCCCATCTCCTTAAGGGTGCCCTGAACGTGCAGCCTGATGTGCCCAGCCAGGCTTGTCCCTGTGAGAAACCTCCAGACCCTGCTGGCACTTTGCAAAGGAGCAGAGTCTGGCTTGTCCTGTTCAGATCATGAACAGCCCTCCAAAGCAGCTTGTGGTTGCAGGAGGAGGAATCTGTGACTCCAGTAACATCCTCCTGCCAGCCAGGAGGAGAAGAGGAGTCTTTGCAGGAAGAAGATCCCATCTCCAACACTTGCCGAGGTACGGCTGGATCCTCCAGTGTGGAGACCCAAAGCAGTTGCTGTGCCTGTCGCAGGAAGAGATCTGTCTTCTGGCAGCACGGCTTACTGCACACAGTTTTTTGCCATCTCTGAGCTTCTCAGCCACACCGGCTGCCATTTCTCCCCTCTCAGATCTCCTGGTGTTTGCCTCCTTCTTTCGTCACCCCCAACAGGTACTGTGGGCAGGCTGTTAGCAAGGTGTGTGCTGCAGCTTTCCAGAAGTCATGTCCCTTAAGTGAGGCAAGATGTAATGAACCAATAGCACCACCAACAAGAGAATTTACTGAGTGCTCATTTTTATGGGTGTAATTCAGGAGGCATGGTTTGGAAGTGAAGATGCCCTTCCTGCCTGTTTCCAGAGCTCTGGCTTGTTACAGAACACATCCAAAGGTTCTTCTTCCTTAGCAGTTGGCTTAGCCATCATCTTCTCAGGACCAGGCATTGGCTGGTCCCGTTTGTGTTGGCACATTTTAAATCAGCTTCATCTTGGTGCCAAGCTTTGTTTTCAGGCGCTTGGTGCCCGTGGCTGGTGCTGCGATCTTGCATGCCTCGTTAATGGACTTGGTCAGGAGACATATTTCTAACAAAAATGCTCTGCGCTGCTTGCTCAGTCTCATGAAAGCGTTGCAAAAATGTTTTGTGGGAAGTTTTAATATTCTTGAGCTGTACACATGCAAAAGGCCAGGCTGACTATTGAATATTAATACCTGCTCAGGGGGCTTGTAATGAGCATGCCTGCTGGTGTAACAGTCATTAGACAGAAAGATGAACTGTCAGTAGCTTTTAAATATCATGAGGGGTATAGTGTTGTGTGTCCTGCTTTCCATGCGAGTGCATTTGCTCTCTCATGCCCGATTCTCTCATTTCTCATCTCTCGTGCAGATTCTGACCCGAGGAAGATGTGTGCCGCAGGCTGAGCTCCTCAGGGCCGGCCACCGCTGCTACCTCTGTGACTGGTTGTCACATCTCCCTGCTGCTCTGGCCAGAGCCTGTGGCTGATGTGACACAGGGTTTGCAGGGTGCCCATTTGGCACTGCTTGTCTCCTCTCCTCCCTCGGAGAAGTGCCAGGCTCCTGCTTCCCATTACAGGCTTACCCTGGAACAGGCTGCCCAGGGAGGTTGTGGAATCTCCTTCTTTGGAGACATTCAAAACCCGCCTGGACATGTTCCTGTGCGCTCTACTGTAGGTGGTCCTGCTCCGGCAGGGGGGTTGGACTAAGATGATCTTTGAGGTCCCTTCCAACCTCTAACATTCTGTGATTCTGATTCTGTGATTTGTTAGTGTCAGCCAGCACTGGAAGGAAAAATTAACTGGAGGAGCAATGGTGACAGATCCCAAAGTGCGGTCTTCAAGATGGGTCACCTGTCAGTCTTCTCCAGATTCTTGTCTTCACATGGTTTGTAGCTCCCACCAAGTACAAAGAGGAGGGGATTTCCAGCGCTGCCACCTGAGTGTCCCCACGGCTCCCAAGGAGGGGATCACCTGGCTGTGTTTCAGACAGCCCTGTTTGCAGCTGAACCCCTTCTCCATGGCCCCTGGTTGTGCCAGGACAGCCTGTGCCAAGGTAAGCGGTGCGAGGGCTGCCTGCAGGGAAGTCACAGCCTGTCCTGGCAGAGCAGGGAAGACCCATCAGCCTGGAAAAATCTTTGTCACCTGAGGTTGATATTTTATAGCCTCTGAAGCCATGATTGATGGGTGCAGGAAGTTTTGCTCTTACTGTTGCTTTTCTGGCTCTCTGGAGGTTAACATGAGACCGGTGCATCTGGTTTTTGCTTTGCTTTCAAGGTGGTTTTCCCCTTATAAAGATGAGAATGTGTATGTTTTTTAAATGAATAAATGGTCTGCCCGGCAGCACTAGTTTGTGATAAACTCAATGTAGGCACAGCTGCGTATTCTGTAGCCGGAGCGTGGTTTTATGTAGCGTAAAAAAGCTTCAATATGCAGAGAGGGTTAAGGTTGTATGAGGCACCTTGGCTGTGCCACAACAGCATTTATCACTGTAATTTGGTTTTTGAATAAGTTCAGGTTTCATCCAGTCCTTGCAAAGTTTTTGAACTCTTCCAATTGCTGCTCTGTTATGTACCTTCACCTGATATCTTAGCTGATCGAAATTTGCAATCTCCTTTAATAAAAGGCATTTAACAGTACGTCCTGTGTAGCTGCTTAGCAAATCTTATTTTAGCAGATACCTCCCTTCCCATGACCTTCCTTGTTCACTCCATCCCTCCCAAATATTTATTGTATAACATGAATGTAATGTTTAGTTTAGAGCATCCTGTGAAGCAGGGAAATGCAACTGAAAAGGAGGCTAAAAAGGGGAGGAGAGAAACTTCCTGGACTATGAATGTATAATGACATAATTTAGTTAATTGTATTGGAAAAAAGTTTAAAAGAGGAAATAAATAACTGGCAGTATTCTGTCCGTAACTACCTGTAGCCTTTTTAACTGTAGCGTTTTTAACTATAGGCTGATTTCTTGGGTGCAAGTCAGACTGGGCAGTATGTGGCATTTATCAATAGTATTTTTTGGAAAAAAACCCAACCCGACACCACACACAAAACTAACTCTGCAATTCTATGAGGGAAAAATATTTAAGTGAAAATAATTCATCTACTTTAAATTAGATCAAATGAAATATAATGCATTTTAGTCAGCAAAGTCTTCAAGGTTCCATACCTTCCTTTCCTTCTTTCAAGCACACACAGCTTCTAGGGCAATTTAGTGCAGGTCCTGAGCTTATACAGCTTACTTTGGCGATGATTGGTTTTGTCATAATGTCAACTTACCCAGCCTGGCTTCTGGTCTTAGCCCTAGTGCTGTTCCTGAAAGAAGCCTTTACTTACCTTTGAATTTGCAAAGCTTTGTTACCCTGTTGTGGTTTCCTTTTTCGTTGCTTCTGTGGAACTCAAGTTTGGGGTGTGTTTAATAAGGCACAACCAGCTTTGCTTGTGTAAAACTTCGCTAAGGGCTGCCGATATTAATTACTTGTTGAGCTGTGCAGAGGAGATATTTCTACATCTCCCTCACCCCTCAGAAGTGGAGCATCCCAGCATGGTCATCTGCAGTGGCTCAAGGTTATCGGCCGGCTTGTGGGAGGATCTCTTAGCAGGAGGGACTGGAGCCAAAACCAACGTGTAGCACAGAAATGTGATCGGTAGCTTTGGACTGAACTGAGCAAAACTGCTGAATCTAGGGGACTTGCATCTGCCTTTGCTGAGATAAATCTGTGGTGATGCAGCCCGTGATGCATTTCACGGCAGGTCTTGCTGGTGTGCAGGTTTCTCTTCTGCACGGGTTTCTTTCGGTTTCCATTTGTTTCCTTGTTGTTCCCCTGAACCAGGCAGGGCTAACTGTTTGCGTTAGGATAGCATCAGCCAGAGATAAGATTTCTATACTGAGCACTTCAGGCTGTTCTTTAGTCAATGGTTTAACCACTGCATTGCAGCTGTGTTCAATAAATAAACCTTTGAGGATGTTCAGGGTGGAGTTTCTCGAGATGTGGAACAGTAGTTACTGTAGACCTAATCCAGGCTTTTCGGGTTGCACTCGCTGTTACTGTGCTGTAAAGCAAGCTCCAGCGTGGCAGACATGTGGTGGAGATGTGTGGGGCAGTGTGGAGGGTTTCCTAAAGACCCACAGTAAAATTAAAGGGGAGAGATGCGTTCATTTGAGAGGATTTCTGTGACTCCTGTGAGCACAACTCTGACATCTCGCAGCTAAGGCATGATGTTCCTCCTTGCATAGGAGCAGAAGTCTTTGTCTTCCAGAGACGTAGATCTTTTATTCACATGGATACTTTACATTTAAGCACCCAGGAAAACATTTTGTCATGCTCTCAGGACTTGTTGACTTACCTGATAGACCTGAGTGCCAAAGGAAAATGAAGTGCTGGGGCAGAGATTATACCACTGTCTCTACAACACCCAACAGCCCCACTATCCCTGTTTTTTTTGTTGTTGTTGTTTTGTTTTTGGTGGGTTTTTTTCCCCATAATACAATATCCACCATTTTTTGTTCTCTCTTCACTGCTGAGGTGGACTTGTCTTTGTGTTTTACCTCACTGTTAGAGATTAAATTCACCAAGCAGTCAGTGTGGCTTCACGAGCAGGTGTAGGTACCAGTGATGCTGTAACATGCTTCGGGTTGCCAAAATTTGTGTTGAAAAGTCAACCAAATAAACCACAGAGGGAGAAAGCTTGAAGGCAGAGAGCTGGCAGGAGTTGGGCACCTTCTGCAGATGAAGGCTGCTTTACAGCATGAGAAATCCAGAAGCCTGGAAGCTGTGTTCAGTCGATAGGTGCAGGAGGTGCTCTGAATAAGCAAACAGGGTCTATGAGGAATGTTTTGAACTCCTCCCTGTTGCCATTTCCTGATACTGTCAATGCTTGATACTTCCTTCATACTCTGGCAGCTGCCTCATTACAATCTGTTGGACTTGTTGAAATGAGTCCAGAGGAGGGTCGTGAGGGTGATGGGGGTGCTATTATGAGGAAAGGCTGAGAGAATTAGGGTTGTTCAACCTGGAGAAGAGAAGGCTTCAGAGAGACCTTCCAGTACTTAAGGGGGATGTGCAGGAGAGAAGGGGAGGGAGTCTTTATCAGGGAGTGTAGTGATGGGATGAGGATTAATGATTTCGTACTGAAAAAAGGTAAAATTAGATTAGGTATTAGGAAGAAGTTCTTTACTATGAGGGTGGTGAGGTACTTGAACAGGTTTCCCAGGGAGAGTTGTGGATGCCTCATCCCTGAAGTGTTCAAGGCCAGGCTGGATGGGGCTTTGAGCAACCTGGTCTAGTGGGTTGGAACTAGATGATCTTTAAGGTCCCTTCCAACGCAAACCATTCTATGATTCTGCGATTCTGTGGTCTTCATTGTGAGAACTGGTGCTTCACTATAGCAACTACCAGGAACTTTCATCAACAGTTTTTGGGCTGTGTGACCATCTCACTGCCTGTGTCCAGTTTGATGGGTTCAAGTTGAGATTCACTGTTGCTATGGTCATGGTGACAGCTGGAAGCAGGTACAGGGCATACCTCCTGTATGTTACCGGAGCTGTGGCTTGGCTGATGGTGTTGCTCAAGGGAGCAACATTCAATCTCTGTTTTAGCCATATGCCTCCTGAGATGTTCCTGGGGAGGCTACAGAGTCTCCATACATCAGTTTCCCATTGCAGTGCTTGGATTATAATATGTTTCTGGACATATCGCAAGTGCATTGCTTAGGTGAAATGGTAATGGGAGAGGTGTCACTAGCAGTATCCAAAGCAGAGAAGGAAAGGGCAGCTGTTTATTCTGTTAGTGCAAGAGGAATCTCTCTCAGCAGTAGCAGCCCCTCAGGGGATGAACAGCCTGAGGTGTATCTGCCCCACAGCAGGGTATTGAGGATGATGCTTGAATTAGTTCTTACACTGGCCACATATAAAATCTCTAGTTGTAGCACCCTGGAGCTCGGTACGGACTAGAAGTTCTGCCCAGGAGCCGAGGGAAACCAGCCTGTGCTGGGCTGTGGTGGCATCTGGGCTCTCTGAGCCGTACCGAGCAGTGTCAGTGATCCCTGGCATTTGGGCAGGTTGGCAGTGGATTTGGGGATGGACAAGGTGAAGTGACTGGCTTCTCTGCTGGGATGTAGGGGCCTTAAAGAAAAGCAACCTGGAAGATAGAGTCCTCTGGGAGTTTCTTTGCACTGTGGGTTGGATTCTATGTCAAGGTGGGACCTCTCAGAGCTGCTGGGTGGGCTCCAAGCATGGTGGCTTACAGGCCTGCTGTGAAAGGTGAGAAGGGGGAAGGGGGTGAGGGCTGTGTGGGAAGAGCCTGTGCTGTGGAGGAAGGGGTGGGTGGACACTCCAGAGCAGTTTGTCAGCCAGCATGAGTGGTGGCACAGCTGTGTGTGCAGTCTGGATGCATCCACAAGCACATATAGAAGTGCGACAGCCAAAGGTGAGGTGCAGTGGTGGGGAAAATAAATAGAATAGGATAGGAGAGGACAGTTGGAAGTGACCTATGACGATTATGGTAGCTCAGCTGCTTAGCAAGTGATAGGACAATTAGTTTCTTGGCTGTCCTGGACTATTGCTACCCACATGTAAAGGGGACTGCAAAAGTGTATGTCCTAAAAGCCCTCGCCAGTTTGAGTTTGCAAAAAACCCTACAAAACAAAAAACCCCACAAAACAAAAAACCCCAACAATTTTTTATAAAGTAGCAGAGCCTAGTTGAAAAAGAAGTTGCAGATAAAGGAGAGCAGAGACTTCACGTAGTGCTGGGGGAATTCTCCACTGCAGCAGCGTAAGATGTTTGAAGGCAGGTCACACCATCCTCAAATGTGGCACTGTTAATGACCGTATTGATTTCTCTTAATGCAGTTATGAAAGCTGAGCCTTGGAGGTGTGGGAGGGCCTTATCTCTAGTCAGCATTGGGTTTAATCAAGGATAGTATCAGCTGAAGGGGAACAAATGGAGGCAAGAACAGGGCAGGGCAAGGTGGTGGCCATTAAAAGAAGAGTGCCCACAACACCTTAGGCTTCTCTATCATGGGGGAAGAAAGCTACTTAATATATAATGTCTGTGACTTGAAGTAAAGGAATGGGATTAAAGTCACTTTGGAAAACAATACAGAATTAAAAATAAAGGTGTCTGCAATGGTTTTGGTGCAAGCCAAGGCAAGTTCAAGGCTGCTGCAGGATGTGGGAGAGGTGCAGTGCCTGCGGGGGAGGCAGGGGTGGGTGATATGTGACCGACAAGAGGGAATTTTACCCCTGCCAGATAGGTCAAGGCGTGGTCTGAAAAAAACCATTTGTCACCTTGCTGTCTCTGGGCTGTCAGTGAAGCTCTTTTATAAGGAGGATCTTTACAAATGATTCTTTGGAGCACTCCTTTAAGCTTTTTGCTAGCAGCTCTGAAAATGCTAGATTGATGCACTCGCCTCTTCCTGCACAGCCTACAAAGTTACTCTTCCTTTAATTCTGATTTGTAATTGAATTTCTGCCATAAGTTGCTTCTGCTAATTCAGTTATACCTTACTTTTAATTGGCAGTGGATTTAAATACTTCATGTGTTGTTAACATGGAGATTAACATGTGCTGTCTGGTTACCCTCTGCTCTGTTGGGTTGGAGCAACAGTTTTGTATGATTATAAAAATTTAATAATTTTTTTTCCTGAAAGTCTTTTGGGATGCCAGAATCTAGCTAAGGCCTGGAGAATGCCTTTTATTTTGAATTAATAAATATGGCCAAATAATCTTGCACTATCCTGTAAGGTTTGTTGAATGGGGAAGGCACAAAAACTTTGTACCGAGCAACACAGAAGAGCTTCTAGGTTGTGTTTCCTGCCTTACCATTGACCAGGTTCGGTCCTTATCTTGACTTTAAATTGGGTTAGCGCTTGGAGAGATAACATCCATCCCTGCATAAAATGAGGATACCTGGTCTTCTTCCTAAAAAGATGTTGAAGCTAAAATGAGTTGTTTAAATGCTTGCAACTGCCACGTTGCGACATTTGTGAGTGCCTGCTTGTGGATCTCGGGAGTAACAGAACGTTTCGTGGAGTCCTGGATCTTCCTGTGAGCAGAAGACTGATGTAGTTAACATCTGCACTGACAGGGGAAGATACTGAGATAAAATAGAAGAAGAACCATTTAGAGAGCACTTGCTTAAGCATTTTTTTCTTTTTTTTCTTCCAGGCTCTCTGGGCCTTAGGGAAAGGTTTTTTTTTTTAAAAAAAAAAAACGAAAACGAAACGCAGGTGTTGGGAGGACACATGTGGCAGGGTTGGTCTTCAGTAAAAGCTGGTCAACCAGCATCACCTGTGATCAGGGGAGGGGCCATCTGCAGGGGGTGGCTGTTTCTGATACTTGTCTCATGCTCATGATTTGTAGAAGGAGATGAGTTTCAGCTGATTTGCTTGACTTAGGTTCTTTTCAATTTCTTCTGGGAGATTATTTCTGAAAACCTGTGGGAGAATTTCTGAGGTTTCCATAACAATGAGAAAGCAAAAAATACAGTGCTAGGTTTTTGGTTGGATTTTTTTTAAGGACGTGATGGAATTGCAGTACAGCCAGTCTGACTTCTGTTACAGTATTTTCTGGAAGTTAATAAATTATTTCCCATCTAGGCATCTTCTGGGTGCTTATGAGTAACAGTCAGCATGGATTAGTCTGGAACAAATCATGTCAGACATTGTAATTTTCTTCTGCAGCAGGGTAGCAGGTCTTGTGGGTAGGAGAGTGGATGATACGATATACTTCAATCCTAATTAGGCTTTTGGCACTGTTTTGATATTCTCAGAAGGAATGTAGGGAAAAGAAGTTTTGATGAAACTTTTGCCTTGCAGACATTGCAATGTAGATGTGCTAACTGTGCTCCATGCTTAGGTCCAATATGTCCTCAAGTTCAGAAGAGGTAGGGGATGGGGATTTCCAGAGGGTGGACCCTGTGGCTTGGGTCATTGTAACTCATACATTTGATAAAATTCTGGTTCAGACTCAAGAGGTATCACCAAACTAGGGCGGGGGGGGAGGGAGGGGTTACAAACACTTGGGAATGGGGATTAGATTTTCAAATGGCTTTGGATGAAACCAGAAGAATAGCTTGGAGTGTCTGTCATTCAAACCTGAAGGTGTTAATATGAGCTTGCAATTACTGCTGGTGAGTTGGCTGTAAAGACTACCCAGGGGTTGTTGGAGAGGCTCCACTGAAAAAATCTTGGTGGGTCACATACCGCTTTTCTAGCATGATCCCGCCCTAACAGCAGCATAGTCTTCTATAAGCAGGATGATGGACTTGCTGTGTCCTGACATTGCTGGAGTGCTGGAGCCAGCGTGGGCACTGTGTCTGGGGAGAAGGTGTGGTGAAAATCAGAAAGGCCAGTGGGGATCTGAAGAACAGGAGTCAAGTGGAAAGATGGGAAGGAGAAGGGTGTTTGGTCGGGAGAGAAGGTGAAGGATTGGCACAATGGGTTTCCAGTGTCTGGAAGACTACTGCGGGGCATGAAATACCAAACCTCTGCCCCATGTCTGTGGGGGTTAGGTCAAGCAATAATGAGTTTGGTTGGTATCACAAAAAGAAGAAACTCCTGCTTACAGGAATGGTGAAGTCTTGAAGGAGGCTGTTGAGAGGTTTTTGTAATGTCTGGGATCTCTGTGGCTGGGGTTTTTGTTGGGCAGGCCAAAGGTGGGTGTTAGGGGTGGGCTGGAGGCACCTGGGAGTAGGGTCTCAAACCTGGTGAGATTTTGTTTGCAGAGGTTATGGGGCTGCTGGGTCAGACAAGGGCCTGGCAGGAGAGGGCTCGATGTGATGGGGCTGGAGAGGTTGTGAGGGAGAGAGGAATGCTTCCCAGCCGTGCCTGGCCCCGGCTGTGGGAGAACTCGTGGTCAGCTCAATGGGAGGGTGGCAGACTGAGCGAGTCACTTGTTTTCAAATTTTTAATCCACAGATTTTGAGAGATTAGGAATCAGAGGAAGAGGTGAGCTCGCTCCTGGTGTTCTTGTCTTTGACTCTTTAAGCACTGATGAACCTTGGGGATTCACAACTGGCAGATGCTGAAGAGATGCAGATCATACTCTGCTTTCTTGAGAAGCATGCTCAATAGCAAGACAAGTGATTTCTAATCTTTCAGAGCCATGTTTAATGGTTCCAGAAAACTTGAAACTCTCTCTCCCATATTTTATTTCTTTTTTCTCATGTTTTTAGGTCTTCGCCTAGTAATATTTTGAGGTATAAGCCAAACAGACTGAGTCTGAACTTTGATACTTGTGTGTTTTGAAAGATAAGTTATACAAAAAAGATGTGAAGTAGGAACGGTGATTTCAGCAGATTTTTGAATGCCAGAAGAATGTGCTGTCTGAATTAGAGAGATACCTGTGCATTTTTCAACATGGGAGCCGTTTTCTGTTTCGGGACAAATAATAAAGTACAAATGCAGGCAACAGAGTTGTTTCTCAGTGTAGGATGGGAACTGGAGCCGGGTTTTTGCATGTTTAGACTAATCCAAATTTCTTTGTCAGTTAGGAAAATTGTTTTTTACAGGGGAAGCCAAAAGTGGGAAGGTTGTGACTTAGAAGAAAGCTGTAATGTAAGGCATTTTGGTTTGTGTCTTTTCCTGCAGGCAATTGAGCCCCGTGGACTTTCTCTGAAGAGGTTCCAAGATAGGTGGTGAGTACTTTACAGAGCCTGCTCCTCTCAAAACACTCTTTAAATTAATAATAGAAAAATTAAATTAGTAATAGAAAATGCAGGTGTTGGTTTTTGTTCTGCATTGGGTACAGAAGTTCACATTTGCTGAGCTTGTAACTTGCTTTAGTTTTAAAGCTGGCAGGGCTGATCTTTGAGTAGGGGTTTGGCATTGAAATGTTAAGCTTCACCTTTGCACCAAAATGAATTTCCTGAGGCTTGGTCCTGAGACTGAGGCTTTAGGGAAAACCTGCACAAATTAGACTGTATTTTTTAATAAAAGCTACACTGTCCAGTGGGGCAGTGTGCTTTCTGTGTCAGAAAGTAACCTTACTTTTTTTTTTAAACTTCTGTCCTGTCCAGCTGTGTTAATCTAAAGGAATGCAACTTCCAGAGGGTTAAATGAGCTGTGTAACTCACTAATCTCTGTCGTGGGTGACTGATCTTGTCCTACCTGCACCAAAGACTTCCATGTATTTCATTTGTATGCACTTCATTAGGTCCTTATTTGTAAGTAAGCAAAACATCAAATTGGTGATGAGCAGCAGGGAAATGATATTGCTGAGAAATGCTGATGTTGTGGCATTGCAGCTGGAGAGCCACCTCTTATGTTGTATTGAATGTAAACCAGTGCAATTTCTTTTCCTCTGGTGGAGCCGATGTCTTCTGGCAAATGCCAGCCAGGACTCTGTTCTGTAGCACCCTTAGCTGTTTGTTTTCGTTGTTTCTAGACAAATACGTACTCTGTTTCCTCTTCCAATTCTAGATTTCTTTCCAATGAGATTAACCAAATTATATCATTACTCATTAATTGCTCAGGAAGTTTATTCTTCAGTTGCGTTTCCCTAGTGCACAGGATACAAGCTATTAGAGCCCTTGTGTGTTCAGACTGACTAATGAGCTACAGTTGAATGGCCCAAACCTCTGATGGACTTCTCCATCTTCCAAATCAATGTATTTTCCATAAATAATGGTCCTGGGTTGAAGTGTCCATGCAGCTGAAATGTAACCATCTGTGCTTGTTTCTTGTAGGGCCAGGGGAGAGTGCTGGGATGTGGTGTGTTGTACTGTGCTTGTGTTCACCTTAGTTATGTGTTCTTTTGGACCAGAAAACGTTTATTTAGCATTTGTAAGGGGCTTGTTTAATGCTCCATGAATATATTTATTATCAGTTACATCTTTCATCATCGGAGAAACCTTATAGCAGCTCTCCAGTGCTTAAAGGGGGCCGACAGGAAAGAAGGAGAGGGACTCTTGATCAGGGAGTGTAGTGATGGGGCAAGGGGTAACTGTTTCAAATTGAAAGAGGGTAGATTTAGACTAGATATTAGGAGGAAATTCTTTTCTATGAGGGTGTTGAGGCACTGGAACAGGTGGTCCGGAGCAGTTGTGGAAGCCCCATCCCTGGAAGTAAGTGTTCAAGGCCAGATTTTGAGCAATCTGGTCCAGTGGGAGGTGTCTCTGCCCATGGCAGGGGGATTGGAACTAGGTGATTTCTAAGGTCCCTTCCAACCCAAACCATTCTGTTATCTTAAAGGTGTTTTCTAATCTGGGCAATTCTGTGATTCTGTGAAAATATCTCCTTAATAAACTGTGTTATCCATGTTCTCTTTATAAGGGGAGCTAATTTAACCCCAGGCAGTTCTTCTGACTAAGGCTTATGTCCGTAGAACATGAGTCTTCCGAGCCAAGTCATGAATCCCATGTGCCTTTTGCCAAAATGCTCATGAGTAACAGCTTATGAACCCCTCCTCTGCCCTAGTCCCGCAGCTACGATTGGGTCTGTATTGTAAATCTGCACACTGTTTGTACTCGTAATTGCTATATTGAGACCTGAATCATCAGCTGATCTTTTTGAGATGTTGAAAGATGAATCAAGCTCTTTTCCTGAGGGCAAAGGAGAATATGGGATTGGTGACTGTAGTACCGTGTGTGTAAAGGCCAAGCAATTTTAAACTGTCAGTTTAAATTGTACTCACAATTGAATTTTCTTTTCTTGTTGTTTCAGGTAACACCTGAATAGGTTATAAGCAAAAAAACCCCAAACTTGTTAGTTCCTCAGGTGTGCTTGCCATAGTTAATAGTTCTTTCTCCTGTGTAGTTCCTTTAGATAGTGCTTTCAAAAGCGTGAGGGTCCTGTGGTCTTTTAGGCTCTAAATATGCTTATAGAAACTGACTCTAGAGATGTCGGGTGTTTATACATCACACTTTTACTGCTTTAATGGTCTACATTCCTCCTCACCTTTTCAAATTCAGGTGTGTCCTTTATTCCAGTTTGGGAATTTAGATGATCTGTACCAGTATGAAGGTACATCTCCAAAGTGTACCAGTCTTTGTATGGAGCCTTACAATGGTCTGACCGTGTCAGTTCACATTTAATGTACAATAAGGGACAAAATTGAAGGTAGACCAGTGCTGAGCCAGCTGGACATTTCCCAAAATGTGTTAATGTGTGACCGGTGGCACCGGTGGCTTCAGAGCAAAGTGTGGCATCATAAAAACAAAATGTATATGATAGTGCCTGAAAGTAGTTTGAATTTTACCTAAGCTGAGCACATCTGGAGGTGAGAGTGCTGGCCAGGGAAACAGGGAACAGGCACTTGGGTGCTCTCCCGACGGGCTCTGATGGAGCAAGCTGCTTACCCACGCTTCTGGCTGTAAGCACATAAGCAGCTCTGAGCAGCCGAGACTGGGGAGCCAGACACACGGTGGGACACGCACCCACATCAGGGCCACCCTGGGCAGGGCGACTGAATCAGCAGCTGGGCTGGGGTCCCCGGCGCCTCGGTGTGTTTTGGGGTGGTGCTGGGAGGTTGGAGATGTGCTGTGGGCGTGAGGGCTGTCTCAGTCCCAGGGACAATGCGGTGGGGCTACAGCGGTGGCATCGCTGTAGCCTCTGTGCTGTTTTGGAGGAGCACGTGGATGGCTGTGGCCCATGGCCAGGGAGGGCAGAGGATGAGATGTGGAATAGTGTGAACAGCAGCAGAAACTGCCTGTCGCTTGCACAGACGTGGGGCTCTGTGCTTGAAACGGGGCTCCTCGCTTCTCTGGTCCATAGCCAGCGTGCATTGGTGCAACATTCAGGATTTTAATTTTGAAGTGAAACTTTTTGCAGCCAAAGACTGATAGATCAGTCCTACCAAACTGGCTCTGAGAAACATTTTATTTCAAAACTGAAAGCTGAGCTGAAGCCTGTGCAGGCTTTGTTTTTGAGGGGAGGTGGCTCCCCTTGAATGGGAGGTCACATGGAATACTGGAGGGTTGGGCTCCTGAAGATACCTCAGGACCACCTGTGGCTCGGTGTGGAAAGCAGGGAATGCTCTTGCTACCATGGTGTTTCTGGAAGTACTTCTGTGTGTAGAGCAGAGCCATGGGCACCTTCCTGTGGCCTGGCTCTGGGACCTTCTCCATCGCTAGGACATCCCTTCTCTCCAGGGTGTCCTCATCCCTGAGTCCTGGTGCCTTCTGGCACAGCTCCTCCTCTACTGTTCCTGCCAGCTTCCCGCTGACTTCCCTACTTGTGTCCCCATAGATAGGATCCCTTGGGGTCACCCTCCCTGTGAGCATCTGGACTCTGCAGGGGCAGCGGCCTGGACTGAGCACCAGGGTGGAGGAGGAGGAGGGAGCAGGCAAGACAAGGGGAAACTTGAGGCTCTTTTCCCCTTTCCCTCGGTATCCTCTGCTCTACAGCCTTGGAAAACTCCCTGGTTTAAGGATTTGGATCCTGTTGGGGAAAGCGACACCTTTCAGTCTTGTTGCCTTTTCCTGTTCCTCTTCCCCACAGTCTGCTTTAAACCCTCTGGAGGAAGCTGGAAGGTCCAGATGTCTGCTGTACATAGAACCTACCCCGGGGTGGGGGGGTGGGGGAAGAAATGAACTGAAAAATGAGTCTTAAAAAAGAACAAAAGTGGAGCACAATAGCAAATGAAGCACATCGTGTGAGTGGCTTAGGTAACAAAGTAATTAATAAGAATTTATTATGGTGTAATGTGTCACTAATCAAAGCCTGCATTTTTCCTTCTTACCACCTTTAAAACTTGCTGTTTGTGTCCTTGCCCTTCTACATTTTTACTATAAATAGGTTTTATTAGTGTTTTCACAGTTGAGGCTTTTTTCTGTTGTATTGCACATATGCTTTCTGTATATACTGTTTGCTCGTTCAAGGATGTAAAGAAAAAAACCACAATGAATGTGCAGCACTGCTGTTCGTCCATGTTTGTTTTTATGAATGAATCTTCTGCCTGGATACACACAGGCTTTGAAATGGCTCACTTTTCAAAAATTGCTAAAATTCATTTTTCATTCATTAATTCCTTACTGTGTTGGGGAAAATGTGAAAACAGGCTTTGCTTTTAAAAATTTCCAAGATCTCCGAGCTGGAAGATACTGAGGTACCAGGTTTGGATTATTCTGTAATAGGGCTGTTTTCCCCATTGTGTGTACTGTGCCTCCTACAAACACCACCTGCCTTCTACATTTTGTATAGATATTGCTATATACTGTGAAAAAGGAGAGTGTTCTAATGCAAGTATCTCACATTGATTCACTGCTATACAACTGTTCATCCTCTAATAGTGCAGGATTACAAAGCATTATCATGCTCAGATTGACTCAGGTAGTGCTATTTTTATTTAAGCTGTATTAAGGTATCATTGTGAATCTTTGGTCTTGCAGCATGGGGGTAATACGATTTGCTATTTTTATAAAAAATCAACATGGCTGTACAAATCCTGTCCATAGCAAGACCTGCAAAGATTAGTCCTCCTCTACAGGAGTTGTTAAAATTTTAATTTTCATGAGACCTCCATCATGTTGGCCAAGGTTGGAATAAAGTTAGAGAGTGCCTTGGCTTATGGTCAGGGACTTGGGGATTATTGGGAGAAGCTTTGGTGTAAAAGGGTAGTGAGTTTGGGGATGCTCAGTGGAGTTTCCTGGGCAGCCAACAAGGGAGTGCAATGGGTTTCATCAATCTGAACCCTTGTGAGGTCATCTAGTTTGAGCAAAAGAGACCTCCCGTGGACATCGTACCAGCACTTGTGTCCCTGCACCTCTCTGGCTTTTTATATCAGGCCCTGGCCCTCTTCATTAAAAAAACTGTGGTAATTTGTTGTGGCTCCTTTTCTCACTCCTCTCCTTATCACTTTGCAGCAGCTTGGTGCCCTGACAAAGCAAAAATAAACATGCACCCTAGGGCTGAGGTCAGCTGAAGGATGCAGTCAGAGATATCTATGGGCAGCATGTCTGTCCGGCTGGATCCCTGTAGGTCAGACAGATAGCCAACTGTTGCATTTCCCTAGAGGGAGGAAAAAAAATGTCCTCTTGGGGAAAAGGGAATGCAATGAGAAGTGAGGCATGATTTTCCTCAACTGGGACCAATATGAAGTTGATCAGAATTAGTTTCCATTGCATTGGGTCTCAGAGGAGTTACCACTAAAAGTCAGCATGGTTTGGTTTTAGCCATTGTGTGCAAAAATGGCTTTACTGTGTCATAGAATCATAAAGGTTGGAAGGGACCTTAAGATCATCAAGTCCAACCTACAGCCCTACACCACTCTAACACTAAACCATCTCCTGAAGTGCCACATCCAACTGTTTTTTACACATGTCCAGGGATGGTGACTCCCCCACCTCCTTCAGCAACCCATTCCAATGCTTCACCACCCTTTTGGTGAAGAAGTTTTTCCTAATATCCAATCTAAACTTCCCCTGGCGCAACTTGAACCCATTCCCTTGTGTCCTGTCGCTTTGGTGCTTCAGGAATCACCTAGAAGAGTTACAGCAGGCCAGGGATCATGTCCCATAAGCAGTTTGGAGGCAGCCTGGTTTCTGGGGAGTGCAGTAGGAAGGACATTGCCCACCCCTAAACTTCCCACCTTCAGGATTTGCTGGGATGGGGGCTGCTCCAGAGCAGGGGATGCAGCACTGTCTCTTTGGGAAAGTTTCTGGGCATCTTTCTGGCCTTCGTCAGCATTTGGAAGGGGAGGCAGTGGTTGACAGGAGCAGAGGAGTGGTGGTGGAGAGTGGTTCAATGTGAGTGTCCTCCTGGGCTCTGCATCTCAGCGCAGCCTGACTGGTGAGCAGTGTAATTGCTCTAATTGGCTCATGGCACCCGCAGGCACCAGGATCCTGATGGGAACGCTACTTGGAGCAAACCACCACTGTCCCAAGTGTGGCCTCCAGTTGTGCAAGTACAGACCCAGACACAGAGTGTTAGAGGTTGGAAGGGACCTCAAAGATCATCTAGTCCAACCTGTCTGCCAGAGCAGGATCACCTACAGTAGGTCACACAGGAACACATCCAGGCGGGTTTTGAATGTCTCCAGAGAAGGAGACTCCACAACCTCCCTGGGCAGCCTGTGCCAGTGCTCTGTTACCCTCACAGTGAAAAAGTTTTTTCTAATATTTTTATGGAACCTCCACCTCTTATGTTCCAGCTTGCACACATTGCCCCTTGTCCTGTCAGTGGAGGCTGCTGAAAAGAGCCTGGCTCCATCCTCCTGACACTCCCCCTTGACATATTTATAAACATGAATGAGGTCAGCCCTGAGCCTCCTCTTCTCCAAGCTAAAGAGACTCAGCTCCTTCAGCCTTTCCTCATAAGGGAGATGTTCCACTCCCTTCATCATCTTTGTGGCTCTGCGCTGGACTCTCTCCAGCAATTCCATGTCCTTCTTGAGCTGAGGGGCCCAGAACTGGACACAATATTCCAGATGTGGCCTCACCAGGGCAGAGTAGAGGGGCAGGAGGACCTCTCTCAACCTACTTGCTACTCCTCTTCTAATACACCCCAGGATGCCATTGGCCTTCTTGGCCATGAGGGCACATTGCTGGCTCATGGTCATCCTGCTGTCCTCTACGAACGCAGATAGAGACACACGGGGCCCCAGCCCGCTAAAAAATGTGAATGAGCATTTCCACCCCATTAAAGCCTTCATTTGAAATGAAGTAGCTATTTAAGGATGGAAATTTTTACAGTTTTCTCCTTAATTATCAAGACTTCAGAATAACTTTCATTAACTACTTGACTTCTGCCTTGGATAGAAAAAAAAATAGTGGTAGTGGCTGGATGCTTCACAGTCCAGTGTCGGCAACACATCATGTCCATTGAAGGGGTGAGAAGATTCTGGAGGTTTGCCAGTGCAGCACCAGAGTGGGCTTCTTGCGAATGCTTTCAGTCCTGTTCCCTGCTGAACAGGAGCCGTGGAGTTAGGTATGGAAATCAGCTGGTGAAGTCTGATCTCTCTTTACACCATTTAGAGTAGAGGAACATTGATTGTCAGTTTTGCCATAATAAAATAAATGAGTAATTTTGACATGCGATGCATGCTGCGTTTGGGAACAGCCAGGCTTGAAGGCAGGGAAAAATTCTGAATGTTTATTAAAAGGGATTTTGAAGTGAAGGTGGAAAACCTCATCCTATTTATTGTACCCCTTTTTATGCTTAGTGTGTATTTTAGTTGTATTTAAGTGTTTCGGTAACATTTAACTAGCTAACTACTCTCAGACTTACAGTTCTGAGCATTCCGCTGCAGCTTTGTTCCTGCTGCAGCCATTGCTTTGTCAACAGTTTTGTTCAAGGGGCTTGAGTGTTTTGTTTTTCCCTTGACACGACCAAGAGTTGCATCTACGTCTGCTGTTGTCTCCAGACATCGGCTGCCTCCTGCACAGCGTTCTGGTGAAGTTCCAGCAGAAGATCCGTGGGGTTGGTGGGGTGCAAGCTGGTATTTCTGTGAGCAAAGAGGGCCTGAGCTAAGCCAGACTGTTTTGTTTCTCTCTCCCTAAACATTTGGTATTTATAAATATAAAAAAACCTGCCCTTGGACTACCAGAAAAATCTTGTCTCTTAGCAATCAAAATCCAAATTGCTCCCTTGGAGAGAGTCTCCTGCATTACTGGCCGTCAGACCCTTGTCTGGATTTTGGTGTTGTCTGGGATGATGCATCGGGATCTGCAGGTGGACTAGATGATGATTGAGGTTCCTTCCAACTGAACTATTCTGCTGTATTCAAGTGCGGACAGAACTGGAGATCTGGGAGAGGACTGGGCTGTAGATCCCAGCTGGTATCTCTGTTCCTGTTTTGACGCTGTTCCTCTCTTTGGTGGGAGAGATTTTCTTTGCAAGGTGCTGGCTAGCTTATACCCTGGAGCCTGAGAATTAATTATCTCAATTTTGATTTCATCAGCAAACGGAGTGTGGTCACAAAATGTAGTGAATCTGCCACAGTAAAAATTAAGTGGCTTCAGCTGCAGAATTTTTCATTTCACAAAAAAAAAAATTGGTCTTCATTGAATTTCAAGGGGAATGTATAATTTGTCATTTTCTTCCATGAAATGCCAGAAAAAAAATCATTTAGGAAAAATGTTATTTTTTGTAATTTGGGTAGGAAATTTAATTTTAGGGATTTACGATCAAAAAATTATTTTGTGTTGTGTCAGTATTAAGGCATGTATCCTCAAGGGTGTATATTACGTTTCATTGTTTGTTATGTACTGTTACTACCTGTATGTCAGAATACTTAATCATCTAGTTCTGATCATTTATATTGGAATCACTAAGGCAGCTTGGGTTTAAGTCTCTTTTCTAGGTTAAAATGCCTTCTCTCTGAATTATGATGAAAACACTGTAACAAGGAGCACAATAGATATGTTAATGTAAGAGTATTAAAATAGAAACTTTGGGATTCAAAACCTTCTGCACATTGGTTTCAGAATATACAAGGAGTACCTTCCCTGGGATTGCATATGCTTTCTAAGTAATTTGCATCTGAGGAAAAGAACTTTTTAATTTTGTTTTCCTTGGGGTTTTTTGGTTGAAATTTGACAAATATGTATTTGATGAACTCTGCTCCTCACTTAAGGAGTCAGGTAAGGGGATTGAATGGTCCCCATTCACTATAAAGATAGTGGGAGATGAGTTTGGGAGGAGTGACTGACACCCCAGGAGGCTGTGCTGCCATTTGTGTGCCAGTATGGGTTGGGGACTGACCTGTTGGAGAGCAGCATAGGGGAAAGGGACCTGGGAGTCGTGGTGGGCAGCAAGATGACCATGAGCCAGCAATGTGCCCTCGTGGCCAAGGCCAATGGCATCCTGGGGTGCATGAGAAGGGGGGTGGCCGTACAGTCTGTCACATCCCACCCAAGAGTGAGGGACAAATGACTTAGATTCATAATAACCCAATGAAGTGGACAACAGTGAGACAAGTCTCAAGGCCCATACACAACCATTTATTAATTTGTCACAACATATGGATCACACTCAAGGCAATCAGTTTTAGTTACAAGACACATTAGGGCAGGCAATATGCTAGGACTTAGTGATAACCAGGAAAAGACTGGCTATACAACGGACTACAGCAAGCTGCCTGTTACTGAATGATAATGAGGAAAGAGGACATATAAAAACTTCTAACAGGCAGTATTATACTTCTGATTACAAGACAGAAACTAAGTATAAACTAAGCAAACAGTATGATGGGCTTTGCATTACTTAGTGAGAAAAGGGAGATGGAAAGAAATAGGAGGGGAGAGTTGGGGGGCAGGACAGAGACAGAGATCACCGGTCCGGGTTCTCGCGTTAGTCCCACCAACAAGGGTTCAACGTCTTTTCTTCTCCTCCTGCGCTTTTCTTTTTGGTGTCTTCATGTCAGTCTACGTGCTGCTTCTATCTGCTTTCTTCCGCCTATTGCTTCTACCTCTTGTGTCAATTGTCTCTCATTTGTACACCCTTTTCTGCAGTATGTCAGGTAGGGGATGGAGACACTTCATTGTTTTTTATAATCACAGAATCACGCAATGTTAGGGGTTGGAAGGGACCTTGAAAGATCTTGTGCAACCCCCCTGCCAGAGCAGGATCACCTACAGTAGGTCACACAGGAACGCGTCCAGACGGATTTTGAATGTCTCCAGAGAAGGAGACTCCACAACCTCCCTGGGCAGCCTGTGCCAGTGCTCTGTCACCCTCACAGTGAAATCCTCATTAGCATGTGTGATTGCCCATCTCCTTGGGAGATAAGCTACTAGACAAGGCCATCCTGCTTCTGCAGGGTCACCTGATCTCATTCATATATATGGCGCCAGGGCTGTTTGATCTGTTTATCAGATCCCCTGTACTACATTCCATTTGGCACTTAGCAGTTTGCCACACAGGACAGAAACCAGTCTTGTTTTTGACCAAGGTGGGAGTTTGTAAAACTGACAAGAAATGTTTAAGGCAAACATTCATGCCTCTGTCTGCTACAGTGGTTGAGAGTTGTCCTCCTCCTCTTCTCTGCCCTGATGAGGCCACATCTAGAATATTCTGGGCCCCTCAGCTCAAGAGAGACAGGGAACTGCTGGAGAGAGTCCAGCGCAGAGCCACAAAGGTGATGAGGGGAGTGGAACATCTCCCTTATGAGGAAAGGCTGAAGGAGCTGAGTCTCTTTAGCTTGGAGAAGAGGAGGCTGAGGGGTGACCTCATAAATGTTTATAAATATGTCAAGGGGGAGTGTCAGGAGGATGGAGCCAGGCTCTTTTCAGTGATGTCCATTGACAGGACAAGGGGCAGTGGGTACAAGCTGGAACATAGGAGGTTCCATAAAAATATTAGAAAAACCTTTTTCACTTTGAGGGTGACAGAGCACTGGCACAGACTGCCCAGGGAGGTTGTGGAATCTCCTTCTTTGGAGACATTCAAAACCCGCCTGGATGTGTTCCTGTGTGACCTACTGTAGGTGATCCTGCTCTGGCAGGGGGGTTGGACTAGATGATCTTTTGAGGTCCCTTGCAACATCTGGCATTCTGTGATTCCGTGAATTTACCTGCAAAATGGCAACTGAAAGGAGGACTGAGACATGATAGCAGGCACAGAAGACATTTCAAAGCAGGGAGGTACTAAATGTTGCATTTTTTATTGTACCTGGGAAATGACTTTCAGGCTGTCCTCTTGAAGCAGTGTGCTTTTAATGTTTGTAAGCTGGGTCTCTAAGGAAAAGGGGTTTGGTTTTGCAGGGTGTCTGCTTCTTTCTTTGTTTCCAGATGTCTGCCAGCTCTCTGGTTGCATTCCCCTCCAGTTGAAAGCTTTCTCTGTGCGCTGGATAAAGTGTGACTTAGCTGGAGAGTGGACTCTATTGTGCTCTTCATCTCTCCTGAATCCTTCCCATGATGGCAAGCCAGTTTTTCTATTTCTAGCTGAACAAATGTAAAAGTTTGATTTTATTTGTCATTGTATTTTAGGCACCCTTCTCTCTTCAGCCTGCCGTGCTCTGTAAGATGCCCCAGTCAGGGGTGATGATGATTCTGCCCGAAGTCCCAGGCATCCTGGGAGCGCGGAGCCGCATCTGCCTCTGCAACAGTACAGAATCTGGGTTTATTATGACTAAATGGAAGTCAAAACCTGCAAGAAGTGATTTAATAATGGGAATGTCAGCAGACCCCTGAGTACAATGATCTTTCTGGATGCTTTCACAAATCTAATGTTTAAGGATGACAGTTATGATGCATGGCATTGGGAGAATGTGCGAGCGCAGTCATTAAACAAAAATGGGCTTTTAAACTAATGGCAGCTGCCTAAACAGTTTTGCAGTGGAACAGATTCCCTTAGGCTACCATTCTACAAATAATACAGGTCCTACTGACTTTTAAAAAAACAGGAAAATATTTTGTTTTGCTACTGTAGCACTGCTCTTACATTCATCGCAAAGGTCAGGCTGCTAAGTGTTTGCTAGGTTTTAAACTGGAGGTGTTAGCAAGTAATGAATGGCAGTGTTTGCAGATAATTCGTTTACTGTTATTTCCCCAAACCAAGCCATCTACAATACCCAGGATTCACACCTGTTCCCAGATGGGTTTCCAGGCAAGTAAGGCAGGGGACACTCTTCTCCATCCATACTCTGGCTGTGTTTAACACAGCAGGCAGTTCTGTGCAATATCTGTTATACAGGATTTTATCCAAATGTCTCCATCAAAACCAATTTCAACTCCTGCTGATTTAAAACGATACACAATAAAGGAGCATGTTGTCTTGTCTCCTTTGAAGCTATCATTCCCAGCCTAAAGCTGGAGGTGTAAAGATGCATGTATTGCTTTCTCCTTTGTGCCAGAGAGGTCCTGAAGGACAGAGGCTACCCACGATCTGAAGCGTGTTGGCCAGTTCCCTTGAAGAAGCATTCCAGGAGGGTTTGGTGGTTGCAGAAGACGAACCTGTTCTCAGCCACCCACTTTCACATATTTTTGACTTTTACTTTTCCCCTGCTTGGTTCCTATCTGAAAATAATGTGTTTTGGTGCTGTCTCACTCATTCTTCAGCTTGATCAGAACTCACAGTCTTTTTTTCTTTCTTGTTTTTTCTTTTTTTCCCCCCCTCTTATTACAAGGAATAGAGGAGAGGACAGAATAACTCAGACTGAAAGGATGCCAAACAGCAGAATTTAGTTGGTTTGTGTCATCTCTTTTCATACTATACGCAGTTCAGAGCCCACCTGGGGCTGGCCTTGCTTGCTGAGTAACTCCAGATAGATTTTATTTCTTTCATATGTATTTTTTTTTTATTTTAAAAAAATACTATTCTTTTAAAGCAAACTTTTATTAGAAATGTATGTGAAACCTGTTGAGAGCAGTCACATTTCAGTTTGAAGCCTTCCGTGTCGTAAGAAGACAATTTAAAGTTGGATGTTTTAATGCTCTCTAGTTTTTCTAGGAGCCCTGCAAGACTGAGCAGAGGTTGGGAAGGATGGTCTGGAGGTGTCCTGCAGTGTTGATGATGTTGAGCACGTCTTTCAGAACCTGATGAGTTCTCTTCTGAATGTCACTTGCAGTCCCGGCTCTCTGCAGGTTTTGGTTTTCCTGTGAGACCTGGATGATGTACCGCTTCTTTCCACCACTTTTCCTCCTTCGCTTCCGTAGCGTGTCCTAACCATAACTGTGTTCTCTGTGAGCAGTTCTTTGTGGAAGAGGACAGCTGTCTGACTGCGGAGGCTTCAGCCATGTTTTCTTCTTCCTGGGGAGTATGCTTGAAGTCAGGAGAGGAGAGTGGAAGAAGAAAAGTTAAATAAACTATAATATGAACGTTTGAACAGATGGCTGACCATTGTAATACCAAGAACAGTTTAATTTTAGAAATTGTCAGGCTGTTTTAAGTTTGTCATGCTCTTTACAACCACCTAAGCGTAGATGCATGACACGATTTACTAGCTTACCACAAATCTTTGTTGCTTAATTTCACTGCTGTTTGAAACATTGAGTTTTAGGTGGAATGAGCAGGGGATCCTGGAGCATCGGTGGCATCAGCTCCCTTTATGCCAACTTTTTTTTAAACCTCTGGAAGCTGAAGGAGGAGGAATCCTGCCAGTCATGCTGGAAGGAGCTCAGCTCTGGCGTCGGTAAGGGCCATGGAACAGTTAATTGTGGGCGGGGCAGAGACAGATGATCATCCTGCCCCAAATCACTTAACCGACTTAAGGGTCTACCCTTGCCTGCCTGAGCGAGCCAACTAATCTTTCAGTGAGCTGCACAAGTGAGAGCTGAGCTACATATGGTCCAAACAAGGAGGTGACACAAAATGATCAAATTTCTCTATCTCACCTGTCCCCAAAGGGCTGTGCACTGTATGCCTGGTTAATGGGGGAAGAGCATTACTGTTGGGAGCAAGTTGTTCCAGCCTATAGCGGGTTCCTCATCCTCTGGAGCTCAGGGTTGCACATCTTCTGAAAACATAAGTGATGTGGGCCAAACAAGGGCGTCTGGATGCAGAAACTCAGGGAGAAATTCTCAAAGTCAAGAAGGATCGGACCAGATCAGTTTTTCTCAAATTAATGCTTTTTATGAGATCGTGGGGCAATTTGGAAGAGCAATGTCTGCGTGGTGGTCGCACGTGAAGTCCTTGGCGCTGTCCTGGAGACCTGCTGGGATGCCAAGGGTCCCATCTGGGATTCAGAGAGTCAAGGGTGGAGGAGGAACTGTGAAGCACTTGGAAATTGTAAGAAGCACACAATGTTAGTCCACCAAAGAATGAAAGGAAAAGAAAAAAAAAAATCTTTATCAGCACAGTGTGTATTTCTTTTACAGAGATCTGACTTACCACTTCAGTTGGATGTTCTTAATTACTGCTGATGCTTCTGCAGACTGTGCGGTTGGAGCTGGAATGTGGCTGGCCCAGAGTCAAGGCATGGAGGCTTTTATCAGGGCCACTCGGAGACAGGCCATCTGCAAGATGCAGTTTTTTTTTTTTCTTATTTGTCTTCTCTAAATAAAAATGTGATGCTGTGAGAACATCCTTTCCATCCTATTGCTTCACTCCACCAGAGTTGCCATTTTCTGACAAACTGGTTTAGAAAGTTATATTTGACAAATGACTGTTTACTTAATTCCTCTCCTGTCATTGCTGTTTGTGTGCAAGTTCAGCTGTGGGCTCAGTTCAGAGGATTCTTTAAACCATAGTTGCTTTTTGCTCGTTTGTTTTTTGGGTTGTATTTTTTTTGTTCCTTTTCCCAGGCGATGAAGGAACTGCGTGTACTTCGTATCTGACAAAGGCAAATGCAGTACCTGCAGAGCTGGGGGCTGTTAGAAGTTGTAGCAGCTGTGTGGTTGGGTTTCCTGGCTTACCCGAAGTGTTGGAGCTTTCAGCAGCCTTGGCATCCCGTAGCTCTAACACAGAGTGTAATGAGGATTAGATTTGCAGGGATGAGTTTCTTCTGTCTGCAGAAAACCATGTGAAGCTCCACAAAGGAGCAGCAACCTATGATGGTTCCCCAAATCCTGCTGGTTCATCCAACAAGGGAGGCTTCTCCATGATTACCTTTAGCAAGACTGGCTTGTTGGGAGGACTTGTGAGTAGTAGCTTTGCACTTTTTGTTTTTTTAAAGGAAGGTAATTTTGTTAGGCTCATTGCCTTCTCTGAAGTGAACTTACCTGCTTGGGACAATGGGATTTGTATTAGGAATAAAACTCCTTCATCGTGGAGCTCTGTGCAAAACTTTACTGTTTGAATCACTGGGAGGAGAGTCCCTCGGTGACAGGAGTTGTTGCAGAGCTTTTCTTAGACTGATAAACTTAAGGCTGTCCGTGTCAAAGTGAGCTTAAGCAAAGCTTAACAGGCTTTGCCCACAGTTACTGTAATGTAACCCAGCTTTGGCCACTGTAGTCTAGCAATGGGTGTTTCTGGAGGAAAGGAGAGCATAGGAACTGTAGTTATAAAGGGAAATGCAATTATAAAAGCAAAAGAGCAAACAGTTGTTTATAATGTACAAAAAATGATACTCATTGCTCTTGGGTTTGTCTTCCTTGCCTTAAGGTTTTCTCATTAAGAGTAGTTTCTGTAAATACTATCTCTTCCTTTCCCCTTGGAGAGATCTCAAATTGCTGGACTGGAAGTGTTGTCTGGGTAATCAATAAACTTTAATCTACATGATGGATTTTTTTCCTTGAAGTTGGTTCTTTTTGTAGTGGAGATAACATGTCTAAAATGAAGAAAGGTTAGATTTGACTTGACTCACTCGTACTGTATGCTCTTACAATTTTGCTAGATTAATGTCTTCCAAAACAATTACAGTTATTGCTAAGTGTACACTAAATGATTAATCTACCAGCAGACAGACAGCACAGTGTTGTCTTTGAAACAATTTTTGAGCCTCTTCCCTGCTGTTCTTTTCATGCAAGACTGGTTTAAAGATAAGACACTGAGAATAAAATAAATTGTGATTTGTAGCCCAGTTCTCTTTCAGTCTGTGCCTTTGCTTCGGCTCTGTCTTGCACTGAAGAGCATGTAATGAAAGGGGTTTAGAGCCCACCCTGAGCTAGAAGAACATTTGATCTTATATTTCATTTGAGGCATATACTTAAATTATCATGGGGCTAGCTGGATTTATTTGTGCACTTAGATGCATGCTTAATCCAGGTAAATAATGATCCTTGAGAGCTTTTGTTAATGGCAGGTCACAAGCACTCTTCTTTGTGAGTTTGTGGCATCATGTGCAATAAGCGTGTGAAAATATTCATTGGTCGTGTTACTGTAAGTCCTTGTGCCAGGAGTAACTGCTTACGTCTGCATTTTCTTCTCTGAAGGTCTCTCTTTTGGGCTACATATTGAGGGAGAACTTTGCCAGTACGTAGTTAAGGAGCAGTCTGATTTGCAGCTGAATTTAGGAGGACGACTAAACAGTTTAAATGATTTGTGAGGCAAAAGGCAAGACTGCAGAAAAGGTTGCAGTTGGTTCCTCATACGTTCTGTAAGCTTGTGCATTTTTAACATTTTTATAGCTACGTGTCAGAAAACTGTGTACCATGTTACATGGAGACAACTGACTCAGAAAATCCTCTGGTGTCTGTCGATGCTGTGGACTTCCCTATATGCTAGTGCTGGTTTTAATTGTCTTTCTGTTTGAGGAGATGTCCTCAGGGTGTCTCCTCAGGTTAGAGGATAAGCTATTTCTCATTACTTTGAAAAGCAATGGTACATTTGGTTGTGCGTCCAGTTGAGCTGGCTTGGAGCTGGTGAGCAGTAGTGGAACTGGGCCTAAGTCATGGATTTACTCATATAGCTTCTTATCCTTTCCTTAAATTGTTCTGGTCTATAATATAATATAATATAATATAATATAATATAATATAATATATATAATATAATATAATATAATATAATATAATATAATATAATATAATGTTTGCTTCTCTGGCTTGTGTGATGACAGTTCTATTGTTGCAGAGCTTTTGACTTTAACTCTCACTAAACTACAGGCACAAGGCCAGTTACTGCATGTATGGTTGAATACTGACTTGTTGGATACAAAACAAATTGCACCCATGCTACCTGAAGTGGTAGGGCTCATTAAAAAGAAATTTCTGTTGGACTAGGAAACAGCTATATCTCCTTGTAGGGAATATTTGCTCTGCATTTGGAAATATTTTCTCATCCTCTAAAGGCAACCCTGTGCTCTAATAGCGACACTTGCATTGGAGAATGGGAAGGCTTAAAATTTGGTTTATACTCAACGCTTTTTTAATCCCAGTTTCTCAGGTAAATTTATGTGTTTCACTTCAGAGTGTTCTTCTGCCTAAACACAGAAATTCATGTTTTTGATTTCCCATAAGCTTTGAGGAATTAAAGGAACTCAGTGTGGAAGTCAACTGGACTAAAATGCTCAAGGACACACTTGCAAGTAGCTCAGGTAAATTCATCACCTTTTCTTAATTCCATGAGGTGGAATAAATAATCATGACAGTGCTTATAAATGATGCAGTTTACTGTTGCTCAGGGTGCCAAGGTTAAGGAGCAAATTCCGGGCAGACATCTGTGCTACATTGAGGTTATTCAGAGCAAAGCTTGATTTTAGTCTTAATGTATTTGCTACCAAATTTTAATAAGTAAACGTGAGACAGACTGCTCCCACCTAGCAGCAGATACGATTGTTTTGGTGTAGCTTTGGCACCTGTTCCAAGATAGATCGGATGACTAGTGTTTAAAAATGAGCACCTTCCCATCCTCCAAACCTCTGGGTGTGGGAGCCTGTGCTGCAACTCCTGCCAAGGGAAATGAGAGAGGGGTGGTGGTGTGCTAAGGTCAGAAAATGGATGTGAAGATACTGAAGGAAAGCACCAAGAGGGGTTTTGTCTGTGGGTACTTGGGGTTGAGGCTACACATGGCAATTAATCCCGTTTAATCTTATTTTTAAGATAGTTTTCTCCATGCAGTGTGAGACACTCTCCTCGTCCTCTTGCTCAGGTTTCTCCATGAGCTGGTGATGGTCAGCTTGTTTGTGAGCTGGTGATGGTCAGCGTGTTTCAAAATAGCTGGTTTCATGAAACTGTGTTGGTTGCCAAATCCAATCTCATGTTGTTGCGGGGAGCGGGGAAGTAGACTTCCAGCCCCAGCAAACAAACAGGTCCTCTCTTGGCTGCTTGCCCTGCTGAGAGGCCGTTCACCTCCCTCCCTGGTTAGAAACTGCCCCACTTTCAGTTTTGACTTGCTCATGGGCTGTTCGGTAGTTTGGGGTGGTTTCTGTCAGCACTATGGGTTTATTTTTTTCCATCTGCTGTTCACCATCCTGATGTGGTTACAGCAGAAGCTCCTGTCCCTTCTGTGCTTTCATTTTAAGAAGCATCAGCCAAGTGCTGCTGCTAGTCTGCCTCTTTACTTAGCCTTTTTGGATTTTTTTGAATTTGTGTCACTGAAGAACATTTTGATCTTTGCTCTTTATTTTTATTTGCATGATCTAATTCAGCTTGACTTTGGCAATTTCTCTTTACCCCTTTGCTTCCTGACCTCCGTGACACAAGTGTTTTTGCTGAGCAGCCCTTCCTCTCCGTTCCTCACAGATACTCTGTGCCGTCCTAAAATCCCTTTTTTGGTGATTATTTCTCCAGTTAGATTGAGAATCATTCCCGAGATGTCTCCCCCACTTTGCTTCAGGTTGTCAGTACCAACTCTTTTTTTCTTTCCTTTTTCTTTCCTCTTTTCTTTCTTTTTTTCTTCCCTCTTTCCTTTTTTCTTTCCTCTTTTCTATTTTTTCTTTCTTTTTCTTTCTTTTTTCCTTGTTTCTTTTTTTTTCTTCTTTTTTCCTTCTTTTTTTTTCTTTCTATCTTTCTGTCTTTCCATTTCCTATTCACCACAGAGATATTCTGAGCTACTTGCAAGTATGTCCTTGAGCATTTCAGTCCAGTTGACTTCCATACTGAGTTCCTTTAATTCCTCAAAGCTTATGGGAAATCAAAAACATGAATTTCTGTGTTTCACTTCAGAGTATTCTTCCGCCTAAACCACCTCTCCGTGATTACAGTTGCCTCCAGAGTTACCTTCTGTGAGCACTTACAGCTACTTAGAGTGTCTAAATTAGTATCGCCCTTTTCTGGTCCAGCAGCTGGAGGATTACAACTGCTGCCCGCTGCTTCCAGGAATATCTGTGGTCAGCTCTTAACGTTAATAGTAGGTTCTTCAGTTGAGTATTTTGGGAAGTTACACTCCCACAGTAAGATAAACCCTGTTAGCAGTTTTATCTCGCTGCGGACCTTGCAATCTACTCTGCGTTTCCGTGCAGACTCTGTCAAGTGTAGGACAGCCCGTGCTGCTGTCCCTCCTTCCCCCAAGCATCGTGGACCCTGTAGCAGCCAGAGGCCAGCTATGATGCGTTTACTCCTGAGTTTCTTCTCCTTCTGCTTCCTCACTTTTCCATTGCCTTACCCTGGTTTCCAGTATCAGTATGTTAATGCTTGATCTTGTTTCTTGCTCATCATCTGTGAATTTCTGGTTTCATCTACCATTCTATCTACTGCTATTGATGTTAATATGCTCTTTGTTTTCCTGAGTTCGGATGATACTATGTGCTTTTTTGTCCAGTTTTACCGGTCCCTCTGTTTATTAAAACCAGATGTGGGACTTAACTGATTTTCCCGATAATCCTCTCTCTAGAGGGTTTGGGGTTTTTTTTCCTTTAGTTTAAAACCCTCAGCTTTGCCTGCTGTGATCACCGAAGGCCACTTCTCAGCCACAGTCCTTTTTCCATTAAGGTTTTCTGGCGGTGGAACACCTTAAAATTTCTCTTGCAGTGTCAGTTCTTGATCCATATGGATGACATTAACTTGTAATGGCTTTTCCTTTTGTAGCATTGGAGGAAAGTTCCCTGGGATGATGCTCAGAGTCTAAGCCTGGATTCCCTAGGCGCTCTCTACAGCCTGTAGGGAGATAGGCACCACCAGGGAGCGTCTAAAGCAGGCTCCTGCTCCAAAGTGTCTTCCTAGTCTCCTTCTCCCACTGGCAGAGAGACTGTCCTCTTCTGGGCTAAATTTAGTCCTGAGCCTTGTTCATGCCTGTGGTTGAATTCTTCATCTGCACACTAAGAGTAAGAGCACTTGATCTCTTACTGGAAGGCCAAAGATAAACCTCTCAGGGAACAAAAAACTAGAATACTGTGAATAATAAGGACCAAATAAAGTGGTGTGAGTAAACAGAGAGCTGAGGACACTACATCGGAGCGGCAGGGGACACAGGGTGGAAGAGGAGGTGGAGAAGTAGAGTGAGTACAGGTGAACTGTGGCCTTGCAGTCAGAAGCCGCTGGAAGACTTTCATGGTGCAGAGACATCTTGCAGCATCTCTTGAGTCCAGATTGCCATGTCTACAGAGAGCAATTGTTTTATTTCCCATTAAGAGGATAGACGCAAAATCAGATTTCCACTCTGAGTTGTCTTATATTTTTAGCCTGTGATTGGATTGCAAATACACACTGGATATTTGCATTTCTGGAAGCAGGCTCTGGTCCTGTCTTCTTAACCAGGATCCAAGTTAATTTGCTGAGCTTCCAGATGGGAGCCATTCATTTCTCTATTACAAATTTACAGGAGTGCTTAATTTAATCTAGGTTTTCTAGCTCAGTAGTTTGCCTATTCTAACATTCAGGCATTTCCTTACCTCCCCTTCTGCTTTTTTTTTTTTTCCCCTTGAGCAGAATCGTCTACTTGTGCAGAATAGAAAATGGGTTTTTCAAAAGGAGCCACCTGTCTGTCATCCATCCGATGTGGAAGTTCTTGGGGAGCAGATTGTCCTTCCATCTCCTACAGAAGGTTTTCTAAGAGGGGACTAAGTGTCAGGCATAGCTGGTAAAGCCTCTTAGAACTGTTTCACTTGGTTTGTTGAGCTTAGTAAATTTTGCTAGCCTCTTTGTTTAAACTATTTAATGATCGCCTTTTCTGGTCTAGTACATGTGCCGAATAAAGATGTTGTTAAACTACTGACTCTTTCTCTGTCGTGAGTAGATAAGGATATTTGCAGAGGGGGACTCATGATTTTCCTTAGCAACATTCAGCATCCAGTGCATCGAGTGACTACTATTTCTTTAATGGAATTTTAAACTACATGTCTCTTTACAGTCACTTCTGCCTGGGACTCTTAGATAGTCATGCAAACACTATGTATATTATTTCTGTGGCATGCTGTACATACTGAAGAAGCAGACATGGTGCAGACAGGTAAGGCTAGCTCATGGGCCAGCCCCTTTCTTCATCACTGCATTTCTCATAACAGTGAAGTCTGTGGTAGGAAAAAATAATGCATCACAGGTTAACCAGCTTAGTTTCAGAATGAGCGTATTGAACCAGCTTGAGGTCAGCTTTATTATTTCTTCTGCTTGTGTTACGAATTTCCAGTGCTCCCAATAGCCAAAATTCATTCCAGAAAAATATGGAAGTGCTGTACAGAGAGACTGCAACGCTAAGCCCCAGAGCCACAGCGTGCCCGGAGCGACAGGCGTGCTTGATAGCTCGTCCTGAGCAGGTCAGGTCAGTGACCTGCAATGCTTAGCATGTGAGTGAGCATTTACAATTGTCCTGTGTGGTTCCTGTGTTGCTTGTGGTCATGCCGGAGTTGAAGGAAGCTGGGAGTATGCAATATGAAACTGCCCTACTTCAGTCCTTGCTCAGGATTGTTGCCTGTGAGGCAGCAATGATGAGGATGATGTACCAGAAGATGCCTTTTTGTTCTGCATCTGTACAGCATAAAGTTTTCCTGCCTTCTGGTCGGTGGCTCAGGCCCCAGGGTGCTGGGGTGATGCTTTCAGCCAGCTGATGCTCTACCCTTGCAAAGGGCAAAGTGTGGCAGCTGGCTACATACGGTCAGGAGACTTGGGCTGTTCACTTCTGGCATAAATAGTCCTTGATACTTTTACATTTTGGGGATGGAAGTCGGGATGGATTGCTTTTCCCCACAGTGAATGAGTGGACAGGCTTTGGAGTATTTTATCAGGCAATGGGTGCTTGCTTTCTGGAAGGTGAATGATGGAGCGTGGGGCAGGTCTAGATGATACCACAGTTGTGCCTGGGAAGGCTGGCATGGGCTTGGCAGCGCAGCCCAGCCTTGGGGCGGAGGGCATGGGCGAAATATTTGATGAAACATTGGAACAGGTTGCCCAGAGAGGTGGTGGAGGCCCCATCACTGGAGTAATTCAAGGTCAGGCTTGATGGAGCTTGGAGCAACTTGATCTAGTTAAAGATGTCCCTGCTCACTGCAGGGGGGTTGGACTGGATGACCTTTAAAGGTCCCTTCCAGCCCAACACATTCTGTGATCTTGTACATGCCTGAAGGGTCAAGGCACAACCTGGCCCTGATTCCCACCACCAACAGGCTGTGAAACACCACAAAGGCAAAGGTGGTATGGGTAGAAATCATGCAGTTAAAAGATTATTTGGTTAACAGTGCTCAGGTCAGCATCTTATGTTAACAGGCAGTAACCCAGACAGGGTGGGATTTCTTTAGGAGGAATAAAGTAATATAAGAGATGTTTAAATTCTTCTCTTACACATTTGTTTGAGTAGAGTACCGACTCATTAATGGGAGAACTGGTTTAGTTTACTCACAGGAGGTGAGATGACACAATAAAGTTCAGTAGGAAAACAATATTTTACATTTTTTGAAATTATATAAATGGTATGATAATATATATTTTATTAAAGCATTGGTTTTTGTCTTACTCTTCCACTACAAAAATAGATGAATATAACGGAGAAAGAAACAGCATTTTTTGGTAGAAACAGAAGCTTCTGAAATGTAGCTGTGAGATAAGCTTGTCACATTGGAACAGTCAGCCTGGAAGTTTTTTCCTCCTCACGCTGCACATGCAAATTCGTTAGGACCCTTTAGGAGTTTCTCACAGTCTCTTCCTGCCTTAGTGTGACCAGGACACCAAAACCATGGGATTATCCCTGTGCTTCCCCCAGTCGCAGCACCATAGGGTGTGCACGTGTTGTGAGAATTGCTCAGGCAGGCTGCCCTGCAGCAGCCAGAGCTGGTTCGGGCTACCTCCCAAATCCTATTAAGTCAGGAGTGTCAATACAATGTCTACAACTTTGGTTCAGGAGGGGCTATTTTTAGCTGCAGTAAGAGTATTGTGTGCACAGGGCTTTTCTTTCACACCTCATCAGGGACCTTGACAGATTTGCCATCCCCTTTACTTGCTCAGCAGCTGAGGTGCCAGACCTCCAAGAGCACCAGCATTTTAGCTGGAAATCCTGGTGTACGACCATCAGAGGGCCATGATTTTCTGCCTGACCCTATTAACGCATATAGATATCCGAGGGGTGGGTGTCAAGAGGAAGGGGACAATCTCTTTTCAGTGGTGCCCAGCAATAGAACAAGAAATAATGGGTTTAAGTTAGAACATAGGAAGTTCCACCTCAACATGAGGAGAAACTCCTTTACTGTGAGGGTGACAGAGCACTGGCACAGGCTGCCCAGAGAGGTTGTGGAGTCTCCTTCTCTGGAGACTTTCAAAACCCACCTGGATACGTTCGTGTGTGGCTGCCCCAGGGGATCCTGCTCTCGCAGAGGGGTTGGACTAGATGACCTCTAGAGGTCCCTTCCAACCCCAAACATTCTATGATCCCCTTATCTCCTGGCTCACTGGGTTCAGCAGTTTGGCTCTCAGGGCAGGCCGTGCCAGGAAGGAGGAGAGGTGCCCCATAGATGTCAATGATGTCATTAAACTTCTCAAGCTCTTTTTGGTGATGAGTGAGCTTTCTGAAATGTTTTGGGGTGAATCAAGTAGAATCTGGAGTTTGGAGGGATTGAATATGGCAGATCTGCATTTGTGCATTGCCACAAATTTAGTTTTAAAATAGCACAGCATTAGTGGAGCACAGACAGCCAAAACCAGGCGAGAACATGTTTGTTCCTGCAGCCAGCCTGGGCTGAGGTCCCACTGCCAGCCCCCGGGATGCTGCCACGAAGTACAATCAAATGTGTTAATAACATGTGCAAGCTTTCTGCACACTTGGTGCATTACATCAAGCAAGTTGATTGTAGGGACTGTTTATTTTATGGGGTTTTTCTATTCTTATTGGGAGCCATTTGTCAGTCTGCACGGAAATCTGATTAGCTGGGAATTGTTAGATCTCTGGTATATGTTGACCTATAAAGTGAAGGATGCAGCAATAAAAGCAGTCCATTAGGCTGCTGGAGAAGTCTGTAGGCTTCAGTGCACGATGGAAAGGAGAGGTCTTACTGCTTAAATGCCCTTCGCTTGGGAATTCACCCGTGTTTGGTGCAGAGGTTCTGTACCAGCACCCCTTGGGGAGGGGGGAGCTGGCAGCCCATTTCAGCCCACTGCTGGAGATCTGGGGTCTGGGTGTCGGTCCGTTTGCCCACCCCAGCAGTGAGCTGAGGAGCTGCCTTGCTACGGGTGGCCTTGTGTGGAAAGGGAGCGGGAGGCTCGTGACACTGCAATTTCAAATCCATCCCATCAGCAACGCCTTGGGCAACGGGAGGGAAAAGATGCTGCTTCTTCAGAGCAAAGTAGGAAATCGTAGCTGACTGTGGTGCTTCTGAGATGCTTCCTAGAAGTAAGCGTGATGGTCCTTGCAGGGTGTGGCTTGTTACTTAAGGTTTAAATTCTTCTTCAGTGTACAGGGGCACAGCATAACGCTTCCCACTCACCTAGCAAATGCACCTCCCCATCATTCTGCTTAAAATAACTTTCAGGTTTTAAGCAAGGGGATACTTAAACTTGGCACCAGACACATCTGTGTGTTGCTGGCGGGTATTGAATGGGCACAGACAAGGTGACTAATGACACGTTGTTGGACTGGGACAAGATGTTCCACATCATCTCTGCTTTTTAAAACACACAAAAATATTTGCTAGCTGTTCCAGAGAATTTTTGAATTAATTACGGATACCTTAATTAATGCAAGGCTGCATTGAACCTACTTTTAATCCTGACACAGAGGACCACTGAGTTGGGTTGGTGACCCAACTGTCCTAGCTTCCACCTTTGTATATCCATGAACGTATTATTATTATTATTATTATTATTATTATTATTATTATTATTATTATTATTATTATTATCATCATCATCATCATCATCATCATCATCATTGTTATCATTATCATTATTATTACTATGGGTGTGGAGCAAAGCTTGTATCTTCAAGTCTTGTAGAGCTTGAAGCTGTCCAGTCCCTCCCTGAGCTGCTGTGCAAAGGCATACCCACCAAATTTTTCTTGCCTGGGCGGTAAAAATCACTAGTGAGGTACTAAAATTGATGCCTTATGATTTCAAGTGGCTTCGTTGTGTCTTTCAAGTTTGCTTTCATCAAAGTGACAGCTTACACTTCCTGTCATGGTATCCAGCGAGTGCTGAGGGCATTTTTCTGCCTGGGATGAGACGTCGCTGTTGACGTCAGGGTGGTGCAGAGCTGTCGTGGCGTTCGCAAACAATCACTCATAAACCCCATACTGTGATTAATTAGGGTTTTCAGTGCTTTGAAACAGTAATTTCTGTATTAATAATTTTCATGTCTAAGTGGTCCTCCACTGGCGTGGAGTTTCTCTTTGAACAGAGATTGAAACAGGTAATTTTGCCATTAGAGCCTGAGTATGTAGCCACATCAGGCTATGGGCACAAATTGGGTCTTGTGTAAATATATTTGCTTCTTGAAGGTTTTCTTGTCTTTGATGCAGAAATCTTGCTGCTGTGTTAAATGTGTGACCTAGTGCCCCTGTTTTTTAAAGAAAGGTCTGTGAATTTCTAATAGACACATTTTGGAAAACCAGGGGATCTTTCAACTTTCTATTTTTATTTTCCTCTTGAGGGAAACTAAGTGCAGTACCAGAAATCCCTATGGTGGATGGATGACCAGCTGGGTGGTCTCCTTCTGGCTCCAAAAATTTAACCGAGGGGAAGCTGTAAACTGCAAAACCATCAACTGCTTGGAGACCTGTCAACCCTTTCTACCTGCCTGTGCTGAAACTAAAGTTTGGGGCATCTCTTGAGATCTTTTATCTTAACTGAAACAGTCAAAGGTACTACATATAGCCTACATAGAGGCTGGACTTGATCTATAGACTGAACTTGGTGATCTCGGAGGTCTTTTCCAGCTTCAGCAATTCTGTGATTCTGTGAATGACGTCTGAGGAGCCGCAGAAGAGAAGCAGTGGCCAGTTCCTGGCTACTAGGGATTGAAAATTGTGTTTGAACTCATGAGAAGGGACAAGTAATCCCACATTGGCTCTTCTTTTTCTGAAATGTCTGCAGTGAAGCTTTGGAGGTGTGAGCTGCATCTTCCGCTGGTGCTCCTGCATGTCCCAAGCCTGGATGATTTTGGGGGAGGAGGGGAAGGAGGAGACAAGCTGAGAGCACAGCCACCTGCCTGTTTTTATATTTTAACAGCACTAAGAGCCCGTTAGCTCTCTGAGCTCTCTCTTCAGGCTTTGCTTGCTTCATGGAGAGGCTTAATTCAGTGTGTGAGAGATTCTTATTTTGCCCATGTAGGAATGTATATGTTGAGGGGGATAATGGAAGTGTGTAGTGTGATACGATGACGTCTGTTCTTCACCGTCGCGCAGGAATTTCTGAGTGTTGGAAGGATGTAAAACGTAAAACCCATTGCTGGGCGGAGTGAGGGTGTAGGCAAGGTTCATGCATGTGTTTTCACTTTGTATTTAAGACAAAAAAAGCAAAACAAAACCAGAACTCATCTAAAAATAAACTCCCAGCTCGCCTCCGCTTCCTGGTTCCTGCGAGGCTGTGATGGAGCAGCTGGAGGGATGGGGTGGCTGACCCAGCCTGGGGAACCCCCAACCTGAGCCTGGAGCGGCCAGAGGAGCAAGGTGAGGGAGCAAGCGGGGGTGGCCAGCACCCCCTCAGGCAGCCAGCGGGGAGCGGGGCTGGTGGCACACAGGCAGCTCTTCTCTGGGTGGCGTGCGTGCCGTCAGTCGATACGCAGGCACCCTGCGTGTGTCTGTCCTGTGCGGGGCAGCTGCGTAAGTACATATCATAGTGGGAGTGTGTAGGTCCTCCGTCGGTCCCCAGCATGTGTTTTTTAAGTGCTGAATCCCAGAAGGTGGTTCAGAGGTCCATCTGCTGCTCTGAGTGAAACGGTTGAGCAAGCAGAGCAACAGTGAAACCATCAAAAATATATAATATAATATAATGGCAGCTTCTTGTGCCAGTGCAGCAGCGTGGTGTTAGGGGGTGTAACCAGCATGGAAATTGAGCTCGATCAGGTCCAGGACACTGCAACATCTTACAGGGGCTTTGCTCTCCGGCCAGGGGGGCAGCACGGTGCGGGGGGGGTTTGCTGAGCTGCAGGTGGGAGGCGAGAAAAGCAGCACCTGGCTGAAAGCACAGGGCAGCTGTGTTTATCCAGAGCTGCCCTGAGAGCTTATCTTTTCATTAAGGATGCTATGACATTTTCTAGTATGTTGCTCTTTCTTTTTTTTCTTTTTTTTTTTTTTTTTTAAGAAAACATAGTGATATTGTGGAGGGGATGCACAGGCAATTAAAATGTTTGTGATACTAAAGTGTTTACGAATAGGCTGACAAAGTCAGTAGGAAGGTGCGTTGTTTTCTCTTAGCAGGCAGGATTCAAACTCCCTTGGCTTGTGATCCATAAGATATTGCAGAGCCAGATTCTGGCCTGAGCTGCCATCTGGGACCTTCACTATCTTCTCTGTATGAGCTAAATGCATTTTACTCCATCAATCTCTGTGAACTTTGTTTCCACCTGCATGTTTTTACCTCAAATTCAGAAGCTGATGACTTGGAAAGATAAAGTCCTCTTAAGTTTTATCAATGATTTCTTCTCATTAGTTCTACAGACACATGTATCATCTGTGTATTTAAATGGAATACTATGCTTGTTAGTTCTCAGAAGTTGCACACTTGCCAAGTGGTGGGTTGCCCATCTGAGACAGCTGATGAGAAGCGTCCAGCATTTGAAAAGCATTAGTGGAGGATGGATATTACATCTGTATGTAAAAGGTACTTTAAGAAGTGCCCGAAGGGGTTGCAGATTGGCTATCTCGCTGGCAAAGCTTGACTAGCAGAGCTGCACGGGGGAGCATCTTGCCATACTTGGGGCTTTTCTGAGTGGGTATAAAGTTGATGGAAGCAATTTAATTTCCAGAAGACTGCAAGCAGTTTTGCACGTGTAAATGTGAAGGGAATAATTGTGGGTGGGAAGAGAAATGTGGCTGGTGTGCCAGAGAAGGGCTCTGATGAGAAAGTCACAATCTGAGTTTCTTTAAGGCTTTTTTTGCCCAGAGTGGCTGTCTCTGCTGCGTGGTCCCATGGGGCTGCTCTGGGCTGTGGGCGCTGGGTACCAGAGCACTCGAGGAGGGGATGCTCTGGCATCAACCGTTGGTGGCACAAGGTCTGTCGTCACCTCATCCTTGCTGATACCACAGCCCAGGGGCGAGCTGCCTTTTATTAACTGCAGGTTGTTCATCAGCTTAATTTTCCTCTGTGGGGAAAGAATGGGTTGTAGTGCAGGGTTGCTCTTTGGTGTATCTGGCAGTTTCAACTCTCCTTGAGTGTTGTGACTAAGTGCTGCAGCAATTGACTTCAGTGTCTGAAGGCAGCAGTGCATAATGCGTGATGGGTGGGGACAAAAGTAATTTTTCTGTTTAGCTCCTCTGAGGGCTTCTTTTCATCTGGCCAGTTTGGCCGGTTTTGTTGTTGGTTGGCTGGGTTTTTGATATTTTGAGGTGTGTATGTGGGTTTTTTGTCATAAGGAAAAGACAAAATAATAGCTCCTTGTGTCTTTAATGTAATGTAATTAGACAGAGAAGCAAGCTCTTTAATGATTCTGGCTAAAACTGTGAAAAAGAATAATTTTAACAGCTATTATATGAAGATTCTTCCTTTTTCTGCTTTTATGATGATGGCTGCCCATTTATATTTTAGCATCTGTTCCTGTAAGAATGTGGAAGGAAATGAGCCAGCTCAGCAGAAACTGAAACCCAAACTAATCTCATGCTGTAGTAAATGCTCAATAGTCACATTGTCCGTGGGCACTTCAGCAGCAAACACGGGAAAAAAAAAAAACAGCAACAAACAAAAAACACACCACAGCATTAAAAACCGGAATAGATGACAGAGAAAGCATCAAACCCCTTTTGTTTCTCTCTCCAGCATCCCACAGCCTCCATGCCTGTGCCTGGCAAGCTTGGAACTGGGCAGCAAACCGCCGGGAGCTTTGCCCGGGTGCTCGGCATGCCGGGTCCCGTGGCCGGTGGTGCCGGAGCCTGGCGTCACTGTCGGGGCAGCCGGTTCCTGCCAAAGCTCTTTATGAGCTTTCCGAGGCTGGCTGCCGTGCATCCCGCAGAGCCCTGCCGTCCTTTCACCCCGTGCTTCCCCACTTGCATAACTGACCCGGGCATTACCCTCCTGTCTCTCCTTGCCATGTCTTCTGCACTGAGGCATTGCTTGGCCTCTTTGTTTTGATAAATAACTTTCCAGCCAAGCCGTTCCTTAGGTGAGGCTGGGAGTGTTTCGAAGCAGAGTTTACATTCTTGCCTATTTCATTTTGCAGTTCTGTTTCATACCTAAACTCACTGGGATTATTTACTGAAAGTAGATGGAGAATAGTATTTCTCATTTTAAAAAATCCTGGTAGCTTGTGAACTCATTCTCACTCTTTCTCTGGTCAGAAACTGAAAGTGGAATGGATTTTTTTTTAATTACTCTATCAGACTGAGACAAGTGTGGAGGTTAGTAGAGCATAAACAGCAGAAGGAAGTAAAGCAGCTCTCAAGTGTTTTAATGATCTGAGTAGCTAATTTGTTTATTACGAGTTGTCACTGAGCCTTCAGTTTGGCACTTAGTGTTTTAGTTTGTTAAATCCAAATAAATAAGGCATGGAAATGGAGTTTCTAGAAATTGTGACCCAGCTTAGCTGTGCGTACATTCTTCAGTACCATGTGTGGGTCTGTGCTGGTATTCCCCAGCTGGGCTTCTCCTTGTGAGGTGTTGTCATGTTGAGCTAGTTTGCAGATGACACTGAGCTGAGAGATGCAGTTGATGTGTTTGAGGGAAGGGATGTCATCCAGAGGGATCTGGACAGGCTGGGTGAGCTGGACCTATATGAACCTCATGAGGTTCAACAAGGCCAAGTGCAAGGGCTAGGCAGCCCCCAGTATTAATACAGGCTGAGAGATGAATGGATTGAGAAGGTATACTGGATTTGCATGGCCAGGTTTTAGTAGCGGGAGGACCTACAGAGGTGCCTTCTGTGAGAAACTGCTAGAAGCTTTCCCCATGTCTGATAGAGCCAGTGCCAACTGGCTCCAACACAGACCTGCCACTGGCCAAGGCTGAGCCTATCAGTGATAGTGGTAATGCCTCTATTTAAGAAGGGGAGAAAAAGGTTGCTGCACAAATGCAGACAGAGAGAGGAGTGGGAATGTGTGGGAGAAACAGCTCTGGAGATACCCCGGGGTTCTGGAGTGATGGGAGGTTCTCAACAACTGTCTGTATTGGAGGCCGAAATGAGCCTTACTGGGAATATGTGGAAGAAGCACCCCATAGAGGCCGGCCCAGCCCTAACCCGCGACAGTGAAGAAGGAAGGGAAGGAGGTGCTCCAGGTGCCGGAGCAGAGGTTCCTCTGAGCCATGGTGAAGACCATGATGAGGAAGCCTGTGTCCCTGAAGCCCATTGAGGTCCATGGTGGAGCAGATGTCCACCTGCAGCCTGTGGAGGACCCCACATTGGAGCAGATGGATGCCCGAAGAAGGCTGTGACCCTGTGGGAAGCTCGTGCTGGAGCAGGCTCCTGGCAGGACCTGTGGAGAGAGGAGCCCACGCTAGAGCAGGACTTGTGACCCCGCCAGGGACTCAACACTGGAGTAGTTTGTTCCTGAAGAACTGCACCTCATGAAAAGGACCAACACTGGAGCAGTTTGTGAAGAACAGTCTCCCATGGAGGGACCCCACGCTGGAGCGGGGGAGGTGTGAGGAGTCCTCCTGCTGAGGAGGAAGGAGTGGCAGACACAACGTGACGAACTGACTCCAACCCCTGTTCCCCTGTGCTGCTCGGGGTGAGGAGGTGGAGAAACCAGGAATAAAATTAAGCCCGAGAAGAAGGGAGGGTGAAGGGAAGTGTCTAAGATCTGATTTTATTTCTCATTGCCCTTCTCTGATTTGATTGGTAATAAATGAAATTAATTTCCCCAAGTCTCTTTTGCCCATGACAGCAATTGTTGAGTGATCTTCCTGTCCTTATCTCAACCCACGAGCCTTTCATTATATTTTCTCTCCCCTGTCTAGTGAAGAAGGGGGAGCGACAGAGCAGCTGTGGTGGGCACCTGGCCATCAGCCAGGGTCAAACCACTACAGAAGGACTCGGAAGTACTGGTGGATGAAACACTGGATGTGAGCCGACAACATACCCTCACAGCCCAGAAGGCCAATTGCATCCTGGGCTGCATCAAAAGAAGCGTGGCCAGCAGGTCAAGGGAGGTGGTTTTGCCTCTCTGCCCTGCTCTCCCAAGACCTCATCTGCAGTCCGGTGTCCAGCTCTGGAGTCCTCAGCACGGGAAGGACATGGACCTGTTGGAGCAGGTCCAGATGAGGCCACAAAAATGATCAGAAGGCTAGAGCACTTTCTGCGACAAAGACAGGCTGAGAGAGTTGGGGTCGTTCAGACTGGAGAAGAGAAGGCTCCAGGGAGACCTTATTGTGACCTTTCGGTGTACTAAGAGGGCTTATAAAAGAGATGGAGAAGGACTTTTTACCAGGGCTTGTAGCGACAGGATAAGGGTGTTAGACTGAAAGTGGGTAGGTTTAGATTAGATATTAGGAAGAAGTTCTTTACAAGAGGTAAGTGAGGCACAGGTTGCCCAGAGCAGTTGTGGATGCCTTGTCCCTGGAAGTGTTCAAGGCCAGGTTGGATGGGGCTTTGAGCAGACTGGTCTAGTGGAAGGTGTCCCTGCCCATGGGAACTCAATGATCTTTAGAAGTCCCTTCCAACACAAACTGTTTTGTGATTCTGTGATTATTCCTCTGAGATCTGGTGCCAAAATCTGCATTTGTTTACTGGCAAAGGGTGATATTTATACTGTGCTTGAACAACTGTTGGCACTGCTGCTTGATGAAGGTAAGCAGAATTCCTGTGTCTGAGTGGAAAAAATGTTCTTCAAGTTTAAAACATGAGGAATCTAATATTTTCAGTCAGGGTAAATTTAATATTTTATGAGCTGGGAGGCAACAGAAGAAAAGAGGTCCATAACCTTTTGAAGGAGTGGAAGCAGATTTTTTTTTTAGGCTTGCCAAGTGTTGCTATTTATCACACCCTGTCCTTGAACCTGCCCAAGACGGGTTTGAAAGGACCCTCCACGTCGCCGATGCAGGGTGATGTTTGCTGCTGCAAGATGTGTTTCTCTAGCCGGCTACTTGACAAAGCAGGGACATCCCGTCAGCTGCCTTTCTACTTAAATTACTGCTTTTTGGGAGAGCGACAGGCTCTTTTTAGCCTTGAGCATGGTGCCTGGCACGGCGGAGGCCAAATCTCAGCTGCCACTTCTCTGCATTACAGTGGGAGCCCTCCAGCATCCTGCTTTTGGGCTGGGGCAATGAAATCGCCCTCACAGAGCAGGAGCAACGGGCTTCACTGCTGGTTAACTGCAACACGTACCAGCCTAGGATGTGCTCTTAGCAAAGAAACAGTAGCTCCCACTGCTTGCAAGGATGCGTGAAATCAGGCTACTCACGTTAAGCGTAGTGTAGGCTGAAGCATGTGCGTGCCGTGATTTTCTCTGGGAAAGCTACAGGCTCAGAAATGCTGGCTGCAATAGCAGCTTCAAGAAATTGGGTGTGTTTGAGTGGGTTTACGTGCAGGTAGAGGGTCATGCTCTGTTGTTGAGGACCTCTTTAAGCTCCGTCTGCCATGCTCCTGGCAGCTCCCGCAGCTTCATGGTGCAGCCTGGAGAAACATGCTGCTGCAGCTCCCCTCCCCGCCAGAGGAAGCTGTTTAAGTCGAGAAACAGTTGCCTTTTTTGTAAGAAAAGTTCATCTGCGGAATTTATGCATTCTCGAATTTTATTCAGTGTCATGCCTAGATATGTAGTTGCTTGAAGGTTGTTCATGATGCATGTGTCAGCAGCTGTGGACCATCAGCGAGCACCCGGCTGAGCAGGCTTGTGCCCGGCCAAAACTACTTGTGCTTCCCAATGTACGTCTGAGCATCATTATGACATAGCCCAAGGTTTTGGCAGATTTGTGGTGTCTTTGTGTGGTTTCTTCTCATCTGTTAGCTTGCACGGAGACGCAATCCAAGCTGCCTTTCTGGTTTGCGGAGGGTCCTGCCGTGTTGCTCCGGTGTGAACACTGCCTGGAGCTAGGGGGACAGTTGTGTCATACCACTATGGTCCCACCCATGGGGTAAAGCAGCAAAGGGCAGGCTTCACTTGATGTTAAAAGGAAAAAAACAAAAAAAAAAAAAAAAAAAGGAAAAAAGTTTTCTTTGCCATTTCTCAATGGCAAATCTTATCTCTTTGCCATTTTCTCAGTGGCAAATCTCTCATTGACTGCAAATGTCGTATGTCTGTAAGCATGTGTGAACACCATTTGCTGAACTGCTTTCTATGCCCGTACGACAGATCCTGAGGCTTCTCAGGCTCTGAGGGGCTGCAACCTGCTTGTAGTGTTCAGGGGGCATTTTCAGTCCCCCCTTTTTTTTTCCCCACTGCTCTAGGAAAGAAGGAATTTTTTTTTGTATTTTCAGAGCAAACTGCATAATGGTCTTTCTGTTTGTAAAAACCATTTCTCTGGTGTGACAGATCTGAATCTCACCCTTTAGGAAGAAAAAAAACCTTTTATTTTGGATATAATACAAATATGTGTGTGAGAAGCTGCACTTGCTGGAAATGTTTCCTAATACACAGATCCTGTTTAATAGCAAATAGCAAGTGATTGTGGTCTCCCCTAGTTATGGCTGTGGTTAGATTTGTTTGGTTGATTGGGTTCGTACAAACCTACTGTTTTGTTTATAAAACAAATATGCAGTTATTCCCTGTTCTCGCAGTGGATGAGCAGTAGAAGTGGTCCTCCTCAGTCACCTGGAGAAGAAACTGGAAAATCCTTGTGTGACTTGCACCACTGGGTTTTACACTTGGAGGTGTTCCAGAAATGTGTTTGATCACTTATTTCTTAGTATTTTCTTTCCATTGAGCTTCACATCTCTTCCATTAGGCTTTCTTAGTGGATGGGTTTTGAAGCTCCACATTCGGGAGTGCACGTTTGAGGTATCTGATGCCAGGACGCTGCCATTTGTCATTAACATGAAAGGAGATGAGGACATGGTTCTGAGAGAGCTCGGTAACCCTGTGGATGGCAATCACAGAAAAGGTGTGAAATGCAGGGGAGTCCATCTCTGAGTGATGAGAAGCTGCTCGTCTGGAAGTGCGGAGAAGAGTCCAGGCAGAGCTGAACAGGGATTGACCTGAGGCACTAAGGTGAAAAGACAAATCCCTTTCTTGGATGAGTTCCCAGTGCAGATAAGGAAAGTGGATGTCGACGTGAGACGTTGTCCAGGATGGTGCAAGTGTCCAGGGATCGGGAGACTGTCACTGCTCTGAGGGCAAAGGAAGATTTCTGTGGCATGGGGGAAGGAAAATGTATGTCTGAGAGGGGGTAAGAAAAGCCTGGTCAGTTAAGCCAGGAAAGTCAAGGCTGATGTGAGAGTGGTGGCTCTTCGTCCATGTGTGTAGCAGAAGTGGGGAGTTCTAGAGAACATGGTATTGGGACCAAACCAGATGTGATCACCAGCACTGAATGCACTTGGAATAAAAATTAGAGGAAGATTTTGAGTCGGTAGAGGAATGAGAGCTGTGACTGGTGTGGTGGGAGCAAAGTCTAGCTGGCTTTTGGGGTGTAACTCAGGAAGAAAGTCAGTGAGTGACACTACATCTTTCATATCAGGGCATAAACATGGTATTACCAAGAGGAGCAGCTCATCTTTAGGAATATGGAAAATAATGAGTATTGGCTACATTAAAGTGCAAGTGTACTGAGATACAGCCACCCTGGTATAGCTCTGTGCAGAAGTCATTAGGACAAAGCTGAGAAATGAAAGCTTATAGGAGACTGAGATGGCTTGGAAGCAACAAGAAAAAGAAAAATAATCTAGAACATCCAAACTGAATTTGCAGGAATGGTGGCACTCACTTTCTTCTCTTCAGTGCACACCCAGGGTGGCTATGCTGCCTGGCCCAGCCTGACTCTGGGGTAGGTCTGCCCCTCTCACCCTTGGCTGCAAATTTGTTGTTGCCACAGGCTGTTTCTTACTGCACTTTGTCTAATTTCAGCCCAACAAAGCTGCCTTCTCAGCTGAGTGCTCACTATATTGCCAGAACATGAATTAGTAGAGATAACCCAAGAGTTTTATAACAACAGCAAATTTACTGAGTGCATTTTGTTGTCCATTGAATCCAGAACCTGGCAGCTAATTGCTGTGAGAAATAGCTTTGACTCTTTCACTCCCTTGTAAAACCAGGGAGGACTTGGTAACTTTATTTCTCCCGGTTTTGGACCAGGCACAGTTTCAATGGCTATCTCAGCAGGTCAAAACCATAGACATCTGTTCTGGACCAGTGGGTAATTGCTTTGTGCAAAGCCATTCATGAACTATTTTTTTCCTCCAGGAAGGTGAAGGTTGTTTATTCAAGCCCATTTCAAAGCAATGCCATTTCTTACCAGAGACCGTAGCAGAAACATGTGCACAGCTCGGTTCTTTCCGACCTGTCTTTATCTTCATTTTTGTTTTGAGAGTATGATTTGGAGTATATCTTTTCTGCATTGCTTCTTAAACTGTCCAGCCTCATATTTTCCAAACCTGTGATTTCCTTCTTTCTCTCCCTTGTTTTCCATTATTAAATCTTCCAGCCCATTGAAAATACCTGAGATGTAGATTTTAGCAACTTGGGCATAGCACAGGTCCTCCTCTGTTGAGTTAATAGGCAGTGGGTACGCCAGCGCACTAAGGATGTGTTCAGAAGTTACAAACAAGCTTCCTCCCCTGCTCTGATGCTCAGAGCAGGTAAGAAGAGTGACAACTGAATACGTACTTTAAAAGGCACTGGTAACTGATGCAGTACTGTACAAAGGAAAGACCTGGATGGTCTGCAAATATATACTACTATATTTAGGGTGTGATTCTGTTCTATGCATGCGAAGATTTGCTCAGTATTCATTAGGAATGGGTTGGGTTTTTTTGGTCAACGCGAGTTATTTTCTTAGCGGTACCATTACCCAACCTACAAGTTGTCCTGTCTCCAGTGTTCATGTCTACATATGGGACTGAGAGGCAGAAGGTACGCATGGAGAGAAGGTCTGGTGTGGCTGCAGAGATGGGGAGACAGGGAAGGAGCTGGGGGGAATAGATGGAGCAGGTTGAGTGTCCCCATCAGAATAAAGGGGCTGATGCAGCCCTATAGGCCATACGAGAAAGGGCTGAAAGACAAATGCGTCTGAGAAGTAGCATGATGTCCAGATGGCACTGAAAAACGTAAATGTGACTTTTTGATTTTTCCTTTTTCAGCAAAGGATGTTCTTGGGGGACAAGTCTGGCTTTGCATCTTTTGTGGAGGAGCTGAGACCCCTGTCCTGGGCTTTCCATAGGCTTTTTTATGTGGATGGTGAGCAGCCCAGCCTTTGCCTTTCTGTCAATGTGGTGGGAACCCCAGAGGGGTGACCGCAGCCCATGGGAGACCCCCAGCAGCCTTCAGCTGGGGCCCAGCCAGATAGGACTTTCTTCCAGCAGCAACCATTTTGGTCCTCAGCGGAGCTTGGGAGGACGGTTATTTAAAGCCCTCGTCCTTTCTGTGGAGTATAGGAAGTAGGAAGCGCTTCCTCCCCGTAGATCTCTATCCAAAGCTTTTGTCCACTTCCTTACAGTCCCACCCTGCTTGGAGTCGCTCCAAAACCCAGCACGCCAGGGCGTTGTGCTGTTGTTTAACGAGGTCATCCTCAACTGTGACTCCTGTCCTCTTCCAAGACAGAAGGTTTCAGCATCAAAATGCTATAGAGTGCTGTCCTGGACTGGGATAAGGGATATATAAATGCCCATCTGTCTGTCTTGCCCCACCACCCCTCCTGCAGTTGGAAATGTTGGTGTTGCTGAGAGGAAATACAGGAGCTGACCATCCTCTGGGAGCCTCATTGGTGCTTGCTGCTCTGCTTTAGTTCAAAAACTTAAGGGAGGTCTCAAAATAATTCTGACAAGTCATGGGCTCTGCAATGGAGGATCAAGAAGCTAAAAAAAAGAGTTAACCACAAGAATGTGAGGGCCTGAAATGCGTTTAGGGCACTGCCTACTCTCTTCACAGCAAGGGGTTGAAATGTTGTGCTGGGTCTCAGGAAGGTCCAGCAGCAGGTTTGTGGCTGTGTTTGCAGAGCAGAGAGAGAAGAGACTGAACGGGAGTCTCAGCCAGAGCGGAGAATCAGCTGGAGAATCCTGTCTGGTGCCTCCATGGTCCAGACTGCTTTCAGCTGAGCTTCGCCTTCCTCTGGCAGGAACCTCTTCTCTGATGCCACTGTGACTCCAAACATCTACATTAGTTTCAGAGCTGACCCTGAAGGTGGTTATGTTCTCTGACCTTCCCTTTTCAACATACGTACTGCCAACAGAAAGCTGTTAGCAGGCTTCAAGGGGAAGGGAAGCGGCCTTGCAGTTTGTTGTGTGCCGAAAGATGATGTCTGTGCACCCCAGGAGAGGGCATCACTTCAGAAGACTTTCAGTTCATGCACCATCATCCACCAGCATAGCCCTCCTTTTAACCACTGCCGTGTCCTTTAAACACTTTTTTCCTGTTCCTCTCAAGAGGAAAAAATAAACAATAAATTATTGTGTTGACGTTACGCAAATATTGCGCTTGCAGAAAGGTCTTGTTGACATGGTTTCTCACACAGGATACCTTCTCCTCATGCAGAAAAGTTGCTCAAAATTTCCAGGAAAATCGATATGCCGTCCTTGGGGAAGGGAGATTAAAACCAAAAGGGACAGCCTGGTGGCTAGTGTCAGTCATAGTTTGTGAAAGATGCAGAAGTTGGTGAAAGAGTGAGAGATTTTCTCTAGCCCCGTTAGAAGTGGAGCTGACTAGTAGTTGATACTGGGTGTAGCTTAGGGTCTCTTCAGGGACCAGAGTAATAAATGAAAAGATCAAAAAGTGGCTGGAGTTAATATCCTGGCATGGCTGGACCCAGAAGAGCTTATCTGTCCGTGGCCTGATATGTTAAAACCTTACGGATTAGGTGCTTTTATTTTTTAGCCTTTGCTAAAGCCAAGTTCATGAAGATAATGCCATCTGAAAGAAACACCTTAAGGTGTTATCAGGAGTAGATTTCTTCCATCACCCCTTCCTCTCCAATGAATGTCCATCTTCAGTGCCGCTGTTGAGAGAAGACATTAATTTCCTGTTTTTACAGTCGAGACCTTCACCAAGGCGGCACTGAGGTGACGGGACAGGATGTGCCGCGTGCGTGGTCTCAGGTGGAGGTCAGCTCTTCTCACTCCATGCCTGCTGGGGTCCTTCCTGCTTCAAAACGGTCACATCTCCAGTTACCGTACCCAGTTAGAGAGGAAGATATACCCATGTGGCCACCGCTGACATCACTTAAATTAAATATAAAATTCAGCCTGATTTGATTTTCCATTTGCTGCCTTACCCAGCCTGCTGACAGAGACTCGACTCCAGGGAGCCCTCACCCGTAGCGCTCAGAAAAGCACATTTGGTGAAGGTATTGCTGGGGATGGAGCCCCGTGGTGGAGGTTAATGAAAAAAGTGATGTCTTGAGTGCAGATTGTGTGGTTTGCTTTTGAGACGATTTGCGTTCAAGCTTGGAATGTTGCGTAGAAATGCCAGAGGAGAGAAAGGATTTTCGTAGGGGCTGTTCATGGTACCCCTAAAAATGTCATCGTGTGTCTGGTTCGGGGATTTCCAGCTGTCTCCTCTGATGTGGATTACGCCCTTTCTCTGAGACAGACAGTCATATTGCTCTTGTGCATAATTTATAGTGAACACACTTAAAAGCAAATCATGCCATTGAGTGTTTGGGATTGATGAAACTCACAACTACTTAGCGTGTGGGCTGGGACTGGATGTGCTGCATCAGCCTCTGCTTGCCTTGGTCTCAGCTGCTTGTAGAGTCCAGCAAGTGCAGTCCCTGGCAGCTCAACAAGGGGTGTTGCCTGATTGTGTACTGATTTGGTAGGAACTGGTCTCGAAATAATATGCTGTCTCCTGTTTTCTGGAGATCTTAATTTTTTAATGATAGAAACTGAAGTAAGAGGCGAGAGGGGGTATTACTTGTATCACTGAGCATCATGCATGGCCAGAGAGATGGTCTGTCATGTCATTGCTGATCAAGCAAGGATTTCCTCGTTTCTGCAAGAGATATAGAAAATGGCACTTCATATTCAGGATCCACCTAACAGGACTGCCGATGCCCTGCTCATCCCTGCAACCATCAGGTCTGGAGTTCGCACCCCCAAGGCACAGCCTTGGGCAAACACCTACGTGTGCCCTCACACGCGTTGCTCTTGGGGACCCATCAGCCCAGCCAGGATTTAGCCACAGATCCCAGTATAGATTTTGCTGTAATTCAATGCAAGGTGTTTGGTGTTGTGTTCTCAAGGCATGAAAGCTTTGTGGTCGTTGCCCTGATACTAACCTGAGTGATGCTCTTGTCCAAGATGCGTGCTGGGACATGGTTTTCCTGCACATGGTAGTAGTCTCTGCACTTTTGGCTCCTTGATTTTAGAAAATAAATTTTTTGAAAATCACTGTGAGGCTGGTACAGTCACCTGCACCAAGACCTCAGTAACATCATCGACTGGCAGAGAGCTTGGGCTGATTCCTGCCAGCTGAAAGTTTGGTCTTCTGCTACCTGAATTGCTGTATCCAGCAGAACCAGATTCCTTCCTTAAAGGTGAGATGCTATTCTCCCATAGTTATGTTACAGAGTTTTTATTCCACGGGACTTTTATACCTCTGACCAAATTTCTAGGGTTTTGATTAGTTTTTTTGTCTTCAGTGGTTTTTTAGTCAACAGACAGGGAAATAAAGATGTGAAACAGTTAGATTACTACCATTAGTGGTTGCTACTGAAGAGGAAATAGAACGGTGTTTTGAGAAGAATTTTGGTTTAGTGGAATGTATTTTTAACAAGTCAGCCAGTGCCTTTTGTGCTGCTGTGATGATCCAAAAGAACAGAGGGAGGGGAGGGGAGGGGAGAGGGGAGAGGAATGCTCTTTTAGAAACCAAGATTAATAAAATAAACAAATGCATTTATATTAGATTAGAGATTTTTGGAACAAAAATTTGGGTAGTAGTAGAAAATGCTAGCGATAGCTATGTATTTGGTGGATGAAAATGTTAGTGACAGTCTTTCTCTTTTGGTTGTTTTGTTCCCTGTTTTGTTCCCTTCCAGTGTTTCAGTATTTTTATTTATGCATGTAACTAAAGGTTGGTTGAATTTTTGTCAAAGGTAGCTAATAGTTGGCATATCTCTAAAGCCACATGTTTTTAACACCTTTTTCCTAAGCATACCTCTGCTAAATAATGATCTTTTTTTGCTTTTTTTTTAATAAAAAAAGTTTATTTCTGCTCTTTGAAAACAAACTCAATTTTCTTCTCTGTTTCAAATTAGCTACCCTGAAATTCTCGTGATCCCTCCAACCCTCTGTATCTCAGCACAGTACCTACAGCTGGGGAAGAGAAGGATTTCAGATCTCTTATATTATTTTTTATTTAGGCATCATTAGCAGTGAGGATGGTTTTGCAGAGCAGCCTCTGAGGGCTGATTATCATTTGTCACTGTCTCTTTAGCAAGTGGCATTGTCCCCAAACTCTCCATTTTCTCCACATGAATGGCTCTGATGCTGCGAGGTTTGCTCAGGTGCTGCTGGCAGGCTCTTGGTAGAGTCATATTTTAGCTAATTCTTCTAATTCTTCTGCAATTTAATCCAGCTTCCTTTCTCCCAGGGCTGTGATTATTCTGTAGAGAATTACTCTGTGATTTGCCTTCATCAGTTAAACAAATGCATTGTGTGAAATTTTTAAAATCCAGGGAAAAGACAGCTCGACCGTGCTAATTCTATAGTTTAAATTATATTAAAAATGTAATGCCCTGTGCTGATTTTTGTCACGTTGCTTTCCTCTTTCTACAAGGTTGAAATGTTCTCTCTGATTTCCCGGTTCAAATCAGGCACCTTCTGCTGTCCTGCAGGCCTGCACTCACAGAGATTGATTTAAAATTATATATCACAATATAATTCAGTAAACATGACATGGGTTTTTCTTCATGCAACCCAACTTTCTCAGAAAGGACCTTGTGCACCGAGACATTGTGCTGACATGTTTTCCTTGCTCTGTAATATTGTGTAAACAAACTGTAATTTTATTTTTTTTTAAAGGCTTGCCAACTTTGCACAGTGTCTGAAGACAAAATAGGGCTGGCTGCTTCTCCCTTCATTTAAAAAGGAAAGGGCAAAGGGAGGAGACGAGGAAAATCCACTTTCCTGTCTGCAATCGCAAACCTCATTGCTGCCCAGTCTGCTCCCACCCAAATTAACCCAATTTCCTAATTTCCTAGGAATATTTCTGTACTTATTGCACTGGGAATAGTTGCCCTTTACATAATAAGCTCTCCTCCCTGAGCTGGAGAACGTAGTGAAGAGCTCCCCGAGGGGCTGCCACTTTTCTGATCCTGATGCAGTCTTGCAATTCATGGCTGTTTTGGGGGGTGTTTTGTGGGGGGTTTTTTTTGTTCTTTGCGGTGGTACCAGCATGCCCCAGCTCGTTGCTGTGACTGCAACACCTGAGAAGATGCTGCCGCTGGCGTTGCAGGTGCCTCTGCAGCGCATACCTGTGACGTGAACATAAAATAGTTATTGGGTTAACACATTGGTGCTCGATAGCAGAGACTAAGTGGTTTTTTTCCCAGAAATCAGGAATATAATCCCAAATAGAGCGACATCAATAGACAGGAGCAATCCAGAGACCTGCAAGTGAATTTCTTAGGTTTCAGCCCTTGCAGCTGGCTTCGTGAAATTAATATGCCAGCCTGGAAATATTCCACTCGCATTGCTATTTGGACCAGGATTGGAGCTTTTGTAATTATATCTTTTTTTTTTGGTGAGCTGGGGGTGGGTGGTTTTCTGTAATGGGTTTTTATCCTGGACGTGGGATTGAGTTTTCAAGACCACACATTTCCTGGGTACGTGTTTATGGATAAACTTACAGTGGAAGGTGGCTCGAGGTCTGTTACCAATTCACTTTCAGAAAGACATGCAATGTACATACTTGAATTGTTACTGAATTCTCTGAAACTGAGAATATGGGTGATACAGGGAGTGTTTCCCTTTCACACTTTTTAATAGGCTTCTGAGAAGGGTTTAACTTGAAAATAAGTTGCTAGCAAGCAGCATTACTTAAAAGCAGGATTAGTCATTGAAAGTGAAAAATCTAAAAAGCCCATTTATTTATTTATTTAGTATGGTTTGTTCTTCTCTTGTCAGGTTTCGTTTCTCTTTTTGTTTCCTCAAAGGCAGTGAAGGCAGGAGCTTCAGCTCCTCTTCACGCCAGCCTTGGGCCTCGCTAACCCTGCAGCGCTTCTGCAGGGTTTGAGTTTTTCGTGGCGCTGTCGATTGAGGCTTCTCTTTTGTCTCGCTGCTTCCGTTAGTAACTTTTCAAGGGGTGAAGATATTCCTTGCTGCACTTCAAACTTTTTCAAAGGGTGTTGCTTTTGGCCCTGGGTCTACCCGGACGAAGCGAGTGCTGCAGTGCCTGGTGTGTGAGAGTCAGCACGGCTTTTGCCGCAGGGCAGGAAAGAAGTTCACGCGAGTTTAACTAGGCAGGACTGGATATCTATAGCAACGTACTTGTATATCCTGTGCCTTCTCTATTGCAATGCTCGTTGCTTAGGATACGGACATTAAAACATGTAGCAAAATCTGCTTTTTACACCAGAGTTCGTGATCTGTCCCAGGCCCGTGTTATTGCACATTTCCCCTCCCAGTTCAGATCAGACCACTTGACTGGCCCTGGGCAAAGCATGGTCCAGAGGATGTGGTTGTAATCCCATTTTGCAGCTTGTTTGCTACATGATATTTTCTTATCGCTATGCATTTACTACTAGCTGGGATGCCCAAGACCCCATCTCCCTCTTGCAGCTTGGCCCACAGGAGCTGGAGTCTTCTTAAGTAGATCTGCACGTTGACTGAGTTGGTGAGCGCTGGTGCTACCAGAGCCCAAAACATTTTTCCCTAAGAGTGTGTTTCTAAAGTATGGCAGCACAGACCTTTAGTGACTGAGGCTTTTTATCTGGACCACCTGTGGGTTTTTTTGGTTTGTTTTCCATTTGTTTGTTTGTTTCTTTGATACGAGGATCAGACTTTAATACAGCCTCAGAACAAGGCACTAGGGCTACTGCATTGCCCCAGGGGAGCAGGATCTTCTCATGGTCACCTGACTGTAGGAAAAAAGTTACTGAGGCTGGTTGAGGTTGGCAGAGGCCTCTTGAAATCATCCAGTTCACCCCCACTGTTCAAGCAGGGTCAGCAAGAGTAGATTGCCCGGGACCATGTCCAGTTGGGATTCTGGTATCACCAAGGATGGAGGCTTCACAGTTTGAGTGTTTGGCCACCATCATGGTAAAATAGTGTTTCCTTGCAAAGTTCTTCCTAACACGATGCTCACAAGGTCCCTGTGAGCTAAATCCTTTTGTTTCTTCTTCTGCATCCCAAGGCAGAAGGTACCAGTGACAGATCTGAGACTTTAGGTGTTTTAACAAAAAAATCTTCCACCCCTGTGAGGATGATTCTTGCATTTTGGACCAACTTAGAGCAGTATCTGCTGCCTGGCTTATGCTGTTCATTTGCTTTGGGCTCCTGCAGTCCCATAAGCACTGTGCTACAGCTTCAGGACCATAACAAATCTCAGACACGCTTGTTCTGTTTTGTAAGTAAGCACTGCCAGAGAAATGGTGCTCAATTTCCCCCTGCAAAGCAGATAGCTCAGATAATATAAAGAGTATTTATTCTATTTCTCCGAGCATTGTCTTTCTCTGCTGGAGAGGACCTCTGTCCTACAGACAGGCATTTCATCAGTTTTCCTCTTTTTATTAACACTAAATCAGTATCCAAGGGGGTTTGCACAAGAAAGTACATCTCTAAGGAGTCATCCCTTCTTTTGCAGTCATAACTGATGCACTAAGACGATCCCACCAGGAGTTCCGTTCAACATGGTTTTTTGCCTTCAGGTTTGCAGTGAAAAAGACGGGTTGATCTCCATCTTTGTGGGTTATGTGCCCAGAGAGTGCTTCAACCCACAGCAGCTGGTGATTGACAGAGAGCTGATGTAAAAATTGGATGCTATGAGCTTTTTTACAAGTATTTCAAATACTTTGGTGCACAAATGCTGACAGCCAGTCCATCTATTGGTAAAACCACGGAATTTCTACTTCTAGCTGTTTCAGAGTTAGCTAGTTACTCACCATAGTGCTGCGTAACTGGTGTATGTCTCAACCTCCATAAAAAAACCTTTCTTTTCTCATTGGTAGGCTCTTTACTATGAGGTTGTTGCTTATTTTTGGTGAGCCTAGAAGGACGGAGGATATATTCCAGTCGAAGCTCTCTGGCATCTCAGTTTCTAGCCTGGCTGCCTGTAGGTTGTTGCAGGCAGGCAGCAAGCACTACCTAATTTTTAACAAAAGTTTTTGATGTGAAATTGGAACAAAGATGCATCTGCACTTCCCCCGTTTGAGCCTGGCATGACTGAGCATCACTTTCATGAGCAGTGATATATTTGTGAAGTCTACTGGCCTGCAGTTATACTTCCAAGCTTTTCCTTGTCTGACCACCTCCAGGGCATTCCTGTGATATCTGTTACTGCTGTAGTAGTGCTGGATTCTCTCAGGGCTTTTGCTCTTAAGCTGAGCAGGAATAGACCTTGCTGCAACGCATGTGGCATTGCTTCCCTGGATTTCACCCAGGCTGTGTTAGAGATAGGTCTCTACCAACTTAAGAAATTCAACAAGGACAAGTGTAGAATTTTGCACCTGGGAAAGAATAACCCCATGTGCCAGTATAGGTTGGGGACTGACCTGCTGGAGAGCAGCGTAGGGGAAAGGGACCTGGGGGTCCTGGTGGACAGCAGGATGACCATGAGCCAGCAATGTGCCCTTGTGGCCAAGAAGGCCAATGGCATCCTGGGGTGTATTAGAAGAGGAGTAGCAAGTAGGTTGAGAGAGGTCCTCCTGCCCCTCTACTCTGCCCTGGTGAGGCCACATCTGGAATATTGTGTCCAGTTCTGGGCCCCTCAGCTCAAGAGAGACAGAGAACTGCTGGAGAGAGTCCAGCACAGCCACAAAGATGATGAAGGGAGTGGAGCATCTCCCTTATGAGGAAAGGCTGAAGGAGATGGGTCTCTTTAGCTTGGAGAAGAGGAGGCTGAGGGCTGACCTCATTCATCTTTATAAATATGTCAAGGGGGAGTGTCAGGAGGATGGAGCCAGGCTCTTTTCAGCGGCGTCCATTGACAGGACAAGGGGCAATGGGTGCAAGCTGGAACATAGGAGGTTCCATAAAAATATGAGAAAAAAATTTTTCACAGTGAGAGTGACAGAGCACTGGAACAGGCTGCCCAGGGAGCTTGTGGAGTCTGCTTCCCTGGAGACATTCAAAACCCGCCTGGACGCGTTCCTGTGTGACCAACTCTAGGTGATCTTGCTCTGGCAGGGGGGCTGGACTAGATGATCTTTTGAGGTCTCTTCCAACCCCTGACATTTGTCATTCTGTGATTCTGTGACTGCGTGGAGCAATGTTGGGTGCAACGATGTCTCTCTCCTCCCTCGCCTTCTACACCCACGACAGCGAGCGATTTGGCTGGTACAGGCTCGTTAAGAGAAACGCCCCACAGCCCTAATCACAGGGCTGACCTGAGCATCCCAGACCCGCTCCCTGTGATTTCCATTAGCAGCCATCCTCCAAGTGGTCTTGTGGCTAAATCAGCCTCTGAGCCTCTGGAAAGTGATTTGATGAAAGCACTTTATAGCAATCAAATGAAATGTCAGTTGGATGCCAGCAGCAGGGGTTGCTGTCATGATTGATGAGTTATTTAGGCATTTCATTTTGGAGGAGCTACCTGCAACACAATTCACATTGAAGCTGTGGGGGTTGTTTTAGATGGGCTTTAATAAATTAATGTGAATGTTGGTTATTTAATTATTCATAACAAATTGGTTACAACAACTGCAGGGTTATGCTTGTGTTGGACACATTAGGAAACCTTTCAGAAAGCTCACGTGCAGAAAAGAGTTGTGTTTTCAGCATTGCACATTACTTTTCTGATATGAAACAATGTAAAAGAGGAGGAAAGTTTGAAATGGCCTGTAATTTGTTGAATGTGAAGGCTACTTGAATATAAAGCTTTTGAAACTGTATTAAATGAGCATCTGTCCAAATAACAGGGTCTTAACACTAATAGAGAGTGAAATCTGATAAATGGAAGTTAACATCTTCCCTCTCTGTCATCTAGGGCTCCCTATTTTTAAGGGAACAGGAATAACAAAGGTATTGTAGGAACAGGGAGAAATGTCATTAAACAGTTTTAAACTCTTTTACCTGCCAATTGGAAGTTTTGCCATGTGTTCCCCAACCCTGTGCAGGATTAAAGCTGAGTTTATTTCTGCCTGAAGTCCAGCTCCTGTGTTCAGCAGACTCTGCTGCCCCTCCTGCCCCTCTCCCAGGGAAGTCCGAGGCAGCTGCCAGCGGAGCAGGGACTGCTTTTGGACCAGGATTCATGAAACCAAGGAGATTCACAGAAGGAAGGGACCCAAAGGAACCTCCTCGCTCAAAGACAGAAATGTAGTGTTACGATTTCTGCTCTCAAAAAAAGGAGTCTTTATTTTCTCCAGGCTGCTGTTGTCTACAAATTGACTGCAGCAAAGTAGAATGTTGTGTTCTCTGCCCTCAGCACTGCAAGGATGGATGTCTGGAGCAGGGGAGATTTGAAGATGGAAAGGCAGTGGGAGCAGCTGGGAGTTAGTGGTTTAACTGGAGGGCAGCCCCGTGTTTTCCTTAGGGATGATGCTGGCAGGGACCGGGAGCTGTAGCATCCCTACATGATGGGAGCAAGCAGAGGTATGTCAGGGGCCTGGAGAAAACTCTGTGATATAATGGACCAAAAAAAAAGCTTTGGAGCTGAAATATTGGCAGCTTTTCTAGAAAACAGAAGTGCTAATGATAACACGGTTTTCTGTTAAGGCCGATGCATTGAACTGATGAGCAGCTGGCTGGTTTTTGTCTCTGAGCATTAAGCCACAGAGCAGGATGTGGATTTTTTTACATTGCTGAGGCGACACAGAGACTAAGTGGAATACAAATAAAACAACCTTAAATTCAGCTGTTGAAAATCTCTCTGCTGTAGATCAACTTACTTTTTGCTGACCTTTAACTATTTTTTTTTTTTTAGATTCTTGTGCATGCCTGGGATTTTTGCTCTCTGGGAAGTGCTTAGCCCCTGTTGCATTTTTCCTCTGCACACTTTGTCGCTCAGCTCTTGCAGTTTCTGGGTAGCCGTGTGGTATTGGCCTGTTACTGACTTGCTTTGTGCAACAGCTGTGTGCAAGCCTAACCAGGGCATGACAGACTGTGCAGAGAAATGTCATTTATGCTGGACCTGTCACTAGGGTTTGGATATGACTTTGTGCAAAGTTTGTGAGTAACCCTCTTGAGTCTGGGGAACGAGATGTAGCTCTTGCTTGGCAGCTTTTGGTTTGGCATTGCTGGGAAGCCATGAAAGGCTGAAAGGGATAAAAGACAAAAATACAACATGTTATCTTTTTTGTTGTTGTTTCGTAAGTGCAGATTGACCATCTTTCATTTTGCTGGAGTGGCTTTTGTGTTGCTGGGAAGTCTTACCCACGCAGCTCGGACACTGTCAAAGGGGGGGACAAACCCAGCCCCTCCTGAAATCCTGATAAAATCCTGAAGTTGAAATGCCCTTTTGCCTACATTGGGGAGTACTGAGCGTACTGAATAAGCTTATATAAAAGTATAAACCCCATTAAACCTGGAAGAAGTTGCTTTGCCAAATATTTTGCTTTAAAAAGCCCTTTTTTCTGCTTGTCCAGGAAGGCAGAGGGTCATGATCTGCTTGTCCCTTGTGCCAGTGCTGCTGTCACAGGAGGAGGGAGGAGATGCTCCATGAGCTGAGGGGTTTCAAAGAGCATCAGGGTGATGCAAACGCAACTGGCACAAAGCCACCTGCCCTTCCTGCCCCTTGTTTCATCCTTGCTTACTTTCACTTTTGAATAGATGGATTTTACTTTTCATCGCCGCTGCTCTCCCTTCCTGCTCGGTCATTGCAGCAGATCAGCCCGTTGGGGCAGGTCAAGAACTGGGATCCAGACCTGGGCGTTGCAAGCTGTATGACAGCAGAGTGGGGTTATAGCAGAGAAATAACAGAATGAAGATTTTTATTTTGTAAATAATAAGAATTAATAATAAGGGTTAATAGTTCCTACCAAGCTACCTTCTCTTGTCCTTCCTGAGCATACGAGTAACTGGGAGAGCCTAGAGGGGAGGAAAAGAGCCAGATGAAACAAGATATTTTCCTGGTGATTGATAGCATCCTTTTTCTTCTCTTTCCCCCTTGCCCTGGGCAGGGTCTGTGTTTCTCACAGGGCTCTGCCTGCTCCCAGCTCCTCTCCACTGCGTGGGGCCGGAGCTCAGGCGGATGCTTTCTCACTTTGCAGCCACTGATCCCAGATCCAGAAGAGGATGGGGAAGCAGAACAGCAAGCTGCGCCCCGAGGTGCTCCAGGACCTGCGCGAGAACACCGAGTTCACAGACCACGAGCTGCAGGAGTGGTACAAGGGCTTCCTAAAAGATTGCCCGACGGGCCATTTGACTGTGGAAGAGTTCAAAAAAATATATGCGAATTTTTTCCCCTATGGCGACGCGTCGAAGTTTGCGGAGCACGTCTTCCGCACGTTCGACACCAACGGCGATGGGACGATTGACTTTAGGGAATTCATCATCGCCCTGAGTGTCACCTCTCGGGGCAAGCTGGAACAGAAGCTGAAGTGGGCCTTTAGTATGTATGACCTGGATGGCAACGGGTACATCAGCCGCGGGGAAATGCTAGAAATAGTGCAGGTGAGGCGCTCTCTCTTTTATATGTTATTCGTGTTGCTGTAACCTTTTCACCCTGAGACCGCTGGAGCTTGAGATGAAATTTTTTACAGTGAAGGTGGTGAAACACTGGAGCAGGTTGCCAAGAGAGGTAGTAGAAGCCCCATCTCTCGAGACATTCAAGGTCAGGCTGGATGGTGCTCTGAGCAACCTGATCTAGTTGAAGATGGGGGTGGGACTAAATCACCTTTAAAGGTCCCTTCCAGCCCAAACTATTCTATAATTCTATGAGGTATGTGCTGAGCTGGGTCACTCCTGCCCTAGGGAGGCCCCTGAGCCCATGGTCCCCAAAAAGACACTGGGGACCATGGTGGGACCTACGAGGTGCAGATGAGGAAAGGACCTAAGAGATGAACAGTGTTGTGCAACTAGTCCACAGCCAAAATCTTGCAGCTCTCCCTGGGAATTTCTTAGTGAGGTGTTGATGGGATCAGAAAACCCTAAATGCGAATTTTACCAACCTGATTAATCTCAAAATTAATATTTTGAAACTTCAAATCTGAATCGACCTGAGCTCTGAATGAAAGGCTGTAGCATGTCCTAAAGAGGTCTCGTCTTTATCCACGTTCTTGTAATTCTGAAAAGGCGTTTCCTTACCCATCTAGAGAAAAAGAACCCCTGTTCTTGTATATTCACATTCACCCATCATCTATAGAACACCCCCCACACATACACATAACTGTGTGTTGAGAGCCAGCCAAAGAGGTGATGGCTTAATTCAGTTGTGAAAAAGAGAACGACACACCATTGCCTGCTGTGTTTTAGCTCAGTCCTCCTTGTACATTAATCTAGACCCTGACTTTCAGTTAAACTGACCCAACAATGCAGGAGCTTCTTTTGAAGCGTGAGTGAATAGAGGGAAGAAAAACAAAAAAAAGCTGCAGTCAGTAATTCCTATTTGTTTTGGTTTATAAAGTCCTGCAGCTGCCTGCCAGGGTCAGCTGCCTTTTTTTATTGCTACAGGCTTAAATTCTTTGTCCTGATGCTTTATCATTTGGGTCATGTTTTTCCTATATCTTTTTATGTTCTCTCTCTCTTTTTTTTTTTTTTTTTTTAATGCTCAGGCAATCTACAAAATGGTTTCATCAGTAATGAAAATGCCGGAAGATGAATCCACTCCTGAGAAGCGAACAGACAAGATCTTCAGACAGATGGACACAAACAATGATGGTAGGATGCCCCACCCCTTTGCAGGCTCTGGAAATGGAGATTTTCTAGCCCGGCTTTGGTAGAAGCAGACAATGGTATTTGGGGAGGGGGTAGAGGGCGGGGATGTCTCCACCGGTGCCTGTGGTCTCTGCCCGGCCTTGGTGAGCATCTCTGGACCATAACAAACAGGGTGGACAAGTGGGAAGTGGGTGAGAGACTTTTCCTGCTGCAGGGCTGGGAGGGGAGCAGTCCTTCCCTGACATTTCGTGGGTGAATCCCCTTCTGCAAAGGCTCCTCCGAAGCTCTGCCGAGTCCAGTATCTTTGGGTTATTTTCTCTGGGCGTAGCACAAGCTAGGCACAAGGTTTTGCTCCTGTTGCCCTTGACAGGGTTGCAGTCCCGGGCTTGTCGTCGGTCGTGTGTGTTGAGGATGTGGCTGGATACCTGAAAGCAAAAATTCCCCTGGGTCCATAACGCCTATTTTCTGTGTGTGTTTATGGTGTGTGTGTGTATGCTCACGGTCACACACGGTTCTGCAGTGTTTACTCTGTTGCAGAGTGTGCTCGTTAGGGGGATGTAACAGCTCCCGAGCCAATTATGGAGCCACTTGATAAATTATCTGACAGCGTACTCATCACGACCCCTCCACCTGAGCTAGCTCATTTCCTTAGGCTCGAGAAACACAGGCAAAATTGAGCAATTTCCTCTGCCCATCAGCCTCCCGACGTGTTTCCTCTCATCCCAGTTGAGGTGGAGCTTTCCCTGGGAACACATCGAAATCCAGTAACTGTGTTCTGCTGACGTGCTGTGGGAGCAAAGATGTGGTTCTAACGCTGAAATACAGAGACCTGGAAAAATATAATCTTATGTATAGAAGGTTTTTTATTTAAGAGAGCTTTTTGGCTGCATTTTGGCATCTCCTGCTGCAGCCCCTGAGGCAAATTCCTGGCCTTGCTGAAGTTCTGGAGCATTTTACCTCTGACTTCATCAAAGCTAGCACTTCCTCCCCTGACTTCACATGTGGAGGGCCCTAAAATAACGTAACTAAAGTAATTTTGTTCTGCAGAAAATAGCGGAGCGTGCAGAAGCGCGACAGAGTAGCGGTCACAAAACCTGCTGTATGCATCCTCCATCTGTCGCACTTTGTTGCTGAAATAAAGTCATCCTATTCCCAATAAAACACCAGCCCTGCAAGTCAAGTATTGCCAAGCAATAAAGTTATCACATGGGGAAACACATGTGCTCTTGGTGCCTGGAAATGTTTCTTCTTCCCCATCTGACTGATGGACATTGCAAATAGATTTTGGTTTGTGCTTTGCTTTTTATGTATTGCAAGGAGAGGGGAAAGCTAATAAATATCCTGAGAGTAATAAGTTCTCTTTTTCAGGCCAATAAAAACTTAAGGGAGCACTCGGTTTGAGAACATCAGTTTAAAAGCCAGAAATTAGGACAGAAGTGCACTGTGGTTTTTTGAGCTGGTGTCATTTCTCCAAGAGAAAGGTTTGCTCGTTCCTCCCTGTTTGACCTGACTCTTGTGTTGGGCCACCAGGCTTCATGCTCTCCCCATCCCTGCGGCAGGTTGGGAGCATCCTGGGGCTGGTGAAAATGGGCACAATGAGCTTGTGCCTCCCTCCCTTCGGGAGCATGTGGCCGAAAGTGGCAGCAGGCAGCTGCCAAGTGCGAGGTGCTTATGTGTGGGTCCTGCCCGTCTCGAGCAGAGCAGTTTGAGTTGGGCAATGGTGGCCCTGGGGTGTTGTCTGAGGGCAGGGGTAGGTCATGCTGCTAGCACGAGGTAGATGGGAGATCACTGGGCACAGTGTCAGGGATGCAATAAATACTCATCTCCTCTTGTTGCAAACAAAATCTGTTTAATTTCTCATTAATATTGATACGGCTTATTTCTACCATGGTTCAGAGTGCTGGAGCAGGAGAGTATTGGTGATAACAGGCAAGGCAGAGGCTGCTCATGGGCTCCAAAAGGCATTTGTGCAGGGGACTGGTCCTGAGCTCAGAAAAAACCTGCCAGGAGGCTGGGTTGCCCCAAGGACAAGGTCTGGGAGACCAGACAGGATCTTTCCTGCTTGCCGTACCATGCCATGCTGTGCTGCGGGACTGCTGGAGATGGGGGATGCCGGGGTGGTTGCTGCTCGTGGTCACTCCTTCAGAGATCACTTTTGCAGTCCCACAGGTTGTTACAAGGTCCATGCGAGTCAGTGCTTCTGACTGTATAAAACCAGAAATGCTCAGGAGTGACACATGGCAGTAAGTGACTTCCCCAGCTTTTCTTGCTGCCCAATGAAACCAGTCCCGTTCTTGCATAGGTGGCAGGACACAGCAAGTGGCTTGTCGAACCATAGAACCATGGAATGTGTTGGCCTGGAAAGGACCTTTAAAGGTCACCTAGTTCAACCCCACTGCAGTGAGCAGGGACATCTTCAACTAGATCAGGTTGCTCAGAGCCCCATCCAACCTGACCTTGTAGGTGCAGAAAAAGGCATTGCTGCTCAGCCCTACATGTCACAACAAAGGGGCAGAGTGGGGAGATTTGGGATATTTAGATTTAAAATGTTGTAGCAATATAAGCATCTTTTTCAAAGCGTACACGTGTTCAGGTACCAGACCTTGTATTCCTGTGTCATGTAGTTTATCTAGTTTGTTTCTGGGCAAAAAGCAACCAAATGCTATTAGAACGGTTGGTTTTATATTTGGCACTGTCTTTTTAAATAAAAAAATAACAATTATTTTGCTAGATTGTTTTGCCGAAGAAAAATGCATCTGGGCTTAAGGGCTTGAGTAGGATTTGGCTGCTGTGCATTGCACTAAATTCCCCTCGATGCCTTTGCGATAGATTAAATATACGTATGTTGCCTTGGTGAGGAGAGTTGGGCTTTTTTAAGCTACAGCGATGGTGGCGGCAACAGCTGACTTTTTAATAAATTGTTTCCATTTCGCTTTTCCTCACTTCCAGGGAAACTGTCGCTGGAAGAGTTCATCAAAGGTGCCAAGAGCGACCCCTCCATCGTGCGGTTGTTACAGTGCGACCCCAGCAGCGCGAGTCAATTCTGATGCAAGCGGACGGACAGTGTGTGCGCAGAGAATTCTCGGCTTGCGTCCTTCAAGCTTTGCTCGCAAACGGATGCCTTCTCAACCATCCCTCCACACTTCGCGGATAAGATCCCATTGCCAGATCGTGTGTTGCGTGCGTGTGTCCGAGCGAACCAGCCCTCGCTCCCCTCACTAACACCAGTGTAGCTCTCTCCGGCAGCTCCGTTTCTGCTTCCCCGTAACGTTACGATTCAGTCTACACATTTTAAACGTTAATCGGAAGGTATGTTTACATGCAGCTACAAAAAGAGTTCAAATCCGCTGGTGAGATACCACTTCGCTTAGTCCCTAAGAAAGGTGATGTACTAGTAGTTCCCGAGAAGATACTAGGTAGGACTTTTACGCAACATAGCAGATGGTAGATAATTTATTTTGCTTCAGAAATTACTATGAAAAAAAAAGGAAAAAAAAGTGGACTGAATGGAGTTGAAAGTTCAAAAAAAAAAAAAGGAAAAAAAGAAGAAAAAAAGAAGCAGCTCTCCTGGGCATGGTTCCAATTTTCTTTTTGAGGAAAATTGCTTGCACTTATCTAATGGTCTTTACTTTCTTTTAATATATATATAAATTATATATATATGGTGAAGTAAAATTTTAAATATTTAGGTCATCTATTTAAGGCATAAAATAGAATTTGAGCTTTGTTTCTTCTAGTTGTCTGTGATTTATTCAAATCTTGGAGATTGTTTTTTTTTGTGGTATTTATGCATTAGCAAATCGCTGTTCCAAAAGAAATGCATGACTAGCAGTTTGTGGATATTTCACTCTGTTTAATTCCTGAATGCAAATATTTGTTCATTTTTACTGTCAATCGTTCCGGTGTTACTGTATTAACAAAAGACCTGAAAGGAGTTCATCCTCATTTTGTATTTCTCGGTGGAGTCCTACTTTCTGGTGGTTGCTGCGTTAAATGGCTTTTGAGTGCCCCGAGGTGACGTGACTCGCACTGCTGTTCTCGACTTGGCTACACCTCCTCCTCCCTTTTGCTGTCGATATGTTAATAGTCTTGTGCATTCCAGTGTTATTTAATATCTGCCTAATGCCAAGAAATATTAATTGAAATAAAAGACTACTTTTCTTGTCCCTGCCCGTCTCGGTCTAACCCATGCAACGAGTTCCCAGCATCGCGTCGTCGGGGAAGGACAAGGCTGGCTTCTTGCCTGGTGTGTCCCCATCTCATCTGAGACACGTTGCCTGGTACATACGGAGGGATTTTTTGGGGAGCACGCTGTGGGGCTGGGCTCACGCAGCGATGCTAGTGCCTGTGGGATCCTGCTCCATCCCAGCTGGGTCCTGGGTGAAGGCGGTTCCTTGGTGAAGACCACAGGAAGGTGACAGCTCCGTTTCTGCTGGATGCGGAGCAGCTTAAGGCGACAAAGGGAAAGCTGCTGGCCCCGCTGTTGTGACCATGAATTCACAAAATAAAAATATGTTGATCCTGGCAGATAGCAGGTACATGCTGTTGGAATAACATTTGACATGGGTAGTGTGGGAAGCAGTTTTCCCCATGTTCATGGGGTCTGCAGGTGGCTGCTTAAGCCTGTCCTCTCTGCAGAATAAAGTATTAGCAAATGATTTGGCCTGAGGTTAATGTTAAGCATGTAATTAAAGGATTTTTGCTGTGTAGACTGTCCTAGTAGTGGTTAGGTGTTAATACTTTAATATCAAAAAAAAAGAGAGAGAGGTGTGTTGGCAGTATCCGAACGGAAATGCGTTGTTCGTTCAGACTTGGTCTACAATGTCAGTGCTGCCAAGCAGAAAAGCATGTTCATTCTTTTTCCTAGAAATCCAACACTGAGTTATTAAACCAAATCCTTTCAACCACAACCCTCTGCTGATGAGTGCAACCCTGAAAGGGAGGTTAATCAGAAGCCTGCCTGCTTTCCCTGGCCAAGCCCAGCAAAGAGGAAAAAAAAAAAAAAAAAGATAGTAATTTCATGGTTTCTTATAGTCTGTCTCCAGCCTATTTGTGTTCACACTGGCTGGCAGGCTGCCAGAAGATGCTGTGGTGCTGAAGATGCTGCAGGTGGTGTTACGTTAATGGCTCTTCTTTCACGAGCTGGGAAACGGTTGTTCAGATGCACAAGGTTTAGTTGCGAATTGGCCACCGTGGGCTTTATCATCTCTCTGCACTCGGGAGAACGTGGAGAAACATCGTTGGCCTCATTGCGAGGATGGTGCTTGTGAGGGAGACTGCTGCATTTGCATCTTGTTTGTGCGATCTTAAAATGAGTCAGGCATATTTTTAGCCAAGCATTTCACAATATCCTTTTCTTGGGTACCAAGGATGTAAAAACTGTTTTGCTGTAGCATTCATAAATGCAGCGGGTTTTCTGTCATCATTCATCTACTCCTGTGAGTGGGACTTTTCTCATCTTTTCCACCTTTTCCTGACATTTCTCTTCTTCTGGTTTCCACTTCTGTCTGTAGTGAATGGCAGGTTTAAGTAGCTATTTAGCAAAGCTCAGACTCTTCTCATTTGAAAAGAAAAAATACCTCGATACAAAAGCTCATTTTGACCTTGTTTTTGCAGAAACAAACTGAAGGGCTGTGAATTCTAGTGCTCAAAAAAACCCCATTTCTTTGACTTGATAGTTTTTGCTCCGAAATGTGCCGAGGTATCCACAAGGGAGTTTGCCACCCACCACGGGCCGACAAGCCCCTGAGCAGCCCCATGCAGGTGCTTGGATTGTGTCCTGCTTCATCCAGCCTAGTTTCTTCTGCTTTTCTCTTTGCCTCTTTAAACTTTACAGTCCCAGGTTTGATTTTGTTTTTGGTTGTGCCCCACTACTTTCCCGGCTTTTGAGGTGATTCTTCTTTTCAGGACAGGTGGGGCGACTGCATTTTGGACCTGGGCTGGCACAGAGTGTATGAGCAAGGCGCTCCCAGCTTGCCTTTTGGAAAGCAAGTAAGGAAGATGCCCAGGAGAGGTGGTCCCTGGGGGGCCTGGAGAGATGCTCTGAAGCTTAACCAGGCTGAACTTTTCAAAGGTGGCTTCTGATATGAGGAACCATTTGATTACAGACCAGCTAAGTACTGGAAAGGGCTTGATCTACTACTGCCAAGCAGATCTCATAAGAAAATCAGCCTTGTTTCAGAGGCTGAAGTTGTGCATCCACAGTCACTGGAAACTTTAAACATCTTGGCTTTGCTTTGAAGAGCTCCTCAGAGGATGCGTCTGCTTCCCTGGCTGGTGATGAGGACTAGGAGGGGAAAGCAATTTCCAGGCTTTCCTCTGGGATATGTTGTTTGAGAGTTGATGCAGGCAGAGTTCAAAACCAAAGAAGAAATTACTGAAATACTCAAAGAGCTTCACTGCTTGTCAGGCTCCAAGGGTGTCTTTCAGGGAGGGACCGGTGTGTTAGGGGCATTATCGCTTGCAAAATGATGTCTGATTAATGGAAAACTTCAGCTTGTTGAATGTGTTTGGTGTTTTGGCAAATTGTATGTTTAATCAAAAAATAGAGTCCTAACTTAGCAAAAATAGAATTTAGCAGAAAAAAACCAGCATCATTGGGTCCATTTTTGCCTCACTTTAATAAACTATGTAATTATTTTCTCACTACGGCGATATCTAGCACTCTGAAAGCTCTGGCTAATTACTACATAAATTCAGGCATTTCTGTATGAATTACAGGTCCTGTTAAGCTAATTCAGAATTATGTCATTGCCTTTGAAATTAAGTTAGTGCCTGTCTGGATGCAGCTTAACTCCAGCCTGGGTGGCAGAGGTGCTTGGATTTGGTCTTGTATTTCTCCGTTGCCAGGTTTGCATTGCCCCTTGGTTTTTAAATAAGGCCCCTTGCAACTTATTTTTAGCGTTAGCCTCTGAGTAATAAACTCCTGCGAAGAACAACATGAGCATTTCTGCAGCCACCGGGCAGATGGTCTCCATGGATAGTCCCCGATCCATTATGCAGGACACCCTCTATTCTTATTTAAAGGTTAGGAACAGTCACCAGCTTTAATGGTCCAGTGGGCAGACTGGCATTTTGAGATCCCCGGGCTACATGATGGCAGATACATTGCTGATGATCCAGATAATTGCTGTTATCTCTTCTGGGAGGAGAGATGCTTTGCTGCAAAGAAGGAATGGTGCGGGGAGAAGAGCAGAGCATCTCTGTGTGGAGAAGCTTTGGAGATGTGTCTGCATCACTTGTAGTGTGCCTGCAAGCAGACCTTACCTGTCGCCCACCTGTATCTAGTGTGATGGTTTGGACCCAGACACGCACCTGAACATTCTGTCATGGTCACTGTGTTTAAAGAGCAGCCAGTGCGTCATCCAGAGCGTCGGGTTAATCCCAAGCCGATGGCCACGTCGCACAAGTCAGAAACCACTGGCCAGAGGGAGACGAGGAGCTGTCATGGCAGCTACCTGATATCTTCAGAGACCACCAGTAAGCCCACAACCACCAGTTGGGCAGGTTATTGTAACGGGCTGGCTCTTCCTGATGGAAGAACAATTTATCCCAAAACCCAATCTTTATTGGTTGAGCTGTCACTAGAGGGAATTGTCTTTCACTTGAAGGTGAGAAGCAAGGTCCTCTCCTTGCTCCTCTTCACACACATTCCCACACCTTGGTGTTTGATGCTGCTGGGGCTTGGGTGGGTTGGGGCTGGCACCCTGGATCATCCTCAGCCTCCTTAAACCCCCCTGGCCTGTAGGGCTACAGTTCTGAGCACAACTTTGGTGTCTTCTCCACCTGATACCTGTCACTGAGAGCTGCGTCACTAAACCTCTGGGCACTGCCAGTTGACAGCCATGCTCCTGGGTCCCCACCTCAGCGTTTTTTTACCTTTCCCTGTTTTGCCTGGGCCCTTGGCAGCTGGTGTTGCCTTAATGGCATCTGACATGCAGCAGCGTGGAACTCAGTGCAGAAGGCAAGTCACGCTCTTAAGTCCAAGTTTGTCACAGATCTATTACAGCAAATATGACAAATTACATCCTGGATGAAGTTTACCTCTGCATTCCTGCTCCTGTCACCCAGGCCATTCTGCAGGTAATGAGGTGTAAGCAAGAGAGCCTGTTTCTCCCCGGTGATGCTGCCTGTGTCCGCTCTTCGCTAGCAGTGGGGATGGGGTTGCATTGCACAAGGGAGCAGGAGTGGGGACAGGTCCTGTCTAAGGGTCCCATCCTCGTCAAAGTCACTTTTGAACTTTTGCCTGAGGACTTCCATCATGCTTCCCAGCTCAGAATACAGGTGGCTCCCCAGTTGCTGTTTGCATTTTGCTCATTAGTTTCAAAGTGAAAGCTCAGTGTGGGTACAGGTTCAGCCAGGGTTGAATCCAGACCTTGTCCAGCAAAGTCTGGAGAACAGGAGGCTCAGAGGTTACCTTCTTGCTTTCTACAGCTACCTGAAAGGAGGTTGTAGTGAGGTGTATGTTGGTCTCTTCTCCCAAGTAACAGCTGATAGGATAAGAGGAAACAACTTCAAGTTGCAGCAGGGGAGGTTTAGATTGGACATGAGGAAAAATTTCTTCACTGAAAGGGTTGCCAAGCGCTGAAACAGGCTGCCCAGGGAAGTGATTGAGTCACCATCCCTGGAGGCACTTAAAAGACATGAAGATGTGGTGCTTAGGGGCATGGTCTAGTGGTAGACCTGGCATTGCTAGGTTAGTGGTTGCGCTCGAACAGAACCAGTATAGATAAGCCTGTGCCTGAAGCTGGGATTCATCTTCCATCTGGACCTTTTCTCCAGGGGCAAGGCGTCTTTGTGAGTGTTTTGGGAGCGGTCAGGGGTAAGGCCACATGTTGAGCATCACAGCATTCAGCTGCTGCTGAACGTGTATGGTTTTCTTCTTTATTATTTTTTCAATACTTTCCTGGACCCTTCTCAGGGCAAATCACTGATTCCACTGCTGAGCGGATGCCATGGGCAGCAGGCACAACACTGACAGCTGGTTCCTCGGGGAAAGGTGAGCGCAACGAGTGTGCGTTAATATGCCATTAATAACCAGGAACAAAACATAAACACTGCATGCGCCTTCCTTGGAGAAAATAAAATAAACTCAGTTAATTTAGACGTTAGTGTTGCACAGCCATGGTTATTCCTGTGCTGCTTTCCTTCTGAATTATTAATACTTGCAAGGCTCGCGCCAAGCGGGTCTGGTGCCTGCTGAAAGACACAGGTAGTGGCACTGCACGCGTAGGCTGACACCGAGGAACAAGGCTGCACTCGTGCTGGGGACAGAGCCGATGCTCTAGGAATGGGTTGCAGGTGCCAGGGTGTGCCCCACACTCCATCTCGCCAGCATCACACGCCGCGATGCCTCAGCGAGCTGCTGCTGCTGGGTACGGTGGCCAGGCTGGGGAAACATGATCTTTGGGGAAGCTGGCTTTGTTAGCCGCCCCCCCACCCCGTGTCCCACCTGGGAAGCCCGATGGACTAAAGATAACTCTATATAAGAAAAGCAGGAGTGGCTTAAGCCAGCTTAAAAGCAGCTGTTGAACCCTTCTGAGCTACTTGACAGGTCATTTCACAGCCACTTCTCGCAGAGCTGCAGGTGCTATCAGCTGCCATTCAGGCATGCTGCCACCAGCCCGGTGACCCCCGTGGGACTTAGTGACAGCTACTCGGTGCAGCAAGGCTCCCCAAGCAGGTTCCTACAAAGTCTCAACTCTCCTGTGAGAATCCCAAAGTCTTTTGAAACTGAGGCATCATGAACTACACTGGGGAAGCCTGCAGTACTGCTCAGTCAATGCAAATTGCCAACTCCACATCTGCTCAGCCCTTTGATAACTGCCAGTGCTGCTACTGGAAACTAGATTTGAAAAAAAGAGTGAAAAAATGTTTTGTTTTCTTCTTTTCATCATGTGTGATGCATTCTTGTGATGCCTGTGAAGGGAGATGCTGGCCACCTTGGCTGGGCTCCTCCTGCACCCACTGCATGGTACCCAGGTGATGCTCTCCGGACAGCAGAGGCCAGGGCTGCCTCAGTTGCTGTGGCAACACCCAAAAAGGACCCAGGAATTTCGTTAATTTTTTTTCCTCTCAAAGCAAAGCAACCTGCTTGAAGAAAAACCTCACTTTCTGTTTTGGATGACTTTGCAGTCCCACCACGTTCATCTTCTCTGCACAGCTCACAGCACCTGGGCTGAGCAGGATACTTGAATGGGCCAAAAAAAGTCCCTGCCAAGCCATATATGTGTGACCATGCATGGGATGATCCGGTGAGGTGGCAACAGAGGGGACAAAAGCCCTCTGTTTCTCTACCCCATTGTAGCAATTATCCAGCAAAGTTACTCTTGGGGTGCTTGTGCTTTGCACTCCCCTGCATTAAAAAATGGTGTTTTGACACTATTCAGAATACAGGGAAAGGGACAAAAGGGACTGTGAAGGACAATTATAATGAATTTCCATATTCTGGTAGCTGATTCTCAAAGCTGACGTTAGACCATTCCTCCACCAGCCTGCAAGTTTTGCGCTATTTCTTGTATTTCCACATTTTTCTAGTTTTCTTCTGTGCCAGCTGCCTTTGTGTGCTGCTTCCACCCAACTACAAGTTTCAGTGCTCTTATTTGGCTTGTGTTTTCAAACTTCGCTTTCACGCTCAAGTCAACACCAATTAATGGTTATTCCCTCACCAGCCCATGCTTGCTCAGTTCGGGTGTGCCACAAATCTCAGCAAGCTTCCTCACAGCTGCCCCTGCCTGCAAGCAGGAGGCACCAGTGACAGCCACACTTCTTGCCAAGAAGATCTCTTGCTCCTGGATTTCCTCTAGACCATGTGGTGATTTCAGACATTCCGAATCGTCAGCAATTGTTATTTTGAGTGGCATGAACTGCCATGTCTCCTGGAAATCCCCCTGCTCTGGCAAGGGGGTTGGACTAGATGATCTTTTGAGGTCCCTTCCAACTCCTGGCATTTCTGTGATTCTGTGGTTCTGTGAAACCTTTCCTGTACAGAATCTTTTAATCCATGTGTACTTGCTTGGCTTTGATGCTCCCTCCTCCACTGCAGCATGGCTGGAGAGCTGCTGTCACCAGGGCTGGAAGCATGAATACAGGCATGGGCACTGGCACAGACAGTGGATCAAGTGCACCTTAACCAGGTTAGCAGACACCAAGATGGGTGGTGTGGTTGACACACCTGAGGGACACGATGCCATCCAGAGGGACCTGGACAGGCTTGAGGTGTGGGTCTACGTGAACCTCATGAGGTTCAAGAAGGCCAAGGACAAGGTCCTGCACCTGGGTCAAGGCAACATCCACCCTCAATACAGACTGGGGGATGAAGGGATTGAGAGCAGCCCTGCGGAAAAGGACTTGGTGTGCTGGTGGATAAAGCACTGCACACGAGCCGGCAATGTGCGCTGGCAGCCCAAAAGGACCATTGCATCCTGGGCTGCATCAAAAGAAGCATGGCCCGCAGATTGAGAGAGGTGCTTCTGCCCCTCTACTCTGCTCTGGTGAGACCCCACCCGAAGTCCTGTGTCCAGCTCTGGAGTCCTCAGCACAGGGAGGACATCAACCTGTTGGAGCACATCCAGAGGAGGGCCACAGAAATGATCAGAGGGGTGGAATGCCTTTCCTACAAAGACAGGCTGAGAGACTTGGGGTTGTTCAGCCTGGAGAAGAGAAGGCTCCAGGGAGACCATATTGCTGCCTTTCAGTACTTAAAGAAGGATTGTAAGAAAGACAGGAACAAACGTTTTAGCAGGGCCTGATGCAATAGGACAAGGGATAATGGTTTTAAACTAAAAGAGAGTAGATTTAGATCAGATATAAGGAAGAATTTCTTTACGATGAGGGTGGTGAAACACTGGCACAGGTTGCTCAGAGAGGTGGTAGATGCCGCCTCCCTGGAAATAGTCAAGGCTAAATTGACCGGGGCTCTGAGCAACCTGATGTCTTTGCTCACTGCAGAGGGGTTGGACCAGATGACCATTAACACTCACTTCCATCCCAAAACATACTATAATTCTGTGACACTGAGAGGTGAGATGTGGTGGGTCAAATGTTTTCCCGGAGTTGCAGCTGTGACCTGCAGTTGCCCTCTTGTTCTGTCTCATTTTAGCTCATCTGTGCAATGGATGCCATCCTTTGTGGCAGAAGACAGGTGCAAGAGGGCTTGGGGGCCCTGCAGGTGCTGTCAAGAAGACGTAGCACCTTATTTGCCATCCTTCCCACCAGACACAGTTTTTTGTTGGAATCTAGATTACTTTGTCATCTACCAGGTCTGCGTAGATCACCAGGGACCGGGTGGAGATCACCACCAGGAGCAGATCACCACCTTTATTGCCATCAGCCTCAGCTGATCTGGCCTTGCACATCACAGTTGTGTCTCCAGCAAAACCTGGCTGGCTGCTGGCACCAGGCTCACCTGGCAAACCAGCATGCGTGGCTGGATTAGCACCATCCACTGCCGAGGTGACCTGGAGGGAAGGAAACGAGGATAGTTCCCATGGGTCCTAGCAGACATCCCGCTGATGTCAACAACAACGTACCAACCACTGAGGATGCAGACGGAGTTGTGCTCTGGGACTGCTGGACATCGTGGAGATTAGCCCATGGGGACACCATCCTTGTCAATAGTGGCTTTGTAGAGAGCTCACCTTCAGGCTGGAGGCCTTTCCTCTCCTCAGTGCTGGCTTCAGGCAGGGAAGAGCCTTAGGGAGAGCTGGTGCACTGGCTGCTGGCTCAAGTAAAACAAGGAATGCAGTTGTCGTTCTTCATGGGATGAAGAGCAGTTCTTCCCAACCCCTCAACCACTGTGCAGGTCCCACGAAGGGCTGTTTCCCCATTGCCTGGCCATGAAGTCACCTGCAGCTGGATATGCTGGTGGCCCAAGGAAACAAGAAGTGACACGCACCTCTGAGGAGGTGATGAGATCAATGCAGGTTCCTTGCTGGGTCTGGCATGCCAAGTGCAGATGCTCCTGGAGTACATGGTCACCAAAACTCCTCTGAACAGGGTAGCCAGGGAAATGGAGCAGAGGCCCCAGGTCTGGAGGAAAAAGAGGCTCAGCAGACTCAGTTGACCTTTCCCAAACAACTTTAGGATTGCATAAAATGGCATTCAGCAGCAAAAAAAAAAGCCCAGCGTGTCCTGATAAGAGCTAAGGCATCTTGGCCATGATACAAAATACATCATGACGAGATGTGTAGCTGGCAAGTCGAGGGAGGTGATTCTCCACCTCTACTCCGCTCTTGTGAGGCCCCACCTGGAGTACTGCGTCCAGTTCTGGAGCCCACAGCACAAGAATGGTATGGACGTGCTGGAACGTGTCCAGAGAAGGGCCACAAGGATGATCAGAGGGCTGGAGCACCTCTCCTGTGAAGACAGACTCAGAGAGTTGGGGTTGTTCAGTCTGCAGAAAAGAAGGCTCCGAGGAGACCTTATTGTGGCCTTCCAGTATCTCAGGGGGGCTACAAGAAAGCTGGTGAAGGGCTTTTTAGGATGTTGGGTAGTGACAGGACTAGGGGGAATGGACTAAAGCTAGAGATGGATCAGTTCAGATTGGATGTTAGGAAGAAGTTCTTCACCAGGAGGGTGGTGAGACACTGGCAAAGGTTACCCAGAGAGGTGGTGGAAGCCCCATCCCTGGAAGTTTTTAAGGCCAGGCTGGATGGGGCTCTGGGCAACCTGGTCTAGTGGGGAATGTCCCTGCCCATGGCAGGGGGGTTGGAACTAGATGATCCTTAAGGTCGCTTCCAACTCTGACAATTCTACGATTCTATCCCAGAGCCACTTGCTGCTTCTAGCCTCATGAAATAACCCCTGTCCTGAGTGCCCTCAAGTGCTGGAAGCTGCACTAGCAGGCTCATCCGCTCCTAAGATCTAACCCATTATGTCCTTAGCTGGTGTGATTTTTGCACATACCAGCTAGCAGTGTCCCACCTACTTCTTAGGGACAGTTTGGGAATCAGTATCTCCTCTGCCTTGCAGGCCAACTGGGGTGAGCAGTGTCTCAGGCTGCCCCATGCCAGGGCTCTTGGGCAGGTTTGTTGTGGGAGTGGAGCATTTCTCATGCTATCCAGGGGGAGAAAAAGGGACTTTGGCAGAAGAAGAGGGTAAGCCACCCTCCTGGGTTCTGGTTCACAGTACTCCTTGGGTTTACATCACACCTTGCCAGCTGTGGCTGGGTGCTTGTCAATGGGGAACCCATGTGCACTGCTGAGGGATCTCAGGTTCTGTGTGTGCATGTGTCTGTAGCTATATTGGGCATCTATTTCCAAATTACCTCTCTGCTGGTTCCAGGCACAGTGCTTGCAGGCAGCCTCTGGCAGGGAGGAGGCAGCAGGAGCATGCTTGCAGCATGGACATCTGTGCTGGGGAGCTGTGTGGAGACAGGGATGGTGAATATCCCATCCTGGACAAAGCTGCCAAGACATGGAAATATGGGATGCCATGCAGATGGTGTCTCTTTGCCCTGTGTCTTTCCATAAACTTTCTTTGACCAAGACCTTTTGTACAAGCACAAAATTCAGCAACAGCATTTAGAAACAAGGGACATAAGGAAGAGGATGGGACCATCAGTGGGAAGCTGAGCCTGAGATGCAGCCTGTGGATATGAGAGCAGAGCACCCACACAGAATTTAGACTCACCAAGCAAGGGCACTTTCCTGAAACTGTCCGCCTCCCCATTAACACCACTAGCAGAGCATGGAGCTGCTGGCATAGGTAGTACAGTTCCTTGCTCCACTGCTTTATAATACTGAAAAGCACTTCCTAAGCATAAAGCTAGTCCTGCCTCTGGGTTTGGCTTTTTCTCCCCTGAGACAAGCAATTTCCACCTGTGTCCAGGACCACGAATCGCTTTAAAGTCTTCACCTCCACCAGCTGCACACAGTTCTGTCTTAGGGTTTTTTTTCTGAAGCAAGGCTGTTAGTTGATTCCATCTTCAGTAATGTGATTTAAATCACCCTTCAATCACTATTGGAAATTCCAAACTTTATGGCAATAAGGAGAAATTAGCACCTTAAATGAGAAAATGGTGCTTCTAGGAGAGGCTTTTAATTACTAACAGGTTTTTGAGAAGGGGCTCCCACTGCTGGTGTTGTAGCCACCCACCTCATTGAACAGCAGTGAGATTTAGCCTCCAGCTTGCCTCCAGCTTATTCCTTTTCCTTAAAAATGGGGGAAAATTAATTTTTAATGTAAAAAATAGTGATGTTGGGAGGTGTTAAGACCCAGCTACAAGGGGTGGCATGGTGAGATTGCCTCTGGAAGCCAAGCTCAAAGGCACCTTCACTGGCTCTCCCCAGGGGATCGAGAGGATTTTTGGTAGTTTAGAGAATCAACCACAGCCTTACCGGGCTGAGGGGATGTCTCAGATGACTAATTAGTAATTGACAATGAATTGGAGACCACAGGCATCCACTGTTGCATTCAAGGAGAGAGGAGGGAGTCACACAGCAGGTCAGCTGGGGCTGGATGAAACCAGTACCCAAAGATACCTGCTGTGACTTTAGGTTTTATGCAGATAAGAAGAGCTGAAGTAAGTGGATTTGACCTGTGCAGGTTTCCACCTTTATCCATAAATCTTAGATCAGGGAGCATTTTTTTCATCTCAGAATAGTAATATTTTACTATTTATGCTACCAGCATGGCAGTGAGAAGCCAAGCTTCAGCAGTTCATTTGCTTAATCAAAAGCCGCAAACGCAGTCCCACACAGCCACGGGTGACAGCAGCCCAGGCTGAGGGGCTGTCACCACCTGACACACCACAGGAAAGGTTTTCCAACAGCCTGTTAAAAAGAACAGCAACAAATTGCTCGGATCACATAGAACCCACCCCCAGTGCTCCCAAAGAGCAGAAAGATGAAAGCGTAACCTCTCATTTGTATCAATCTGGCAAACATGATACCAGTTATTATTAGTATTTTTTTTGTGACTCCAGGGCACAGTCTGAGGAACTCCAGACCAGTAAGCCTGACGTCTGAACCAGAAAAAAAATGGGTAGAAGCTGCAGCAAAGTACAGACATTGCAGATCCTAGGATAAATGTGATGTATTAGGTAAGAGACAAAATGGACTTTTATAAATGGAAGTCTTGCGTGATTAATCTATTCATAGTTTCTGCAGGAACTAAGGAGTAACACATTCTTAAATGATCTGAAAAGGGAGAGATAGATACCGTCGGACAAGGATGTTTTACTAATGACATAGGATTGTTTAGGATCATCAGAGATCATGCAAAATATTGCAGAAGTGTTTATCCATATTGGTGACCAGGCAGTAAAAATGTTAAACTACCTATTATTAGCTACTAAACAAAGGACTTAGGAAAAAAAATACTTTCAATTATTCATACACTTTGACATCCAAATTAGCATGATATTGGGATCACTTCAGGTAGAGAACTGAAAATATCAGTTCTGTGCTAAACTTATACCATGAATAAGCTTTTGGGGAGCCTTTGGGTTTAGGAAGTTACTGAGCTGGGTAAAAGGGTTCCCCGGGCACTGCACACAACCTGTGGGGTTAAGCTGGCTTCCAAAACCTCCCTCCTGCTTGGGCACAGCCCACCCTCTCTCTGCTGCCCATGTGGCCTTGTTTCTGTGCTCTTAGCTTCTCACTTGATAACTTAAACTTTCAGGCTATTTGCATGGCAGCTGGTACCTGGCTAAGTCACACACAGTGTCAGTGGTACTTGGCGCAGACCAATGGCAAATAGCTCCACAGCTGCTTAATACCGGCAAGGAACATTTTTATCAGCCCCTCTTGACCCTGTGGATAACACAGGCTGGAGAATCTGCCTTGGTAATTTGTGTACCAGGCTTGTACCTTTGGCCCGAGGCTGCAGACGATGTTAAACATCTGCTGCTGGACTCCTGAGAGTGACGTCAATACTCTTTTGTCTTAAGTCTGGTACCAGCACAGCTGCACCCATCTCTCCCAGAGACAAACTATACATCGTTGCATGGTTTTGCTCAGGATAGAAAGAAATCTTGTCTGGCATCATCTGTCCAGGCAGGGTGGTTTTCTCCTCCAGAAGGGGACAGCAGTGGGAGAAACTCAGGGCCTATTTCAGTGTATATCTCAAGGTGCATTCACATCTTAGGATGCATTCAAGCCCCAGCTTTCATCCAGACAAAGCTGGCCAGCCCCCTGGGTATGGGGTGACTTCCACTTTCCACATGCAATAAGCACTGTAAGGCATCTGGCTCCAGCCCTCTTTGAGCTGTGGGGCACTGGTCTGGCCCTGAGAAGGGGACATGGGCAGGAGCACAGGGAGCTGGGCTCAGCTGGGCTCATCGCACACAGAGTTTGTTGGGACCCCTGGCTCCACCAGCCTGCCTTCATCTCTCAGCAGTTGCAGATACTCCAGAGAGTCTCTGGAGAGTCCTACAAACTCCTGGAACTGGTGGCGTCAGGCAGAACGATACCCAGGGTTGCTGGCAACCCATCTGGAGGGATGCACCCTGGGCAGGGTACACTGGTGCGGTCTGTTCTGGCCTCTTCCCCTCCCATCTTCCTACGCTCAACTCAGAAGCCAAAAATTTAAGTACTTATGTTTTCCCTGCAAGCCCCATTTCCTTCTCAATTCGCCTCAGTGCACGTCAATTAATTTGCTGCTATTAAAGAAATTTCCTCTCTCCTCCAAAAAATGAAGTGTGCAGACAGTAACCATAGCCTTGGGAAGATCCCAGACCTGAAGGCCTTTGACTGCAGTGAAGTAGGTGGCAGCAAACAGGGACTCCCAGTTCGGGATTCGGGAGGGAGCGGGTGAAGCCAAGCCCTAAGACGGGCTGTTGCTGCCATCTAGCCATGCCTGCCGCTCAGGCACTGCACAGCCCTCTCCCAATGTGCCCTTTTAAGATTATTTTCTGTGCAAGTTACTGGTTTTCTGCATATTTCCTCTTCTGAGCTGCCAGGGCCAAGGTATTTCATAAGATCTCTTCGTTTAGCCCACCCTTTCTGAGATTGCAGCCATAGTTGCTGCAGTACTTTGGGCCAGGACCTGCAGCAGCTTGATGGTCAAACCAGAGTGGGACATGCCACACATTCTCTCCCCTGCTCCCCATGGCTGTGGCTTCACAGCCAAAGAGAGTTCTGGGGCCATGATTGCTGAGTTACATCCTTTTACCCAGTGAGCTTCACCTCCACTGGGAGAGGACGCCCTCCATGACCTGATATTGGCGTGGACATCGGCCCCACCAGATCCCCTACAGTGTCCTAAACCTGAGACTGGGAAGGGGTCCCTGCTTTTGAAGCTCTTTGCTCCCTGCAACCTCGCTAGCTATCGGCTGACCTGGGCCAAGGAGCGAATAGCGCTCCCTGGTCCAACTGGCACCACATTCAGCTGGCGATGGAGGGAGAGATGCCACCTTATGAGGGTCAGAGGTCCTGGTTGAGGAACCCTCTTCAGGGATGTGGCTCTTTGCTCCCATGGTTTAGCATCTATTACCTCTTCTTGCCTACGCTGGCCCCTTTCCTCCGAGGTAGGAGTGGGTCCTCTCTCCTCAGCCGCTCCTCAGAGGTAGCTGCCCAGGTTAGATCCATTTTAGTACTGGAGCACAGGCACATCACCAAGCAGAGCCCCACCAGTGGGAAGACAGAAGGAGCTGCTGTTGTTGGCAAAATCCACTGATGGACCGAGGGGCCTGCACTGCAGTGCTCAGCCCCACGGCACTGCCAGACACCCTGGGGAGCAGGGTGAGGGCGAGGGTGTCCAAAAAGGCAACAAAGCCAGTGAAGGATCTGGAGAAAAATTCTTAGGTGAAATGACTGAAGGAAATGGTTTTTTTTAGCCTGGAGAAAAGGAGGCTGAGGGGAGATCTACTCGCTCTCTACAACTACCTGAAAGGAAGTTGTAGCAAGGCAGGGGTTAGTATCTTCTTCAAAATAACAAGCAATAGGAAAAGAGGAAATGGTCTTCAGTTGTACCAGGGGAGGTTTAGATTGGACATTAGGAAAAATTTCTTCACCAAAAGGGTTGTTAAGCACTGGAACAGGCTGCCCAGGGAAGTGGTGGAGTCACAATCCCTGGAGAAATTTAGAAGACGTGTAGATGTTGTGCTGAGGAACATGGTTTAGTGGTGGACCTGGCATTGCTAGGTTAATGGTTAGGCTCAATTATCTTAAAGGTCTTTTCCAACCTAAATGATTCCATGATAAGTACACTAGGATTGGAAGGGACTTCAGGAGGTCTGTAGTCAAATGCTCCTGCTCCAAGCAGAATCAGCTGCAAAATCAGCCCACGGTTGCTCAGGATTTGGTCCATTAGATCTCAAAAACCTGCAGAGATGGAGCCTGGCCAGCCCAACCAGCACCCTGGTTCCCTTCCTGCCTCTACTCATGGGGCAAGTTTCTCCTTGCACCCAGCTGACCACTTGGTTCCAGCTTGTGTCCATTTTAACTTAACATCAGCAATTTTGCAAAGCTGCTCTACAGAAGATAGTTTATATGGGTTCCATGGAACTACCCCCCAAAAAACCCCTGACAACAGCAAACCTAAATTAAGCCCGGGAGCAACAGAGGACAATAAAACACATCACAGAAATAGCTGCTGGAAGAGCCAAGCCTTGGACTTCAAGGAGGAAGTTGGAAGCTGACAGGACATTTGAGATAACAGCCTTAACAAATAAATAATAAAAAGCCGCTTATTTTGAAGTTTTCTGTGTGTTAAAAACCTCAGATGTTCTGTTTCCCATTTCTGTGAACACATGGGAAGAGCTTTGCTTGGTAGGGTTTTGGGTCTTTTTTTTGAGCTGTGCAATAACTTAATTATTACTTTGTACATACTTTTCCCTTTCTTATTTGTGTTTGTTCTCTCTAATAACATCTCGCTCATGCTGTGGTCTAACATTGGGAGTTTGGGATTCGTTTGCAAGCTTTCCATTTCTCTCCTTTCTCCTGCCTTTCCTGGCTCTGACAGACAGGATTTCTTTTTTTGAGCTGAGCTCCCTCTTGCGGGCTTTTTGCTTGGCTAATTAGTCACCGCATCCTTATCTGGGAGAGGATCTCCCTTGGCCCGGGTCAGAGCACACCCCCGCTTCGCTCGCAGTCAGGTATAATCACCCACAGGGGGATCAAATCCACATGGCACAAGCAGATGACTCCTATAGCACCTACCTCCCGGGGAGTTTGGCAAGCCATCCTGGCAGGGTGCAGGAGGAATTTCCCTCCCCGAATCAGCAGTCTCCCTGGCAAGTCGGATTTTCTTCTTTTCCCGTTGGCCAGAAATTTTAATGGTTCAGTTTGAGTTTTGACTGCAGGAAAGCGGGACAAGCGTTGCTGAGAAATATTTATTGAGCCGTTACAGTGAAATGCTCTTGCTGCTGTAGTTAACAGCAAGTAACTGGAGTTTTTAAGCAGGAATTTTTTATCTAGGAACAGATTACTCTCTCCTTTTTCTCACAGTAAGGGCAGTGACACCTCCATTACCTTACTGAGAACTGCATCCACATTATCCTGTTCAAGCACTGCAACCTCATTCCTTGCAAGAGTGCCAACCTTGTTCTTCCCAGCTGGTGAGGTTAGTAGCCAAATACAAAAGGGTGACATTTAAGACCACCGAAGCCCACATGCTGTTCTTTTCCCATGGTAGGGAACTCCATTTTAAGGATGGATAATAACCTGTGGTTGCAAAGCATTTAGGGAACCCCTCACACTGAGCTGCTACAGTTGCCCTTTCTCAGATCTTCAAGGCAAGCTGACTGACCCTGCCCTCCCCAGCAATGGCGAGGCGTTGGCAGCAGCCTAGCCAGGAGCACTGGTCTCCTTACATCGCCGCCGGTCTCAACGTGTCTCTGCCTTTGCTTTCTTCCCCAAACTGCTGCACAGCCTCGCTGCCTCTTGACCTCTTTCAGTACTGGAACCTGGCAGCTGGCTCTGTACCACAAAGGCAGGGCAAGCCAATTAGTCTTTTGCAAAGCACTCTGAGAGCATGAATTGAAGAGAATATAACTGGAAGGCGCTTCTTTTTTGTGGGAATACTGTGGGCAAGATTGGGACCAGCTCCCTAAAACAAGGGAAAATGAAGAGGGAGGGTTGGTTTCAGCATGCTAATGCTTTTGTCTTTAGAAAAAGACTAACAGGGTGAGGAAAATCATTGCTGTAACATGAGGAGCAAGAAACACACGCAAACAAGGGTTGAATATGAGTTGGACTGTAGCAATACTTGCAAGACACCATGGACATATACAAGACTTGCAACTGTGCTCCCCTGAGGGAGCTCCCTTCGGCTGCCCATGCTGTAACATGGGTGGTCCCTCCTTACCAAAACAGAGGGGATTCAAGGGGCCACTGTAACCCAAAGAACTCACCTTTGCATTAGCCCTCAGACTCGCACTGCAAAGGGCTGCACCTCTCTGAGCGCTCCTCGACAGCTCTCCAAAATCAGCTCCAAAAGTGCCTCTGCTGGCGTTTCGCTGCTCTGAGCACCTCCTGTATGCAGAGGACTGCAAAACCAGCTGAAGAGCACAATAGCAAAGCTCAGCTAACACCCAGGTCCCAGGCCCACATACACTGCGTGTTCTCCATGTATTTCCAGAATAGTCAAGTACCGTGTTTTACCTGGCTAAAGACGAATCTGAATTAGTGGCCTTTTTGACATGGCTACTGAGACCAGACCACAGCCGCTGAGACACCAACTGCCTTCAAACTGAGAAGAAAAACAGGTGATGCATTTCAAAACCAGGGGCACTTCTCTAAAGCAAATCACTCTCAGTTCTTTTGGTACTGATCAGTGCTTAATTCAGAAGAAAATTAAAACTAATAATTATTGCAATGACTGATGACCTTTTACTTTTTAGAAATCAAGTAACATTTATGTAAGCTCTTGCAATACTTGTGGATAAGGATTTTCTTTTTTTTTGTGTAAGAGGTTTTGTTCTGGAAATAGAGCTTTTCATCTGAGTCTTAGTGCAGATTGGTCCTGTGCTTACCTTTAAAATATCTTTTTAAACAACAGTACTTGCTGAGGTCTGTGAGAGAAAAGCTCTCCCTCCAGCTCCATCCATGTTTGCTCCTGGACAAAGCCTTGCTCCTGGAGATGGAGCTGTGGGTGCTGCTCCCAAGTCTGCTGGTGTAAAAGGAGAGAGCAGACTTCCCTCGTCCCTGGGGATTCACACGCTGATACCATTTGTCTGCAAGGCCCATGCTGTATCCTACAAGTTAGTGGCTTAAAAATTAAATTTTGAGTTATACGCTCATGCAGCAGTGGCAGGGCAGACTGTCCCGTGATACACTCCACCATCAGTAACTCCCCGCCCTGTCCCTTATTCCTCTCTGAGTCTGCTCCCTCTACCTCAGTATTCTCCGCTCTCTCCTTAAGACATTCCCACCTTTCATTTTTCCATCTGATATAATTTCAGAACACCAGTGTGTCTCAACTTTTTTGCGTATGAAACTACATTTGCACTAAAGGATGCCAGCTGACCTCCAGCACAGGTGGACCTATGGAAAGTCTCAGCTTCACCACTCAAGGAAAAGGAACAGGGTGAAGAGAAACTATGCCCTCAGCTCAAGGAGAGGTCTTGCCTCAGACATTATTCTCATTTTTGGAGAGCGATCCCAAGAGAACAGAAAACACCATCACTGGTGCCAGGGAGAGGAGTGACCACGGGGCACATGAGTGTGTCAAGAAACAAGCTGAAAGGTACAGGCTATTCTTGCCTCTGAATTTGATAGCTCTTGAGCTAATTATGTAAGACACGTGCAGCTGATCTCAATTTTTCTGGCATGCAGCTCCTCTTCCCCCAACCCCCCTCGTCTTATCAGACAAGCTTGCTCCAGGGAGGAGTAATTAAGATGTGCAGTTACAACAACTGGATTTGGTCAATGAACATGGTAAAACAGAGCAAAGGCTTTGATAACCCAAGACCCGGGGAAGGGAGGTCAAACTAAACCATAGGACTTCACTGCTTCCTTTATTACATCTTAGCTGTCCTATGCACTGCTCCAGCTTACACTGGGAAACTTATCTCCCTAGTTTGGATGGTAGGGAATCCTCACAGTAAGCAACTGATCCATTCCTGTCACTTGGGGTATTTTAGAATTGATTAAAAAGTGGAAATGGTCCATGCAGATTCTACAGTAGCCAGCCAGCTGAGATGAAAGACAAATTCACTATCCCAAAGCCCAGAAACATCTGCTCGGCATAATTCAACTTAAAATGAGAAACTTGTGCCTTGCTTAAAAACACACCACTATTCCTGTAAAGATTTATTACTCACACTAGTACTGAAAGTCAGCTAGCAAAACCCATTGGGCTTTTTCTCACAGGGGATGCTCAAGGAGATTTACAGTCCTTTCTAAGCACTCAAAACTCTCCTTAGACATGGCTAACAAAGCACCAGTCGAGGCTATGACATACCTGCTACAGAAGAGGTAGGTAAAGAACTGAAGTCAGCTACATCTCTCAGAGCACCACAAGTTAATCAAAATGCTTATTAGTGTGCTGTCACTGTCCCAGCCCCCAACAGAGAAGCAGATAGATTTTTTTTTTATTTTTTTAAGGCAAACCCCAATGCAATAGCTAAACCAACCACTCCAGTTCAACACAGATCAAGAAACTAATTGGCAGCCTGCCAAATTCCTCTCAGGGAAGCTTACTAATTAGCTACCAGCAGCTTTTAGACTACCTGCTGGAGATGGTCTCTGCTTGCTGTGTGAGAAAGCCAGGCTGTGCTGCTGGCACACGAGGGCAGTAGCTGCTAGTGCAGGTATCACATGAGGTCTCACCACAGCCACACTCCCTTCTGGCTCAACCATTCCCATCAGCCCTCAATACCCACACCTCCCCTTTACAGAGCTGCAGGCTTCCCAAGGGTACTTTTTCTGCATATGTGTTCGCTATTTTGCGCAGTTCAAACGCACTTAACTCTCAGAAGGCAACACTGAGATGAAAAACAATTATAGTAGTAACATTTGGTTACCATTCATTACTTTTCATGCTAAGAATCATACAATTTCCACATGAATAGGGAGAAGCTTAGGGAAATGCTGGTTTGGAAGCAGGGAGTTTCTTTGGGATTGAGGCCATCACTCCACTATGCCTACACACTGAAATGTGCACCAGTGCAGTTCAGTAGCCACACAGCTGGCTACTGTATGTATGCAAATAAAGGCAAATGCTATTTCAATCACAAGCTTAAAGCTACAAGTTAAGCAATTTTTTTAAAAAAAAAGGCACTTGGGATTGTCTAGGGTTAGGGCTGGGCCAGATGCTCCCTTAACCCCTCTTCCTCCCCAAAGAGAAAGGCAACAAGGCAGGGAGATTTACAGATTGGAAAAGAGTTGGTTCTGTTTAGCTCAAACCAGGATGGGGATGCTCCATGAGAATCAGGAATGAGGCACCACCACCTCTGTTTACCCAGCTAATAAAGACTGTAGTCTCAGCCGAAAGTACAGAACAGTGGATAAACACTTTCACACCTGCTTGTAAGAAAACAGTTTTATTTCTCATCTTGCTAGAGCCACTGTTCCTATCAGTAACACAACCCTTTGGATAATGGCTTACAGATTTTAACACTTACTCTGAGTTTACCTAAGCTTTAAGTCCTTATTTAATACATTAAGGTTCTCCTCTTTACACATCACCCATTTGCTAAGGGATGCCAACCGTCTAGGACCTTCCAGCAAATGGAACAGATCTAGAAATATTTTTCTATTTCAGTGCAACAAGTGTCACCGAACTATCAGCAGGTTAAGCAGCAGTCAGAATGCTTTGCTCCAGTTAAGTAGACTCACTCATCACCAACACACCCTGTATTAGATGCTAATATTTACTAATTTGTGTCATCACACATCTAATGCAAAATCAGAAGTTTAAGAGGGTAGCATGTATTCTGAGAACATTAAATAAGAGCTTCTGTAATTGTACCATCTCTGATCATCTATTTTATACTAAAGTCTGAGCCACCAGGGGTCAGAGAGCAGTTGTCACCTACCAGCCAGCCACAGTTTCAGCTTCTTAAGCCATGACATATTTTAGTTCTCACACAACAAGCAGCTTGGCAGTGGCAGCCACAGAGCCTGTATTGGACTCTCTCACCATGACAAGACATGTTTAAATCATCAGTCCCAGCCACAGCACTTACAGACTGACAGGAATAAAACCAGCACTGCACTGAACTCGCAATATACAGTTGTGTTAAGCCCATGTTCAACAGTGAAAGAAAAATGTGATTCCACAAGAACCAGCACAGTATTCAACTTGCCAAGTCAAGCTTTTTTTAATCACGTATTAATAAAAAAAAAAAAGCAGTTGCCTAACTTCAGTAAACGAGAGGAAGTGGAAATTGTGTCATTCATTTATTAATAAAAGGTCTGGGCTTGCAGCATCTGGTTTGCCTTCATATATGCTCCAAGAGCCATCCACAACAGAGTAATTTTCTACAGATTAACCAAACACAGGACCAGTTTTTTCAATATACTTTATTTTAAAACAGGTAGGTCACAAAACACTAAGCTTAGCCCGTTCTGCCATACACAAGCTACAAATACTTGTTTGACAGTTGAGGGTCAGTCTTTAGTAGCATACCTGAAAAGTGAATAAAAATCCGTATAAAACAATACTCAAATAGTTTCCATAGGAACACAGATAATTGTGACCCATCTCCTAGTCATTTTTGTTGCATTTATGCCAAACCTAAACTTAAAAAAACCACTTGAAAATTCTAGCAAGAATTAAGTTAATGGTCCCCCAAATGCCCTAAATTCAATGACTAACCTTGCAGTTAATTACTATATATTACTTATACATTAATACTAGCTGAAGCACAAGTTGCTGGATATTCAATTCCGCTTTCCCAGGCACAAGAGAGTGGCAGACTAGCAACATCCTGCTCCTCCACTTCAGCTAGGAATCCTTGCTCCTTAATCTGCTGCATTAGTTGCCTAAAAAGAAAAAAAAGCAACAGTCAAAAGAGTTTTTTACTACAATGTGCCAAGAATAAGCTAAGCAAACTACACAGTTTTTTTTGGTGGTGGTTTTTTTTTCCCCCACTGCTGGGGAGCATGAAACCAACACATTAACTGCAATCCAGACAATATAACCAGAGGAAAAAAAGCAAATAGAAATAAATCAAAGCAGAATCTGTGCAGGTCACCCATGGCAGGCTATGCGAGGGCAAGGGCCAATACCAAACTGGTTTCACCATTTCTGGTGTAGGATCTAGATCTGCAAACACGCATCTATATACCATACCTGTACCTATATGTGCATACCACATGCTACAAAAAGACTTAATAGCTTCGTGTTCACTAGTTCAGAATTTCAGACTTATGTCACTGACTATGTTTTACCCCACACCCTCACACTCCCAAGCAACTTTATTAAAAATAGTCAAAAGTATGGGTGACAGAAAAGGGATGTAAGGGAGCTGACCAGAGAGAGTAACCATGTAACTCTTCCCATAGTCAGAAGTTGTACCAAAAGACAAACCGAGAAAGAGTTGACTGATTCTGACTATTCTGTTATAACTATATACAAGATAAGAAGTTGTGCTACTGCATGGCTCTCCTATCTACTACTAGCTTTTACTTAGGAGGTATGTCATCACTTTTTTCCCTTTATCTTTCATAGTTATATAGCCAGAAATTCAGTAGTCCACCTTTACATATGAAGATTACATTCAATTTGCCTGTGAAAATCTGCACCATAAAATTTAATTGATAACATCCCCCTCAGTTAAAGGTCAGCTTGTATCACGGAATTTTCTTGCCAAAACAGAAGACACAGGCACAGTCAGGTAGGACTGAAAGACAGCCCTGGATGATGGTTATGCCTGTGTCATTAAGCATGTCTCAGACCAATACTACACTTTAACAGAAACCTAGTGTTCTAAGTGAAAAAGGTAATTATTCTCCTGCAGAGTCATTTTTAGCTCAATTAGATACAAGCCCAGAGTCTTATAGGAAAGCTTCCGGTAGTTTGAGCAATGCTTCAATCAACAGGAGGTTTCACTATAGAAAAGAAACAATGCAAGCCTTACTCATATGGGTAAGGTTAATAAAAAAATGGAGGAAGCTTCCTCTTACTTTTATGGCAGGAATTCCCCTGAATTAAGCTTTTATAGTAATTTAGGATAATACCGCTGCCCACATGTTCTCTGCCAGTTTAGTAGGCAGACCTCAGTATGGAGCTAAGGGCTTCCTTTAAGAGGAAACCTCACTTTTATAGAAAATGCAATCTCTTAACGTGTCTTGCATCTGTCTAATCTGTGGTTTCACAATATCCTCACACCCAAGAGGTAGTCCTGGTTTTTGCTTACCTGTTTAGTAACTTCCCATGGAGATCTAGCACTCTGCATTGAGCAATGAGACAGAGCTCAACTGAAACTAAAAAATAGCTCTCAAACAGATAATATTGTAAAACAGCTCTGCCACGTGTTCTTGTCTCCTACAGTCAAGATTTAAAAGCAAGCTAGCAATTTCGAAGACAACATCCTATGTGAACCGTGATGGTCTAATTACTAGTTACAGAAGGTAACTGCAATGATTCTGTATGTTGTGCAAGAGGAAAAAACACCAGCCAGAAGCCCAGGTTACGGAAAAGACTCCTCATGTTGCCCCTCTAAAAGCACCTCTTCTTGAAGGAAGTACATAAGGAAAAAAAGGAATTAGATTGTTCTAAGTACACAGCAAAAGCCTTCAGAGGCATTGCCTTCTTTCACACTACAAAGAGGTTTTTGAAGAGCAAAAGCAGCAAGACTATGGCCCTGTTCATTAAAGGGCAGCCAGCCAGCAAGAGTTACTCACTACAGTCATCTGTATCAAAAGCACTGATGGGAACAAGATAATTACTAACCATGCTGGTCTGGAGATCACATAGTGTATCGTTGGCCTCTGGAATCCATTGAAAGTAGAAGCTGCTGCAACAGTATAGGCACCCATGTTTTCAAACAGGATCCAGTCACCTACTTGCAACTCCGGCATATTAAAACGTTCGACAATACGATCTAGGCCATCACATGTCGGTCCCCATATGCTGCAGGAATAGCAGCTGTCATCTGGTTTAGGCCGCTGAAGAACAAAACAAAACAAACACAAAGCAAAGTGGGAGTGTAATTAGACTATCAAAACGGAGCTTCCCAAAGTAGTATCATAATTAGTGTAACATTCCACCTCACAGGGAAGATGCTTGCACATCCTTCACCACCCCTGGTTCTGAACTACACTGCACGCTTCATAAATCAAATGCCATGTTCTGGCAACATGAAGGAAGCAGTGAACTGAGACATGACTGCTGTGATGAGGATTCCCCTACATCCACAACATAACCACCAGTATGTGATGCTTCTGACACAGTCTCCCACAGCATCCTTGCTGCTAAACTGAGGAAGTGTGGTCTAGACTCTCAGGTAGTGAGGTGGACTGTGAACTGGCTAAGGGAGAGAAACCAGAGAGTCGTGGTCAATGGGACGGAGTCTGGTTGGAGGCCTGTATCCAGTGGAGTCCCTCAAGGGTCAGTACTGGGACCAGTATTATTCAATATATTCATCGATGACTTGGATGAGGGACTAGAGAGTACTGTCAGCAAGTTTGCTGATGACACCAAGCTGGGAGGAGTGGCTGACACTCCAGAAGGCTGTGCTGCCATTCAGCGAGACCTGGACAGGCTGGAGAGTTGGGCGGGGAAAAATTTAATGGACTATAACAAGGGTAAGTGTAGAGTCTTGCATCTGGGTAGGAACAACCCCAGGTTCCAGCATAAGTTCCAGTATAAGCTGGGGAATGACTTACTAGAGAGCAGTGTAGGGGAAAGGGACCTGGGAGTCTGGGGTGTATTAGAAGAGGGGTGGTTAGTAGGTCAAGAGAGGTTCTCCTTCCCCTCTACTCTGCCCTAGTGAGACCCCATCTGGAATATTGTGTCCAGTTCTGGGCCCCTCAGTTCAAGAAGGACAGGGAACTGCTGGAGAGAGTCCAGCACAGGGCAACTAGGATGATTAAGGGAGTGGAGCATCTCCCTTATGAGAAAAGGCTGAGGGAGCTGGGGCTCTTTAGTTTGGAGGAGACTGAGGGGTGACCTCATTAATGTTTACAAATATATAAAGGGTGAGTGTCACCAGGACGGAGCCAGGCTCTTCTCGGTGACAACCACTGATAGGACAAGGGGTAATGGGAACCTCTTATGTTCCAGTTTCAGCCCCACTTAAACTTGAGAAGAAACTTCATCTCAGTGAGGGTGACGGAGCACTGGAACAGGCTGCCCAGGGATTTTGTGGAGTCTCCCTCTCTGAAGACATTCAAAACCCGCCTCAACACGTTCCTATGTAGCATTATCTAAGCGTTCCTGCTCTGGCAGGGGGGATTGGACTTGATGATCTTTCGAGGCCCCTTCCAATCCCTAGCATTCTGTAATTCTGAACAAGCATACCTTTTGCAGAACTGGTTTAACATGTGCATGATCATACAAGATGCAGTTGAATGATCCATAGACTCCATCATTCACATAATACATAAGAGTTTTATCATTTGTATCATCTTCATCTGGAAGAAGGTGAGGTACCAGTGAGAAAATGCTTGGGAAGAAACATACAGATGGCTAGAGCTAGGTCTAGTTTTACATACCATCAGAACCTGTTTGCTCCTTTAATACAATTTTTTTTGCAATGATGTTGACTGCCAGTGTAAATGCAGATGCAACATAATATCTTCCCGGCTCTGCAATAATATTTATTCCAGAATCTGAAGGAAAGTATTTATCCAGTGCTGGGTTAATTACACTTGTGATCTAGGGAAGAAGCAGTTGCCAATATTAGTACTTCAGCAGTTACTCAGGTGCTATTTTAGAAGTCTGAGATGAAGTCAGACTTTCATGCTCACAATGATAAACTGGTCAAGTATGTAATAACTATTCATATATTGTAATCTCTATACACTGCCTTTATTTTCCAATTCCAAATTTTCTTCAGAATTAAGCTGGCGCAAAGCAGTAAAAGCAGACATCACTTGCAGCTTAAAAATTGAAGTGACCAAACAGCTCATGATTGAGTCTGAAGGAAGTGATCCCCTCCCCAGACTCATTAAGTCAAGATAAATGTCCTACAAGTCCCCATGCTAATTTCTAGTTTACTTGTAGTTCTGCTAATGACGCATTACTCCCTAGTTTACTGCATCCTAAAGAAGTCATCTCACATCCTTAACACGGAATGCTTTGTCATCACCTCTAAAATGCAGTTGCCATCACGAACAGAGTTACATCCAAGTTCTGAAGTTAGCCACGATTATTAAGCTGCTTCCAACTGCAGCATTACTGCATTACACTGCAGAGCTCAATGACAACATCATTCACCCCTGATACTTCATGCAAGTCAACACCATACTAGAAGTGAGCCTGCATTGACAGGCATTACCAGCGTGGCAACACTACCTCACATTATTAGCAGAAAACAACTTATGTAACTTAATTGCTGTCTCCTTGTGTCAATATGTAACACCATTTAACACAGCTGTAGACCCACAGGTGCTCTTAACACCACCACTGTAAGTGGAAGTTCTAATACCCAGCCACCTTGTCTCTTCTGAAAGCAGAAGTATTTCTGTGCAAAAGCAGACTGGAGAACTGATCCATTACAACATGATTCAAAAAGACAGTTCTAAAGCACATCAGACACTAATCGAGTTTGCTACATCAAGGCTCATGCCACCCAGAAGGACAGAATGGGTTCCGGACTACCTTTTCACCCCATTCGGGAGCATTGCCAACTTCAGGAGTCTGCAGGATAGCATCAATTAGAAGTCTATGCCAGTAAGAATCAGCCTACAATTAAAGCTTGCTTTACAAATTTGATGCTACTGCAAGTTTATGCAGTTGTTTAGCTAGGTATCAAAGCGGTTAATCTAATTTTCAGCTTTTCAGATTAATTCTCTTTTTCTAAATTCAATTTCTGACCAAGCAGGTAAGTTCTTACAGGTGTGCCTGCATACCAATATAAAAGCAAAGTTTTGTCTAATCCAGAACAACCTTCAACCTGAGAAGTTCTTAGCAAAGCTATACCTCTTCAAATTTAAGCTTGACATCTTCAGAGCCAGGGAAGCCACCACCAATATCAAGCAGATACATACTGAAGCCAAGTTCAGCCTAGAATGAGATTAAGGACAAGACTGTTAAGAAAGCAGTTCTTAGTTTATCATTTTGGCTTAAAAAGCAATATAAATACAATTTCATTAACACTTGGAGCACAGCTAACTCATCATGTCCAAGTAATAGTCACTTGAATTTGAGCTGTCAGTTTTGGCACATCTGTAGGGGAGCTTTGCAGAACTGATCAATGTAAGGCAGAATTGGGGAAACATTAAATTGGTGACTTAGCTAATTTTTACCCTATATTTTTTAACCCTGTTTTACATTTGATTCAGTTTTGCCACAACAGTTGAGCAGTAGTTCCAGAGAAAGTAGAACTAGACTTACTCCCATGTCAAAAACACAGCGGGCATCAGAAATGGCTTGAACAAAAGTCTCTGGGTCTGTACATCCACTCCCAACATGGAAACTATGAAGAGACACAAAATATCAGCTGCTATCTGGTAAATTAGTCAAAGAGGTTATACAAAACTCAAGTCACCAAATGCAAAGGCATCTCTATTGTCATGTAGAGCATTTAAAGAAAACTTAATACAACTATTTTTCTATTACCTACTCACCTAACTCCAACAATGGCAAGGTCGAGTTCTTTTGCACGCTCCAGAAGCAGCCTGCTAGTCTTAAGTGTAGCACCAAATTTAACACTCAGACGACAAACTGCTTTGGAGTCATCAGTTGTAATGCGCAAGACTAACCTAGAAATAGGAGGAAAAAAATAAGGGCTTAAATTCCTGTATAGAAATCATCATAGAAATATAGAGATCAGGCATATACGGCCTTCAAATGAGACTGAGCTTAAACACACACAAGCTTCCCTGTCTGTCTTTTCCTAAGCTATACAGTCTTGTAGACTATAGAGGATTAGCTTTGACTGGCTAAAAGTAGGTTTATTTTATCATCTTTTTGCAAAGTATCAACTAATGAAGAACAAATTTCAGATAACAGCAAATGTTTCCGTAACTTGGGAATTCAAGCAAGAATTACAGAACAACGAGCATAACTTACTTGGCTTTTGGATGGGCCCTTGCAACTTTCATGAGTTCTACTTCACTATCAAATGTCATCATCTGTACACCACTGCTGGCAGCATGTTTGATTTGAGACACTTGCTTGCAGGGATTTGCATATATTATTCGCTCAGGAGGGACACCAATGCTCTGTACCAGCTGTATTTCCGTCTGAAGAAAGAACAGGTTACACTTGTGAAAGATTTCTAGATGGATGAATATACCAATCAGTACAAGAAAGGAGATGGCGCTTGGTTACGCTTTATTTTATACGAATAAATTTTGTAAAGCTGAATATACACTAACATCACAAATCAGAATACAGCCAAGGTCTTACCTTACTGGCGCAATCAAAGCCTGCACCAAGAACAGCAAGTGTCTTCACTACAGCTTTGCTGTCATTACATTTTACAGCATAGAAGGGGGTTACTCGAGGAAGGGCTTTATGCCATCGCATGTGCTTCTTTACAATATCACCAAGGTCAGCAACATAGAAGGCATCTTTATCATCCTAGAGCAAACACACATCTAAAAGTTACAAACAATGGATAACAGGATATCTCTAAAGGTCAGCATCTGAGGAGGAGGCTGCCTTGCAGAAAATCTGCAAAGACAACTTGTTCCATTCACTTATAAATTAGCAGTGTTACGAAACACAGCAATTTTCTTATCATACTTACAGAAGATGACACTTCATTTACTTTTTGGTCGAGGATATCCTTGGCAGTAAAGCCTTCGTCAAGGAAGGTGAATTCAAATTCTTCATTGCTGAAGGTGCTCATGATTTCCAGGATTGGGGTTTAAGTGAGCGGATTTAAGTACAAACTGTTGATACAAAAAAAAAAAAAATCCCATTCATGACTACATCTAAATTCATACTGTTTACATTCACTACATCACTTAAATCCATAAGCTCATCATATGACCACTATATCATGGTCATACAATTTACAAGTGTATGATTCCTACAGTAATCACCAATAGCAGCACTCCACCAAATAATCCTGCTAGCTTCAAGGCAAGTTCTCCTCTGTTCAGCAACTGTATGATGTACTAAACCTATTCAAGGAAAAAAAAAAATCAGGCTAATAATATCTGACTGTATTTAAGTCCCTGTAAGCATCCACTGTCTTTTCATTCACCACCACATCAGAGCTGTTAATATTATGGTTAGTGCCAGTGTCAACGTACTTACCACTTTTTTCTAGCTTAACAACTCAGGAGCTACAATAGTGCTTAAAAGTCGCCGGGGAAACTGCTTACATGTTACTACAGACAGAATCTGAGAATATTACTGACTTCAGTAACAACTCTCACGAGGTCAAAACCAGGTGAGTATCTGGCTTCTCACTAGAGTTCAGACTATGCACAAACTAGCCAGGAGATGAGGGCCTCACCTGTTCTGCCCACGAGTCCCCAGGCTACAGAAAAAGAAAACCTCAGCTGTCAAGAGTGGCAGGCACACCCTAAGAGTGGTTCCTAACTGTGGTCTTACAGTGATCCAAATTAACACTATTACAGCAGTCCACAGCAAATCTTCATAGTTAACAGAAATCTACCAGCCAAGTAGGAAGTCACTGAGAGCCAAAACTAAAGAGCAAAAGCACATTCTTCAGCCATCCAAGACCTAAGAAGCCCACGACAAAACATATGAGTTGTTCTTTTACTGGGTAGTCCAAATAGAGAATGACAGTCTCCATTAAGTCGTTAACTCAAGCAGAAGCATGTGCTACCTTTTAAAGACTTCAGCATTGCAAGTGACTCATAGGGAAGATATGGTTTCATGTAACGGGGTCCAGTCCTCTGCTTCTCTCAGCATTTTTTACACTCAATCTAGTCAATACAGATTTGGACTGAAGAGAATGCATATTCTATATTATTCACTAATCTTCACTTACATCACTGTTTCCTCTACTTTCAAAAAGGCTGTTTAATAATATGTGAAAGGGAACATATACTTTACAGCTGTTACAGATTAACAAGGTTCTAAGACCAGCAGAATCACTCATTCCATACACCACATACACTAAAATCCATTAAACCTCACCTACTGAATGTTTCTGAAAAGTCACCGATTACACAGTTTCATTTCAGCCTTCAGAAACATGGCACCTGAACCACCAGCGTCAAGAACTACTTCATGTCTCTTGATCAATTCTCACTTGCCAGAGACAAACCAGATTTTAGATTCAAACTAGATTAAGCTTTAACACTAATGAAATAAAACCCAACAATCCATCGAGCCTTATTCTCCCCGTGCTCTCATTCACATGCAGTGTTAATTCTCCCAGAAGCTGGATTAAAGTCTTCTCTCAAAAGCCTCTTTGAAAGGACCTTAAGAAACAGCAAATTAAACACTCCTTAGGAAGCTGTTTGTTACTAAAGAGAAGCTGAATCTTATCGTAGGAGGATTTCAACAACATGTTGCAGCTTTGCAGAAAGCAGTTCAAGGACTTCTGGCTGAGGTTAAGAGAAGTGAACACCATCAGGAAGAATTTAGTTTATCCTCCCCCTTTGCACAGAGCTGCATGAAAAGCACTTTTCTCATTAACCTCTAAAAGTGGAGTAACTTTTGCTGGTCACAGCAGCCCTCGTTAAGAAATTCTTGCAAGTTTTCCATCTCCACCTTATTGCACTATTTTAACTACAGTGTAATTACACCGAATACAGACAGAGCAGGATGCGAACTGCAGCCTCCCAGCGTATATTTCTATTTGGACCGCGTGCAAGGCATCCTCAGCTTCCCAGAAGAAAGGTAATTTGTGCTCATCTAGAAGTTGTTCTCCAGAACATTCCCTTATTCAGCAGCTGTATTTAGACGCAGCTGAGTCACGCCTGCGGCTCTGTGCTCCAACACCAAAGTCTCGTCTAGAAAAGGGTGCCCGAGGCGCTCCTGACCCCAGCGTGAGCAGATCGCCCCGCTCTCATCGACCGCCCTTTCCCCAGAAAACAAACCCACCCCATCCCTCCCTCGAGTCGGTCGCCCGCCCGGCTCGGGCTGTGCTGAGCTGTGCCGCTCGACCCAGCACCGACCCCTGATGCTGCGGCCTCCCGAGGAGGCACTTCAGCCTGCCCCCGGGGGACGTCTGTCTCGCAGCCCACCTCACCCTGTAGTGCCCCCCCCACCCCAAGCCTCAAGACCCCCGGGCGGACGGGCGCCCCGCCCGGCAGGGGAGAAGGGCTCCCGGGCCGGGCCCCAGGCGGGTGCGGGGCAGCGCTGGGCGCCGGCCGGCCCTGCCTGCGGGCGGGCCAGGGCGCTCCGAACCACGTCGCTGCCACGCACCTGCCTCTCCCCACGCCGGAAAAAACCCGCCCGGCGGAGCTGTCCCCTCCCCGCTCCCGGGCCGCGCCGCCGCCTCCCCTCGCCAAGCCGGCCCGACTCGTTCGCAGCCGCCCGAAGCCCGCCTTCTCCCAGCGCGGCCCCGCCGGGCCCGGGGATTCCCCGGGCGCAGAGGGAGGCTCCGTGCCCGGCGGCGGGAGCCGGCGCCCGGGCCGGGCCGCTTTGGCAGCGGCCCCGCAGACACGTGGCTCGGAGCCGGCCGGCTTCCGCCGCGCTCGCCCTCCCCGCCGCGGCCCCTTCCTGCCGCCCGCTCCGCGGCGCGGCGCGGCCCCTCCGCCTGCCTCACCTCACCTCAGGCAGCGGTGGCGGGAGCTGCCGTCAGGGCCTCGGCGGCGGCCGTTCCCCTCGCTCCGAGCCCCCTCCTCCTCCGGCTGCGAGGCGGGCGCGGTGCGAGGAGCCGGGCGGGAGGCTCCTGCCGCTGAGGAGGAGCTAAGCCGGGAGAGCGAGCGCGGCTGACAAAGCTTCGCCACCGCCGCCGCGCTCCTATATATAGGGCAGCCGGCGTCGCTATGGCAACGCACCAGCTCAAACCAGCCCCGATCGGCTGCGACCGGGCAGGGACTCGGGCCAAGCCGCTATTGTGACGTCGGCGGCGAAGACGCGCGAGTCGCGCCACGCCCCCCGCCCCGCCCATCCCACCCCGGCCCGTGCCGTGCGATGAGCGCGTCGGGTCTCTGCGGCGGCCCCGGCCCCCCGTGGGACTCGGGGCGTTCGCTCTCGTCGTGTCGGCAGGGTGACGCTCTGGAAACGTTTGTCCCCCTAAAGCCATCTCGGTTGCTTGGGCAGCACTCGCAGCCCCTGTGTTGGCACTGGCTGCTGCCCGCAGGGGTGCTGGCCCTGCCTCCATCCCTGCCCACCGAACATATTATCCAAACCACTTCTAACACTGACCATCCTTTTTCCCCTTGGCTTTTGTTTTTACTCTGATATCCCTTTCTGCTGTGAGGTTGTTTTGTCTCCCCGAGTGCTGGCTTGTTGAAAAGCAGGCGTAAATCCCACCCTTTCTGGGTTAGCCCTTTCCACCCTTGCCAGGGCAAGCACTTTCTTCCCTTCTCTTAAAAAAGTTCAAGTCTTACCTCATGGTAGATGCAGCCCCACGGGGACTGAGTCCCTGCCCTTTCACCGTACGTGGGAGCTCTGAGGGACAAGGCTGCCCTTGCCATGCTGAAAGGGGGACTTTTATACCCTGCCAGCTCTCCGGCATTTGTGAGAAAGGCAGGAGACCTTTCTAGTGTCCACGCTGAAAGATGAGCTCAGAGTGCTCCTGGTCCCCACCTTCAAATTACCAGTAGCTATTTTAGTTAAGAGCTAACGGCTTTCTGAAGGTAGAGGCATTCAGCCAGCTGCTGTCCTTCCACAGAGACGACAGGTGGGGAAAACCCTCGGCCGTTTGTGGAGAAAGATGATGGGAAACTCCGTCTGCTGTGGGGTGCGGGATCCTCTCATGGAGGTACGGAAAAGGTACTGCTGGCCTCAGAGGGCCTGTCCTCCCAACTCTCCCACAGAGCCCAGCTGGAAATCCAACCATATTTCAAACAGAAGCTAATCAATGGGTTGTCCTTGTCCCTCCCTCCAGGCCTTGGTTGTTGGAGCTGGGTTGGTGGGAGAGGGGTGGTCAAGGCTGGGGCTGCACAAGAATCCCTTGAAGGAGTAAAATAAAGGAAAACACCAAGATCAAGCAGATAAGAAGCAAAAGGCAAGTTGGGCCACAGCCAAAAGAAATGTCTGGGGACAGAGCTGGCTTTGGTTAAAATAATTAAAATAAAGAAGAAAAAAAAGCTCCTAAAAGATTTTCAAAAATATAGTTTGCGTGTGTGTAGGTGGCCACACACACAGGCACAAATTGGGGAAGCTTTTCTAAATAACAGCAAGCAGTACGGAAAACTGTCCTAGCGTGTAGCATTCACATCAGCTGGTCCCCAGGGCACCACCTTCCCTCGACAGCTAGTCCTGTTGCTGCGTGAGCATTGCCTGTGCTGAGATAACTCATCAAAAACCCAGAGGAGTTTCACACCACGTCCCCTGCCAGTTAACAGGGCAAATAATGGGGCTCAAGAGCCTCTAGATTTGACTCAGCGAGCAACATATGCAATTTAGGTGTTGGAAAAGTGTCCAGAGAGGGAAGCAAAGGGCTGTGCCACCACTGCAGGAGTCAGCTGAGCTGGCAGAAAAGGGAGGGCTGGGGCCAGGATGGTGATGGTGGCCTTCACCCAGCCCCAGCGCTCCACCGTGTCCCCAGTACCAACTGTTCTTCCCGCTTCACCTTCTACCCTCTGGCTGGGGCTGAAGGAGAGCCCACAGATCTGTTCCCACCAGGATCCAGGTTGACCAACCTCATCTACGGCAGGAGGGCAACTGCTGGTGGGAAGACACCGCTCAGGTACAGCTGTGAGACAGCATGGAGCCGTAGCTGAGCCTGGAGAGCAAAGACAGGACTGCTCCAAGGGAAAAAGGCAGCAAGAACAACCAGAGGTTGCAATTATCTGAGGAACTAATGCATTTGTCAGGTTTTTTTTTGTGGGTGATTAATAGCAATGATGTATCAGCCCTCAAAAGAATGGGATTACCAAAATGTTTTATTCCCCTCCCAGTTTTTGTCTCTGGAGGCTCATTGAAAGCTGCTGGTGGCAAGGGCTGGCTGTGAGAAGCATGAGGCTTGCAGGAGATGTTCCAGTACAGAGAGGGAAGGGTCTGGACCGGTGTCTCCATGCCAGAGGACAGCTGGGGACAGCCTTCAGATACATCAAGTGAGAGCAGGGAGGCACATACTTTGCTGCCTGTTTCCTGGCTAGTGCCCTGAGGGTCTGGCCAAGCTGCTATGAAGGGTACTGAGGAGCTGCACAGATCCATAGGTGACAGGAGCAAAGCAGATCCTGGATCTGAAGTGCTGGGAAATGCTTCTGCAGCTCTTTGCAAGTCACCACCAGTCTCAAACTACCTTACACAAAGCAGTTGTGTGAGCCAAAAATGTTTTCCAGAAGAGGGCACTGGAAAAGCATTTGTTGGCAGGAGATTGTGGCCACATCTTCCTGATATTTCCTCTCCTCTCTTACTCTCCAAGCAGGGCCCTTGCTGATGTGGAGGAACAGGGGATGGAGAGGACTGTCTGGCTGCCCCATAGTTGTGTCAGTGTCTCCTACATCTTACAGCAGCAGTAGCAACCTGGTGGTCCCTGGTCCTGCTGAGCCATGGGTCTCAATTTTTGGAGGAGCTGGAGTCAAGCCCCAAGTGGTGACAGCTGCCTGGTGGGAGAGGGATGGGTTCCCTTGGCCAGCACCAGCCCAGCAGCTGGAGGAAACTTTGAGATAATGTCTAGCATCTCTCAACTGCTTTCTTTCCCCCTGGCTCTGTCCCAGTGATTTACCCAGGATTGCAGAGAGTAAAATCCAGATTGAGATGTGCTGAGCTGTGGACCTGTGCAAGGTGGAGATCCTGTGCAGGCTGTGGGGTGCAGGACACATGCATGGGGGACTCCTGTGGGGATACCTCTGGATTTCTTGAGGCAGCAGCTCCTTACTCCCTTTCAGTTTATTGGCCATTGCATGGAGAAAAGCAGCTCTAAATTGTCTCTAAATTGTAATTAAAAAAAAGACCATTAGAGGAAACAATATATTTCCAGGATACATTTTTTCTATCTTTTGTTACACATTTTTTAGGTGTTTGAATGCAGTTGCTTGACACTCAGTGCTGCCAATGTGATGTTGTGTGTTTTGAGGTACAAGCAACAAAATAAAATAACTCCTTGCAGTGGCAAAACTAAAGGAGGTGGAGTGACCAGAAACCTTGTGAAGCAACTGGAAAGCATTGCTTTGCAGCTCAACTGCAGAAATGCTTACGTCTCTGTTTTCTAGTTTGCCTTTTTTAGGAGAAAGTAGCCCCAGTACATTCAAAACGAGTCATTCACAAACACATGCCATGAGGTGAAGCACATAACTCTGACATTACAGCACCAGTTTTGTGTCTGAGGCTTTTCCAGTCCTTCATATTTGCAGATTTGAGATAAAAAAAAACCTGAAAAAAGTCAGTGCTCTCACATGCATGTTGTTAAATAGACTTGATATGGCAAGGTGTTTGAGTATCATCATCCTCTGTATGAGCTCAGCACCCACCAGAACTGAGCCAGATCATAACAGTTGGCTCTAGCATTTGGTTTATTTCATACATGAATTCTATAGGCAACATACAATAGTACAATGGATTTTTAAACTACTTTGTATTTTAATAGATTCCTCATCTCTTCTTGCTCTCAACAAAGTAAATGTCAAAATTCTTTGAGAGTCAGGAAGGGTGAGAAAAGCTCTTGCATACTCTCAAACATCAGCTTGAAAAGCAGAGGTCAGCCTGTCCTGTGGGATCAATGGAGAGGAAACCATGGAAGTGACAGAATGGGTTTGTGTGATCAGCAAAGTGCTGTTTACACCAGAAAGTGAGGAGGCAAGGACCAGTCCTGCTAGCACAGCACTGTGGTGTTCAGACTGTAGACCACATTTCTCTCCCTCTCACAGAGGACTGTCTTCTGCTGTGGCAAAGGCATTGGTGGGACCAAGGGGCATCTGCGTGCACAGCATTGCTGTCACACAGAATTCACAACCAGCTTCGGAGCCCACTGCAGGCAGGACCAGAAGCAGCCTGAGAATTTGAGTAGGTTTCAAGTGTTGAGTGAGGAAGCATACGGTGCTTCTAAACACATCAAGTGTCACATCAAATGATGACCACTGGTGATGTCGGTGCTGGATCTGACCCCTCTATGCATCTTGTCTGGCACATGCTGTAATGGCCACTCGGAGAGGAGATAACTGTTCATCGTGGAGCGTGGCAGCAGGACCCGAAATATGCCACAATTTACAGGAATTAACAGTTTGCAAATTTAAATCCTAAAATCTCTTCCATGGATCAAACCTTCAGGTGTTGTGCAAACACAATGAGGTTACAGACTGCTCCAGCAAAGTCACGGTTGGTGGCAGGAGGTTCAGTGCGTGACGGGAGGAGGCAGAGGACAACAGCAGCTCATGGCACGTGTTGGTGAGCAGAGCCCAGCCCTGGAGGACTCTGTGTGCATCTTGCACATACTAACATTTGCTCACAAAGATTTGTCTTCTGGTTAATATATGTCCCAGTGCAGAGCTCTGAGTACACACTAATGTCTTCAGGTAAAAGTAAGGACAGCTGGAAAGCTTAGTGTCTCACTTTTCACCACAGCCTTCCTCCAACTTTAACTGTCTTCAGATGGACAAGTGGCAGGAACATGTAGGACGTATTTTTCTCTTACATGAAATGCAAAATATAAGAAACTCACTAGAAGCCAGCATGATTTCCTGTTGTTTATGGCAACATTAGATTTCAGCTATCATCTCTGGTAAGAGGAATTGATGATGTGAAGGGTAGAAGTGAATTCATTGGATAGCGCATCAGATCTGTGTCAGGACTCAGAATACTTAGAGGGAAAAAAGAGACAAGTGTAAAATTTAGAAGGTTATAAATTCTGTGTATGTTAAACATGACAACTATTGATTCTCTTCTGTGATAATACTAGGTATATATCATGTAGCAGATGGCTTCCCAGACAAACTGAGAACCTCTGAAGATTTCTATGTCAAGAGAAGGAAATAATTCATTATCTGGATCATATCTGCTGGAAAGGCTTTCATGCAACAGCAAACTTTTGAGACAGCATAACAAATGGTAAAATACTTCAAAGAGGTAACATGTTGGTTCCTTACTTTAAATTTATCATGAGGAGGATGTAAAAGTTGCAATCTCATCTACACAATACTTACTGCAAACAGGTGTGAAGCAACACCTCACAGATGAAAGCTTCATGTTTTGGATTATGATTGCCATTTAATTCAGGATTAGTTTAATCTGATGAAGAGTTTTTTAAGAGGTGTCTAGCTGAAGGCTAGCTACCCAGGTGGTGCAAAAGTCTTCTCAGTATTACCAGACACTGTAGCGAGGAGCAATGGCCACAAGTTATGGCACTGGAGGTTCAGGTTGGACATCAGGGGAAACTTCTTGTCCAGGAGCATAGTGTAGTCCTGAGTCAGAAGTAGGGTGGCCATCCTTGGAGATTCTCAAGCTTAAGACAGAAAAAGCTACAGCTAACCTGATCTGGTGAGTGGTGATAGTCCTGTTTTGAGTGAGTTGTCCATCAGGAATGACATTGGGCTGTGCTGATGAGATCCTATACCCGCTGGAGACAGCAGCAGGTTGCAGCTGAGCTAGGCTTTCACCTCCTTTCTTCTCTAGCAGATTAAATAAACCTCTGAAAACCTGAGCTTTGGGAGGGTCAAAATTCACATCTGAATTTTGTCATCTACTCGCTCCTTTCATTAACAAGATAGACATAACTACCAGCAGCAGCGGCGGTTTTATGGAGTGAGACAGAAATTTTTGTGTCCCAATGCAAAGCCCGGAGACACACAATGATCTTTTCATTTCCCAAACATATGGAATCCCACAATTGTCCCATGCACGGGACATGCCTGAAGTCAAGGGGAGTTCTGTTCATGAAGTATTAGTGCAAAAGGAAGAATCAGGCCCTCAGAGGTATATTTTCATCATAATGTTTGAAGATTTACGTGTATAACTACGCAACTCAGGGCGAGACTGTGCCTCTAAGGCAAAACATATGAGCTCATATAAAGAATTTATCATTATAATAACAATTTGCATTTCTATAGAACCTTTGATCTTAGGATCTCTAAGTACTTAACAAACACAAATTAATTAATCCTCACAACTCTCCTGCAAGGTAGACATGTATTATGGAGAGACGCTAGCAGCTAGCTTTCCATTATAAGTCTCATTTTAACTACACCCTAACTTTGCCAAAACTAAACCAATACACACAAAAATTTCACAAGCATGATCTTGTCCTTGGGTAGGATCTTTTTTAGAAATTGTGGGGCAAATAGGATAAGATAGTTTAAGATAAGTAGGTTAAATGGGGAGACCAGAAATATATCCCTGAATGAACTAATGCACATACTCCATTAGTCCAGAGGGAAGGGAAATGGAGAGTTTGGGATAGACACTTGCTTCTCCATAACTTGCCAGCATGGAAATTCCAAGGTGGTAAATAGTTATTCATTATCCACTCTATTATTTATTAAATTGGTGAGCTACATTGAGTGCAGGAGGCAGCTTGCTTTTCTTAATGGAAGAGTCCTTCTTCAGGAACTGTACTTGGCCTCAACTGTGAAGAGGAAATCACCAAAAGCCACTTATTACCTCCTTTGGAGAGTTACTCTTTGTAACCTTTGGGATGAGGCTGGGTGAGCAGACCCAGTGATGGTCTGGCGTCGTGGGTGAAATATCACCTTGAAGGAGAAGCTGCCAAAGACAGACGGAGAGCCTGGCAGTGCACCCACATGAGGGATGGAGACCAAGAACAAATTCTTGCTCTGCATGCCAGGAAAAAAAAAAAGGAAAGAAGAAAACCAGCCGGAAAAAAACACCTCTGACTACTCAGAGCTGCTCAGACCTGGGGCCCGGGCGTGGGGGAGAAATCAGGAGTCTTTCCTCATCCCTTCCTCCAAAAAGAGGAGAGTGAGGTGTAGGTGGACAGCTGGGCAGAGGCTTGTCCCTTGGCCACGGATTTGGGCTAGCACTTGGCTGCGGCAGGCTTAGCCGATAGCAAATTGCTGCCACTCCCAGGAGGAAGGAGGAGGACAGGAGATTATGACTCAGGTGTTTTTAGGGTGGTACAGGTTGTACCAAGGACTCTTCTTCAGCCGAGGGAGCCTGTGCCCCACGCTTGCCCTAGGGCCCTGCTCAGCACCTTGCCCCCACGGAAGCAATGGGTGCAGCACCGTGCCTTGCACTGCTTATCAGCCGCACGTGTTCGCCTCGCCTTCGGGCCTGCAGGAGTGACTCAGGCCCCGATGCGAGGGATGGAGCCTGTGACGCTCCACGTCACCCATCCTATGCCCAGGCAATGCTGCAGCCCTCGGCCAGGATGCGGCGTGTTTTCCTGCTGCTCACCGCTGCCCAGCTCGGCGAGCACCGTGTTTTGGTGACTCTCCTTAAGCCGCACTTAAGCAAAATAGAAAATCGAAAAATGACTCAAGAGGGTTTTGTAAAATCTCCTACGAGCTGGTTGTTTTCCAAGGATATGTGGTTAGTATATACAGCAGATACTGTCTGCAGCATTGAAAACATCGGGTATAGAGTAATCAGGGAGATCCAGTGGGAAATGGCCACTAAAAAAGGGGGATTTTACCCAAAACACAGGACCAGAGAGACTCTGCTCCCAGCAATCCTTCAGATATAGTCAAATAGATATTGTGAAAACCACTCAAGCCTAAATACCTAAGAAGGGAGTAGAGAGGTGGAAAAGAAAGCATGGTTTGCCTCTCAGAGGCAGTGGGCCCGGGTGGCCCAGGAAGACCTGACCGGTTGCCAGTGGCCAGGCAGGCAGCCTGCAGAAAAGCCGGCAGCCGTGTCTGCTGCCAGAGCAGAGCCTGGGCACCAAGCCAGGGTCAGCCTGGGGCACCTCGAATCAGCACTGCCTCCCTTTCACTGCTGGAATGTTGTACAGATCAACAGATTGATATTGAGAAGAGCTCCAGAGGTGCTCGGATAAGAATTATTTATGACTAAGTACAATAGATCGATGGTGTTGGCTTTGCAGCAATACACAGTCGGATGCCAGGAGTCAGCTGTAATCATGCATGCAGTTAGCAAAACTATTGCTGTGTTCTCTTCTACTAACTGTGATGAGGTGACCTTGTCCTTACGTGGGTAGGTAACATTTGGCCTTTGTTTTCATTGCAGTCATAGCTGTGCAACAGCTATAGCGTGAAGCCCGTTGTTATCAGCCTTGTTACAGTGCCGTTATCAAGGGAGAGCAGAAGCGTGCTACAAGACCAAAGTATTTTGCAGGCTTCTGAGGAAAGAAGACCTTGATTCCTCTGCTCTTACACACATCAAATTGTACCTTACCCTTCAGACAATCTTCTGGGTTTCAACGGGTCAAGAAGATAATCTGAATAAGAGCACTGCTATTGGGTCTTGGTGAATTTAAAACATGTTCTTCAACTACCTAACTTTTCAAATACATGTGGTCTTTCATACAAAAGGACATGGAGTAGACAAAAAGTATTTCTGATCAGTACTGCAATGCTCTGCAAAGGTGCCAACATCTGCAAGGGACCCACATGCTGCCCTGGGCAATGGCCTTCACTGGGCACTGTTGTTAACAAGTGCTTTGAATACAGCCTCAAACATAGGGTGGCACAGCAGGAGAAATGCCTTGAGTTTTGATCTACCGATACTAACCTACTGAAGCAAGAAGTATGGGAGGATTAATCAGTGTAAGCAGCTTTGTTTGTGCTGTTGAGCCATACCACATTATGACTCAGGTCATCTAGTTGCTGTTATTTTCACGAGTCCTTCCATGAGTGACAGTGAAACCCCTCAAAGTGATTGCTGTGATATGATAAAGCCTTGGATTTATCTTCAATTATTTCTTTAACCTCAGACCATTCTGTTCTAGTTTTCCTCTTTTTTTCTGATCTGTTTGTTTAAAACTTTAGACCATGCTGATTGATACCTTGGCACATAGGTTTGTCCTGTTCCTTGAAGCTCTGTTCCTTGAAGATTTCTGCAGCATTGCCCCAAAACAGCTCCCATGTTCAGTCCCTATTTCCAGCCCTTCCTGAGCCTTCCAGTTCCTGCTGTCGGTTAGATCCACCTTGGCTTCAATGAGATGCTGTGTTATTGCAATTTCAAGTGCCTTGTCCCAGGAGAGGTGTTCCTCATTTCCTTCATTCCCAGTCACTGGAAAGAACACAGGTGCTGCAGAGGTGCTCCCCTCTCTCTGCTGTGGTCAGAAGTGCCTCTAGACGTCCTCTGCATAAGGTGAGCAACTTCCTTAGGAGTTTGAGGAACCAGTACAAAAAGTTAAGACTTTCTTCCCCCATCAGCACTGTTAGCACACTAGCAATGTCCACTGCTGTGCCTGATGGCTGGAGGGCACAGCTGAAAAACGGGATACCAAGATCACAAGCACTTCTCAGCCTGAGAGAAAGGACCCCACATCTTCTGAGACTGTTCTCATCACCAGACAATGGCAGTCCTCAGTGACAGCATTTGGCCTTTCCTGCTGAAGCCAAGACTTGTGGGACCAGCAAGGGAGCCCAGGAGCTTGCCTGTTGACCATGACTAGAGCAGCCAGCAGGAAGGGGAAGTCAACTGGATGATCTGTCCCTTTTAAATGTGGTCATCATTAGAATAAAAGCAGTTTCAGGAACAGGCATCATGATTTCATAGGACAATTCAGATTGGAAGGGATCTCAGGAGTTCATCTAATCCAACCTCCTACTCAAAGTAGGATGAGTTATGGGGTCAGAGTATTTTCCTGGATGCTTAGGTTTCCCTGTCCCCAAACCATTAGATGAATACCCTAATCAGAAGGCTAGGGTCAGGCTTTCTCCATCTAGCTTTCCCTGGTGTCATGCGTGGTAGCACAATGAATGTGCACAATGGGGGAATGGGTTCAAGTTGCAACAGGGCAAGTTTAGACTGGACATTAGGAAGAAATTCTTCAAAGAAAGAGTGGTCAGACACTGGAACAGACTGCCTAGGGAGGTGGTTGAGTCGCCATCCCTGGATGTGTTTAAGTGTTGCTTAGATGTGGTTTTGGGTGATATGGCTTAGGGGTGAACTTGTAGTGTAGGGTTAATGGTTGTAGTGTAGAGTTAATGGTTGTAGTGTAGGGTTAATGGTTGGACTTGATGATCCCAAGGGTCTTTTCCAACCTGAACTGTTCTATGATTCTATGATTCTATGACTTAGCTTCAGGTGGGAGGTTGGTGATCTCAGGTGAGTTATCCGTGGTGTCGAACTCTCATGTTCTGAACACAACGTAAGAGCCCTTCTTCACAACTCCTGCTCAGCACAGCTGGTGTTCAGGAGAAGGACACTACACCATCACTACCCATCTGACTTCAGCTTGAGTTCAGCTGCTCTGCACAAATCAGGACTTTTACCGCAGTCAAGAAAGGAGAGACCTCCAGACTGGACATGGAAGTCTAGGGGCAAAGCACAGGGCAAAAAAGTCATGAATTTAGCTGTACGCAGAGTTATCCATTCCAGAAATCAGGCAGACAGCAGTGCTGGTTGCAAGGCAAGTGGGTTTCATAACCCAGGTCCCAACTTTGGGTACATCTCATTAGGTTCAATGTCACTCAATGTGCATAAAAGCAGAGCAGATACAAACTCCGCTCTGCAGGTGAGTAGTGAGACTTCTTTGTGTGTTTTGCCCATGCCTATGTTAACATTGTTGTTTAAGTGTAGAATTAGATTAATAACTCTTATTTTCTCTATTTTAAGCATCACATTTTTTAAACATTTCCTGCGTGGAAGTCACAGTATTTAAAAGACAATTTTGATAGTTTTTCCCAGGAGAACTAATGTGTAATGGAGGTGCAGGAGGAAAAATCATACCAGAAGCACCCTGGGAAAGCCACTGCAGTGGGGTGACTTGTGAAATCACTGGCAATAATGCTGCCACCCTCCCCCGTAAAAGAGCGAAGTCTCTTTCACACTGGTGACGTTAGGATTATTTTCACTAGTGAGGAGCTGAATTCAAGGATGTTTTCACGGTCAAAGATGATCATGCTTCTTGATGATTCATGATCAGTGATTGGTTTGCAGTGTCCTTGGTGGACGCAGAGTGATTGCTGGCTGGCTGAATTTCTTGTTGTGGCTCTGGCTGCTGTGGGCCTGTGACAGAACCGTGTTAGCACTGCTCTGCTTCCACTTTATGTCCTCCCTGGCACGTCCCAGAGCAGAGCCGTGGCCAGATTTTAACACAGCAGTGGGAAGATCGGGTTCCTCAGCTGAAGTGCAGCGTACAGTTTGGGTATTTAGGAACGCAGTGCTGCAGAGTACATTTAGTGCACATTTGTTCTGATGATTTATCTACTATGCCATCATGCACGGGCAGGCAAAAATTGCTCTGCCACAAGCCAAGCATTAAATCTTGTCTATACACAGAGCCTGACAGTGAGGGTAATGCTGGAAGCACACCATGATAATTATTTCAGAAAGAAAAAGAGAGGGCAGAGAATGAGGGTGGAAATCAGGAGCTGGGCTCTGTTTCATGATCTCTTGTCGAACCCTCAGCGGCGAGGCGATTTTAAACACGGTGATCAGCTGTTAACTCTGCCCCCCAGGGTATAAGAAGCCTTTGGGACGAGTCCCTGCCCACCGAACAAAAGGGTAAGTCTTTGTTAAAAGGCAAGTACTTAAAAGGCCTGTAAACTATTCCGTGCATAGCTTTCAGAGAGTCTTTGTATTTTAGAGCCAACTATGGTTGCCACCAGGTCAATGGTTGTTAGAAAAACTGTGGGCACCCAGACAGAGGCCCCACGTAAGCATGTGGGTGTTCAGGCCTCGGGCTGCAGAGAGTGCTGGAGCCTGGCACTGGCCATGGAGGGTAGTGGAAGTGACACTTGTGTCCGATGTGACGAGGTGAGCGATCTGCTCAGCCTGGTGGCTGAGCTGAAGGAGGAAGTAGAAAGGCTGAGGAGCATTAGGGAGTAGGAGAGAGAGATAGATCGGTGGAGTCACGTCCTGAATGGCGAGCAGCAAGCTCTGCAAAGAGCTGAATATCCCCCCACCTCTGGCCATCAGGCAAAAGGGGGGGACCTAAAGGATAGGGAAGAGTGGAAGCAGGTGCCTGCCAGGAGAGGAAGGAAAATCCCTGCCCGGCCTCCCTCACCTGCCCGGTTGCCCCTGCGAAACAGGTATGGGGCTCTAGACAGTGCGAGCCAGGCCGAGGAAGAGTCAGTGGAGGGTTCACCCATAGGGCTGTCTAGGGTGAGTCACTCGGATACACGCATTAGGACTTCTTCATCTAAGAAAAAAAGGAGGGTAATCGTAATTGGAGACTCCCTCCTGAGGGGAACAGAGGGCCCTGTCTGCCGCCCAGATCCGACCCACAGGGAAGTCTGCTGCCTCCCTGGGGCCCGAGTTAAGGATGTTATCAAGAAGCTTCCTGGTCTGGTCAAACCCACGGACTATTACCCGCTTTTGGTTATGCAGATCGGTAACGATGAGATAGTAGAGAGACGGCCAGAAGCAATCAAAAGGGACTTTAGGGCACTGGGGCGGATGCTAGAAGGATCAGGCGCACAGGTTGTGTTTGCCTCTATTCCTTCAATTATGAGGGAAAATAGTGGAAGGTTTGACAAAGTGCAGCAGATTAATACTTGGCTAAAGGGGTGGTGCCAGCGGTCTAGCTTTGGATTTTTTAACCATGGGGAGATCTACAGGGCACCTGATCTACTGAAACAAGCTGGGGTTCAAATGACACAAAGGGAAAAAAGGATCCTTGGTCATGAGCTGGCGGGACTCATAGAGCGTTCTTTAAACTAGATATGAAGGGGGATGGGGTTATAGCTGGGATTGCAGCGGGGCAGTGCTCTAGAAATTATGAGGACCGGGTGGCCTTCCATCCCCCTAGGGTGAGATCAGTGTGCTCAGCTTGCTCCCTGAAATGCTTATACACCAATGCACGCAGCATGGGGAATAAGCAGGAGGAGCTAGAAACCTGGGTTCGAACAGGAGATTATGATCTGGTGGCAATTACAGAGACATGGTGGGACAGCTCACATGACTGGAATGTGGTCATGGGTGGCTATGTCCTTTTCAGGAAAGACAGGCCAGCCAGGCGAGGTGGTGGAGTCGCTCTTTACGTGAAAGAGCAACTACAATGTCTTGAACACCATCCAGGCATGGATGAGGAGCAAGTAGAGAGTGTATGGGTTAGAATTAAGGGGCAGGCTGGCAGGAGAGATACTGTTGTGGGTGTCTATTACAGGCAGGCCACCAGATCAGGGTGAGGAAGTTGATGAGGCCTTCTACAGGCAGCTGAGAGCGGTCTCACAATCACAGGCCCTGGTTGTCGTGAGGGATTTTAACTTCCCTGATATTTGCTGGAAGGACAATTCAGCCAGCCAGCCACAGTCCAGGAGGTTCCTCCAGTGCATCAATGATAATTTTCTGATGCAAATGGTGGAGGAGCCGACTAGGAGAGGAGCACTGCTGGACCTCATCCTCGCTAACAAGGAGGATGTGGTTGAAGCAGTAAAGGTTGAGGGCTGCGTTGGCTGCAGTGACCATGAAATGGTGGAGTTCAGGATCTCATGTAGCAGAAACAAAATAGCAAGCAGAATTGCAACCCTGGACTTTGCCAAGGCAAACTTTGGATTTTTCAAGCAATTACTAGAGAAAATCCCATGGGCAAGGCTGTTTGAAGGTAAAGGGGCCCAAGATAGTTGGTTAGCGTTCAGGGACTGCTTCTACCGTGTTCAAGATCAGAGCATCCCGACACGTAGGAAGTCAAGGAAGGGAGCCAGGAGACCTGCGTGGCTAAACAGGGATCTGCTGGGTAAGCTCAAGGGCAAGAGGAGAATTTACAGATCTTGGAAGGCAGGGCTGGCCACTTGGGAAGAATATAAGGCTGTTGTCCGAGGATGTAGGGAGGCAACTAGGAAAGCAAAGACCTCCCTAGAATTGAACCTGGCGAGAGGGGTCAAGGACAACAGGAAGAGCTTTTTCAAATACGTGGCAGATAAAACTAACACCAGAGGCAATGTAGGCCCACTGATGAATGAGGTGGGTGCCTTGGTGACAGAAGATACAGAGAAGGCAGAGTTACTGAATGCCTTCTTTGCCTCTGTCTACTCTGGCGGAGGCTGTCCTGAGGAGCCCCGTTCCCCTGAGGCCCCACAGGAAGTCAGGGCAGTGGAGGAGTTTGCTTTAGTCGATGAGGACAGGGTTAGGGACCAATTAAGCAATCTGGACATCCATAAATCCATGGGTCCAGACGGGATGCATCCACGGGTGCTGAGGGAGCTGGCTGATGTCATTGCTAGACCACTCTCCATCATCTTTGCCAAGTCTTGGGAGACGGGAGAGGTGCCTGAGGACTGGAGGGAAGCAAATGTCACTCCAGTCTTCAAAAAGGGCAAGAAGGAGGACCCGGGAAACTATAGACCGGTCAGCCTCACCTCCATCCCTGGGAAAGTGATGGAACGACTTATCCTTGGTGCCATCTCAAGGCATATCAGGGATAAGAGGGTCATTAGAGACAGTCAACATGGCTTCACGAAAGGGAAGTCGTGCTTGACTAACCTCATAGCCTTTTATGAGGATATAACAAGGTGGATAGATGATGGCCGAGCGGTGGATGTGGTCTACCTTGACTTCAGTAAAGCATTTGACACAGTCTCCCACAGCATCCTTGCTGCTAAACTGAGGAAGTGTGGTCTAGACTCTCGGGTAGTGAGGTGGACTGTGAACTGGCTAAGGGGAAGAAGCCAAAGAGTTGTGGTCAATGGGGCGGAGTCTGGTTGGAGGCCTGTATCCAGTGGAGTGCCTCAAGGGTCGGTACTGGGACCAGTATTATTCAATATATTAATCGATGACTTGGATGAGGGACTAGAGAGTACTATCAGCAAGTTTGCTGATGACACCAAGCTGGGAGGAGTGGCTGACACACCAGAAGGCTGTGCTGCCATCCAGCGAGACCTGGACAGGCTGGAGAGTTGGGCGGGGAAAAATTTAATGAAATATAACAAGGGTAAATGTAGGGTCTTGCATCTGGGTAGGAACAACCCCAGGTTCCAGTATAAGTTGGGGAATGACTTACTAGAGAGTAGTGTAGGGGAAAGGGACCTGGGAGTCTTGGTGGACAGCAGGATGACCATGAGCCAGCACTGTGCCCTTGTGGCCAGGAAGGCCAATGGCATCCTGGGGTGTATTAGAAGGGGGGTGGTTAGTAGGTCGAGAGAGGTTCTCCTTCCCCTCTACTCTGCCCTGGTGAGACCCCATCTGGAATATTGTGTCCAGTTCTGGGCCCCTCAGTTCAAGAAAGACAGGGAACTGCTGGAGAGAGTCCAGCACAGGGCAACTAGGATGATTAAGGGAGTGGAGCATCTCCCTTATGAGAAAAGACTGAAGGAGCTGGGGCTCTTTAGTTTGGAGAAGAGGAGGCTGAGGGGTGACCTCATTAATGTTTACAAATATATCAAGGGTGAGTGTCACGAGGATGGAGCCAGGCTCTTCTCGGTGACAACCACTGATAGGACAAGGGTTAATGGGCTGAAACTGGAACATAAGAGGTTCCGCTTAAACTCGAGAAGAAACTTCTTCTCAGTGAGGGTGACGGAACACTGGAACAGGCTGCCCAGAGAGGCTGTGGAGTCTCCTTCTCTGGAGACATTCAAGACCTGCCTGGACACGTTTCTGTGTGGCATAATCTAGGCATTCCTGCTCTGGCAGGGGGGATTGGCCTTGATGATCTTTCGAGGTCCCTTCCAATCCCTAACATTCTATGATTCTATGATTCTATGGGTAGAAACCTTGCAAAAATGACCAGGCTCTAATTCACCCTCCAGACCTGAGTTATCTGACTGCAGCCCCAGCAAGTCACCAGGGGTCTCCTGCATAGAAGTCCTCTGTGGGAGTCACAGAGAGGATCTGTCCCTTCCAAAAGAGTGGCTCAGATCTTCTTGCATGTACCTTTCTTGCTGTCTGCCTTCGCTGATGGTAGAAGAATCCTAGATGCCTAAAGCTAGAAGGGACAGCCTGGCCTTTTGTCTTTTTTCCCCTGCCATAAAGGGATGATAATAATGCTGACCTTTTTAAAGAGCTTCTGACATCCACAGATGAAAAAAATAAACTTGTAAGAGGTTATTATTATTGTTATATGTCTTTGGACAGAGGGAGCAATGACGTTTCTATGACATTTTATAATCCACATGAAATGCTGCCATAATAAAAATGATGACATGTATGAAAGACAGAGTATGCTTAGTTGTGGTATTTGGCAGTGATAATTTGGCTTCTTTTCCGCTATATTTTCTTCAGAAAAAAAAAAAAAAAAAGATTAACAGACACCTCTTGCAAATCCTGCTGAAATCAAAACTCTGCTGAATTCAATGTATACAGAACTTTTTCAGGTTGTAGAGCAAATATACAGGTTAAGCCATTTTAGAAAGACATGTTTGAAAATGAAATTGTTGATCTCTGTGGGTGGTACCATTATTACACTGGTAAGAAAGTTGACCCTCCTGCAGGAGCTGGGCATAAGAACTGTGCTCAGCAGCACAGGATGCTCATGCTTGACTCCAGGTGTGATATTTTGTTATCTGCCTTTTAGTGGAATGGGGACTGCAAAGGTGTTCCAGAATCCATTAGACTGGGCTCAGCTTTGTGTTGTGTCTTCTCCCTATGCACACACAGGTCTTACAAGCACATACTGATAGAAGGGGCACAAGGACGTAAGAGAGGACCTAAAACGTCAGACCAGTGGTCCACACAGGCAGTAGCCAGGGCCTGAGGACAGCAGCAGGAGATGCTATTTAGGGAGAGCATATGAGTGTGGTCGCCTTCTATGGTCCACTGCCACATTCAGGCCTGCAACCTCATGCAGTCATTTTAATATCCATATCTGGACCTGTCACCAAGAGTTCGTCAACACCTTTTGTGACCCCACGGACACTGGCTGCCTCTCCTGCATGAGAAGTGAGTCCTCGTCCATATCGGTCTATGGCTACTCATAACAGTTCTGTTTTTCATTCCTCCCTCTTTCACTCTCTGTCTTTGCAGAGCAAGTTTAGCTAGGCTGAATTAGGTTATAAAGTGAACTGTGATGTAATCAGATCTTGAGACACTTATATTGCAATTGGCTCCACTAATGAGGCTGGATGTTATACATGACCACTGATTTTGTGGTTGGAGGCAAGGCACTACAAAGTGTAGATGTTACAAAAGGGAATAAAATTCTCTTTCTTTCTCCAAGACAGCTTGGCAGAAACTTCTTAGGAAATAGAAGACAGAGGGACCTAAATGTGAGGTTTAATATACATGTAACAGGCTCAATATTATTCAGTCATCTTTGGTATATCCCTGCCAGAAGGTATCAGAAACAATTTTGAGGTCACATTTTGCAAGAAAAGCTGTCACTAGAATTGGTTCCTTCAAATCTGAGATAACTCTTTGGTTTATACTCTCGCCTAATCACTGAATCCTGCCCTAAACCTAGTTTAGGTTTGAATTTATGTATATGGTCCATCTCCAGCCTTAGTAAGGCTTTGAAAGAGGCAGCTATCCTGGTTTGAGCTAGAACAGAACAAATTATGTTCAGTTACTTTACTTTTCAGCTAAGTCTCTTCTAAGTGACTGCACTTTCTGAAGTTTATGGCATATTTTCTCGGACAGTGCTTGCTTCTGGAAGTGATAGTGCTTGATGTTTACAGTTACTACCAAGAATTGGTATGCAGAAAGGCTCTTGTTTGTACTTGTTCCTATAGCAACCAAGGTCACTTCTAGATCTTGTATGCCACGTTGAAGTGCCATAGATAAAAAGGTCGCACTTGCAAGGAAAAGTGGGCAGGGCAGATGACCCAAGCCTGACGTATTCCATTCCATATATATCATACTTGGTATAAAGCTGAGGAATCACAAGGGTCAAGCCTTCTTCTTCTTCTATGGCCAGCATCTGAGGAGAACTCTGTCACTTCTTCTACCTTCAATCCCTTCAGGGTTTTTTTTCCCAACCCATAAGTCTCTCTTCCTTGTTCCCTTTCTCTTCCCCTTTTGGGAAGAGAGAGACGTTAACAAAGAGCATCTGCCATTTGTTTAGTGGCCAGCCTGGCCCTAACCAGTGGCAGCAGGCCCACCACTCCATGGAATGAAAGTTTCCGAAGATTTGCCAAACCAGAACTTCACCACCAGACTTTCTGAAAACATTACCAAAATGGCCACTATTATTCTCTCCACTTCTGGAACTGGAAAGAAGCAAAAATAAGGGGGGGGGGGGGGGGGGAGCACAGAGGAGTGAATATTTTCTCTGCAGAACCTTGAGCAACATCTGTATTAAAGAATAAATTGGGCTATGCATAGCTTTTGGTCCTGAGGCCAATAGAGGGCAAAAGAACTCAAGTCTGTTAAACAGGGAGTCTGCATTAAGGGATCTGCTGTTAGCTGTCCTTGGGCCATACTATTCCCTGTGCTGGTCATGAACACTGTCAGGGGAAATACTTGAGTCTCTACCAAAGCCGCTCCAGGGACTGTGCCAACTGCATGGGCAATCACAGGCTAAAGCCCAGGCCCCTCCCCTGCTCCTGTTCACTTCCCTGGGATAAATGTGGCATCATTCCCACCTTTTGGGAACCTTTCTCTTCTGCCGTGAGGGATGGCTTACATTCCATAAATGAAACAAAATAAGAGGACAACTGCACTTTATGGCCATGACTCAGAAAAAAACATTTTACCCACCATAGCTCACCTCTCAGTGTCATAGAATCAGCAGAATGTCTTGGGATGGAAGGAACATTTAAAGTCCAACTTCCCTGCAGTGATCAGGGACATCTCTAGCTAGATCAGGTTGCCCAGAGCCCTGGCTGACCTGACCTTGAATGTCTCCACAGATGGGGCTTCCACCACCTCTCTAGGCAACCTGTGCCAGTGTTTCACCACGCTCACTATGTCTCCCTACTCATGGGGGCTTTTGTGGGAAAAGGTGAAAAATAAAAAAGATAACAACACTTTTGTTCCTTCTTAAAGTCTTCTTCCTGCTGGGCTGGCAACTCAGGTGATAAGGACGTGTTTGTGTCACTCACCCCCAAAGCTGCGGGAATCCCAAGTGTGAGTCACCCTGACGTAGCGGCTGCTGGAGGAGGTTTGGGTCTGGGAGTGCTGCTCCACAACACAGTGTTTCTGATGGCAGAGCTGCTCTGGGAAACACTGTGCTCCTGCTCAAGGACATGACAGCTCCATTGCCCCCCAGCACTGCTGCTTTCTGCCTTTTCATCCGAGCTGCCATAAATGTCTATAGGGGGATCCGTCCACAGGGTTTAAAAGAAAGAAACTAACCTTTCTTGGGAGGGAAAGAGGCAGTTGCTCCAAGCAACCTTTCATTTTTTTTCTGCCTGTTTGAAGAGCACAGTGCAAGACCTGCTGTAAACAAACTGATCCTCCATTCCTGGAAATGACCTAATAAATCATTTCATTGTTCAGTTTTATTGTGCCCCCATAGAGTGCTTCTGGTAACTCAGAGCAGTTCACATGAGCACTAAAGACTATAAAGGCAAGCAGCCTCCTGAACCCCCAGTGATTTTCACTTACATTGTTCTGCTAAGAGAAACTGAAGATTTGCTGTAGATCAGTATATGAACTGCAAGGTGGCCAGGGAGCTCACTGCTTTGGAAGGTCCTAAGGGGAAGAGAGAAATGTGAGGCTGGAAAGAGATTGTTAGTCACAGTTCTCAAGGATTATTCCTGGGACTCCCTGTGCTTGAGTCTTATTGTTTTTCTCATCCAAAAAAGCTGGGTGTCTTTGTCAGCCTGGTGCCTTGGGGACAACCATCCTGACCTGTGCTATAGGACAGTGCCTGAGCCATGCCCAGCCCTGTTAGCTGGTAATGTGCTAGAGCTAGGAGAACTGTGAGCCAGTGATGGCTGCGAAAAAGAAAAATATGACCCAGGGACGATTCAGGCTAAGTATTCCCTGAGTAAGCAGCAAAATAAAGACAGAAGGCCTTGCAGAATAATGCTGAACTGCACTCATTCTCTAATTTTCTTTCAAACTCAGTTAACCTTTGCCAACATGTCTGCAAAAAAAGAAAATACCATAGCTATGTTCTTGTGTTAAAGTCATCCATAATTTGTCATTCTGACCAGTTCTGCTTCATTATCTCCTGCTGTTCTTCTCTCTCATCTCTTGCCTGACCAAATGTGTTTTGAAGACAGATCAAGGCTTTCTCCATTGTCTCTGGAGCTTCACTATGAATAGGACCTTCACTATGAATATTCAGGTGGAGGTTTCATTCAAACTAGATTTTATCCGACCCTGCATCAAGTCCAAACGTCCTTTGTTTCCTGCCACAGGGTCCATATCCCCACTCCTCACTGCAGGCAAAACCAGCCTCAGCAGCATTGTCGTCACCTTCTGCCTTTCCCTCTTCAGGCTTTCAGTGAGATCCCTCCTGGCCAAATCCTTGGACAACCAGCTGTAAAGCCATGGTCTTGGTGCAAAAGAGCACTTCAGCACATGTTCAACTTTAATCTTGATTTGAAGTCCTGTAAGCTAAAACACTTCATCACATTTCCAAATGCCGATTTGAACTGTGGACTCTGGATCTGAGCCTGAGGGGCAATGGAGGTGATCACCTTCATGAAGCATTAAGCTTTGAAACCTCCATTCCTGCCCACTCCCCTGAAAGAATCAAATCTGCTGATCATTCAGAGGAGCTAGAGTAAGCACGCACTGGTGGGGCTACCCAGGATGGATCTCTGGATGAACAAAAGCACTACCTTCTTTCCACCTCTTCCCAGCTGCTGTGTGAGATCTTTGCTTTTCAGGAGATCTAAAATTCCCCTCATTCTTGCAGCCAGAAGTGCAGGGGAGGTCCTGTGCAAGCACCTCCACACATCCAGGGGATCTCCATGGAACATGACTGTACGCATACAGGCAGTCAGGTGCAAAATTTGGGCTGCATGTAGCAATGCCATGGAACAGAGACCTTGTCACTGTGGAAGTCTGTTTCCTACTGAAACATCTGCAGGATCAAGGGCCTTCTAACACAGTGGAGATTAAGATCTAGTTCTGTGTGGTATCGCTTGGAGGCCTGTGCCCAACTCCAATTGCACCTACCATTAGGAGCTATGCACTCACCAAAGCGAAATGCTCGTCTCGGAATGAGCTCATGCTACTGTTCTGTGTGTGTCAGCAGTTTTGTGGACTCCCAAGTTTGCAGATGTATGAATTATCCCTTGGCAGACGGTTAGTTTCACCCTCCTTTATGCATGCATATGTTTAAGGTGAATATAGAAGCGTATTCACTGTTGTAAGCTTTTCATTCACGTTCTTATTCATTTAGGTGGATAAGAAAAGACGTTTCGATGTATGCACATTACCAACCCCAACAAAACATTCTGCTGGACAGAAGCAATGGAAGGGACTAGGTGATCTCTTGAGGATTCTCTGAAAATCATAGAATCATAGAATGACCTGGGCTGGAAGGGACCTTAGAGATCATTTTAATCCAACCTCCCTGTTGTGGGCAGGAATGCCACCTCTCGACTAGGTCAGGCAACATGTGAGAACCGAACGGGAAGACCAGAGGCAAAGCTGATCTCGTAGTAGGTTAAACAATTACAGTGTTTCTAGCATGTAAACTGCTTATTGTGTGTATTAGGCAACTATTGAAACTTTTTTTTCATATTCCATATGAAGGAAGCACAAGTATGATCTCTCATCGTACATGGATGGTTGTAGGTAAAGGCAAACACGATCAACAAGTTGATTATTATTCTTAATTCTGCTGCTGTGTATGACTTGAGCAAGGATAGTTCACTTGTTTTACTTACAGCGGGCTATAAACACATTTTTAATATTTATTTATGTATTTATTCATGTGTATAGGGTGGAACTGTTTCTGGAGCTGGATTTGCCTCCAATTTTGGCTGCAGCCTGACTTCTTGTTACCTGAGCATGCATGGGATCCTCGCTCCCCCGTTGTGCCCAGCTCTGCCCAGGGCTGTGGCGGAACCAAGACTTGTTCCGCACACGCAGAACACGCTGCCCCGCACCGGGTTGTCATCTCCTGCCTGTGGATGGGCAGGATTCACAAGGGCAGGATGCCCTGGCAGTGGCTTAAAGTAACAGGGACAAATGCACACCTGCAGCCATGCTGCTGGGTCTTACATGCTGCATGGTAGGCAGGGGCATAGGGTCCATTTGCTACCAGAGCTAAGCCATGGCTGTAGAAACCTGTGCCATGAGCCCCAGTCGGCCCCTGAGGCACCCACTGGGTGTGTGCGGGGTGCCTGGCTGCACCCCAGCCGTGCGCAGGCAGACCGCAGAGCACACACCCAGGAGTGTCTCGCTGAGCCTATTAAACTCTTTAACGGGGGAAAAGAAAAGCTTTTAAAACATGATGCACTAATGACAGATTAATCCACCCAAGAGAACAGTCATAAAGCAAAACAGCATATAAAATAAAACACATCATTAAGTACAATTGAAGTATTAAGTAATAAGGGCCGAAATACAGGATGAAATTTGTTCCTGTGTGCAGACCTTGTGAGTGCCCCCTCGCCTCACACCGGCACTGACAAGCAGGACGGGAGGAGGTTTTGCCCTGGTCCTTGTGAGGGAGGACTTCATACACCATGACTCCATCAGGACAGTGGTGACTGTCCTCTTGTCACTGAGCCGCAATGTAGCACCAGCTCTACTAAAAATGCTGTTTGAAGCAACATGAGTGGATTGGTGGTGGGGACAAATGACCAGAGCAGCACTTTCTTCCAGGGTCCAGTCTGTGGTGCCAGATCACCTGTGGCTGAGAAGTTCCTGAACTCATTTGCTCAACAACCTTTGCTCCCCAACAGCATCACTTGAGATGTCTTGAGCAGCCAACATCTCCCCTGAGCAGCACTGCGCTTCACAGCCCTTACCCACAGGTAAGGATGTCCCCAAACTTGGTGACCAGTGAACACCAAGCAAAGAAGTTACACCCAGCACTGGAAGAGCAGCTTTTGGGGTCTCCTCCTGCCGTAATCCTTTGACTGCACCAGCACAATTGCTTCATGGGGAAAAGACCAAGCAGGTGAAATACCCTCTTTTTCGTTTTTGTCCACGGAAGGAGGGGAGAGCCCAAGAGTGGCTGCTTCTGCAGAAAAAACTTGAAGAAGCTGCAGCTTGAGAGGAGAGGAAGGAAAGAGACCCGAAGAAACAGTCCAAGGCAGAATTTAGGAATGAAAAAAACTCTGGCTGTTAATAGGATGTTCTCATGTAAACATTTATTAATGAGTATATAGTACCTGTAAATATATCAGCTAATAACACTCACGAGTCCTTGCATTTATAAATGGATGTAGCTTACAAGTCTGAGAAATGAAGAGGCTCTGGGCTTCTGTAGTATTCACACAGCTGAAGCCTCTTCAGGGGATCATGGTGCAGGAAAGGTGGTTGTACAGTTGTAGTGACTAAGGAAAGCAGCCCTCTCCCAGACCGACACCCCAATTCTGCATAACCACCACCATTTCACACAAGCTGCATTATCAGCTGCATTCATCTAATGTCTTTGCTGCATTTTCCAGTCTCCCAAGAAGTTTGGCACTGCAGAAAAGCAAACCTGACCACTTTTTCTTGTTTGTGGCTTAACTCAAGTTCTCCCTCAGCATTTCCTTCCCAGTCTTGCTCAACTAGACAGCCAAAAGAAATTGCAAGCATTCAGGACTCCATCACTAACTCTCAGTTACTGAAAATTTAACTGATTTCATCTGAGCTACGAGAATGGTTCCTTTTCTCAGTGGTGTTTGCATGAACCCACCACCATGGCAGTACCAAGTCAGGGTACAGGGTGGCAGAATCTGCACCTTGGATTTCGTGTTACTGATGGTGATGTGTTTGGCAGTGAGAATCCAGCTGACCCTTGGGAAGCAAAGCCAGATGTGCTGGAAAGGCGTTAGCAGATGACACCACTTGTAAATGTAAACCCAAGCAAACAGTCTGGTGAAGTCACTAAGACATCTTGAGAGGGAGCACTCCTGAAACCCTGCAGCGCTATTTTTAGAGCTGTATCCTAGATAAGAGCTCCATGTGTTTGACTGGTTCTTGTTATAGACATGTATTTACCCTTCCCTAAGACAATTTTACTTCACCTGTTTTTATCTGACAGTCTTCAGGCAAGTAGGCAAAAGATCAAAAAGGCTATGCCTTGCAAAATAAAATGTCTGACTTTTTTTTTTTTTCTTCTTTCGATCTTAAAAGATGTCTGTCCTGGGTTCTAGGTGCCCTGGAAAAAATATAAGCATGGGGTGGGATTTTCAGAAGTGTTCTGTATTGCCTGTTAAGTTGCAACTGATGACATCTACTTGTGTCTTTTTGCTTTCTGCTTGTGACTACTTACGTCTTCTCTGATTTCAGGAGAAAACAGATGGTGACCCAGCTCCTTCTGAACATCTTTACCATATGTCTTTCCTTTCTGTAGCATTTCTGCTGGAGGAATTCAGTGCCTTTCAGTGGACACCAGTGAAACAAGCCCTTGTGTGGGCTATCCTGGTCTTGCTCTTGAGAGGCTGGTAATTTCCCACAGTCATTTGATAAAACTGCCTGCCAAGAGGGAGGCTCTCAGCAATGGGCTTGGCACATTTGCCAGGGATCTCAGAGTCATCACCTGCCCTATGCCCACACTCTGCCAGCAGCGCCAGGCCATGCTCCAGTCTGGGCCTGCTCGGCTGACACTCAACTGGTCAACAAGCAGCTCCCTAAAAACAAACCCCTGCCTGTGGGCACCTGCATGCTCAGTGCTCCTGGCAAGACAGCAGCTGGGGGCAGAGGCTCCCCTGGCTTCCCCCATCCTGCAGTCTCTGACCCTTCCCCCTTTATCATTGCTTCTCAGTGATAACCCACAGGCAGCAGAAACAGAGTCACCCTGTGACTTTTTGGAATGGTCCCAATGAGGAGAGTAGGACGTCCCTGGTGGAGGGAAGTCTTTTGAGCAAACTGGGTAGGAGTGCTGAGGTGGCCATATGTGGCCATTAGGGCGATGACAGCAGCTTCAGTGATGGCTGTTAGATCACAAATTAACTCATCCCGAAACCTCTAGACCTCAGAATAATGGTGAGGATGGGGAACAAGGTAAATCTCACTTTATAAAAAGAGGACATTCATCAAGGAAACATCAACCCTTCATCCCTCGGTTCTCATGGTGTCCTCTACGCTGGTGTTCAGCAACCTCCTTTCCCCAAAACGATGGGCTGTACAAGAGGCTAAAGGGCTGGAAAAGGGGCTTGCCAGGTGTGGATACAGAAAGGGATGGGTGCTCCCGCACACAACCTCCCTGCTTGGAGTGGAAATTTTAATTGATGGATGCTTAGTTAATTGCCTTGACAGGAGGGAGAAGCAAGGCATAATGCAAGTTATGAATCAGCTGGCAGGTCTGTGAATGCAGAAAGGGTGGGATATGGTGAGTCACCATCTCAACCTATTTCTCAGTTCTTCTGTAATCAATCTTTTTGTCTTTTGCAGGCTTGACAATGACTCATTCTTTGACGTGCCTTTATAGAGCTGCTTTGTGAGTTGCCTGCCAACCTCCCTGCTGCTGTTCAGTTTATCATCTGTTGCATAGTGCTAGCAGAGGTTAAGAAATTCTACACTTGATTGCTGCAGGATGACTTCAAGAAACAGAACAAATTGCTTTGGTGATAATGTAGGTAGAGAGCACAGCATCTCCAAGGTGCAAGTGCTCCAAGGTGAAAAGTGCTTGATGCAATTCTAATGGATTCCTAAAAATATTCATAGAGCATCCTGTCCTTGAGCACAGTATCCTCCAAGCCCTGTAGCCCCAGAGCCCTTACTGTCCTCCTCTGGCCTCTGGGCATCTTGCAGCATCTGCAGCTGGTGGCTCCTACTAGCTGGCGGTCTTGCCATCCTCTCCAGTTTCTGGCTGGGCTCTGCCACAGATTCATAGAATAATTTAGGTTGGGAAAGACCTCTAAGATCAAGTCCAACCATTAACCTAAAAATGCCAGGCCCGCCACTAAACTGTGTCGCTAAGCACCACATCCACACATCTTTTAAATACCTCCAAATACGGAGACTCAACCACTTTCCTGGGGAACCCGTCCTAGTGCTTAACAACCCTTTAAATGAAGAAATTATTCCTACTGTCCGATCTAAACCTCCCCTGGTGTATCTTGAGTCCATTTCTTCTTGTCCTATCACTTGTTACGTGGGAGAAGAGACTGACCCCCACCTCACTACAACCTCCTTTCAGGCAGTTGTAGAGAGCGAGAAGGTCTCCCCTCAGCCTCCTTTTCTCCAAGCTAAACAGCCCCAGTTCCCTCAGCCGCTCCTCACAGGACTTGTTCTCGAAACCCTTCACTAGCTTTTTTGCCCTTCTTTGGACACACTCTATCACCTCAGTGTCTTTCTTGCTGTGAGGGGCCCAAAACTGAGCACAGGATTCGAGGTGTGCCCTCACCAGTGCCAAGTACAGGGGGACAATCCCTGCTGGCCATACAGACTAGTGCTATGGGCAGTGCCTTTTACTGATTCAGTGTGTTCGTTGCTGTTTCCTTTGACCTATCCTTAAAGAAGTCTGCTTAACATTGGCAGTGATGTTAAGAAGGTCTGAGACTGAAAATGGTCCTTACTGTAACATTAATCAACATAACGGCACATTCAATACAGATCTCTCTGGACTAGAGCTAAACTGAGGCTTCCCCTCAGACAACTCTGTGTCCCTGTGGATGAAGTCTCAGAGTTTGACTGGTCTGGCCAGAGCACAGGAAGGCACAGTGGTGGTCACAGCCAAAAAAATCCACAGGACTCACATATCCCTCCCCTGCAGGCTCAGTTTCCAAGGACCTTGACAAAAAGCAGGAGGGACCACGGCTGTTTGTATGCAACTTCCCTGAAGCCTACTGCCCTCCTTGCCACCTCCCAAGCTAGCCCTGGGGCAACCTGATCTCCAACTTCACTTTCATCCACCCCACAGTGACTGTTCCCATGGTCAAGCAGACCTTTGTGATGTTAAGACTGTTCTTTTCCTCTCCATTTTTTCCCTGCTTTTCTTGGTTTTCATCATCTCACTGCAGACTTGCCCAAGAGCTGTTTATCTAACTCTTACCTGTACACCCAGGCTGAGATCAGAAAATGAAAAGTGACATCATCCTGATCATGAGATTTGCTCTACAAGAGTCATACACAGGCCAAAATAAATGTTTACCTCGCTTTTCCTTTGGGTAATGTGGCAAACCCAACACAGCAAAGCCCAAGTAAGCTGAACTACCTTCTGATATATACATCTCCTGCAGCATCACTAATTTCTTTGTCACTGTAGACAAAGAGGCACCCTTTAGGAAAGGGAGGGTGCTCTAACCAGTTTGCAGAAATGATTAATGAAAAAATTAGCTTGGATTAGGAGTGTTCTTGTCTGTACTGATGATGGCCAACATGATGTTTCACTAATGCACTCTGGATTTTTACCACTCCTGATGCAGTCATTCATAAGGATATTATTTCCTATCTGAATTCTCATACTCTGTGGAGGGACTTCTCCCTTCATCCTGTCAGATCCCCATTTGACATACCTGTCTGCAGTCCTCTTTTTAACCAGTTCTTTTTCACCCTATCATAGTTAATATTATCCTATTTGGTACAGTAACAAAGACCTTATTGAAGTCTGAGTAGACTAGATCTGTTGCCATTCCTTAAGGTATCATTTGTCTAGAAAGACAGTGTGTTATTTCTACAGTCTTCTTCTTTAGATAAATCTCTATAGCATTTTTTCATTTCCATCTGCCCACATGACTTTATCAGTCACACTTTTTTCAAAAGCCTGTATACTTCTGTTGTCAGGCTAATGACTCAAGTTTCTCAGGTGGCTTTTCATCCACCCTTCAAAATAAGAACTATGATTGCAACTCTCCAGCCAGAACGTACCAAGCCGTGTTTGATTGCCTGACTCCTTACTGTACCTGCAATTTCTCCAAGCAGTTCTTTAGTATTTCCAGAAAAATACTATCAGCTCCCTTTGGTTTGTACACAGCAAACCTTTTGGATTTTGCTTCCACCATGGCTGTTGCGATTTCCATTTACGTAGAGACTCTTTCATTAGATAAGTTGTCTTTGCCCACAGGTTTTATGCTGGTGTCCTAATGAGAAACTCAGACAAGGTACTCATTTAGTTTTGGAACCAAACCTGTATTATCTTTCATCTCTGTTGCTTTTCACTGCAAAGCAGAACCACTTCCTCTTCCTTGTTCTCTTTTAATTTATAGAGCGAAGAAGTCTGCTGTTTGTTTCAATCAATTTTACAAGGCTGAAATCACCTGGATTTTGGCAGTTGTCCAGACACTATTCTCCTTGCTGATCCATTCTTTCTTCCATGCTTTGTAGGCTTACTGCTAACTCCTAACACCATGTATCTCATCTAGTCTGGCATTGTGCTTGACAGCTCTGTGATTTACTCTGGCCACTTGCTAAAAATGGCTGTTAAAAATGTGTCCCAGAACAATTTATGTGGCAAGCTAGCATGTTTTGTTGTTCTCTGAAAACATGAGGACAACCAGAACAGCAATTCTTCTCAGTTAACAGTGCACACTTGTACAAACATTCCTTTTGCCTGCACACGTGATTCCTAGATTTTTGATATCTTCTTGTTCTTCCTTCTATCTGCAGGTCACTTGCTGTCTCCATAATTTATTTCTTTCTGTTTTGCTGGTGTTATCTACTTTTCTGCAACTCTCTTACTTCTTGGTGTCTTTGTCTTCCTTATCTTTATCATTCATAGGTACATTCCAAACAGATGGACCTGGTCAAGAAGAATAGATGAAACGCCACCACATGGAGAAGAACTACCTTGTGTGGAGGATCTGGCTAGAATGAATGACAACTGTTGAAGCAGATTTGGAAGCAAGATGATGAAGATGAAAATCACATCTTCAGATTCTTGTCCCACTTCTGTCGTTGCCTCTGAGTCTCCATGGATCCAAAAGATCCTTAGGTTTTCTCTTCCACTGACATTATCAAGCAGGATTAGTATCTGAACAGTTTTTGCCCGTTTAAGCAAAATATGCAGACAACAGGTTCTATATCTAGTCAACTTCATTGTTTTTTGTCTTTCTAGGATCACTTCTAAGACTGCCTCAGTAGTTGCCATAAATTTCTCCCAAATGAGATGACTGTTCCTTTTATGTTTTGTGGTAATTTATACTAATGGTTATGATGGTGACGTATTCAATACAATCCATTACACAATAAAAAAGCATTTGCAGTCTGAAAACGTGGTTTTTATCTAATGGTGGAAACGTTCTGGTGAAGAGTGATTCTTAGCAAGAAAGAGACAACATCAGAATTCCACAGTTCTTCTTGTCCGAAAGCAATAATGGAGCAAAGATATGAATGGGAATCCCAGAATGTTGTGGCAAATAGTACTCAGCACCAGACCTATGGGAGCGCAACACCATTACAGATCCACTTAAGCCAAAAATTAGCAAGCATCAGTCCTGCTACCTTCCTGCTGACTTCAACGTCCAGACAATACACCAGCTTATTGAGACAGATTCCATCTCACTAAGGTAATGCTCACATCTCAAGACATTGAGGGAAGATTGCAAAGAAGGAGCTTCGTCTGGGATAAAGGTATTTTTGATGGGGGATGGGCACTTGACAGGCTGTTCTAGGAAAAAGGTGAGTTTGAATGATGGTGCCAAGTCAGCAGGGAGACACAAAGCCAAGGGAATGGCTAAAGGAGACGGGCAACAGGTGAGTGCGAGGAAACAGGATCAGGCAAGACTGTGTGCCAGTGCTGATTCCATTGTAAAGGACTGACAGTTGCCTCAGACTTTGGTATTTCAGTGACAGCTTATATTGAGCCTTGAAAAGAAACAGAACAAAAAGTCAGTTCTGAAACACCTGACTTCATATCTTTCTAAATAGAACCTGGGTATGTTGATGAAATTAATGGCTCGTAGCAGCAAGGGTGCATGAAGAGATCTCACAAAAGCTGGAGGTGGTCTGTCCACTTCCCCTTACCGTTTGTCCTTGGAAATTGTCACCCAGCTTTGCACAGGTACTTTAGCACCAAAAGGAGCAAGTGGACAATTAATCAGTTTCAAAAGCAACTTATCTTCAGTGGGCTGTTAGAAAAGGATAGTATTCAGCAATCTATTTCTTTAGCCATCTAAGTAACTAGGAAATGTTTTCAGGACCTCATTTTAGCCACTCACAGTTGAAAAAAGAAATGACAAAAATCTTTAAGATTAATTTCATTGACAAATCAGGAGGTTTGGGGTTTCAAAATAATATCCCAGCAGTATCTGCTGAGAAGATTCTGTGAGGTCCTACTATAAAACCATAAAACTAAATAAACTCTTTCCCAACTGTCCCTAAATAAAGTACTAAAGCAGGCTATTTTTCTTCTGGAAAGAGGACATTTTGCTTTGAATGTCACAATATACCTTAATCCAGATAAACTTCCTTTGCAGTATGATCTTTAAGACATTCACTGCCATCATCAGCATTTCCATCAGAATGGACATCCCTGCAGGGGAAAAGGAAACTGAGGAAAGGCCAGCTAATAGCTGAGTAATTGATGCAAACTTTGACATGTGAACTCTTTGAGGTGAGTTCAGGAGGACATGAGTTTTGGTGTACTTCAAGACAACACCCCATCAGCTTCAGCAAATTTAATGATAGATATCTGAACAATGAAGTTTCTTGGTAAATAATGAGTAATATATATAAATGGCCTTGGCACTACCATTGTACTCTGTGACCAAATGGCTAAGGTAGCTGAGATCCCCATCTGATGTCATGGTCAACGAATAAGAAGTCAGCAGTTCTGTACTGGCAAAGTGACACATGGGTAAGGTCCAGTTATCTGGTCATATCTAAACAGCCGTAGTAGATGAATGACATCTGAGCTTTTCTAAAGTGTGTCTATGAAGATTTTCCCTGCTGATCTGCAAAAGACCTACAGGAAAACTGCAATAGAGCAAAAGCTGAACCAAACACCTTCTCCACTCCTGTCTGTCTCATGGACCAACCTCCTCAGCAGACTTATGAGCTTACTGCAGTGATCCTCAGAGAGGCTAAACGGTGTAGCTTGTGGAGATGCTGTGCATCTAAAAGTAGGTTTAATCTATGCATCTTTCTTCTGTAATCACAAGGCCTGAAGCAATACAATGCCCACAAAAAGTGCTTTATTTGCATTGCTATATGAATAGAACCTATGGCAGATATTCAATTCCTGTAATCTGCCAGAAACATCAACACCTTGAAGGCAAGCTCAGATAGGAAATGGGTCATTGACTCACCATTCTGGCTTGATAATAATAATACTTAGCACTTATTTAATTCTTTACACACATTAAACAATAAATCAGTCCTCACTTCTTGACTGTAAAACAGACAGACATCCCAGTTTTACAAATGGAGAAACCAAAGGAGTTCAGTGCTTTGCCCAGCGAAGCTGCTGACGGTTCTACAATTAGTATTCCTGTTTCCCTAGTCTTGTGTGAATTTGGGGGCTTAGAGAAGTCTCAGAAACATTAGTTACTTAGAACTGGTGCTCACATTGGGAGAAAGGCCATTCCACAGTCGTGGTTAGCACTGACATTGCATTTGTGGTTGGTATAAATAATCTACACTCTTAATAAAGTCGCCTGGCATCAAGAATCCACTGTCTGTTATCCATGGTGGGGAAGCAGGGCCAGAACGGTTACAAGAATTGTGTTATACCCTAGAGAGACTCCATTTCTAAACCAGAAGAGCTCAGACCCTCTTCCTTGCTTCTGGTGACCAAATTCTGAAGGAAACCTCCGCCCACTCCAGGCTCTCCTCTGAAAAACACGGTCTTCTGAAGCTTTTTGCTTGAGCTTGCTTCATAGCAGCTTATGCAAGGGGTGACCTCTGTTAGGGGCTGATGTGCCATGCACAAGTCTCCTCCAGATAGGAGGGAGCAGAGTGTGTGGGTGTGTATTTTGTACATATATGGAGCTCTTATGTAGGGTGTCCCCAGCCAGACAACAGCATCACTGTCACAAAGCACCAGAAGGCCCCTTGTTCTGGCTGTGCCATGCCCTGGGGCTCAGCGCTGTCTCAACCCACTGTGGTTGGTGCTTGTCTGAGGCTTTCTTGGGCAAAACAATCAGCTCAGGGCTCTCTGTTCTGGCTTTGGAGGAGATGCTGCCTATTTCCCATGTGTCCTCAGGGATAACCTCACCCAACCAAAGACCCCCATGGCTGCTTGTGGCAATTGCTTTGTACCACCCAAAAAGCCATCATCTTCCCTACAGAGACGTGGCAGTCCCTTGGACTCCAGCTCTCCTGGAGCTTCTTTTGTCTTGGCTTTCTGTGCAGTGACCTTGCTCTTCACTTCTGGCAAGCTGGGCACCGCTGTTCCCAGTTTCAGTTGCTCAAAATGTCGGTAGACAACAACTGAAACAAGGTCCTTCACTGAGAGGAGCAGGTTTGGCTTTCTTCCCATGAAAGTAAAACATTCATTGCTACTCATAGCAACTGCTCACAAGTGAGAAATAAATGTTCCAAGAGCAGCTTCCTACACTTGCCCTCTGAGATGAAGCTATCTCTGACTTGAATTCCCAGACTTACATTGGACTCCTCGATATATATCTCTTTAAAACACATCCCCTGTTTCCTCACAAATGAATTCCTGTATTCCCATTAGTTCTCCAGCCCCTTCACCACATGATGAAGTCTGTTTCAGACAGAGTTCAGCTGATATATTGCAAAATTGTGTTTCCTTCCAAAATGACAACTTCCATTTCCTAACTCTTGAGCATTCCCACACTTATTCTCCATTTGTCTGCCTTCCGATCACTCCTTGTCTTGCTACAGCTGTTTCCTCTGAGTTTGATAGGTTTTCCACCAGATTATTGAACTAGTGATAATTGTACTGGGTGGTTTCATGTCAAAGCCTGTATTTCACAGCAATGTGCTTAGACAGCAGATACCACTTAGCAAAAATAGATTTGTTATGCAGGATCACCTGGTTACGTGCATAACTCCTTTAACAAAAGGACCAAATTTTCTAGCACTACTTTGTTTCAGGGACTCATTCCATCTTTCATTTCTAGCATGGACATTATCACTCAACCGGTCCATGTTTTTGACAAAGGAAACTTTCCTCAGTACTTCCACTTTCTGTTCTTTTAGTGTTAAGATAAAGTATCTGAGGCCTTCCCTTGTCGTCACATGACTTTCATTCTTGTTTTTTATAAGTCTTTCACAATGACTTAAGAAATATCCATCTTGGTACCTTTCATTAAAACACACAGAATCACAGAATCACAGAATCATTGAGGCTGGAAAAGACCTCTGAGATCATCAAGTCCAGCCTATGACCCAACACAACCACATGGGCCAGACCACGGCACTAAGTGCCACATCCAGCCTCTCCTTAAACACCTCCAGGGACCGTGACTCCACCACTTCCCTGGGCAGTGCATCCCAGTGCCTGATCACCCTCTCCGTGAGGAAGTACTTCCTGATATCCAACCTAAACGTGCCCTGACGCAGTTTCAGGCCATGCCCTCTTGTCCTGTCACTGGTTGCCCAGGAGAAGAGCCCGACCCCCACCTGACTACACCCTCCCTTCAGGGAGTTGTAGAGTGATAAGGTCCCCCCTGAGTCTCCTCTTCTCCAGGCTGAGCAGCCCCAGCTCCCTCAGCCTCTCCCCACAGGACTTTCCCTCCAGTCCCTTCCCCAGCCTCGTTGCTCTCCTCTGGACCAGCTCCAGCACCTCAAGGTCTCTCTTGCAGTGAGGGCCCCAGACCTGCACACAGGGCTCGAGGTGAGGCCTCACCAGGGCTGAGCACAGGGGCAGAATCACATCCCTGCTCCTGCTGGCCACACTGTTCCTGATACCAGCCAGGATGCCACTGGCCTTTCGAGCCATCTGGGCACCCTTCTGGCTCATGTTCAACCGGTTGTCACCCAGCACTCCCAGGTCCCTCTCTGCCGGCCGCTCTCCAGCCACTCCTCCCCCAGTCGGTAGCGCTGCAGGGGATTATTGTGGCCAAAGTGTAGGACCCTGCACTTGGTCTGGTTGAACTTCACACCGTTGGCCTCGGCCCAGCGCCCCAGCCTGTCCAGGTCCCTCTGCAGTGCCTTCCTACCCTCCGGCAGCAGATCGACACTGCCCCCCAGCTTGGTGTCATCTGCAAACTTACTTACTTACACCACCTAGCCTGAAGAACTTCTTAAAGTCATAATAGAGCTGCAAATTTACCAGTGTGAATTGTATTTCTTTGTAGTATCTGGGGTCCCATGTGTCAGAAGACCATCCATGCTCTCATGCAGGAAGTCCCAAAAGGAGACTTTGTCCACACACTCCTATCACATTAGGTTTAGGAGGATTCAGTTCCTCTCCCCTGTTCTAGTGTCAGGGCACCACGTGAACTGGTGGCTCACTAGGACCGGGAGCGCAGGGACTCCCCACGGGGCTCTATCAAGGAAGGCCCTGACAGCCAGGCCTAGTCCCACCCCCAGCCAGGAGCAAGGCACTGGACATTGGGCACCTCCCTGGGGACAAGGACAGTATGTTTGTGGCTCTCCCAACCAGATAAGAAGTTATGAGCTCAGGTCAACTGCAAGTTCTCAGGTGTCCTCTTCTTGCTCTGCTTAACATCGTCTTGCTCATGAGCTCTATTTTCATGAGACATTCAGCACTGCTCATATTAGTCCTCTCTCAGATAAGAATCACTGATAGCATCCTCTATCTGATATAATGAAAAACACACTGCAGTACTGCAAAAGCAGTTACTGCCACAGAAGCAGTTACTGCCTCAGAAGCAGTTACTACCAGAAATGTGATTGGGTTTTGCCTGCTTTCCTTCTGACGCCCATTGCTTTACTATATGCAAACAGGTATGTGTTAACTTTTCTCTGCTTCCAGAACTGTGCTTTAGATTTCTTATTTTTTCGTCTGGATCCCTTCCTTCCAGAAATAATTTAGAGGCAAGCAGTGTGCAGAACTTAAAACATTTAGGGACCAATTTTGGCTAAGAAGCAGAGCAGGACCCGCTCGTGGGTTCTGCTGGGGTCTTCTCACAAACCTTAAATTTGCCTTGACATGATTTTTTTCCACGTTTATACCAGAACATATCATCCAGCCATTTTACCATTGCTGGTTTCTTCACAGACCCAGCACATGCTGGGCCCATCCCTTTTCATCAAGAACATGTTTGTTCAAGAGCGCTACCACTATGCATTCATGGCATAGGGTGGTCACCTGCAGGAAGGAACTGCCCTTTCTCCCAGCCTGACATTAATTTTTTCATTTGTAGATTAAATAGGTGCAACCTAGGAAGGTTTTTGCTTTCCCTCAGACCAGAGGCAGTCCTATCAAACCCCAGAGGCAAGAACTGCCTGCCACCTTGAGACCTAAAGAGGAAGAGATGACCACATCATAGAATCATAGAATGATAGAATGCGTTGGATTGGAGAGGACCTTTAGAGGTCTAGTCCAACCCTCAATCATAGCTTTAGTATTCTGGAGAACCTCACGGAGAGCCTTAGGAGGGATGAGACACAGACCTTCAGAACAGCCTTACAGCTCCTTCAGAGAGCTCACCTTGCTCCCTTATCTGCACACAGCCAGGACAGCGTCCCACCCTATGGCAGCTCCATGATATAAGTCTCCCAACAGAAATGCAACGCTCCCCCCTAGGGCTGCAGACAAGGCTTGGTGCTGCTATTCAGTCTTTTACTTTCAGCAGAAGACTGCCCAAGATAACCACAATCTCCCCATGCTCAAGGTTGCCAGGGCTGTAATGAGCAAGTCCTGCCTGTGAGGTGACAAAGGGAGGGGAGAGAGGAAGGGGGAGGGATATCACAAGTGACACATGGATTCACCATGTTGCATCACCAAGTTTAAAATAAGGCTCTTTCTTCTACCTGTTCTGTTATGAGCCATAAAACTCCTTTGTTTTACTGAGGAGGGAATCTCCATTGCCGTTTCAATATGCTGCAGTGAACTAAATTAATGTGCAATTAATTATAGAGATTAATCATCAGGCAGTGTTATCAGATGAACACCATGACATACACGAGCATATGCTAACCCCTGGTTCATGCTTTGGCAAGCTGAGGAAATGACTCTTGCATAGCTGAGCCAAACTCTCAGGCTGGGTGGCCTACATCTCTGGGTGACCTTGATTTCTGTGCGTGTTGCACCTACTTGAAGTATCTCAGCAGTCCTTAAAAACTATGTCATGTCATGCAGTGTTTCTTTCCAAACATAACCCCGTTATGAAAAAAAGTGCTGTTACACCCAGCATCACTGAGTGCATAGCTCTGTTGCTCATATACAGTTATCTGGAAACAGGTTTTGTAGTTTAAGGCTATGATTTTACTACTGACATAACACAACACACCGTGATTTACTAAGTTGAATGACCTCATACAGCTAGATCAGCCTAACAGTGAACAGGGGACACTAACACCCAGGACCGTCCAACATATCTGGGTCTCTTAGGAAAACACTAGTTTTTCTGGCTGCACTGTCCTTTCTTCAGACTGAAACACTTCTCCTCTTTGCTGAATTGGAGTTATAAGTGGGTAAGTCAGCAGCCATTCTGGGCCAAGAGCAGCAAAGGGGACATGTTGCTTGTGCACTGGGGTCCTAAGGAGTTATCTTAACTATAACCTTATTTCATTGAGTTCATAAGATTAACGGGGTCAAATTGTCCAAAATGCCAAAAGAGACTTCGTCTTCATATGAAGAACACACTCACGTTCCTAGGAATGCCCAAGTGTGCCAGATCAAGGATCCATCTATCTCAGGATCTTTTCCCTTCCTGGCAAAGAAGAGATGCCAGGGAAGAGTATAAAAATACCAGTGCTCCAGGATGTTCTTCCAGCCTTCATGGATATCCTGGAGCAGAGGTTGCGGTTTTGTATTTAATAACTATCAATGGATATTTCTTCCATGAATTCGAGTTCGTGTAAACATTGAGCACCTAGCATCCCTGGCAGCGTTGGGTCCCACACCTTCACCTGCTCCCTGGGAGCACAACTGCCTCCTTTCCTTTGCACTGACCTTGACATCTGGGAGTTTCTTTTGGCATCTCCGAGCTCTGTTACTGGAAGATGCAGTGATCCCCTAGGTGCTTCCTTCCTGCTACTCATGATTTTGTGGACTTGTATTCTATTCACCTTCAGTCATCCCTCTTCCCAGTCTACTCCACTCCCTACACAGGAGCCACTCCTTGCCTTTGATCAGTGTTGTGGTCCTTTGTGCACTTTTCCAGTACTGCTATCCACACAGAAACATTAGAAAAACTTTACAAATTAAAAAGCAAGCCCAGCTATGGGCAACTGCCCTGAACTAGAGGAGCAAACAGACCAGACACACTTCTCACACTGAGAGACAATCACCACTTGGTTCATGATTCTCTTCCCTGCTTATCCAAATTCATATTTTACTCTTCAGGAGGCCACAGCCTCTTTCACCCTGTGTCCTTACCAACGAGATGCGTATCATCAGCTTGGTCTGTGTCCTGATAGGTGGCCACATCAGGTCTGCTGTCACTACGGGAAGACAAGAAGCTGATGCTCAGTGCCACAGATGCCGGGGGGTATCCTACCTTATTCTCCAAACAGATTCACGAGGAGGAGCACTTCCACACTGTGGAGCTCGCTCTGTTGGGACTGGCACCAACAAGGACATCTTCCCTGGGGCAGCTGCAGTGGCTCCAACAGCTGAATAGGCTCCCACCAGCATCAGGGATCCAGGTGCTCCCACCTTCTCCACAACCCCAAGGGCTCCCAGGCAGCTTCTCCTCAGGCACTGGCCTGAGATGAAAAATCATAAAACCCAAGATAATTTGATAATGAGCTGTTTTGGATAGTTTTCAGAGGGAATAATCCAAGCTGGTCAACCTGATGCTGAAGACGAAAAAAAAGCCAAAGAACTCTGCAGTGTCAAGAGACTAGACAGTGGCTTGTCTAGTCATGGCACCATTGTCTAGACAATGGCACCAAAATTCAGTGTCAGCTGATGGAAAGCGGCACACTTAGCCTGGGGTCACTGCTGATAGCTCTCTGAGAACATGAGCTCAGTGTTTGATATGCATGCAGTTATAGTCACCCGTGGTGAAAAGATTGTGTAGGACCAGGAAGCTTTCCCAGGAAGATGAGAAACATGAACACAAGTATGGAACAGCTTCCACATGAGGAAAGGGTAAATGTTACTGGAAAACAGAGTGAGATTTCCAAAAGGATGATCTTGTGGAGGAGATTGATTAAGAGCAAATATGGAGCAAGTATTCTTACAAGGTGAGGACTAAGGGCCACCTGGAGAAATCATTGTGCAGCAGGTTCAGACCAAACCAAAGCACATCACTACACATTGACTAATTGCATTGTGGAATTCATTACCACAGGCTTCTGCAGAGCCCAAAGCAAGGTTCAACACAGGGATTTAAAATTTGCATTTCCTAAGTGGCTGAGACGACTTCATGGGGGATGGATCCACCCAGCTACCTGAGTCAATTGTCTCAAGCTCTGCACCAGAGAGTCCCTAAAGCACTGCTTGTAACTGAGGTGTCCCATGTATGCACTGTGGATACTAAACTCTTCACTTGCAGCTAGACAGCTCTCAACTCAGACAGCCAAAGGCAGTTCTGCAGTTCCTAGGCTGCTATGAGGCACATCACAATCAGCAAAGCAACATTTTAACAAATGCTTTACTAGCTCTAGTAAAAACACTGCAAAGAAAATTTCCTCTAGAGCTTTGCACCTTCTTGTCTTGCAAAAGGGATCTTCAGGCGAACTGCTCCATGCTCGGCTCAGCCTTGCCAGTACAACTTTGTATGCATAATGAAAACCACAAACAAATAAACGGGCACAGCTTTTCTCTAAAGCCAGCACTAGCTGTGGGTGCCAACGCTGGTTTCTGTGTTGTCTTCTCACGAATTGCACACTAAACGAATGATTGCATATACACAGACATGTTTATGGCCAGGTGAGCTGCACTCATAACCAGATAGCCCAGAGGAAGGCAGGGTAGGGTGGAGCAGAAGCCTACAGCCGCAGGCAGACAGCTCCCGACTCAAGAACTGGTGGGGGGAGAAGCCACAGAGGTTTTAACACTGTCTGGCTCTCTTCTGGAGATCAGAGAAGATGTGAGTGAGGAGCCATGTGCCAAAGCACTGCAATGGTCTGTATGCTCCCCTGTAACCCCAGCCTTCTGGTGCTGCCTTTCCACAGCACCTTCTTGAGCTGCCTTCCCACAGATGTCCCATACCTTCACTTTGGGAAAGCCACAGCCTGGGAAACTGGGGGCTGGTGGGTGACAGAAAGGAGACTAGAAGAGGGTTTAGGCACCTGCAACTTCTGCCATTGTCAAGCGCTGAAGGAATCCACTGATGGTGTTCTGGTTGGCTTTGAGTGGAGGCATGAGGTCATTCTGGTTTAAAGACCACACAGTCACACTGGGCAATGAGGAAAACTTCATGAATTACACAGAAGAGAAGCAGCTTTGGTGATACCTCACATGAGCAGGCTGCAGGCAGAGGGCTTATACTGGATTTCTTTGTCCTCTGTGTCCATACTGATAACTGGTCAGAATCATTAACATAATCCCTGGCCTGATTTTGACGCAGGCCAGACATTGCATTACCAAGAGCGACTTGGGCACAGGCTGGGAATTTGCATGGGGGAGAGATTGTTCCCAACAGGTAGTTAGGATGTGGCCACTGTGGTTTGGAAGCTAAGAGAGCTTAGTAGGGAGGCTGTGGTGTGGCCATGCCAGCCAAGTACTGTGGTAAAGGTGAGACTGTGGCCCAGAGAAATTATTATTTGAGTAGATTTAGCCTAGGAGCTCCAGCCTCCTTTGGCACTTGAGCTAATTCATCATGCATCTTTCCGTTTTCTCCTGTCATTCATCACGCAAGGGCCAACGTTGCCAGTCACGCCTGCTGAGATGTGTTTGCTTATTGCGGTGCTGTGTCAACCCGTTTGTGTCATGGAAAGCCTTGACCTTCCTAATTTAGCTTTTCTAAATGCTTCATTTACACTTGTGTGCACTGTTTTTTCCTGCTCAGTGTTGAAGTTCCTCACTTCCACATTGAGCCTCTTTGTGGTAAGATTTCCTGCCTTTCTGCTGAGTAGTTTTGACCTTCATTCAATAAATCAATAATCTTCCCAGAACTTAATTATCACAGCCCCCCTGACTGCCTCCACTTTTTGTTCCAGCACTTTTCCACAGCACTTCAGCAACAGCTTGCCTGGAATTTCAAGGGAATATATTACTACTGCATTGCTGCAATACAGATTAAACAGAGTACTCCTTCACTGGGTGCATCTGCTCAGTCCCTAATCAGCATTGAATGTGGCAAAGATCATTTGCATTGCAGTCAGCTCATCTCTTTCTCCTCTCAGGCAGGCTTGTGAGGCCAGAACTGGAATCAGGTCAATGTTGTGTTCCTACTTTTTAGGATGTCGGGTAGTGATAGGACTAGAGAGGATGGATTAAAGCTAGAGATGGATTAGTTCAGATTGGACGTTAGGAAGAAGCTCTTCACCATGAGGGTGGTGAGACACTGGAACAGGTTTCCTGGAGAGGTGGTGGAAGCCCCATCCCTGGAAGTTTTTAAGGTCAGGCTGAACGGGGCTCTGAGCAGCCTGGTCTAGTGGGGGATGTCCCTGCCCATGCCAGGGGGATTGGAACTAGATGCTGGCAATTCTGTGATTCTATGATGTCCATATGATTCTATGATGTCTCCAAGGGTGACACATCAGTTATCAGCTCTCTGTTGATACCATGTGGTGAGACCCTGCAGAACCTTGCAGGAGTGAGAGTGTTTCATCAGTCCCTCACTGAAACAAATGCATTTCCCTAGGTCAGTCTTTTCTGACCATGCACTCAACACCAAGAATAGGCTTCTCAACTGAAAAGGAAAATGAAGAATTAGAAACATTTTTGGGACTATTTCTTTTCCTCCAGAACAACTAATCTTTCTCCCCATACCAAATCCAAAAGGTTGTATTTTTTCAGAGCTCACCCATGGCACCCAAGTAGCAAATTCTCGTCATTTAGTAGACTGCTTTCCACTTTGACTTAGAAGGGGAAATAGGCTCTCAGCCAAAGGTTAGATCTAAATTCAGATCTACAGAATGGTGCTGTTTCCATCTTTGTTTGTATTTGGGCCTGTCTGGCTTCCTAGGGTGAAACTCCTCTTCCAGATCTGCACAGCAAATACCAGCTTCGCTGTTGTGTTCTCTGCTCTCCCTTTGGCAAACAACTCACTGGAAATCAGCACATCTAGGGAGATCAGTCCAAACTGCCATGGGAAACTGGCTATTTTTCTAAAATACATGATACAGATCAACCACAGGTTACTGCCTAGATTACTAGTTTGTGGTACTCATGAGATCAGACTAGGTGATCATAAAGGTGCCTTCTGGCTTTCAAATCCATCAGCCTAGATAGTGCATTAATGAAGTAACATGGAACAAAGCCACATTTGTTCATGTGTAAGGCATGTTAATGATGTTCCTTTCAAAGACGGGTAGATGGAGCAGTGGATTGATGCACTGAATTTCACCTCTAGGGACTCTGACTTTGGTTACGAGACAAATGAGTTTGATAGCATCAAGTAAACACTCAATGGATATTCGTCTCCATCCCCCAAAACCACCGTGCAATTTGGCAGGAGCAGCAGTCTGTGCTCACGAGACGTCTAGAGGTGCTCAGGGCATTGGCAGTCCTCGGGGAGGAAGCATCTGACTGCGCTGTGCTTGGCGTTACCCAACGCTCTCACACTCTTGCTTCCCCAAACACCAGCAACACACCACTCCCCAGAATCACCACAAAGAAAACATGAAACTAAAGCTGATAGAAGCAGGAGGAAGATATTTATTTGGGTTCATGAAGTGAGCTAATGCTGGAGATTGGCCGAACTACACGCTGCATTGGCTTTGATGCATTATTAGAATTGTGAAAACTTTCAGGGTTTCAAGGAAAAGATTTTTCCCAGGCGCAAGATCAAAGCAAAAGCTAAATAATATTGGGTTACAGAGCGGGGGACTTTCAAATGGCTGGTCTTGACTGTTTATGTATCTAGAAATGTTGTGATAGGAGCAGCCCTTTTTTACAAGGCCCAGTAACAACAGGGTAAAACAAGCATTAACCAGAAGTAGACAGCGAGTTATCTATTTTTTAAAGAGACTTTTACTGGAGCTGGTTTTTAGGGAAGGAAAAAAAGGAGTTTTGTTTTTTATAGCATAAAAATGGACATATAGGAGGTATCACTGTATCTTTATACCAAAGCATAACAATGTTAGATATAAAACAACAGCCCTGAAATAGCTGATAAAACTACATACAGGGATGTTTTCACACAGAGCTGCTAGGAGACAGCTCAGAGTGGATCCTCGCCCTTGTTTGGCAGGTTTTTATAGTCTTTGTGTAAAGTATTCATGCTAAAAAAAAAAAAAAAAAGAGGCATACTAGTCTGTGCAAAATCAGAGGTGTGGAAAATTTACCTGCAAAGTGTGTTCCTGTTAGATGGGACATTTCATTTCAGCAGCATTTGGAGACAGAAACGATGACTGTGGCAGCTTGAATTTGGTCATGAAGCAGCAGTATTCACAGTGACAGGACAGCAGGAGCACAGTTTAGGAGACTGGATGTACAGGGACAGCTAACTTCATCCTTCTAAAATTCATACATTCCCTCTCTAGGTAAGGCAGAGAGGCAAACACCTCCAGAGAGTAAGTCATCCCATCCTAAGACAGGTGCTTAAGGCAGGGGCTGAACTGCCCAGCAAAGGTGCCTTTCTTACCCTCTTTGGCTCCTGGAACCAAGAAAACTCGTGGAGCCAAGACATCTACTTGCCAGGTGGCTAAGGCAGAGTGAGATGCATCACCCCCACAGCTAACTTACCTAATCATCATGACTCCCGTTATGTTTCCAGACGGGAAGAACAGCCAAATACTTTCAGTCTTGGATATGTTTATATGAAGGAGCACAACAAGAAAGAACAGAAGTAAGGTCTCCCTCCAGGACACAGCCACAGTTTGTCTCTCTTCTGGAAGACGTTCAGTGAAGAGAGTGAAATGGCTGCTTCCCCATGTTCAGGACTGCCTTAGTTTTCCCCGTGAGGCTAAAACACAGCTTTTTGTATAAAGTCCACCTTGCCCACAGATGGTATTGCTACCCCATTTATAAAGCCAAGAAAAAGAAACCTGAAGATCTGCTTCCTCCACTAATTGCAGACTACTATAATTTCTGGCCAAATTCAATTGCTGCCTAGTAGAAGAGAATCCAAAAGCAGCACACTCTTCTCTTAACCCATTAAGAAAGCACAGGCTGTTCTGAGAGTGACTTTTTCAATGTCAAACTTCAAGATCAAAACCATGCTTGAGGAACATATGTTTTTTAAAAAGTCTCCTTGATGCCAATGCCTCTTTAAAAAGATGGTGCAGTTTGCTTCCCTCCACATACAGGCAAACTGGTGGGCTTAGAGTAGCAAACATATCAGACCTGGCCACGACACCTATAATTTATAACTATGGTGCAAGTGATACTCAGCCATCAAAAATCAGTCATCCTGCTCTGTAGCTGTAGGATGGTTATTATGGCTTCGTGACTCCATGCAACCATGCATGTTCCAAGGGAGTGGAACATCTCCCTTATGAGGAGAGGCTGAAGGAGCTGGATCTCTTTAGCTTGGATAAGAGGAGGATGAGAGATGACCTCATTAATGTTTATAAATATGTAAAAAGTAAGTGTCAGAATGACGGAGCCAGGCTCTTTTCAGAAACATCCAATGACAGGACAAGGGGCAATGGGCACAAGCTGGAACATAGGAGGTTCCATAAAAATATGAGAAAAAACTTTTTCACGGTGAGGGTGACAGAGCACTGGAACAGGCTGCCCAGGGAGGTTGTGGAATTTCCTTCTCTGGAGACATTCAAAACCCACCCGGACGCGTTCCTGTGTGACCTACTGTAGGTGATCCTGCTCTGACAGGGGGGTTGGACTAGATGATCTTTTGAGGTCCCTTCCAACCCCTGACATTCTGTGATTCTGTGATTCTGTGAACCACTGAGCCTAATTATCAGGCCTTTGTTCCTCCAAATCATTCCATCATACTGAACTTCCCAGCTCTGCTGTGGAAACCCATTCTCTTTGGGAAGGAGGCTGAACTCTGATGAACGGGTTGCTGGACTCCACCAAGCAGAAGGCCACTAGCAGAGCTTGTGCATATTGACAGATGTCCCTTTACAGTGAGGACAAGTGGACTCTCCAGGGCATATTTAGACAAATAATAAGCTAGATTCAGCTTATTCACTATGAGATGGTGTTTACTTGTTTCTTAGCTGAAGTTTTGATGTGCAAGTCAAGAAAGGTCAGAACATTTCAGGAATCTAGTTTCCATTGTAAGACTGGTGTCATGAAAATATTTATCAGCATACAAATACATGCACAAGTATTTGTCTAGAGTGAGATTTATTCATAAGACATGAGAGGCCAGAAAGAATGTACCTGCATGTGTGAGCATACATATGTGTGTACAAATGTGCTTATATGTGTACGTAAACAGAGAGAGGATAAAAGATGGAAAATAAAATGAGGAAAGTTGAGAAAAAGGCAAAACAAAGAACAGTGATTGACAGACAAGAAAGCCATGGAGTAACTAAAGTTGTAAATCTGACGTATATTGTACGTCCCATGGCCAGGGATGCTCCTTCCATCAGAGGAGTGAGCAGTGTTGAACACTACAGGGCCCTGATTCAGATTTAGATCCACAGGGTGCTACAGCAACACCCAGATGTGGTCACTGAGAACAGGTACTTCACTGCTCTGTCTTGCACAGCCCTAGCTCTGGAACAACTTTGTTAGATATAGCGGAGTTACTCCAGAATTGTACCTGTGGGAGGAGAGATAAAATCTTCTGTGCAATGTGTGAGGATTTATGTAATCTAAGAAAAGGATTTGATAAAAAGGAAGCAAAGCAGAAACAAAGGAGGAACGTGAGTTCTCTGCTATACACTCTTTGAAGCATTGTGTGTTTTGCAAGGGAGTAACCTAACCCGTATTTATTCCAGTGTTTTTCTTCCACAATTTACTCCAGAGATTTTCTTTAAACAATAAATAGGAAATACTCTCACATACAGCTGTGCAGGATATCTAGTTTACAAGCCTTTTTTTCCAGGGTGGGAGCTTGTCCGTTAGGCATCACAGTCATGGAAAAGAAAATACCGAACGTGTTGCAGGAAGCAACAATACTGGCTTTCTCATTTAGCATCCACTCAAAGTTAATTGGAGGATATATCCCTGGGTGATACCCGCATTGAAATGAGATGAGATCGAGCTACCTTCGTCCAGCGAAAGTGCCATCCAGCCTCCCTGCAGTTGTCCCCTCAACTGTCATAACAAGCTACTCAGCATAAAATACAGAACACTTGAAACTCAATGGAGACCATTGACAGGCAACGTACCTGATAACTTTGAAGTTCCTAAGATGATGCTCAGAAAGGTCCTGGTCCAGACAGAGATGCAGAAAAGGTTGGACGTGGACTCAGGTTTAGGCATTGGAAGCCCCTAAAACTTTTAAAGGGTTTAAATTGGCAGGTGTGTTCAAGGGAAACCTATTGGTAGCAAGGGCATTAATATCAGTCTAGAGCATGGAATCATAGAATTGTTTAGGTTGAGAAAGACCTTTAAGATCATCTTATCCTGACTGATTGACTTCTGGATACTATCCCTGTGGCTAGAGAAGACCCTCTGCTTCCAGTGAGACCTGGCTTCCAGCATCACCACCCTCAGAGGTGTGAGCAGTCTTGCACACAGAGGAGACTGCCCTGGTCGCCTGGCTGTACCTTATCCTTGGAATTCAGAGGGCAGGAAAGATGTTCATGTTTGTTTTTGTTTATATTTGTATGTTAAAGTTGGGCCACACACAGCCTGGATTGCAAGTTTCAGAAGGTCAGAAGATGAACGAGTGAGAAGCAGCTACCTCATCAGAGGACTGAACTACAGAGACTGATTACAGTGACTTCAAAACACAGAAAAGCTGGATCTGTTTCTGAGCTGTTCCTAGCTGGTCTCCATGCAGGCTTGTGGGACAGAGGTGAGCCTGAGTCAGCTGGGTACCTCCATCTTGCCTGGAAGCAACACAGCTTTGCACTTCGGGTACCTGGATGGACTTTGTATAAAGGAGATTTTTAAAGTGTGATGCTGCTCTGGAAAGCAAGGAGGTGAAAACAAGACGGTAGGTCTCTGAGTTGATTCCCATAGTGGCTCCGATCAGATATACCCTGATTTCAGAGGGGAAGCTTCTCCATTCACCTTCATATGGGAGCCAGGTTGGTTGGTTTATACTGTGGTCATTAACTCTGCCTGATTTTGCCCAGGGAAAACAGATAGTCGTTTACCAAAGGATTATTCTGATGATGCAGTAAGGAACTAAAACGCAGCTTTCTACTTATTAGAGCAAGGACAATACTCTGCGATGAGCATTAACAAAAAGTTATAGTGTGTAATTACATGGTACAGTGATCAGCAACATATAAAGGATCAGGTTTTCCTCAGCCACATTCACAGGCACACGAGAATTACATAGTCATTTCAGAAAATCTTCTTCAGATTAAGCTGTGAGTTTTCTTCTCCAAGAGGTCTTTGTGTCCTTGCAGTGTTTCAAGTTTTGCATGTGCCTGTGACCCCATGCACAAGGCAGATGGAGAACTGAGTCCAGATCTAAAGTCCTGAGCCTCCGAATTTGGGTAGAAGGCAAAGGAGCTACATTTGAGCTGCAGCATCTACAGCTAGGCATGTTCTTCCTACGATGTTCATGAGCATGTTCACATTAACGTCATCAGACGTCCTTGTTTGGATGGAGCACTTTAGATACATCCTGTTAAATTCAGACGGGTCATTTACCAAACTGATTGTGGTGGCTCACAAACCAAAACATTTCACACTTTGGCTTGCAGGGAGCGACCACGGCTACACAGCTCGTGTCTCACTGCGCCTCCTCCTCCACGCTGCCAAGCATCACCACGATGCCACCGCACTGGTGACAGGATTGGCACAGGTCCCTGCTGGTCAGGTCTGAGTCTGGTTTCACTCTGCGATTACAAAAGGAGAGGAGCTAAACCGGGCAGGAAGAAAATTCTGGCACTCACTCCTGGCAGGTATGATGGCCTTATTTATTATTTCATGCGTTTTCTTTCTTCTGCTCATACAGTCAGTTCAGATCACATTTTGTCTTTCAGAGATAAATTAGAGCCCGCAATGGGCTTCAGACCAATTTTGATGGAAACTGCTTAAACAGAGCATGAATTTGCCCCTCTACCTTTGCTCTGATTTAGTGAAACATGCATGCCCAGATTATTTCACCTGAGGTAGCCAAGCATTAATTAATTACATAAAAGCATTTGTGAACCTGTTAAAACTATCTATCAGATGAGCAGTGCTGCTATCTCCACCATCGCTCTAAACGTTTTAATTAATTTGGGGGAATTTACACATGCACATTGTCTGCCAAGTTCAACAATACTTGCTTTATAAACTAATAATAGCATTTGGTTTCACTGTGAAGGAGTTATGCAAGCTCTGTATGTGCATGTAAGTGGAGAGGGTTGCTGGCCTCTGCACAGAGCCAAGTGCCTCTTGGTGATTTATCAACAAACTGATGTTCTCATCAATATTAGTTTCATATTAATGTCATGAGAGGTGCAGGCAGCACTGTGCATGCAAATGTGTACTCAGTAACTGACAGGATAAAGTCCACCAAAAATTATCTTTTCTCTTTTTTTCTTGAAATAGACTGAGAAAAAAAAAAAGTGATTTTTTTTCTCAGAGTGATGCAGAGCTGTCATTGAGGCCTCGGTGACTTGTGCTGTCCCCTTTGTCTGCTGCAGATTTCACACTACATTTAGATAACACGATTGTAACAGCACATCAGGACTCAGCTGCTGGAAATTAATGGCTGGTGCATGTTTTTTAAAGGAAAAATTACTGCCCTTTTTTGGCAGAATTTCAGAGGATCACTCATTAATAAGGTAGCCTGAAAAGCAAAATAGAATCCTAGTCACCTTTAGTGGATTAGACACACAGGGCAAGAAATGAGGCCTGCACAGATGTGACAAAACTTCACCAAACAGGACAGTGTCAGCTCAGACCACATCTCAAGGAAGACGTGACCCTCTGCTGCTCTGATGGCGTTTTACTTTGTGGACACAGGAGAAAAAAACACCTTCTAGCAACCTGAGCCAGATGGCATGAAAGCACTTGCCACGGAAATTCCCCGTGCACCACCACAGCTGCCCATATAGCACTTCTCCGCTCACCCCACAGTCCTCATGCCCAGAAGGGAGGACAGGGAGATGTCCTGGAGCACTCCAGAGGTCTTCACCCCCAGCACCTGCAGCTGCAGCACATCAGGACGGTACTGCTGAGCCCTGTACTGGGGTGCCCCAGCCACCACAGCACTTCGGTGTCTCGCAGTTTTGGAGCTCTATGTGGTATTGCCCCGTTTCACAACACCAAGGGTAAGGCATTTTTGGGAGCTTTCAGACATCTACATAGGCTCTGGATCCTCAAAGGTGTGGAGGCAGTGCTGCACTGCAGCGCAAATTGAGCTGACTGCAGCCAGAGCTCAAGTGCCCCTACACTTGGGGTTTTCTCTGGTTTAACTACATCACTCCAAATCCACCTAGATAAACAGATACAACTTTTCTTGTATAGACAAGACCTTAATCTCTCTATTTAATCTCTTCTTGCTATTGTTGCTCTTGGCCCGGGCCTCTCGGCAGCCCAGAGCCCTAATCACAGTGAGGTGCACGGCTTCCTCGGGACGAGCAGAGAGCTACCGCGCAAATCCATTTCCATGTGTGCTCATCTTGGACTTGCGCTCCAGCTCCCTGAGGTGATATTAGTTTCACTGTTTCCAGCCCATAAGACTCAAATTTAACACTCAAAATGCATCTCCTTCCTGTGATAGTATCTTCCCCATACTTCTTGGTGATTTCTTTGTCGTGATAACCACAGCGGTTTTGACAAAGTTTCCCCTTCTCCAGCAGCAGGTATGGTGGAGTTTGGTACACCACATCACCCTGCGGGTCTGTGAGATTGCATCTCCTGTCTTTGACAGGCCCTGCAACCACATTTTTTGAGAAACGTGGGGAATCCCTTCCGATCTGTTACAGAGTCACCAGTGCTGTACCATCTGTCCAGCACTGCCCACTTGCTGCTGAGGATGTTTGCATGGCTTCCACCAAGACCTTCTGCACTGGGCAGCCCTGTTCTTCTTAATAATCCTGTGAAAACTGCTTGTGCATGTGATACTGTGCCATGCCAAGCAAGGACTGTGATATTTTTTCCCTTTTTCCTCATAGCTGCTCACTCTCGCCAGGTCCTCATTGCCCCCTGCAAACCAGGGAGCTCCCAGTCCAACCTAGACTTCACTTGGTACCTCTGCAGATCCTCGTAGCACTGTTGCCTCTCCAAATAAAACACAATGCAGGGAAACAAGAAAAGAATAGACCCTGTAAGAAAGAGGAGTCTGGAAACAGTGTTTTGGGAGCACTGATATTCTGGTGTCATCTGCTTGACCAGAGGATGTTGCTCCTGCAAGGAGAAGATGGTATTTGTTGCCCTGGGTCAACGTCGTATGCTCCCAAGCCTGTTGACTGGTCAATTCTGCTTGAGCAGGTGACTCTGACTGCATCAAAAGGAGGTCAGGGTCCTGTTAGAGGTGTCACTCTAGGTGCCACTTAGTTCTTCCGTGCTCTGACCTCAACTCAGATAAGCCAGAGAAGGCAGCAAGTGGGAGTCAGCATCTGGCTGGGGTCAGAACGTGGCTGGTGGGACGTAGAAGTTGTATTTTATAAAACTTGCTGTCATGGAATTTCATGATCATGTCTTCTTGGCCTAAGTTATTACAGAAAATTAGTGATCAGGATCATAATGTTAAAACTATTCTATATTTATGTAAACCACTTGCTTTCCTAGTCTGTTTCAGTTCTCTTACAATGTTTCCCAACAGTACCTGCAACGAAATGTGCAGCTGATATCCTCTGAGAGACAAGGAAGAAGGATGTTTTCCATTTAAGCAAGATTTAGAAATCAACTTTGGAATGTTCCACAGGATGGTCCCCAAATCTCACGTTCTAATATAAGGCACAAATGTCCATCTTCACATTCATAGAGGCATCTCTTTAAATCCCAAAGGGACACATAGTGGCACTGAGGACTGTGCACACACTATTTCTCAATTGCAAAACATTTGCTGTCCCCAGCAATGTTCCACCTGTGGTCACCTGTAAACGTAAGAACAACCCAGGGTGTGCTCATCTGCTGCCGTGCAGTCTGTGGGCACGTGTGTGTGCAACCGGTCGCATCCCTTTCCTAATGCTCTCTCACTGACAGTAGGTATTTCACTTATTATTAATTGAGCTAGCTCTTCATTCAGGTGAATGTGCATCTGTGCTTGACATACCGTGTAAGAGGAAAATACCAGAAGGGAAATTTCAGCAGACACATCTGCAGGATGTGCAAATCAAGTGCAGAAATGAGGAATCTGGCAAGTCCCTCGGAAATGATGACAGTGATGGTTTTTTTTAAAATCTCATGTCTTTTACTCATTCAACCGGGACAGTATTTCCTATTTCAAGACATTTCCACATTGCGTATCTGCTGGGAATGTAAACACAATCCAGGATCCAGCTACAGCTTTTTTCAAGAGAGAAACATCTGCTTTCCAATGTCACCGTCAGCCACACCCTGTGGGGGGTAGCATTCAGTGCAGAAGTGGCCCAGTCTGACCCAGCCTGAATGGACCGCAGTTCCATATTGAGTTCATGCCGTGTGAGCAGGGCAGGCAAGCTCTCCCCTCCTTATCTCACTTTCCATCCCCTGTATTTGAGGAATTAGTCTTGGAAAAGTCCTCTGGAAGATGTCTGATGACTGAGTAGACACATTCAGTAGCTTCCTCCCGCTCATAAGGCATTGCTGTGGCCAGTGTTTGGGAAAGGCTTCGCACCTTCCTGCCAAGGGAAATGCGAGGCACCAGGACAAAGCACGGGAGAGGAGCTGTGTGGTGACCAGAGAGGAGAAATTGGGCAGTAGCAGCTCTGGAACCAGCAACAGCAAAGCCAGGGCTTGCAAGCAGAAAAATGGAGAGTGCACGTCAACAGTATCGACGGGAAAAATAAGTGTTATGACCTGCTCGCTACTCACGGTGCTGGAAAACATGATGGCTCGTGGTTCAATGGACAGGGATGTAATTCTTCCCCATAGGAATTAATGTAGCTGAGGGAGGAATGAATGCATGCAAGGACTTACAAAAAGACAGGGGCGGTCCTGTGGTGTGGAGGATGGAGGTGTGCGGACAGGACTGTCAAGTGAAGGCTTTTTAGTGCCTGATTTTTGGGAACAGAATGGTCTCACCTGCTTTTCCCATGAGGCTGGCAACAAAATGTGCATTCTCTTGCAGGAGAATTACTCCTACATCTTCTGAACATTTTAATTTTTGGCATCATCTTCCTCAGATGGATCTCGGTCAATTGCCCCCAGTCAGGGGCAGGGCACAGGAAAACAAATCAGTGATGAAGGTTAGCAGAGCTGGGTGTTAAATGTTAAATGACTGGTGATGAGACTGAAAACTGCAGGCAGAGAAGGCCAGGTAGCAGGGTATTGCCATCCTGCCCAGCCTACCTTCCCCTCTGTAACGGTCTTGTTTTCCACACAGAAAAGGAGGTTTCCCTAGGCCCTTGCAGCCGTTTTCCGGGGAGTAGGTGAAGCACCACTGGAACCATCATCCCACACTGGTGGCTTCTTCAAGGGAGCATTGAGCAAATGAAGGAGGCAGGAAAACTCTTGTGCCTTCAAGGGACAGTGATGAAGAGCAAAGATTCTTGCTCTTGATGTTCCCCACAATTGCTGTACAGGGGGAATTTTGTACGCAATACCACAGTTCAAGCCTGTATTACATACCAGGGAGAGCACAAGCTGCACAAGGACTTGGTCTTTCTGCTTCAGTTTACAACTGTCTCCATTCATATGATCTCATTTGGTCTATCAAAACACTTTGCTGTCCTCTTCAAAGTCTGTCTTGCACTTGAGACACGTGCCCCCTTCCCTGATATGACATTTTTGCTGCATTTTCTGCTTCTGCAGAGTCATATTCTCTCCTTGTGCAAAGCTGTGCAGTGATGTGGCAAATTTACATCTCCTGAAGGTTTGGTCCTAAAAATTCAGCCAAAAGGGGTGCTAAATTTGAGAAAAAATCCAAGATCGCTATTCCAGCTGTCGTCCCTCCCCTCTGCCTGTGCAGCGTATGGTACTTCATTTGCCTTGTGCTGCCCTCTCTGAGGTGAATGGAGAAAGCCACACATTCCCAGGGGCATTACTTCTGGCTCACTGAATTCTGGCACTGAGCTGGGTTAAAGAAAACATGGAATAAATGAGAACATGTACCCCTACAGGCAAATTCATGATGGGCTGATATAAGAAATTTCTGCCATTTACCATTTTCTAGCAGATGTTACTGCCCCTTACCACTCTAGCCAAAGCAAGTTGACTTTCAGCTGACAGATCGTGCCTGTCACTACCTCTGTCACCGTCAAAACTGGGACTTGCGATCACTGCTACAGGACCTTGTTGAAGTTGTCTTAAATAAGTTAAGAGAATGCAGCATTTCACACAGAGAACCCTGATACATCTTGCTAATTAACCCCACAAGAATAGAATTGTAATAATTAGAAGATCAGATAATGGTGCCTGGGAAGCGCCAGAGCAGCAACAGCAGAAATGTTCGTTTAGTAATAAAATGCATTTTAAGTATCCTTAAATACCTCATTAACAGCTGGGGTGTGATTCCCAGCAGCAGCCCCAGTGTGCTAAACAGCAATAAGACACATGGAGCTCCAAGGTGAAATTAATGGTTTTTCATATTTTTTTTTTTTGTATTTTGGAGAACGACTGAAATGAAATCATGCAAAAACTTTTTTTTTCACACTGTTTTCAGCACAGAATAGTTTTTAGGTTTCAGCATGATGAAAATCACTGAGTTGCACTCCTCGGTGTTATTTAACTTTCCCCACCCTCTCAAGAGATGCAGGGAGAGCCCAAAAGGCTGAAAACTGAAAACCAGAGCAAGGAAGAGAAGGAGAGGATATGGTATCATTGCAGGAGTGTCCTTTTAACTACCAAAGGAAACTGCTCCAGGAGAGAAATCTCACTCTTTGACTTTACCTTCAGTTTAGAAATCTTCAGGAGGAAATAGCACCAAAGAAATGCATGAAGTGGTCAGGAGTTAAATAATACACAGTGCAGTGTACCTGCAACAGGGGATTAGGGCAAGTTCTGCAATGGAGACCAGCTGTTGAAAAAGCCTCATTTTCTTGTATACTGTCGATGGCATCTCAAAGTGGCTCCCTCTTCAGAAAGACCTGGATCCATATCTGCTAAAAAAAGTGAGTTAAATCTGGGCAGTTAATGAGTCTCTTTTTCTTCTTTTTTTTAAATTTTGGCTGGACCGCTCTAGGATATTCACGAAAATAAAGTTTTTCACATCAAGCAGGCTGTAATTGATAAGAACAATGCTTAGAGTAAGTAATCTGTGGCTAAACCAAAACCAAATAATGAGTATAGCTGCATCATTGGTTTAAAGCCTCCTTAAACCAAACCGAAGGAAAGAAAGGGGTAGAAACAGCAACCACTGAAGCAAATGGAGGGGTTATCCATTCCTGGAAAATCTACAGAGGGATTCAGTACAAAAGCCAAAGCCACTCCTGCAGACAGATTTCTGTCTCCAATTTGCCTCATCTCTCAGCATGTCTGGCCATAGATGGGTGAGCTCCTGCTAGTAAGGACAACCTACCCCTGTCTGGTTTGGTTTTGCTGAGCACGATACCATTAAAACTTTTCTGTCAGAGGAGGGACTATCTTTAGGTCGTTTGCTGGCTGCTTAACTGCTGCCTGGCCAGATTTGGCACTGTGGCAGAACCAGGTTAAGTGTTTTTCAGAAATAAGGCTCAGTTTTTAATCCACGTGCTCTGTAGACTTCTGAATGAGTTCAAATCCCACAGAAGCAAACAAGTTCAAGAAACTTGACTCCGTTTGGGACAAAATTGGAAGCAATCTATCACTGAAGGAGAGGGACCATGACGAAGGATGGACCTCCCTCAAAGGCCTTTGCAGCCATGAGTGTGACATTGCAGCCATGCAAACATGACCGTGACTAAGGCCTTTTGATTGCGTTGAGTCCTACTGTCACTCCCTGGAGAAGCATTTGGTCTTCCTGTCCAAAGCCCGTTATTAAACTACAAAGCACTTTGTAGTTGGGAAAAGGAGTTCATCATGACTGTTCCTCAAATCTTGTGAAACCCAGGAAATGCTGAACAGCCTTTCTTCAGCAGCTGTAGATACTGCTTATAGATTAAAATAGGAATATAAATGACAGAATCATTTGGGGGTTTTCTTAAATCACTGAAGGGTGCAAAGTTGCCAAGCGCTTGCTCTGCTCCGGACATACTTTGATAGCCAACTGGCAGAACATTAGGATTATGGGATAGGGATCAAGATATTTAATCATTAGCATCCTTTGTCTCCAGCCCATGATTCTAAAGGTAACATCAGTCAGTACTTAATTAAAAAGTGATACAATTTCAAACTTGTAAGCCAGTGTTTTGGGTTGGGTAAGACTGCAGAAAGGGTACTTTCCAAGTAAAGATTTCTCCAGCTCAGCAGATTTCTGTCCAGAATATTCTGTCTACTGTACCATTTTTATGAAAGGCTACTGAACTAAAAGTGGGCTTTGGACAAGATATTTACACTATTTATCTGAGAGTGGTACATAAAAAGGGGTCCAACATTGCAAGTTGTGACCTGATGGGCCCCCTGTGACTACACAGGGGATCTCCCCATGCACATCTCAGGAACTCGGGCTGATCAAATCACGGCACTGCCAAGGCCGTGTCGCTTATGTCTCCTAGACCAAAGACAATCTTTGAAAGTCAAAGCTTCCCCCTCGCTTTGGACTGGAATATATCTACAAAGTAGATCAAATGTTTTATTTTCCTGATGTTGCTACAGAAGAGTTGGGGTTGGCAAGTAATTCCAACACAGAAGAACAAAGCAACAGTATTAGTTCTGCTTCTTGAAAACTGTCGTTCTAGAGCAGCTCTGGGAGACTTCAGAAGAAGCCACAAGTCCCAGCAGAGGAGGAGCACGACATCACAGCAGAAGACCAGCCACAACACTGCAGTCTCTCCCAGAAGAAAAATTTCATGAGTCAGGGGATGCTGCCCTTAGCTCAGCAAGTACCCAAGGGGAAACTGAACATGGAACCACAAAATAGACATACATGTACAGACACTCATATATACATGTCCTGTGTAACGGTGTGTTTCCCATGATAGGTCAGTTGTCATGGGTTTGAGCCTGATGGAGTTTTTTGTAAAAGAGGGGTAGACTCATGTGAAGCTTCGAGAGCTCCCCCCACCCACAGGTAGGAGTTGGACCTGCCTCTGACCAGGGCCAGGCCAATCAGTGCCTCTGCCATCAAGGTATTTGAGAGGTGACCCCGTTGTTCTATCTCTCTCTTTTGGTTTTGTCTTGTTTTGTTTGAGTTGTCCTGTCTGTAATGTCGGGGAAGTTTTTTTCTGTTGGAGGAGGGGGAGGTGAGAGAAGAACAAAGGAACATCTCCCTGAGAAGAAAGAGGGGGAGAAGAGTCCCAGAGGAGAAGGAGAGGGAGAAGGCTGCCAGAGCAGGACCTTACCGTGAAGCCCGTGGTGGTTGAGATGTCAGGAAGGTGGTTGCCTGCCCGTTGAGGGAATCGATTGTGCTAAGAATGTCCAGGATGCATCAGTATGTGCAGAGCTCCATGTGAGAGGGAAGAGAGACCAAGCATCAGTGGGGGACGTGCCTAAAGTGATCCCTGGCCCTGAGGGACTCACAAGAGGGAAGAGGATTGCCTCCTGTGAGATGGACACCATGCGGCAGGAAGGAGAGACTGTGAGGAGCCCTCTTTCTCAAGGAGGAGCTGCCATGGACAGTGAGTAATGGCCAGATGGACTGCACCACCAACCTGTTGTCTCCCTGGCACTGATGAGGGAGGGGAAGGAGGTAGCCGAGAAGATGGGAGGGCTGGGGGTTAGGTATATTTTAAATTGGGTCATATTTATTGATGTATTCCTCTCAGTGTCGTACTTCCTAAATGGTGGTGGTGAAATAAATTTGTTTTCTCCCCAGGTCACTCTGATTCTTTACCTGTCATCTTAAATGGCAGATTATTACCTCCCTATACTTAATTTCAAACCTTTGAGTGTTTTTAGTTGAATTGTCTCCCTCCACATCTCTGTGGAAATGGGGGTGGCGGGAGGAGTGAGCTGGAGTCCGCATGGCTTTTTGTCCCAGTTGGCTTGAACCACAATACCAGTATACACTGATGGGCTATTTACAGTCTTTACAGTGCCCATTACGGCTCTTTCATGCATCCCTGAACATGTGAAATCCAAACCCAAGGCTGGAGCTTTTACTATCCTGAGGTAGCTGGGACCTTTTCTAGGAAAGAGTTGTGGTGAGCAGGAAATCCAGTGTTTAGTCCCAGTGCCAAAGTGAAGGAAGAAAAAGATTTTCCTGCAGCACCCTGAGAACAAAGGGAACAGCAGAGATGAAAGGTCCGGCACAGCGAACCCAAACCCAAGGGCCCCAAAAACATCTACCTTACTTGAAAGAGCTTTCCCAGGCCTGTATTCCAGCAGCACTGGGAGATGAAGTGCTGACATCTAGTCCCAGGCAGCAAACCTTGGGTAGGTGTCCATCTCTATGAGAAAGTCAGCAGCTCAGACAGCCGCATGCCCAGCATTTCATTTTGGCTAGCTTTGGAAAGCCTCCAGCATAGCCTCATGGCCTTCTGCACCTCTCTCCAGCTGTATCAGCCCCTCACTATGGGCTGTGTATGTGGCTGGGTATCTGCACCTTTGCAGACCTGTGCTGCCTTTGCAGACCTGTGGCAGCAGAGGGACATGGTCCAGATACCTGCCTCATCCATTCTACCCCTCTTTTGGATTTGCTGCATTTTTCTAATGCCAAGAGGAAATAATCCAACCAAAATATACTTGGCAAGAATAGGATATGAGCAGCCTATCCCACCTTGGGGAAATGTGCAGAGCCAAGGCAAGCTCTTGGCTGTGGTGGCACCAGCCACCATAGACCAGCCCTGGGAGGCACAAAGCACAGCACAGCATGGGACATGATCTCTCCTTAACTTGCATAATCCAGAACAAAACAAGGTTGTTCCCATTAGCAACAGAGGATCAGCTCAGTGGAGTCTTTTATCAGGTAAATTACCATCTGCCCTTTCTTCATCGTTTTACCTGGTCTCAGGGAACTCCATTGTTTCCAGCTGGATAGGTGATCTCCAGGGCACTGCATCCCACTCTCAAGCAATTTGCTTGCCTCTTACCCCAATACACCCAAACCTAAGGCATAAATCTTACTAATTCATTGCATTTCTGACAGGTGCCTGTGGTAATGCAACAGTTGTGTAGGAATGGGCTTTAGCAAGGTGTTCTTCCAATGTTGTCATCCTCAAATGAAGCTTACATCTTGCTATAACAGGTAAAACTGAAGTACAGGACAAGAAATGATACTGTACCTGACCATCTTGTTGTCAGAAATTACTGCACTTTTGTTTCATAAAACCTAAGGTTACTCTCAAGAAGGTATCATTTGCTTTTCACACAACAGATTTTGCTGCCACTAGAGCCTTATGTAGGCTACTGGGTTAACATACAAGCTGGCACAGAAATGTAAAGCAATAAAAAGCTTAGCAGTCATAAGGCACTAAACAGCGGAAGTAAAATTGACTAATTAAAAGGCTTTTTAAATGGTCCTGTCATGGTTGTTTTATTTGAAAGCTATTTACTGAAAACGAGCATTTCCTCTCTAATTTGTGGTCCTTCATAGGGGATTATCATCTCATTGCGCAGTTTGCATTGCTTGCCCGTGTGTGTGATGTGGCAGAGCATGTTTTACAGGGCTACATCATCCTCACCAAAGAGGCAAGCTGCCAGGCGTAGTGAAGGTGGAAGGTCAAAGATGAGCTTACTGATAGTTTGCAAGTTTAGTGCTGCCTGGAGCCACAACTATCTTGCACTCCTTCTGGGTCACATCAAGGGACTCCACAGCCAACTAGCACCATGTAAAAGGTTGCAATTTGCTGAGGAGAGTGAAAGGTCCAGAAATAATCATAGGATCATTCAGGCTGGGAAAGACCCTTGGATTCTTCGAGTCCAACCATTAATCCTCCGCTAAAAAGCTGCCCCCTAAACCATATTCCCCAACACCACATCTAAATGACGTTTAAACACCTCCGGGGATGGTGACTCAACCACCTCCCTGGGCAGCCTGTTCCAATGTCTGACTACTCTTTCTGTGACACAAGAGCTAAAATCTTGCTCTTAGTAGGTGTCCCAGCTCTTATCAATGGTTTATTCAATTGTATGAAAGGGAGTGCTCCTATTCTTAACAGTTATTACATCTGGCCCTTTCGTGAAGGGCATCTATCTCTGGGCTCTCCTGTTATTGGTGTTGCTGACTGGGTTTTATATCAGACAACACAAGGGGTATTTCTATGCAGCCTTTCACACCAGACACAAGTGACTTCTGTTCCTGCTATGAGTGGGATCAAAGCAAACCAGGTGCAGTGTTGGAAGGCTCAGCTACGCTGTAACTGTGGCAAATTCAGTCATAGTTAGGAGTTGGCTTGGCTGGTGGTAGGAGAGCTTCTCCATGACATGTCAACCTGCAAAAGACTGATACGCTCTCAGTCTCAGATCCTCCAAATCAGAAACCATTTTCTAAAATGCTTGTGAAGGTATTTTACAGAGACCTCTTTTGGGACAAGCAGGGACAAGTTCCAGTCTAAGGGCTCTGCACGAAAAATGCTCAGCTACATTTCCACATACAGAGGGGTTCTCCAGGGGTTTTAACCATGACAGTATAGAATATACTAAGCAAATAACCTTATAAGGAAAGCACACAGCTTTGAGGTGTAAGTCATACTCCACCTAGAAGCTAGCAAACACCAGCTCTCTGGGTGACTGCATTACATAAAGGAAGTCTTAACATATTCTTTTAATTATTTTTGCATTTCAGTAGCAACTGGAGACCTCAGTGGAGCCATGCTCCAGCATGCCAAGCACTACATTAGTAAATGTCATGGGCTAGTCCTTATCCCATAGAACCTAGCATACAGAAGACAAGGCATATTCTGAGAAGGAAGCAGAAATGCAGAGAAAGAGATGACATGACTACCCCAAGGCTGAACCGTAGGTGGTTGATGGGGCAGAGATTTCCCAGCACCATGCTGCTCTCAAGCCTCAAGAGTCCTGGCTTCATGCACCAGCAATTGGCAGTGGTCAACCACAAAGCCCTGCTTAGTATCTGAAAGGCAAAGGCATGTCTTTGTCTCACATTCCAGTACCTTTTTGGAGGAGGTAGGAAGTTTGGGGGTTTTGCTTTTCTTTTTTTTTTTTTCTCAGTAGGTTTCTGTAACTGCTTATAGAGGCAACAAAAAAGAGTTGTCTAGCTACACTTTCTTCACACACTTGGGTGCACATTCACCATGTGGCCAAAATACAGGTGGTCCCCCAGAAGCAATGTTTGTGTGCCCACCCCCAGAATGGGACACCAGAACCTCTGTCCTCTGTCTCAGGCCATAAGCACCTGCCAGGCGTAAGCCTGGCTCAGTAGGCAGAAGTATCTGAATTTTTTTATCTTTATTGCAAGTGCATAAGACCTTCTGGAACAGAGCAGGTAAGAAGCAGACTTAGGGCCACCAAAAGGATTTGCAAACAGCTCCATGAACCTGTGACTGGGAGACTGCTTAGCTCGTCCATCGCAGTGTGTCCAGAGCTGCCTGCGTGCTGGTACCGTTGCACCAGCCACAGGCAGAACAGAAGGCAGAGAGATGCCTCGAGAAACCCAGCGATGCAGTGGCATCCGTCTTGCAGTCATCTCAGTTCAAAGAGTCATTTCACTTCTAGCGATCAATATTTAAGGAAGCTTGTTCTTGAAAAACATTCCTATAGTTGTGGACCAGGGCCCTTTAAGTATTCTTAGTCTATGGGTTCAGGGTCACGAGGCAGTGCCTCACATTACACTAGGCTCATTGCCAAGGCATCAACAAGGGATGAGTTAAGTGTAATTGAAAAGCACTGGCCCAGTTGTTTGTAGATTTGTATGGCTTATGCCAGGGTTTGGACAGCAAAAATCCCTGCTTTGTGCACAATATAAAATAAGCTGTAAGAGTGTGAAGATATATATCAGTGCCTCTCCACAGCTCAAACATGCCAAATAGTCATTGACTTTCTTGCAGACATAAATAGTAAACCAAATTAATTGTTACTCCCTCAGTAGATGCTAATGAAACTCTTGGTTTTCTGGCCATGTTCAGGAATAAAAAGGAGAATAGTATTAGTTAACTACAATTTATATTTTCATTACACTATGTGGGACCTGGATGATTCTGTTGTTTATTTTAAATCAACTATAAAATGTGATTATTACAGGACTTTTCAAGTCAAATGGGTTTCTGACATAACATAAGGTAATTAAGTGCTCTTGCAAGATCGCTCTGTTCTTGCAATGTCCTTACAGATAGCAAACATGTGGAATTTCTTACATGTGGATGAAAGACAGGTCTTTAGCAGTCTAGCTGACAGGCCTCCACCTTAAATAACCCGTGAGCCTCATTACACTGGACAGATTTACAGGGGTGAAGATGTCAAAGTAGCTTGTAGAGTACCTTGCTAATACCAGGCATGACACTGGAGAAATGCCTCACGTGGCACCTGTTTCAGCTTGCAGCAAGGCAGACCCATCGCTCTCCAGGCCACAGAATGATGGCAATCGATGAGAGGATGACTTGGGTTAAAAGAGGGCAAGCCTGCAACTGCGTATGCCAAGGTAACCATCCCAAAGGGGACAAAGGAAATGGAGACAATTAAATAAAGATGGTGAAATTAAAATTTCCTCCCATTAACTACATCATTTTGAACAAGGAACTGCTGAATGTGATTGCTACTGGATAAGGAATGACAGTTCTTTACTGTGTTGGTCCAAATTCACTTCTAATGCAGGCAGAAGCACAGAAAATAGCACCAGTGACAACTGAGAGGAAAAAAAATATATTACATGACTGCTGCATGAATATAGGCTGAATAATGAAGAAAGGCATTACAAGTTTATTCATTAAGTATATTTTCCTAGCAGAATGCAACACAACATACAAATCAGCAGCTGTACTGAATGCTGGACAGTTGTTAAGTAAAATTCATATTGCCTTGACTCCTGTGCAGGAGCCCACCTTACACAGGCAGAGTGCCGTCTGGTGATGCTGATCTCAGGTAGAATATTTCCTGGAAAAAGTGGGTCTGCTCTAGTCTGGATTTTTCACTATGTTCAACAGACAGTCCAGGTTCAAAAAGTGAGAAAGACCACTGTTATCTCTTTAACTCAGGATTTAGGACACTTCTGGTTCAAATCTATTCTTTGTCTCATCTAGCACTAAGGGTCTGCCATCACAAAACGAACTCTAAGGTCCCCTGGAGCAGGTAACCCACAGTCCCTCCTGTTCATAGTAGCAGGAAGCAGTGCCTGAAATTAGTTGTTCAAGAGCTACAAGACATTTTTTTTTTCTCCTGCAGATTAATCATTATTTAAGTTACCTTATAGGAAGCAGAAGATCCAACATGAGGGACTGAGAGTGCTTGTGATATTTTGCTCCAGCTCCCTCAAGATCGTGCTACTTCACAGTTGGTGACTCAGGCAATGTCCTCAGGGGTGGGAGGTACAGCTTCAGATTCCCTCGGGCAGAGGAATCAGTCAAGCCCTGGGTCTCCCACATCCCAGCCCCAACCACCTACCTTACTCATTACCTCTAGCGACCATGTGCTGGGCTGCAATACCTGAGCCTAACCTTGCACAGATCCTTTAGCTCCTCAAACAAAGAAGTTCTTTGTGGATGTCAAAGCATCAGTTCTTCCCAAAAGGTTAAATAGGGCCTCGACTCCCTCAAATACTTGGCTTGGAGACAATGAGCTTTAGCAGGCTAAGAAAAGCTCTGCATGTGAAAACAACTGAACTGACATATATTTAGTATGTTGCTGGCTTCTCCTCCCAGAAGCTTTGATCAATGTTCAGAAAGCAGGTAAAATGTGCAGTGCATGCCCAGAACTAGGATGCCGGTGGCAGTTCCAACAAGACACCCAGGCAAAAAAATCCTCCTGATGGGGCAAAAAGGGAGGGCTGTGATGCAAATAACGAATACCACACAAATCCTTCCATCTGCTGATCTACTCTACTGATGGCTCCTCAATGAGTTTTGCAGCCACCATGGGAGTAAAATATTTTCTCCATTTTCAATGCCAAGAGATTGAAGCTTAGAGAAATCTGGCGAAAGTCACAGAGTGAATCTTCCACACCAGAGGAGTGCTCCAAACTTTCAGCTCCTGTTCACGTTTCTGGTCCTTTGGTCATGTCACCTCTTGGTGCATTGAGAGCAGGGGCTCCAGTGAAGATACCTGTAAATTTGACAAGAGACCACATCTCTCCAGTCCTGTCTGTCTAATCAAGTCCATCTCCTGTGTCCCTTGAGAGCACTGGAATTACAGGGGAACTCTGGGGAGCGGAAAAACCCTAGGAGATGTCTTCTCACCTGTTCAGTGGCCACTCCTATTTCAGGTCATTCCTTTGTATTACAATGCCACCATTTGGATTTAGAAAAACTGTGTTACAGGCACTGGACAAACAGTGAGGCACAGAGTAATAACAGCAAATAAAATGGACCCAGACCCATTCTTTGATTCTGAGGTCAATGTCCCCCCAGATCACATGTGTCCGGCTTAGCTTTCTGCAGGAAAATCTGAATCCCTTAGTGAAACTGGGTCCAAGCTGATCCCCAAGCCATGGACTGGACATTGCCTAGAAGTCCAATCTGATTCAAGTCGAAACTACATTAGACACAGTATCAAGTCAGCAGGACTCTGCAGACTCCAGACGAGCTGCAGCAGCAAACCTCCTCCATTTTTGGAGGGGGTGCCCAGTCCAGCTTTGAGTGCACACACAGGCTGTGGACAGACACTTAGGGTTATCTTTGCCAGCAAAAGGCATTTTTATTGCCAGGGGCACAACAGCACCTTCTTACTCACAGCAGTCACCCCTGAGATCTACCAGCAGAAGGGACCCCCTGCAGCAGGACTCCCCAACCTGCTGTTGTCAAAATCAGCCAGATAGTTTTAACATACCAGTGCTGACTGACCAGACCCATGCGGCTGGCTGAAGCTGCTCAGAGGTTGTTTGTAAGTTCTTGCCCAGCATCCCAGGTTTGGAAATGGTCACCTCCATCAACAAAACAGTCACCAGCAGCCTGAAGAGGCAATAACATCTTCAAATGGCATAGCTGACAGCAGAGAGGGTTTGCTTGTGCCCTTACTGTTCAGGCATTAACTTGTCTTTTCCAGTTGATGAAAAGCACTGGGTCAATTTTTCTATTAAAAAACACAGAAAACAACAACACAAGAAAACTCAAATGGGGCAGATGCATCCCAAGGCTCAGGCCATCTTGATGGGGATCAGGTTGAGAGCAGGTTAAGCTCAGTCATGGCAGTGGTTTGTCACAAATGGGAGTGGATTGATATGAACATGAATAAATCATATCAAACAGACCACTAGAAAGCTAATGAGAAACAGCCTATTTCAGTCATGACCAGTCCAATTCATAGCCAAATTAGCAACACAGACAGTGAAAGGCTCCATATCTCGTTACCCATCCAGCCCAGCAGCTATCTTTAGACACAGCAGGAGTTCTGCCTGGTCTTCAGACCATCCCAGATCTCTTGGGGTGAGTGTGAGGAGGCAAGAAAAGGATGGGGGAAATATACCACCAAAAAAAAAATAAATATGTTTAGTCTTGTGGGCTGGAAGTGAAAAAAAGATCATAAAGGAGCTTAGACAGAGCACACTAACAAAAAGGAAACACTGGACCTTGAAAAGATAAATAGGTTTAATAGTGTTGTGAAAGTATTTTTAACTCATAAGGTCTTGCTACTGCTTTACAGAATATGAAGAAGGGTGGATATTTTTTGGTTTCACTTCCTGTCTTTTTTAAAGCTCATCTTCCCCAGTTTTATTTGGCACATTCTTACATAGAAAGGATAAGATCTGAGGTTTTATCAAACTCATTTTCAAAGTATCCCAGAATTATTTTGTGTTCTGATTTGAACTGCCGCTGTTGTTCAAGTAAAAGCTGGTCTAATACAGTGCAAAGAAACAAATCCCCCTCCCATATCTATGCTCAGATTTCTGCACTGATGTAGTGATATGCTGTAAAGACTGGCTTAGAAAATGGCTTAAGCCATCTTCAAACTGATTTCAGCAACTTGACCAATTTGACAATATTAATTAACAGGCTTGGAGCTGTATTTGTTAAATCAGTGCCTAACTGCTTGTGGCAGATGCCTCAGAGCTTCTGCAAAAAACTTCCCTGGCTTATCAGCAGGCTTTTGCTATTGTCCTGGGTTTAGCTAAAAACCCAGTCCTGTTTAGTGAATTTTACTTTTCAGTTTAGTGTCTTCTAAAAGGCTGCACGTTCTGAAGTCAGCAGCATGTTTTTGCAGACAGTGTGCGCTACTGGCAGTGATAACGCCTGATGTTTACAGTCACTGCCTGGGACTGGTATGTAGAAAGGCTCTTGCTTATACTTATTCCTATAGTGACCAAGGCCACTGCTGGCTCTTGTGTGCCACGCTGGGGGTGCTGGGTAGTAAGAGGGGGGCACAAGGAAGTAAAAGGTGGCACCTCCGGGGGGTACCAGACAGGACAGGTGACCAACGAGAGTATTCCATCCCATATACGTCATATTTAGTATAAATTGAGTGATCACGAGAGTTTCGTCCCTTTTTTCGGCCCTTTTGCCCCTTTCAGTTTTTTCGCCCTTCCTTTCTGCAACGGCCGGTGTCCAGAGAGGACTCCATCTGACCTCCTGATTTTGATCCGGATCCTGAGTTCCCGAATCCAGCTCCCTGTATCCAGCTCCCGCCGCCGCTGAGCCTGGGGTTTCCCCAGTGCCTCCTGCTCTGCAGCACCAGTGGTGATTTCTATCGGGGGAGGGAGTCGGGTTTGATATCGGGCTATTATCTATAGTTGTATATAGTTCTTTACTTTTATCTTTTTACCATTATTCCTATTACTTTCATTAAAGCTGTTCTAGTTCGGTTTTTTCCTTCTCTCACCCGTAAGTCTCTCTGCCTCATTCCCTTTTCTCTTCCTGTTTGGGGGGGGGAAGAGGGCGTTAGAGAGCGTCTGTCCGCGTTAGTGGCCGGCCCAGCCCTAACCCGCGACAGCTATTTGTGCATGTAGAAGAGCCCTTGAAAACATGGGTTTAAGTAATGCCAAAGTAGAACTGTCAACAGCAAAAACAGAGCAGCTACCTAATTTTATATTCACTGCAAAGGCATGTTGTTCGTTCCCTTTTGATACAGGAGGAGCGGTTTCAGAAATAGCTGCCCCTCACAGCTGGCCGCTTCGCTGCCAGACATGACTGCTCCAGCAGCTGTTCCAGCAGCGTGTTTGTGTTCCTCAAAGGACGGAGGAGACTGCTGCAGCTTGGTCTGCTTGCAGAAGTCCTAGCTAGGACTTTTCCTCCCGGGCAAATTTGCTTACTCACAGATCCTTGAAAATTACACACAGCAGAGTAAAGTCTCTCCTTGCTACTAGGCTGCAAGCTCCAAAGGTCACCCTAACTAAAAAAAAATCTCATCTTCAGGTGTCTGTAGGGGATACCTCAGGAAAAACAAGAAACCCTGTCAAACTTAGAGGACTCCTGCCACTGTGATACCTTTACCACCATCACACAGGATCCCCGAGTGTCACAGCCCACCAGCTTTTTCTCCTCTGTTTACTTGTTAGGCTCTTACAACCATGTTCTTCAATTAAACCACAAAATATCATAACTTTTTCTCCTCTCAGAGAAGCACTCCTGTTCCTAAAATGCAACAAAATTAAACAGAGTTTAAGTGACTTTCAGAATCACACGAGAAACCGCAGGTAAAAACTGCTGTTCAGTCCTACCAGTCCAGTATCCTAATTCTAACACCATCCTTCCTTCCAGATGCTCAGCTGTAGCAGGAAACCGAGATAAAAAAGAGGTTTACAGTTCTGCTGTGCCCCACCGCCGCCTGCTTCGCAAGGGCAGGAAGCACCATTGTTACTCCGAGCTTTGCAATCCCCACACATCCATCTCTGCAGTGAAAATACAGCAAGAATCAGCAACCACAGCCAAGGACACTGCTGATGAAGATGCCACCTTGAAACGGATGTCTGGAATGTTTGTGATTGTCAGGGTTAAGGCTGGGGGGGGTGTCTCTGCACCTGGACCAATTTCAATGTTGAGTTTTACAGTCACAGAATCTCAGAATTGTTGAGGCTGGAAAAGACCTCTGAGATCATCAAGTCCAGCCCATGACCCAACACTGCAAAGATGATGAAGAGAGTGGAGCATCTCCCTTATGAGGAAAGCCTGAAGGAACTGGGTCTCTTTAGCGTGGAGAAGAGGAGGCTGAGGGGTGACCTCATTCATGTTTATAAATATGTCAGGGAGGAGTGTCAGGAGGACGGAGCCAGGCTCTTCTCAGCAATGTCCAATGACAGGACAAGGGGCAATGGGTGGAAGCTGGAACATAGGAGGTTCCATAAAAATATTAGAAAAAACTTTTTCACTGTGAGGGTGACAGAGCACTGGCACAGGCTGCCCAGGGAGGTTGTGGAATTTCCTTCTCTGGAGACATGCAAAACCCGCCTGGACGCGTTCCTGTGCGATCTACTGTAGGTGATCCTGCTCTGGCAGGGGGGTTGGACTGGATGATCTTTTGAGGTCCCTTCCAACCCCTGACATTTTGTGATTCTGTGATTCTGTGAACATTGGCCTGACCACGGCACTAAGTACCACATCCAGCCTCTCCTTAAACACCTCCAGGGGCAGTGACTCCACCACTTCCCTGGGCAGTGCATCCCAGTGCCTGAGCACCCTCTCCATGAGGAAGGGCTTCCTGATATTCAACCTAAACATTCAGTGCTTGCCCCCTTTCTTGGCTCCCAGCTGTTTTGGAGTTGAGGGTGGCAACATTTTTGCTTGTGTGGGGAAACACAGGGGCACAGAGGAACATCCTTTGCAAGACATCCCATGAATGGGAACACTGCCTCCATCCCCACCTTCCTCAGTTGACTTAAATGACATAAATCCAATCGCAATTAAAAAGACACGAGGGCCCCATCTGCTGCCACAGCCCTGGCAAACAAGGAAGATTTGGAGACTCCAGGAAGAAAAAAAATCCTGTGCCTGGATGCGAATTCACGATGGCTTCTTGAAGGCCGTCACTGAGGTGCCAGAACTGTCCTGGATTCCAGGACTGTCCCAGGTGGGCTTGCGAGCCTCTGTGCATCTGAGCTCATGTGGGTAACATTCCTGTTGCCTTCCAGCGATGGCTGTGTTTTTAGGGTGTGCAAAACAAACAGATCCCCATCGGAATGAACAGGCCTTTCTGCCAAAAGGCTCAATCACACAAGCAGTCTCATCGACCTTGCGGGGGCCGATCCGATGAGTAAGGACTAGTCCCATGAGTAAGACCCACGGGACTGGACGTGGCTTGTCATTTTTTTTTCAAGTGCGTGCAGGCCTGCTAAAGCTGACCTGCAAATTGGGAGAAAAAAGCAAACATTAGAGATTACGCTGTCCTCTTCCCCACCGTACTTCCTTGGTGTCTCCAGACAGCCCCAGACATGGAGTTAGAGTGCCCTTGCCTGAAATGAGAACATCGTCTGGCAATTTAGAGGAGCCCCACCAATTTCCCAAACCTCATTTAGTCTCCTTGCTTTACCTGGAGCACCTCCAGTGCAACATGCTGAACCCTCTAGCATGTACTTAGAAATAATTTTCTTTAAAAACATGTATGCAAAAGTGTTCACACCTTCCTGGTGAGAAGGGCGGGAGCAGGGGCCTCAGGCGGGTAACACCACTGGTTTTCCTCTGGTCAGGCATTTCCCTCCATGTTCTGCTGTGGGTCTGAACGGAGCTGACCTCTTGCTAGAGCTCTTTAGATGAAGCATTTCTCCTTTAGAAATGTTTTCACTGATCCTACAGCAACTGAACAAACCCAGACAAGGAGGAGAGTGTGCAATTCACGCTCCCTGCTATTTCAATAACTCATTCATACAAGTACATTTGCAATAATGTATGTGCACCATGTGTGGCAAGAAACACGTCTATAACTTCTGCAGTGTCAGCAGCATCGTTAGCTTTGGGGAACGAAGAGCAAACAACAGCACGTTGTAGATGCTCGTTTAGTAGAGAATGCCCCAAGAAAGGAGTCAGTGGAATTAGACACGTGCTAAATCACAGTGAAGATGTGTTTATGTTCTTCCTACTCATCTTTGCATGTTGTTTTCAGATTTGTTATCACTGAAGCGCACATGCATGCAAGATACATACTATCAGCTCCTTCATGTACACGTGATCATTTAATTTCCTGATCTCTCTGAAACACCTCCTGCTACACAGTTGACAGAGGGCAAAAGAGAAGAGAGAAAACATCAGTGGTGGCACTGACCTACTAAAAGGTTTGCTGAAGCCTGTGTGTTTACGGGGGATTACTACAGTGTGCTGATTAAAGAGATTATGATTATCTCTTTATAAGAGATTTATCTGCTGTGATTGTGTGTACGTAAATACCTCACTGCAAGTAGCTGGAGGAAAAGTTGTAGTCAGATAATACCAGACTCAAGACCAAAGTATTTGGGATGAGTAACAGAAAATCTCTTAGAAAGGAAAGAATGTCCCGCCAGATGCCACTAAATCTTGGCTAGGTAATATTTCATCTGACAAAGCCAGTGCCCAATCCCCATCTGGCAAGAACTGGCAAAGCCCCAGTGATCGGCTGAAGAGCTGGCCTATATCCAACAGAAATCCCGTCTTTCCCTTCTGCTTCCGAAATAAACCAGGCAGAAAATCAGGAAGCCTCACGAAGTGTCAGAAGTGAGCGAACGGGTGTCACAGCTTGAGGTGGGTTGCCGTAAATCAGCTTTCAGATTAGCCTTTGAGATGCCCTCTGGAGCCGTGATGACGTATTGTGCAGCACACACAGCACAGTTACGGCAGGTCACACCAAATCTATAACGCTGCAGGAGGAAAACCAAGACCCATACTTCTTTTACATTCTTAGTCCGTGTATTATTTCAGCATTTTTAAAAGAAAGGGTTCTCTGGAGATTAAAGGTTGCACGAAGATGATGTCACGCTCACCTCCAGATAAAAATCACGAGATCAGTTTGCACTGTCGCCAACTACGAGGGGACAGAAGAGCAGCCCCAGACAATGGGGATGCCGGGAGCCAGGGCAGAGCCTCGGGCAGCGTCCGCGTTGTTCTGTGCTGCCCCGACGGAGCAACTACAGCGCTGAGACACGAGTCCTTCCTGCAACTTTCTCTGTAAGCAGGAGACTTTGCCCCATCGATGGGTACCCTTGGAGTCACTGGGGGATGGAACTGTTTAAATTGGGGTGTTGCAAAAACTGGGACTTCAGAGCAGATCGGTGACAGCCAGTTGTTTGTGATCATCTCTTCTGGCATGACTACATGGGAAAAGGCCCCTTTTAACTCTGGGCTCTGGCAGAGCAGCTCTAACCAATTTTTCTGCAGTGGTTTAAGACATCCCCTTTATCTTGCAGCGCATCCAGACAGACAGGGCTCACAACTGCACCCCGGCTACCCAGCTCATGGCAGAGGGGATTAGCCTGTCCGCCAAACAAGGCACAAGTCATGTCTTCCATCAGCTGGGCCAGCAGGACAATTTGGGGAGTGGTGGAGGAACGGCACCACAAAGTGATTCGGTGACAAAATCACCCCAGCCAAGCCGAGAGCTACGGATCATGCCTCTTGCTATTTGAGGTTTGCTAATGTGGTATTGTTAGCATCCACAGCTCCTGGGAAGTCCCACTTGGGAGGAGTTACCTGCAACAGAGGTCACTGACAGCCCAAAAAGCAGCAGACACATTCAGTACAAAAAAAGGAGAAGCCTCCAGCCCCTGAACATCTTCTGTAGAGCAGTCCAGAGGCTGGTTTCCACCTCAGAAGAGATGGAAAGATGGATCCCAGGCTCTCACAGCTTCTGGGCTTTGCTCCCACACTTGAGTCTCACTCCTGGGTAGCCCTATCCAACAGCCCATGGACAGGCTCCTCTTAGGTTGTGAATCTTGCCAGCAAGAGTGCTCCTACTCCAGCCTTCATCTGAGCACTGGGATACAAGTCAGACGAGGTGATTTCAGACATGGTCTACTCATCATTGTTGATTTGTCTATCTGCTCGTGCTAACCGGTAGCAAATTTCAAGCTTAGGTGACCTGTGCCATAGAGGGAATTAATGCCCACCTTTCCCTCTCCAGACCCTTGCGGCAGCCTATGCTTTGGAATTCTGGGTCCCAGCAGCAGAGGGCAAATGATTTACAGTTGCTTTTTCTCCTATATAAATGAAGCACTTCATTCCCTGTCCCCTAAATTCTTTCCACCTTTCATGTTCAGCTCTTCTCAGTTCCTAACCCAGCAATTTTTCCCTGAACTTACCCAAATCTGCTGTCCAGAAGACCGAGCTGTGGCACTTTCTTTTCCTCTTGCTTGCACCGATACAGAACGAATCAACATCTGCTACCAAGCCTTGTGATAAAAGGAGATCCTTTCAAAAGAAGTCTCTAACACTGAATGCAGAATTTTATTAGAATAAGGAAAAACAAATTATTAACACTATTCTCCCTCTCTCCATGCCCCTGCTGGGGACATACCCAAATTAGTCCCATCTGCAACCCCACTGCAAATTTAAAAGCAGCAATAATCCATAGATCCTGGCAACTATGATTAATTCTATCTGGAAAGGAAGAAAACCTCAGAATTCAATGAAGAAGTTACCGCATACAAAAGAGATGTTGCCTAATAGTGGCCCGTTTTTATTTTATTAGAACTATAACACTGAAATTAGTTGCTAATGTTTTGAGGTCTGCCTTTGATGTTAATAATATATGTGGTGAGAATTGGACAAATCGGTAATTGTCTCCAGATGGAGACAAAGCAGTTGGAGAAGAAGCCATTTCAGGATCCTCTGTAGTTGCTTAAGTAAATCCTAGGATTAGGGGCATGCAAATTCTACTGGGGAATGGAACAGAGGAGGAGCTTGCAGTGCTGAACAGAGAAATGGATACAAATTATTTTAGGTGGGCTAGAAACTGAAAATGTTTGGTGTAAATTTATTTCAAGAAAATGGGAAGCTCATGTCTGGCCTTCTCTACCTGCGGTGAAAGCCCATGGCTGAGTTCACAGCCATGGGTGAAAAAAACTATCCAGAAGGTTTGTCAGAGCTAGTACAAAGAGAAAGAAGCAACACACTGGAGAGTTGGGTTTGGAGGTCTCCTCTGCTGTGTGAGAGCAGGAGTGTGGATGGGGACCTCTCTCTGAGCCGTGTTTGTTAATCACCTCCACACACTGTTCTGAGTGGAGTTACCCCAACCTCCCCTGATGAAATTGTCCTGGGATCTGCAAAATATTTAAATACCAATTTGGGTACAAATAAGTAATGCTTCATAGAGGAATGTTTTAACCACAGGCTGTAGAGTACTTGTTTCCTCCTGCAGTCCAAGCTAAAAGTTTTTGTAAGGGACACCTGCCCTACCTGCCAAGCAAAGGGGAGCCCTACCCCCAAAACGCCTTGTTCTTCAGAGGTGAAGAGATGAAGGCTTCTCTAGACAGCTTGTGTAAGAGACCCCGGTCTTCTTGCCCCTGTTGTGAGTGGTGCCCAAATCCTCCAAAATCCCTGCCTAAAAAATCTGGGGAATTCAGATTAGAGTTTAAACAGGCCAGAACTGCACTTCTAAACAACAACAACAAAATGCTCCCTTTAAATACTCATTAGGATCCTGGTTAGGATGTTGCAACGTAATCTTTGATTTCCCTACCGCAGGAGCTAATAAGGACACGTAAACAACAACGGGCTGATAGCATGTCGTCTCCCTACTGCAACTATTGTGTGATGAGTCCAGGATGGACCTAGCTGAAACAGATGTGATCCTTTTGGTCTATCTATGTTAAATACAGAAGTACTTTTGCAACAGCAATGGTTATGTCCTGTAAAGCCCTATTTTTGAGCACGATTACAGAAATACCACCTTCAAGACGACTAGCACTCAGACTGGTGTTTTTCCAACCAGATTTTATTCCACAAACACATACCTTATGCTCTATTTTTTTGTGTGTGTGCTACGCCTGCATTTAATGAATGCAAATAACATAACAAAAAATAAGCAAATGAAAGAAACACAGCCTCTAATCACTTCAGACGTTGTCAGCAACAGTTGAAAAGAAGCTGGAAATATTTTCATATGTTGCTCTGGTTTCCAAAGCATTAGGGAAAGATCTTGCCCCATAGGAAAAGAAGAGGGCTTGTGGAGGTGGAACATATTTAGGGACTGCAGGGAGCTGTTTGCAATTATTACTTGTAGAACATACCTTAATGGAACCACACTGAAGTGGTTTACTTGTGGTTTAAAGACTGGGTGTTACTCATACTTTATATGTGGTAGAAACTATGAGGTTGACTTGGGCAGGAGCCATCAAACACGTCTGACTGCTCAGCTTCATAACATGCATGATATGGCCATGGAAGGCATCTTCAGGTTTCTTCACAATAGCTAGTCAGAACCTGGAAGCTGTTTTGCCTTTGAGGAGGGATTTCCAGGCTTGGTTATTTGTGGTTAGATGCAGCTCTAGTCTTCTGAACTGAGAGCCGATGAGCTGGACTGAAAGTTAGAGGTTTGGTTATCTTCTTGGCAATACTACTTGACTGTTAACAGAGGACCTCAAAGTAACTCCCTGGCAGGAAAAAAAAAAGCAAAAAAAAAAAAAAGCTGTAGTTCATATAAATCTTCCCATATTTTTAAAGAAGACATAGGGGAATATTCACTAATTCACTGTTTGCTCATACTTTTTCTTGCATGCTGTGATTTTCAAATGCCAGTTCTTGCTATATTCTTTGAGTTCCTTGGGAGTTCAGTTCACCTCTCTAACAGCAATTATATAACTTTTGATTGATTTTTTTACTGTTTTTCTCCCAGCATAGTCTGTTAGCTCTTCAAGTCTATTGCTGTCACTTCTCCATGCCATCTACAAGGATTTTACTCCATGACAACTGACAGAAAACAAGCCTGGTTTCCAATCAAAAAGCAAAATATATTATTAGCAGCACTTCAGAAAGCCAAATGCACTGAATTGTTTGCACGTTTACTGATATCCCAAATGTGGGACAGCTTCTATGCAAGGAGTGACTGAATAGTTCAGCACTTTAGTCTGGAAAAGAGATGACTCAGAAGGGTCGTGAAAGAAACCTACGACATCAAGAGCATTGTCACAGCAAGGATGAAAACGGAAAAGATGTCTCACTGTTTCCTCAAAGCCAAGAACTGGACTGAAGCTCGAGTGAAGCCATGGAGCCAGACACAGCACGGGCAACGGGAAGGGTCTCACCACACAGTGACAGTAGATGTTGTGGATGATAAAATCTGCTGGCTTCAAGGGGAAGCTGGAGGAGTACACAGAAGGTGAGGTACCAAGGACACAGAAACCATGTGCAATCAAGGCTGTCCCCAGGATAAATAGTGCTGGTAGCAGGGTGACTCTTAGGTAGAAGTCACTGCTGTAGACAAGCGTCACATCTCCAGGTAGACATGTGCTACACCATAACTATGCTCTGCTAAAAGTTTCACAAGAGAAATACCAACTCATCCAAAGCTGCAAATGGTCACAGGGTTTTTGGCTCTCCTTAGGCTTTCTGACAGTTTGCAATCCCATTGCCCTTGTCCAATCCTATAACCAGGTAAGAAACCTGTGCAGTCACCTATGGATACTGAGCCTGTTCTCCAGGGAAAACTTGAAAGCCGCCTATGTATAAAACCCAACCAAAATGGTTTTTAAGGCCTGAACTGTTTCTGATTGCAGCTGCAGACACATGTGAGCAGGATCTGTAGTTTCAAGGGCACAAATCACACAAAAGTTGACTCTTCTGGTCTCCCTTTGCTCATCAGAAATGAAACAGAAGGGGAAAAGAAGTGAATTGTTTTGTTTATTTAAATATCTTTTTTAAGATTTTCTTCTTTTCCTCTCAAATTGAGTTTTCTTAGAGAAAAGGATGTCTTTGGTTTAAATCCCTAGCAACAACAACTGGGGAACAGTGATGTTTTGACAAATACCGTCACTAATTACATCACCAATTTCAGAGCTGGGAATGCACCTTTTTTTTCCCTGCCTTCTGAGTGAGGTAGAACCCATTTGCATTTAACCACCACCTTGGTGTATGATGTATGATACTGCTAGGAAATCAAAGCAAAGATGTAAAAGTTCTTGTCCATCATACAGACCAGAACTTTAGCTCCTTCCCAATCTAGTTAAGACAGTGCTCAGTGGATTCAGAAACTTTCACCTTGCTCTTCTGAGACATTGTCCTTGTCTCATCCCTTCTGATTTTGGGACCAATCACAGCACGTACATTAGGAATGGGTTTGAGAGAGGGAGTCCAAGAAATTTTACAGAGCTTCCAGTGTTTTCCTGTATCCTTCTGCCACTTTGGGAAATTATTTGGCAACAGGGAATGGATCTATGCAAAGCACATGGCACATCTGACTCCTCAAGGAGGGCACCCTGATAGTCTTGTGGATCGCTCACCTTTGGCCTCCGCCACAGAGTAGGAATCATAGAATCATAGAAACATAAAATGTCTTAGGTTGGAAGTGACCTTAGAGATCTTTTAATCCAACCTCCCTGCCATGGGCAGGAATGCCTCTCAACTGGACCAGGTTGCTCAAGGCCTCATCCAACCTGGCCTTGAACACCTCCAGGGAGGGGGCAGCCACAACCTCTCTGGGCAATTTATTCCAGAGTCTTGCCACCCTCGTACTTAAGAATTTCTTCCTAAGATCCAATCTAAACCTATTCTCCTTCAACTTAAACCCATTTCCCCTTGTCCTATCAGTGGACACTCTTGTAAAAAGTCCCTCTCCACACTTCTTCTAAATTCCTTTCAAGTACTGGAAGGTCCCGCTGGAGTTTTCTCCAGGCTGAACAATCCCAGCTCCCTCAGCCTGTCCTCATAGCAGAGGTGCTCCAGCCCCTGGCTCATCATGGGCTACTCTTCATGGCCATCATTAGGGGTCAGGGCAGCAGCCATTGGAGCTAGTGAACTCACCACACCTAAAAAGTCATTTTCCTTTATCCAACACAATGTACCCCGTCAAATTCACCCACCAGAACAACCCAAACCAATAGGCAACCAGTAAGGCAGATTGTGCCTTGCAGTTGTCGCAGAAACAAAACGATCAACATCATCTCGGCACAGGCAAAGCTGCTTTGATGTTAGCGATAGCGTCACTTGCGTCAAAGCAGCAGGATTGACCCTGTTGTTTTGGAGGTTGTGTAGGTGGAAAAGACAGGACCTGCAGCTGGAATAAAAGCCCAAAGAAAACGAATTGAGAAATTATTCAGTAACAGTTCAAAGCCCTGCATGTGGGATGAAAGCTGGCTTATGCTTAATAAATCTAAGAAATGATTCAGTTAATAGTTCATCCTGTGCAATGGGTTCCCTGTAATTAATATAAGCAGCATCCATGAGAGCTGATACAAATTAAGCACCAAGTCATTCAAATTAACTCTCTGCCTTTGGGCTGCTTTATTTATGTACCAAAGTAAGAACTTTTAATTGAGAGACGAAGGAATCTTTCTCAACTGTCAGATCTAATCAACTCAAGCTAAAGAATTGTTGTTGCTGAGGACTTTGGAGCATAGTCACCATAGCTAACTCTCACGGTATCACTGCCTCTCTGGTAAAAACACAAGAGATCCCATTGATATAACAGAATTTCCTCCTTTCAGCACTTGAATTCCACATGCAAAAGGGCATCCAGAGAAAATTGTTGGAATAACCTTCAAATTTCTTGCTTTATTTTGAGGTGTTTGCTCTATTTTGAGATTTGCTTTGAGACACCAACACTGAAGCGCCTAATTGTTTTTGTCCCTTGTTTATTTATGTCCTTCTGCCTTAGGGTTTAGTCCTTTCTCTGAACCCACTGGCCAGCTTTTCTTTACTTTCAGAGACCCTTGAAAATAACATCTACCATGGCCAGTTTTGTTTCTATTGCTTTTCAGCTTGGTGGTGAGGAACATTGCCTACACCCCTCAGGGATCTTGTGGTACCTCTCTGAAACTTTGAAGATATTTCTAGATACATTGGCCTCAAAACACACTGATTTATCGAAGACTTTCAAGAAAGAGCAGTAAGACTGCTCAGAGAACGCATGGCAGAGGGAAGGCCAGAAGCAAGGCTGTTGCCAGGATCTTAGATGAAGATTTTTGAGCTGTGGTTGAAGCAGGGATTGGCATGTGTTCTTAGATTCAAGCACCTTTGAACTCTGAGCAAGCCTAGAGGTCAGTCCAAATCATTGCCTTAGCCAAGAGGCAGAAATTTTGACCTATAGGAATTACACAATCTAATACAAGTTCATTTGCCGTAGGAGCACCTTACACAACAACAGATTCTTAAGGCCACCTGGTAATCTGGTTCTTCAGCCTGGTTTGTATCTTGATGGACTATTTTAGATGCCTTAAAACATGTTACTCTGTGGTGAGACAGATGAAGTGATGCAGGAAATAAGCCAGAAGTAGGGTTGTCTCAAAGTCAGAAACTCCAAAGCTTCCTGTGATTAAGAAATTATTTCTGCTCAGGTCCTATCAGTTAGTTGTCAGCAAATCCCAACTACACTCAGAAAGATCTGTCAGCACTGATAATTTTCACTTAAACTATTCCTACTTAGGGGAGAAATGGGTTTGCTGTTAGGACTTAACAGCTAAAGACAGCTTGAAGAAATGAAGAGGTGGTCTATCGAACTTCCTGTAACTGTTTTGCCCTCTGAATAGTATTCACTAAAACCAGTTTCCATCAGCTGAAAGGATGCAGAGTCACCATCCCTGGAAGTGTTCAGAAAATGTGTAGATACGGCCCTTCGGGACATGGCTTAGTGGTCATGGCAGTGCTGGGTAGATGGTTGGACTAGATGATCTTAGAGGTATTTTCCAACTTTAATGATTCTATGATTCTATGCTGGGAAACTGTTGCTGACAGATGCTGTGGGTCACTGTCTTGATGCTGTCAGTGTCAAAATGCGCCTGCCCAGAAGGAAAGGAAGATAGAAAGGGTTCAGAGAACTCAGCAATTCAACCGTCACCAGCTTCAGGCACATCAGCTCTAGTAACTTTGTTGTGCTGGCTGGAGGAATCCAGTTTTTAAAAGACACTGCAGTGCAAGAAACCAGCACAGGACAGGACAGAACTGTATTCTCCAGGAGAAAATGGTGGTAAAATTAAAAGTTTCACCAAAAACCCCAAATCAGAACAGATTAGTTTCAGCTCTTGAAAATTTGGCATTTACATTGATAAGCTCTTTTCTCTGATGGAAAGTGTTTCAAGAGAAACATTTGGCCAGATCTCAGCTGATTTTCCACCTCTCCTCTCTGCCTTCCTTCTCAGATGCTTTACTGATACTCTTTTTCCAAACTATCTCTTTCTCTGGGAAATTCCTCTAATTTCATGGGGAGTGATGGCCTCTTTGAAGGAAGGAGCTCTGTTTCTCCAGATCTTCAGAGGTAAGGGGAAATAACACATATTAACCGACACAAAAAGTCAATCACTTTTCTGTGATTAAGGGGAAGCATCTAAGTATCACTAGCGACCAAGACAGACATCCACCGCCGGGTATTACACTCGAGAAATAGCTTCAATAGACACAATGTTCGCATCATATAATGAGGCAAAGAGAGATCCCCTGGAAAAAACACTGGAGAGAGGGAGCTGTCTGCCTCACCTGTTTGGTTATTTCATCCTCCAGTACCCTGAGGCACAGTGTTCTCTCCACTTGGGTGTAAAAATCTCTCTTGATTTAATTACATGAAGTATTCACCATACACTAGCAGCCCAGCCCTCGCATCTATCCAAAAATGCCACCACTAAAGTCAGTTTTTCATTCCCACCACTCTAGGGAGGCCAAGTGTTTTTTGGATAGCTGAAATAGCCTCATGCCTCATCTCTGCTCTGGTGAAATTTCCATTTTCTTCCAGTTTTGACTGGAACCTCTTATGGTTTGAGAGACTGACCACAGAAATAAAGGATTGCGTCCTTTGACTTCTCCTTAAAATAACTTTTTCTAAACCTATCAATACTTTTAATTTCTTCCCTTAACTGGCTAAACTACCAGTTTGTTTAGTGATACTAGTTCCCAGCTACACGCGCATGTGGGATATTGCACACAACGGTCTTGCCCATGTCTATACTCGTAAACTCAACCATCAAGCCCCATCCTAAGTACTGGAGGACAATTATCTATGCTCTGCTTCCAGTAACACTGAAATGACAGCAATGCAGTTGCCATGGCGTTATGCAAATTGTTTGCTGTGGAGATCTGTTTAAAATCTTGTCTCAAATTTCAGTACAGCAGTGTCACAGTCCTGTTGGGCAATCTCCCATTTGCATTTAGGAAAGGAGAAAAACACAGCAGCTATGATGAGAGTGTTGCCAACTTCCCTTTTGATTCAGTTTGCTAGCATACCAGCAAAATCCTAACAGACAAGATAATTACTTCTCACAACATTGTTATTTGCATAAGATGATTAAATCCTTACAGGTAAGCATGTGGTCTTTTATGACCCCTGCTGTATGCATTCCACTTGTGATATAAAGTTGCAGTATTACAAAGGTAAAAATATTTAAGAAAATATGTTTACAGAAGAAATGTTAGTAAATGGAATGGACATAATATTCATTACTGAAGTCAGATGATGTATACTTTGAATGCTTTTGAATGTAATGGTACATAATGTAACGTAATTGAGCATGAACACAACTGTACATTGCAATTGTACTAATGGACAGGTAAAGGTCTTGAAAAAAATTCTCTAACGCAACAACCCCACTCGAAACACTCAGACCCTTAGCGAAGCAGAGCTAGCACAGTGCTACAGATGCACACAGAGAAGCAAGAGGGGAATCTCTTTGTGAGTTAAAGCAACATTCTCTCCCATCCATTGCCAGCGACACACATAGGAGCATGTGCCAGCTCTGCGAACCCTCACCATGCGCTTTGATGTCACAGCCCTCCACATCTCTCAACTTGTAGAAAGCCATTCTGCTCAAGCTGTGCCTATACACAACTGGCCTACTGTTACCATTTTAGTTCCCACTCTCAAAGCTGTGCTATACATATACAAGTTTGTACTATAGATCCTGATATTAATAGAAAAACTGGAGAGTCGAGATAGGCATCCCACAAGAAATAGCCAGACGTTAAAACAAGAGATAATAAGCAGGAGAGACAGAGCAGCTTTGGCAGAAACTGCTGTAGGGAAGGGAAGGGTGGTTCCAGGAATTGGGAGTATAAATTTTGATTAGGGCTGGGCTGGTATTTCCCACTTCAACTGCCTAGTTTTCTGTTTAATGAGGAAACGGGACTTTCACTTCTGCCCCACTCAATAAAGAATTAAATGGGAACAAGGACTTGCCTTCAGAAACAAGCTGACCCAGATGTCACTTGTAAAGTACCACCACACTAGGAATGACAGTTTTAAACTCATACCTGATCTTGCTGTAAAGTTACTGTATTTAAACTCTAATTGAATGTAACTGTCAAAGGACATGTAGCACTTATGTCTGGAATTATTTCTTTTGAACACTAAGAGAAAAATGACTCATTTCTGAACACACTAAGGGTCAATCTTCACTCCTTGCACATGCACCACAGTCAAAAACTCTAGGCAAACAGAGGATGAGAACCTGGAAAACATGGTCAGCAACAGACATACTTTTCTGAATTTACACTAGTATGGATGATTTACAGTCACTGCAGTTTAAATTCACTTATACAGAAATCAGCTTGCTCTACCTCTGCTGCGTAAGTGTACAAACTAGTCTGTACCATGGGATGCTCACAAGTATTTTGTGTGGAAATGCCACCTACAGCACAAACACAGGGTAATATATGACATATCCATGGAAATTTGCCACCAGGCTTCCTGTGGATCAAGGCTCTGGGCCAAACTGAGAAACAGGGGAAGAAGGAAGCGATAGTAAAACGCAGTTAACACAAGCGGAGTCATCAGGGGGAGGAATGGGCAGAGAGAGAATGCCTAAATTGTAGGTGGGGGAAGAGGTATGGAAATCAGCTATACCCAGTTTTATAGAGAGGATGACTTACAAACCATGTTGTAAGGTTTACAGTTACCCAACTACAAAGTCTTTAAAACGCGGGAATTCTTTTTCTTCAGGTTACGTAAACTACAAGCTCTGATAAATCTGATTTTTTTCTGCAGGCTGTACTAGAAATTGTTCATGAAGACTACATCCTCATGTTCGTCACAAAGAGTCAGTTGTTGAGTAAAACGGGCTTTGAAACAGAGATAACGATCAAGAGCTAAAGTTTATTAATAGATTGATGTGCTTTCATTCAGCTTGAAAACCCCATACTTCCCAAGATCAGAAAAAATATATTAGCTATGGAAACAAGCAAAAAAAAAAAATTTAATCTTTATGAAAGAGATTAAAAGATAAAACAAGTGAGCGATTCAGCTGAAGGATGGGACAAAGGGGGAAAACGACTTGAGTCAATTCATACTGCATGCCTCTTCCTTAAGCCCGACAACCAATCATGGAGTCCTCGGGCTGGAGAGGTCCTCTGAAGTTCATTAACCCACTCCTCCTCAAGGTGGGTCCCGCCGCACCTGTGGAGTCCCTGCAGATGTTTAATCGGACATCACGAGTCTTTTGGTGGACATTACGTAACCCCCCCCCAGGGAAGCTGTTGTACTGATCCACTGTCCTCCTGCATCTGAAAAATTGGTCCCTTCTTCAAGTCTATTCTTCGTTTTCCCACCTGGAAACATGGAGAACACAAATATAAAAGGCTGCTGCAAAGCAAGATGGAGTGATCTGAAAACTGTTACACCCTCCCTCAGAACTCTTCCTGAAGCTCGTAATCCCAACTCTTACCTACTTTAAGCTCCGCACATAAATGAACTCCATGAGGATAAAAGTGTTTTTAAACATTTTACACACACTTTATGCAGAGGAATATTCTAAATCGTATTTCACTATTTTGTTGAGATATTAAAAGCCAGCAATGTGGTACAGTAAATTCTTTCATTACTTTGTATAAACTGAGTGATGCTCTCCATTTCAGACGATCATACCAGCCACAGGAACACAGCAGGCTTCTTGGCTCATCAATAGCATTTTTGGAAGGACATTACATAAATGGTTCTGGTTCAGTATTTGTTCAATGACTAATCACCTATCTGAAGCAAACTATATTAGTTTTGGAGTAAGAAAGTACTCAAGTGTAGATGACACATCAGATCCAGTTTTTTTCTTTATCTCACTAGTATTTCTCTCACATTTAACCACCATCTGTAAAATTATTTATAGGGAATTTTAAAAATTATTCTCACCATTAAATTCTAAACATACATGAAACAATCAGGGTTTCCATGGGGCTACAGCACCTGATCACTCTTACCTTAAAGAGTATGAACCTTAAAAGTAAAAAAGGATCCCAGCAGCTGCTCAGCTTCCAGGAATGGAAAAAAAAAAAAAAAGGTTGATGTCATTAGGTCGATACCTAAGAAATGTCTGCCTTGGTTGGACTCTAAGGTCCCTTCCAGCCTAGGCCATTCTATGATTCTATGACTAGGAAGTGAAATGGTTGCAATGATGTTGCGTTAACATGTTAGCTGCTACTGAAACTCTCAAATCTTCCTGCAGATACCTGTTCAGGGACACCAGTCTCAGGAATCTAAACATGCTTTATGCCAGGTCCCTACATGGGACCTCAGGGCTCTGCTCCCTCTCCCCCGAAAGCCAGCTCCGGTAACAGTATGGCCACACACCTGAGGACCAGAGGGCTATGAGAAGAGATGTGTGAGAGAGAACTCTGAGCAGCCTTGCCAGAGATCTGCTCCTGCTTTGCTCTGGAGCCACATCACCCTTACTCCTCACCTAAATTATGCTGTGGGTGTACCCGTGCCCATTCAAACACCTCATGGGCCTTGACCTGCTCCCTTGTCCTTGGACCTGTCTTGTCCTTATGGAGATGTCTGTCTGGTCTGTTGGTTGAACCTCACTGCTGTCACCCTACTCCTCTCCTGACCAAAGCGGGGAACATAGAAAGAACATCACCTTCTTTCAAACATTCAATAGTAAGATCAAGGCTAGGAAATCCACTTTTCTGGGTTTCACAGATTCTTACAGCTGCTGGTTAATGAGAAAAAGGAGTCTCAGATTAAACACTAGTTCAATTAGTATATAATTTAGAAGTTCATAAATAATCCTGCTTTAGAGACACGCTGGGTATCCCTCTGCCTAAATTACAGTGATGTGTCCTTCCTTCAGGAATATGGTGGCAGTAGGCAAACACCCTTGGCACTACAGACCTGGTTTTGGTTAATTCTCTCTGGTCTTTCAAACTCTGTCAGCCGCTGGTTATCTGCTAGAGCATGAATTCAGTCATAGCTGAGATGGAGACTGAGTAGAGCTTTGCCTCTTCTTCACCTTACACAAAGGCCCTGTTCCACCACGATCTCATGCAAGCCCTGGGCAATCCTCTGTGCACATGAAGAAACTCAAATGAAGAACCGTGCACAGGGCAGGTGTTCCTGGGCAAAGACAAATTCACAACCCAGTCCAGTCTCCCTTCCTCAGAGGGACACATCACAACTGGTTATTAAGTGAGCTGTTCATAAATATCCAGGTTCTTGAGAGAACTCAAATGCTCTCATTCACAAATGCTACCTGTGACCTCCAATTTTCTGGGATTATTCTCCAGAATGGCTGGTATCTATTACTTACACGTCTATCACTTATTAGCCTTAAACACAGAGGTCTGTCTTCCCAGGCACCCCAGTGGTTATTCCAAACCTATTTAAGCATCCTTTACAGTATATCTCAAATAACCTTTGTGTGAAATAAATGATGTGCTAAGTACAGTTTGCATGTGTCTCCTCTCTAGCAGTATGAAGTATTCTTCTAATCATACAGGCTCCAACTTAAATATAACATCAGTATTATCATGAGGTACTCCCTAAGTCCATGAAAAACAAAGCTTATACTGACCTAAACCAGTGTCAGTCATGACAAATCCCAAAACAGAAGAAATACACTTTTTAAGGTGAAAGCTAACCATTTCAATCCCAGTACACTACTATTATTTTGTATTTTTTTCCCACTGCTCTTGGTAGCCAACAAAACGACTGCTGAAATAAGGATGCCTTCAACCATAAATACACCTCTAGCTCTTGATGAAACATAATGGGACTTAGGCTCATCATGAGAAAGAGCAAACTCCTGCGAATTCCTGTTCTTACCGTGCCTATTCTGTCCACCCAATCCCTTTATCAATCAGGCCGGTGGCATGTTTCCACCATTAATCTTTCCACATTCAGTACAGTCACGTCTATGAAGCGAACACACCGGAACTGCAGGGAGATAAGTTCTAAGAGATAACACAGTGCTCCAGGGGAAAGATGTTGCGCTAGTACAAACTTCAACTTGTCACTGCACTTGGATTTCAAAAGCTTCAATGTTATCAAAGGACAGCTCCTAAAAAAGCCTCGTGCCCTTGAGCAACCACAACTGCATGACATTTTCTCAGCGGCTAAAGAAAGTAATGATGCTACTTCTTCATATACAGCACGGGTGAGACTGACATTTGAATACTGGGTAGTTCCATGTTAAATAGAAAGCATGAGAAGCTTACAGATAATACAGAAATTTCATAGCTAGAGGTAAAAAAACCCAGCAATTGAAAGTCTTACCCTTTAGTTGAATGCAAGGACAGACAGTTACTGATTACAACATTTTAAAGATCAAAATACCAGGTGCAAGAGGCATTTCAAAATTAAACATTAAAACCAGAAGGAATTAAAGCAGGTAAAAGTAAATCAAGAAGAAAACAAATTTAACTATATGACTGATTATTCTATAAACTTCAAAAAAAAAAAAAGCATCAAGCTATGAGAAACCAAAATTCTACTGCAAACACTGTCCAAAAGACCTGACCAGACTAAAAACCTCTCTGGTTTATAAAGCAAAACACTTAAGAACCTCCAAGTCACTTAGAGATTTAGTGACGTGGATATTCACCGATTCTTGTTGGATCCAAAGCAAAGAGTTTCTTGGATTTAGCAAAAAGACAATTTAGAAAGCCTTTTAAAGAGCAATAAACAAAGCTCCTTTAGGATCAAAGTTAAAAATCGATTTCTTTGCTTAAGTAGTGAACTACTTATGTAAACGATGGGTTTGCAAGATAAAATTCAAGAAGAGATGCTGTGTCCTGGTTAGAAACAAGCATTCTTCTGAGAATCATAAAGACTACACAGAAAAAAAATAAAAATCAATAATTTCCCTTAATGTAGGTTCTAGTTTTGTAGGTTTAGTTATTTAACTAAACTAACCTTTTGAAGAAAAGCAGGCTGCTGGCATAGCCTCAGTGTGCTTGTTACATGAACTTGATCTGCACCAAACCATGGCTGACTTACCGAAGCAGAGTAAACCTGGTCCTAACGATTCTGAGTACAGGCAATATCCACAAAGTTTGACTTCAGATTATCCTTCGGAGATTCCCCTTTGTACATTGGTGTGGCAAGAGAGGTTTCCCTACAAAGTGTCTTGGAGGAACCTAAATCGGGCATTCTCGATTGCCCTCATGAAAACCATTTGTACCACTTCCACATTGAGACAACCCAAGAATGTAATACCAAAGTCAGTTTTTGAAAAACACAGTTGTGTGCCATCCTTCAACTACCATGGAAGAAAAATCTGCTGTGCCCTTGTCAGTTTTTAGACCAAATAACTTACCCTTGATCTTCTAAGCAGTCAGAAACAAACATTTCAGAAAGCAAAAACCCATAGCTCTTAAGTCAAATGAAAGAGAGGCAGCCTTGTTGTGTACATAAATTCTTATGTAGAAAACATCCAGGGTTACACAATAACCAGTTGCTGCACAAATACAGTTCACAGTGGACTTTATAATACACCATACTCCATATCCTTTGGTCAATACTTTTACTTTCATAAACTTTTCAATAATTTACACAGGGCTTAGCAAGCTCTGCTTTTGTGTTCATCAGTGAATCGAAATAAAAATACATCGGTACTGTGTCCCACTTTGAAAAAGTCCCTTTTTTAATGAAAAATTAGATTTTAAAAAGTTTCTTTAAAAAAATAACAGAATAAATCAGTGAAACAGTCGTCCTCTTCCACGTTTGCTCTTGAGGTGACTTGCAGGACGCCTAAGAGTTTTCCTCTCCTGACGATGTTGCTTCTCAGCTTCCTGCTGTTTCTTTTGCTGCTCTGACTGAAATATTAAAAGAAAAATAGACTCAGGTTCTCGTAAACTTAGATACTTGAGCAATGAGGTAATATATATGTATCAAGTCAGATTTCCTTTAGGGAAATCTGGAAATGTTACTGTAAATGGTCTCACGCTATCTTGTCTTATACCACACCTGATGATCCTAGGTATCCCTAGATATTATTAGCCTAAATAATTCAAAGCAAGTATCTAAGACAAAGAGATTGAAAAACAGTGAAAAAACCCCTTGTATTTCAGAGGAAAACTCATGTCTAACAATAGACTGTAAAATTACACTCTAGAATGTACGTTTTAATGCTTTTACGAATGTAGAGCACAATTCGAGGCTACTTAAAATCTACTTTGACTAACTAGAATTGCCACATATAATATTTGCACAATGGATTTTAAAAAGACAGAACAATTAGCTAAATTTGCTGAAACATACAGGTTTTATAAAAAGTATCCTTAAAAGTTCTTGAGAGTGTTTGATAATGCTTGCTGTATGCAATTCTAGAAAGACTCTCATGTGAAAATAATTGAAAGTCTCTGTCCCTTGTGGCACATGCTCTATTAACCCCTTCCCTCTTCATCAAAAACGTGCTGAAAGGGTTTCATTTACATACCACATAGATAAAATGGCTCTTAGGGCTATAAACTACTACTTTCTGTGGAAGACTGCGGCTTATCTTGAACTTAAGCATAAACTGGAACTAGCAGACTTGACCTAGCCAAGCTCTGGCAACTGTCCATGCTATAAAATATTCCAGCAATTACAGAAATGTCAACGGCAGCCCAGCATTAACACAGTGACAAAGCTGCTGGATGTGCAGCTGTGTTCCCACTGCAACTAATTCTGTAACCAACAGCATTTGTGCATCAGCCCATCTTTTCCTCGATCTCCCACTGAAGCAGCATTTGAACTTCAGCTGGAGACGTGCACACACAGACAATATCTTGGCTGAGGCAAAATATGAGCCTGTTTACCAGATGCAGCAATAAGCCCACAGCAGTATCACGGTAATAAAAGCTAGTGGTCTTCAGACACTGGTTAAATTTATTGACCTTCGGTTCCACTGCAAGTAGGGAAAAAAGAAACACACTGTGAAAATGTTAAGTAGATTGTCTCCAGGCTTCATCTGAAACGGTCTTGTGAAATATTACTTAATATAATGCTGACTGCTATACTGATAATATACTGAAACCGAAAGATCTTTAGGAGGCTTAAAATACAAATAATTAAGTACTTGGGTATTTTGGAAACCTCGCTAATTTTTCAGATGTATGTGCTCTCATACAGCATGCTGAAATTGAAAAAACAGGATGCTGTGCCGTAGGAATCATACTAAGATCTCCTGAAAACTAAACTGTGAAACATCAACAGCAAACAGTGTCATTGCTGGATCTGTCAGCGGTTGCCGAGCGTTCGGGAGGCTGCTAACACACCGTAACTGCAGCAGCCAAGTCCAGTCTCAATTCATTTACAAGGCTGAGTGATACTGATCCTACAGAAGCACGATTCCCTCCCTCACTAGATCTTTCTACCTGGCCCTAAATACACCTGCACTTTAAGGAAAGGACATCACAAAGCAGAAGCTGATCATCAGAGTAAGACTAAAATCCCTTCTGGTTTGCCAACTTCATCTCTGCAGCCTCTGAAAAGGAGTGTCAGGACACAGCACACTGCACAGTGTGACTTCTTCCTAGCCCTCCCTCTGCTCCATTCCCTGGGACTTCAGAATATCTACACAGGGTTATTTTGAGAAAAAACTTGTAAGTCTTATTTCACTGTTCTGTTGACAGGAGAACTACATCCACTGTAGATGCACTCTTTTCTAATTAGACTTCTAAAAATCCATTTAATACAAATGAGCACAATATACGTACTTCAATAAAGCAACATCAGTTAACAGAGAAAAAAGAATTCCACTCACAAAACTGTTAGTGAAAGGTGATAGTTCACTGTTCACCACCAACTGCAAGATACCTTGCAGCTTTGTGCTTTTTAATTTAAAGCTATTATAAAAAAAAAAAAAAGACTGTGCCTTCAAAGCCTTGTAAAGCCCATTTAATTAGCTGCAAGAAACTAACATATCAAACAGTTGGTAAAATCCCTGGAATGCTTATCCTACACAGCATTGCAGAGGAATCTGTGACTTATTCCACAGCCAACACATTTTAAATTTCAGCAATATAGGAATAAAAAACAGAGCAAGATGAACATCTGCAAACAGACAATCAGGTAAAACAAGTAAGGTAGAAAGAGTCTAGTAAGTTTGGTTACATACTTTTTTTTTTCAGGCATACCCTACGTGACAATCAAACACCTATTCAGCCATTCTCGTGACAGCCATTTTACTGGTGAGAACAATACTTGGTATAATACTGTTCTCCTTACCAGTGGTCAAAGAGGCTTACCTAAGGAAAACCAGTTTTAACACTTTGCCAGCTCAGTTATCAATTAATAGTGGTCTTCAGCTTCTACAAGGTGTCCTTTCCTCAGTTCTAAAGCAATTTTCTACCCCAAAAAATCTCTAGGTGATCTACAGCAGCAGATGAACTTGCATTTAAGCCTGCCCACACTACAAAGTAACCACCTGGGTGTTATCTACATTCCTCAGGATGGGAAAGTGAAACCCTTTGGGAACGGGAGACAGGCAGCAGTCAACTACAGGCTTCAAATGGAATTTGGCAAGCAGAACAGGACCAGAGCTCACTCTCGTGGTACAAGTTTAATGACAAAGATGATGAGGAGCTCTGCTGTGCTCATGCTGAGGCCCAGCAACGTTATAAACCAAGAGAAAGCCTGTCCCCTACAGCATCTCAAATGCATTTGGACCTGCACACCAAGATCTCATCAGTCCTGGCAGAGAAGTCAGATAAGGTCACAGGCTGCTGATGGTATGTCTGCAAATAAACTATTAAAAGGTAGAAGCCAGTATTTTCCACCGGAATATAAGATTTTATGAGTGCTGCCTGAGTTATAAGGGTATAAACACAAAAGTGTACGACCGGAGGCTTTCATTCTCTTGGCACGAAGCAGAAGAGTTGGCAGCTTATAAAGAAATGAAGAGGGACATTTGTTTGACGGTTTTAAAATTCCTGTTCTTTCATGCAAAAACTAAAGGTACTTGTGTATTATCTTAAAAAATTACATATATATAGCTCACCTTCTTTAATTTGAATGTTGCCTGTTTGCTGCCTACTGTGGTATCAGACACATCGAGCGTGCCAAGTTTTTCTTCAAGCTTTAGACGATCTCCAAGAGTTTTCCTGCAAAGAACAATTAACATTAGTCCCTGTTATTGCTATCTTTTTACTATAATAAAGGCTTATAATGCAGTCAAAACTAATCTCAATTTCTCCAAAACCCTGAAATGCCATAACTCTAAAAAAATAAACATTCAGTAAACAGAAAAGACAAGTTCAAATAATTCCCTCCAGATACTGCTTTCAGTAGAAACACTTTTTAAAATTTGTATAAAGTTCATTGTTTTTTCTGCTACAAACACAACATAACCCTAGTTGAGAACGAAACCACACCCTTCTACTGCTATAGTTTTCTATGAAATGTCAGAAGAAGTCAGAAATATTCATCTGCAATACTAGATGTGTGCACAAATTAAAAAAAAAAAAAAAACAACAAAAAAACAGAAAACCAACCAACAATAAGGCTAGATGATATCCAGTTTTCTTGAAATCTTACAATTTCTGAGTTGGAAACACTTTTGAGGGAAGGAAATCATCCTGACCGTACATCAGAATGAACTCACTACCAAATGAATCACTTCACCGATCGACACAAACTACGTAATCCAAACACAACTGACTGTTCGGACACTGCGCCCGCAATAGTCTAATACAAACAGTTTTCAAAATAAAAGAATGATGCAAACAAGTGAATGTGGGAAGTAAGACCGGCCCTGACCCCAGAGAGGAGCTCCACATGAGCGTTCAAGCACACGGTGCCAATCAGCGCAGTTTCTCTCAGTGAGCTGGTGCGGAGCCTCTCCCTGAGAGCACTGAGCTCAGCGTTTCTGTGGAGGAGGAGGTGGCTGTTGGGTCCAAAACTGATACTGCTTTCACCTCTGCTCAAAGTTAATGCCTCTACCAAGGCAAGACGTGCACGCATGCCCCAGGCTGCAAGCTGATATTTGACATCTCCTTCACCGACTTCAGTTAACTGGGTTGTAACTGACCAGCCAAGGAGTGGAAACACACCTTGTTCCTGCACAGGCGGCAGCACGGGGCTGCGGCAGGCGGGCAGGGGCAGCGCTGGCCTCCCCGAAGGCACCCGAGGCCTAGCGTGGCTCGTCCTTCTAGAAGACGGGTCCTACAAGAAGGCAGCGCCACCTGAGGAGACAACGTGGCTTATACGATCAGACGAGCTCCCTCTGCAACGTGCTCAGGAAACGGTCACCCGAGTGTAAATGGAATTAGTTTCTGCAATTTGAGGTGCTGCTACTTAGTGCCTTATTAGATCTCTCTGAAGAGGACCAAGAGACCATTTCTTGTACAAATTTTAAAGTGGAAGATCAGTCATCATAAAAATACAGACGACTAGCAGCCACCAAAGTCAATGGCATTTACTATGGATGAAGGGCTCATGGCCTAGGCGTGAAGTCTCTGAAGTCCACTGAATTTTGGTTAATGAGCCATTTTATGCAACAAAGACTTTTCAGATTAACAATGAAAAATTGCTGTCAAGAATTACTTTATTTCTCATGACTAGGTACTTTGATTGTATTTTTTTTCTGTAGTATATTTTTCAATGAGTACATGTAAAAACTTGTTCCATCTGTGTGAATCAGGAAGACAAGCTAAGCCTTAGAGCTAACTATGGCAGAAGATCAGTCACTGACATTGTGGTGGGATTTCAACATTCAAGTGAAGTCCCATTTTTCTCCCCTTTGAAAGGGAACCAGAGAAATATGGCTACTACCCAGCAATTATTTAGCATGACTGCCTAGATACTGCTTTAGTCAGGAGAAACATTAAAATGAGGAGATATTAGCAAAGTGCTGTGGGGTTGCAATTTTACTGAATAATTGCAGGTATGGCTATATTTATCTGAAAATGTGCAGACCTCAAATGTAGTGAGTTGCACACGCTCACACACACAAACACAAGAGCTGGGTTGTTTTTTTGGTTTGGTTTGTTGTTTGCTTGGGTTTTTTAAATCATGCTCAACAAATTGATTCAAGGGATACATCAACAGTGTTATTAAAAGCAACTTCCCTTGCTTTACAGTAAAAACCAAACAAACAAAAAAATTGCCCAGGCACTTCTTTTTTTCCTCAGTATAAAGAGAAGATTTCAGGACTTTTCCTGCTGCTTGACTTCAGCAGTACCTAGGAATATCAGCTATGCTTCTGTTGACTCTCTCGGCCACCTTTGAAGACACATACATTGACTGTCCCCCTCCATAAAGTATGACTACTGTAGTTTTTAATTTTGACATGCTCTAACTTCAGTAATAAACCTTCTAGAGGGACATCAAAAAACCCAAAAGAGCTCTCAGCACACTGATAAAAAGTCTTTCCTTTCATGGATTCCTTTTAAGTTACTACATAAGGAAGAGTCACTACAGTAAGAGAAAGTTTTCATGTGTAAGCAATAAGAGTCCAAAAGAGGAAATTGAAATGTAGACGGATTTCAGACAAGGTGTTTTTTACAACCAAGAGTAAATTTTGCAGTTTTCCTGCACAAAGAAATGTGTAGACTGTTGGTCTATGAATAAATTTATAGTACACACCACTACTTTAGAATTGAGGCTTGAAGCCATGCTGAGTCAGGAACATGTCAAAAGAAACACCCAGTTTTATATAAGTCATAAACTGTTTCCTCAGGTAGAACATTATACGATTAGAGAAAAAAAGTACACCTAACCATTAAATGCATAGTGAAGGTATTAAGGTGCTTAATTATATTGGTCACAGACCATCATTCCGTAACTTGGATAAATCAAATCAAAGACAAACATGCCAACCTCACCAGATTGTACATGCCACTACAGTCTTTCCAATTTTCAGTACATTACTTGAATTAATTATTTTTATGCTGACTACTTATCACTGAATAAAGCCAGCAGAAAACATATTTAAGTATTTTCTTAATAAAATTCTTATATGTAAAAATGCTTCTTGACCAAACAAGTTAGCTCACAACACAGAGAAAGTCATTACGATTACAGAATCGTATCAGCTATATGTTATAACAAATGCACCAGCTGTTAAGTTTTTTTTAATTTCTTCTATGAATTTGAAGAATATCAAACTCTATACTAAGAGCAGTGCTTGGATGAGCAAAAACGTTAGCTCTATACTCACTGACAGCAAGTAGATAGCTAACTGCTTAGACACAAAAAAAGTAAGCACAGGAAGACAATTCTATCACAGCAATTAAAAAAAACCATAAAGGATGTATTGCTGTCACATTCATTTTTGGGGGTATTCTATTCTACCCTCAATACTCCCTCCTTGGTTTTTTTTTTAATATTTAACATCGCATCCCACCTTGTGCCATACAGAGGGTATCTAATGTAAGCCACCCTAATCATGCACCACATGTTGAAAAATATTCTGCAGAGAATTAGCAACAAATCTTAAGGGATTCTCTTTTCCCAAAAAGCTGTGTTTTAAGTCATTCCATGGTTCATGTCATCACTGATACTCCTCCGTCCACTGACAGGTCTGAAGTACTTGATTTCATTTTTCCCAGACTGAAGCACTGATTTTCCTCCCTCTGCACACCAGATGAAAGATTTACCTTGTCCTGGGCCACACTGTACTCATTTCTTCTGAGTGTTTCTCTTCCTTACAGCTCTTGGCTTATTTACTTAACTTTCAGTATTCTTGTTCACATTTAAGCCTTCCTTCCATGTTTTGAACAGAATGAAACCTTAATGCTTCTGAATGTCCCTGAGAGTTTCCTTTAGAGGTCAGCAGTTGTATAAAAGAACAGTATATGAGCAGGCTGCAGCCATTCTGCCTTTTAGGGAAATATTTCAATGGCAATGAGAATATAGAAATGAGAATATAGGGCAGTTTGACCAGTGTCTCAGGCTCCTTTCAAGTCACTTGCTAACATGACTATAACTCTACGTGCAACAGAAAATATGTCCTCAACCTACAATACTCTGTCAGCATCCAGAGTGGATTTTATCCCGACAAAGAAAAAAAAAGACATAAGTAAGAAGTTGCTTCATCTTCTAGAAGAAAGAAACAAAAATAATCAGAAGACAGTTGATGGAGAAATCTGAGAAAGTTAAGAGTCCAGAATGACTGGCTGTATTCAATGCAGAGAACAAAAACCCCTGTGTGAAAACACTTGCTGATAAAAAACAGCTAAAGGAAATCACAGGAACCAGTTCTGCAGAACTGCTATAAATCCCAATTTATAAAAACTAATCCTCTTATTTAAAGAGGTCTTATAGATACAACATGGAAGTCACACACTGCCTCAGTAATACTTAAAGACCATTTTACATGATAATTCCAGTTAAAAACTTGCACATTTAAGGGGACAGGCTGAATTTTTACTAAACGTTCTTTACATATCCCCAGAAAATTCTCATAATAAAACAACTAGGTCATACAGGCAGTCACTAGTGCCATAAACAGCTCTATTAGATATATTAATTTCCTTTTTTTACTGTATCTTTTCATTCTAGGTGAAAAGATAATGGCTATTACAAGACCCACCTAGCCCAGCAACCTATTTCCAACATCAGTCAAAATTCTGCTCTGTGTCCAGTGTGCTGCAAGAACTTTGAAGCTGTTGTCTTTCAAGGCTTTAATAATAGGGTCTGTACTCTAAATAACAGAATTCTATTAAATCTAATCTTTTTTCACCTCTGAAAAAAAATATTTGTGAAATTTGCAAGCCTTAAGCACCTCAAAGTCAAGTGCTCTAGTTTAACGTGCTCTTTATACAGTACCAAATTACTTCAGTTGATCACCAATTTAAGGAAATCAAGTTTAGGAAAAAAAAAACCCAAAGAATAAATTTGATTTTTTTTTGTATTGGAAAAAGAAAAAAAATCACAATCTAAGGACAGCCTCGTTTTTGAAAGTTTCTGCATGCCATAAAAACTCCCAGGCAAAATGATTTTTCCTTTACCCCCATGATCCTACCCCCAAAATAGTTTCTAATCATGCAGCATTCTACATACTTTCAGAGGGTCAGATGGAAAACATCCAGACTGTCAGCCTCACGCTGACGCTGGTGGAGAAATACAACCAGCCTTGCAGAGATCAGTGGTGTTATTTGTGGGAGCAGCAGTTCACCAGGGAGTAATGGATCCCCAAATCTGGTTAGAACATTAATAGCTTGCTCATTTCATTTGTGTTGTCTCTCTGCCATACTTTAAACATTGTATTTGTTTAACTAAAAACCAAAGCTTTTAATGGCTGTGTCTCTTCAAGTTCTATCTCTGAATCGCCAGATGTGGCTTTACTAGTGCGAGTTTCCAAGCCAACATGCCACTGGCCTGCACTGTAGAGAAATACTTGAGAATCATCCACCCCCAGCTACTAAAATAGGAACATTAGAATCATCATCAGTCTTACTTCATTAATTTTTGTTTTTTGGCAGAGTCTTTGAAGCTTCTGAACTCCTCTCCTTCTTTAATCTCAAAAAACTGAGGTTTCAGTAATGTTTGCTGATCCTCCTTGAACCTTTCCTGCCGCTTTACTTTTTCCTCTTGGCGTAGAAGCTTGCGCTGTTTCCTGACCTCTTCGACCCAGCCTTTTTCATCATCTGAACTCTCAGAACTTTCTGCATCACTTGCTTTTCCTTCTGGTTCTTCCTCCTCTTCCTGCAGACAAAAATAGTATAAAATAAGAAATCATCAACTAATCTTCTTTTCAAGCCATTCACGCAATTAGAGTACGTGACAGCTTTTACACCGACACAGCTGAAGAGAACTAAAAATTTGAACAAAAGCAGGAGCAGCAATTGAAGCAGAAGATACATTATAAAATTGTTTCCACCTACATACCTTAATTTTTTCAAACCTATATTCATGTAGACACAATATTGTTCACATCTAAGAACTAGGATAACATTATAAATTACACTTAATTACTGTAGCTGATAAGACGTTCTTGCATTGCATCCATCTTCCCTTCTTTCTAGAGCGAAAAATCACAATGCTTGAAACAAAGAAAAAACACTATGGATTTTTCCTAATTCAAATAAAAAATATTTTACCCGTTCTTGTGCTTCCAGCTCCTCCAAGATCTTTAGTTTTCTCTTTCTTTTCTCGCTTATTTTAGAAACAAGTGGGTTAAGTAGCCTAAACTCTTCACTCTGCTCATCCACCTGGAAATCTGGATTCTCAAACATGACCTTGAAGCGATCATCTTTGAGAAGGTTGGGCATGTTCTGGAAAAGAAGCAAAGCATGAATGAGTTATAAAATTCTCAAATGGACACTGGTAAAGTAAGTAACAGCTTTTTAATCAAGCAAAATTCAAAAGCAGCATGTGAAATGCCAGTTGCTTTATCCTCCCAAGTCTGATAAAATCAAGTTTTGTGTTTATTATTTATTTAGTCTATATGAAAGTAAAAAATTATATCATTCTAATCTACCTGTAAACAATACAAGGACTTTGTAATGCACGTTTGTCGAGAGCTAGGGCTGAAAAGTAAAATCACTGAACAGAATTGGTTCCGTTTAGCTCAAACCAGAGCATTACTACAGACACCTTAAAAACACCATTACTAAGATTTCTGAATTCTTGTTTCTCACAGTCAGCCAGCTCGTCTGGAGACGTGTTGGTATCTATTGACTAATCAGCAGCACCTCCAAGGCAAATACCCTGCCTGACAGGGGTGAGTCTACAACATGTACAACCAATTATCAGGGTAAACATGTCTTTATGCAATGCTACTACTGTTTTACTGTAAACATGTAAGAGTAAGGGCTTCTGTGTGTCTTATAACACCGCACTGCCCTTGCAGACAGAATTAAAGAGGCAATTTCATTCACATCAAAATAAAATTAACTCAGTCTAAGTTACGCTACTGTTGAATTAAGAACATTTCAAGCTACACTTCCAGCTTACGTGAATACCTATTGTCATTTTAAAATCACTGAATACATAGCTTTTATAACTTATACCAGCACATTCATCCCACCCCAGCATTAAATTCTCATTGTTACCCAAGTGAAAAAACAAACATGCAGAAAATGACAAGTGTAAATTTCAAACAAGAAACTGTTGCAGTCAGCCAAAAATTAAATCCCAAAGCCTAAAATAAATTGCTTTTCAGAAGACTTTAATGCCTTTTCAGAAAAATAGTCACAACATGCATTTTTATGTATGCTCTTCCTAGTCTACTTAATAACACAATCTCCATGTAGTCCTACACAAGTCAGCCCCCATTTATTGAACTTTTATTTCCACTGTAACACTGGCCTAGACAATCTGCATTTCAGGTTTTACCACCACCTATTTTTTATGCCTCGTACTAAGTGTAACACGCAGGATTTCACAAGATGCTGCATGAAGCCAATGCCTGCCCTTCATGAATGTTATATTCCTGAAAAAGCGAACACCTATGAAGTGCTACCTATAGAAAGCCTCCCCCCCACACACATTAAATATAAACTTGTTTTTTCCTTCAGACTTCACACAGGCTAAAAAATTATTATTTTCTACATCAGGAAGAATTCCTGTTGCATAAAAGCAAACCACCGTGGCTACTTTATAAAATGTAATTAATTGTGAACACAAAAGGCAATTGTATCTTCAGTATCACATATAATATCTACGACCAAAATACCAACAAATGCAAACAACGGGGTCTTTTCCAAACAACTTTGGTCTTGGCTACATTTAGCTAGCGTCTGGAGTCATACGAAGCCCATATCACCTTCCCAGTGAGTATTTAATCATTTGATGGTTTAAGTTATTATGTGGCCTTTTTGGTGGTGCAGCTACAGTAAAGTCCACCTTAATGCCACCTACTAGCCTAAGTTACCTAGGAGAAACAGAAACAATGGAATTTTCAATCTGTTTGAGATGGATAACAAAAACAAGCAAACAAAAATTAATAAAAACAATACTATAAGCATTACTTTTCCTGTGCTCCCAGTTAGAGAAATCTTCAAAACAAAAGCTCACCTTCTGTTTTCTTTTCCTAGTAACCTCTTGCTGCTCTTCTTCTTCCATCAGTTTGAGTGCAAGCTCTTTATTGACTTTTGGAAGTTTCTAAAGAGAGGAAAGCAATTAATCAGCAAATTACTCTTTTAGACATGCAAAACCCTGCATGCTTTACATTCATAGGTGTGGTGAAGAGAGAATTATTATTCATTCTTCTAAGTCTTGCTGAAAAGACCGGTTCAAAATATTTTTACATATCAGCACATGGAGAAAATTTAAACAGAACTTCTTTATCTTTTTTTCCTTTGTAACGCATCAACTTCAGTATTTTAAAAGCAATTTCCCCTCATATGTTGAGCAAATTCAATCTAGAAAGCCACTAGTTACAAACACAATGCTATTTTTGTATGTCTCTTTCCAGAATATTATGTTTGAATGGCTTAAGTAATTTAGTTTAATGAGAGAAATAGAAACTGCGAGTTTTATCAGCGGTTTATCTCCTCAAGTAGCAAATGTGATGAGAGCTGCTCCTCTACAGTTTGGTATCAGCTCTCTCATCCGTGGGAGTCACACACATGGGAATTTTACGGTCCCGTTCAAAAAGTTCTACAAATTATTTTTTGTCTCTGATAAGCAAAATCAAATGCTAAGTCATTACATCTCTGAGATACACTTAAGAACCTACCACTCTTTATGAATAGCTCTCCCAGAGCTATACTCGTTGTTTAGAGGATTTACCTTTAGCTGAACTCGCTGTGCACGTGTTTCTTCTATCTTCTGCCTTATTTTCTCTCTTCTGTATTCTTCATAGGCAAAGGGGTTGGCCATCATTTTTGCCTTTCAGCAGGAGGAAGTAGAAAGAAAATATCATTAATACAGGACACAGTCCGTTATCTGGAAAACAAAAATAATCCCAAAACAACAACAACAACCACAACCCCCCCCACTCACAACAAAAACACAACACATTTTATTGGGAAGAGGAAAAATTGACAAGAATCAGCCTCATTTACCTTGTGATAGAGTCTTATGTCCATGAAAAAGCCATGCATATATGCTCTGAGCAATGATGATCCAATGAGATGAGCAAGGCCTGGGAAAAAAATTACAGAGGATTTCAAACAGCTTTCATATATAAAAGAACTCCTATTCCAAGCTAGCCACTTCACTTACCCAATTCAAGACAAACAAGCACTGCCAATGCAACACATCAATCTAACATGTCCATTACATCAAGACCAAGTAAAACCGCAAAAAAAAAAAAGAAATCAGTTTGGCCAGAAAGAAATTTGAGCTTCTTCAGAGCAACAAAATCATTTTTTCTTGTCCTAATACATGTCACTGTAAACTTTCTATAAAAAATATCCACATGCACAAGGCTTCATAAAAGTTTACAAAGAAAAATTCAAGAGTATTTTTTTGAAAGTCCAGAGATGTTTGACAATCACTTTTTTAGTGTGGTATAGAGATGTTTTTAATTAAAGAGTTTTGCCTTGGGTCACTATCTTTGAAGAATCAACATGTTGAAAAAAATACACTACCACATTGAGTCATAAAACTGTCACCCTAGGCCCTAACCTAAGTGAGAATGAAAATACTTGAGAGTGTTCTTATTTTCCTTAAATGTATCTTCACAAAATTCGAAGACTGGGAAAAGGAAAAGCTTTTAATAGCAAAATATCCTCTGTAGACCCCAAATCTTTAGAAATTAAAAATTAACAAACTAAATGGCAAAACCAGTGAGAAACCACTGTGCATTTCAGAGCAAAGTTGTCTCTAAAAGTCTTAACTGTTTCCAGGAAGCAATCTTCCTGCATATTCCAAAACTAGAGTACCCCAGCTAATGGCTAGTAACACAAAGAGATACCTCTTAAGCTGGTTCTTCACTGGAAAGCTTGCATTTATGGGGGAATTAATTTGAAATTTAAAGCATAATACCTACTCCCAGTCAAAGTGTCTGTGCAGATGCCACTACACTGCCTTACTCTCTTGCAGTTGGGTTGGGGGTCTGCGGGCTACATCCAGACCATGCACATTAGAGCTCTTAATGCTGAACATGCAGGTGTTTTGGATGACCTCCTCCAGGTCAAACCCAACTCCCATATTCATAGGTCAATGAATTCAGTTAAACAAGTGCAAGACATTGCAACCAAAACATTTATCAGACAGGAAAAGGATTAACTGCCTTGGGAGAAGCACGCTTACCTTTTCTGCTCTATAATTTCAGCATTTCAATTCCTTGAAACTCTTGTTTCTATTATCCCCAGAGTAATTTGTATTTTCTAGAAATTACTGCATTCAACCAGGGTAGCCTTTGGCAGGCTTTGCTGTGAGTTCCAACATACTAGTTGAGCCCCCTGAAAATACTCTGAAAACTAAACCAACCTCTCTTCCTGTGCCTTCCATTTAGTGCCTGAAAGCACACACACAACAGATTCCTAGACATATTAAATCAGCAAGTATCAATCACCTTTTTGGGATAAATACCTGAGAAACACAAATATCTAGTGCTGCACTAGCCAGGAACCAAAGAACATAAAGCCATCACTCTGATATATTAATAACCAAGAAGACTGAAGGAAACTACTGCCAGTGAATTTCTAACAGTCCTCGTATGTCCCATCAGAATTACAAAACTCGTGTAAATGATGAAAAACTGAACAAAGAAGCCAGCTAAGGAGGATATTCAAGCATTTTACCTAAATTTTCAAGGTCTTTTCTGGTAACAAATTTGTAATCATCATAAACCGTGCTCTCTGGATTCTCTTCCAGTTCTTCAGTCAGGTTGTCCAAGAAGGAACACCATTTTGGGGCAGGTCCTAAAACCTGTTGATATTACAGAAAGTTATAACATTGTCTGTTCTTACAGAAAAACTACTACAGTCAGGCTCTCGGATAATATGCTATAATGTAATAAAAAAACAATCCCTTTGAGATCCAACAGACTTCAAGAGCAAGAGCAGTCAGAGAACACACATGTATTGCTTGCATTACCAATGAGGAGCACTACAGGTTACATAAGCATTATTTTAATTCAGGTCATCCGAGATCAACAATCTAGAGGCTTCAAGTTTAACTGTTTCAAGTTGTCCTGGTCTGATTATATATTAAAATCATACAATCATTAAGGTTGGAAAAGATCTCCTAAGATCATCAAGTTCAACCATCAACCCAACACTACAATGACCACTAAACCACGTCCTGAAGTGCCGCATCTACACATTTTTTAACATCTCCAGGGATGGCGACTCCACCACTTCCCTGGGAAGCCTGTTCCAATGCTTCACCACTCTTTCAGTAAAGAAACTCTTCCAAATATCTAATCTAAACTTCCCCTGGCTTAACTTAGCCCGTTTCTTCTCATCACTAGTAACATGGGAGAAGAGACCAACACCCACCTCACTACAACCTCTTTTCAGGTGGTTGTAGAGAGTGATAAGGTGTCCTCCTCAGTCTCCTCTTCTCCAGACTGAACAACCCCAGCTCCCTCAGCTACTCCCGTGAGACTTGTTCTCCAGACTTCCACCAGCTTTGTTGTCGCTGGACCCGCTCCAGCACCTTGATGTCTGTCTTATACTTCAGCACCCAAGACTGAACCCAGTACTCAAGCTGTGGCCTCACCAGTGCCAAGTACAATCCCTTCCCTGCTCCCGCTGGCCACACTATTCCTGATACAGGCCAGGATGCCATTGGCCTTCTTGGCCACCTGGGCACACTGCTGGCTCCTGTTCAGCCGCTGTCCATCAACACCCCCAGGCCCCTCTCTGTCTGGCAGCTCTCCAGCCGCTCCTCCCCAAGCCTGTAGCGCTGCCGGGGGTTGTTGTGACGCAAGCGCAGGACCCAGCACTTGCCCTTGCTGGACCTCACACCATTGGCCTCGGTCCACTGATCCAGCCTATCCAGATCCCTCTGCAGAGCCTCCCTACCCTCCAAGGAGATCAATACTCCTGCTCAGTTTGGTGTCATCTGTGAACTTATTGAGGGTGTACTCAATCCCCTCATCCAAATCACTGATAAAGATATTAAACAAGACTGGCCCCAACACCGAGCCCCGGAGAACACCACGTGTGACCGGCTGCCAGCTGGATTTAACCCCGCTCACCACCACTTTCTAGGCCTGGACATCCCACCAGTTTTTCACCCTGAGAAGAGCACACCTGTGTAAGCCATGAGCTGCCAGCTTCTCTAGCTCTGGGAAATGGTGTTTAGGGCTTTACTAAGAGCCAGGGAGACAACATCCACAGCCTTCCTCTCACCTCCTAGGCGGGCAGCCTGGTCACAGAAAGAGCTCAGGTTGGCCAAGCAGGACCTGCCTTTCACGCACCCGTGCCAGCTGGGCCGATGACCCTGGTTATCCTGCATGTACGTGCCCTGTGAGTGCACACAAAATGAAGTGAAACTCAAGCCTGGAACCAAACATTACAGATAAAATTATTAACTAATGGCTGTAGATGGCAACTCATGGGTAAAGCCCTGTTGGATCCTGAACTCATTACGTACACTATGCAATCATCTTCAATCATATTCTGCCCTATTTATTTTAATTAAAACACCACAGGTATATTTCACATTTTTATTCAAGGATAAACCCAGACTGTATGAACCGATAATGAAAAATATTTTTATACGTGCATATTTCCATCATGAGGCAAAGGATTTATTTGAACAATATAACGTTGCACTATCAACGTACTTTTCCATTTAAGCTTCCCCCAATTTCCCAAGTTAACGATTAGCTCCCTTCACTTTTCCCTCCTGCTGTTCTGATTAAAATTCCGCTCTACTCAGATGGATGCAGCCGTACTCAACTGTTCCAGTACTATTATTTTAGTAGGTGAGTTAGCTGAGTGGAAAAACCCAACACTACATTCTTCTCTCTAGAGCAAATCAGCTGATATTTAAAAACGTCAAGTGGCCCGTTAACTCCTAGGGTGGGACTTTTAATGAGGCTTCCGATTTGTTTGCTAAAAATTCACATTAAAAACTCTGTAGTCAACACAACCATAGGAATGGTTGTGATTCAACAACAGTTTAAGATCCTACTTGATTACGGAAACAAGCAGAAGTGATTTCATATTAAAAAATACATATAGTTTGTTTTAACATGATAGTGTGGTAATAACATGAGAAAATGCTGTTCGTTCACAAAAAAAAGTGTGTTACTACTCATTCAGAAGTCTTCTTTTGAAGACAATGATAAACAAGAATTGTAAAATTGTGTTCTAGAACATAATATTCTACTAATATTCTAGACTGTAACACTACAGACTAATATTGTACTTTAGATCACTATTGTCTCTGTATCAAGTATGATTTATCTTTGTAAGATTTCAGCCCTAGCTGAGAACCATAACATGCCAAATGAAAAATTGCACTTTTTTTTTACAGTGATGCATATTTTAGTCCAATTAGTAACAGTTTCCAAGTAAAACCTAAGATATCACTAACAGGACAGACTTTGCCTACTTAATGAATTACCCAAATTCCCATGTCTGGTCCCATAATACTCAGCTTAAACACTATATAATTCAGACTGATTTCTTGCCAACATTGCAAAACCTTTTGTCTCTATCTTATCTCCATTCAGGTTTTATTTTTTCAGTCATTTTCCCCAAAACCAACCTCTTCAAATCTAAACTCCAAACTCTGATATTAATAAGAAAGCAGTCTAGCTACATTAAACGTACCACTGGGTTCCATATCGCTCAAGAAATCAGTTCTGTGCTTCACTACCAGACCACCAAAGCAAGACTCAGGTACAACAATCTCCTCTAAACTTGGCTTATAGTTTTAGTTTGGTTTAAACTACTTGCCCTTATAAAAACAAGTTGCTTGCTAACTAAACAAAGCTTCTCATATAATAAAATTTAAGTACAAATTTTCTCTGCTGAAGATTATTAGAAATGAGATTAGAGAATCCTTGACTCGCATCCATTCCCATTCAGTAAAAATCTCCCCTTCATTCCATCTTGCTGACACATCATGTAAAGATCTCTATCACTTCAATAAAGCTTTTTCATCACTTCCGCATTTACAACACTACCTGCTCAAGCCTTACAAAGTGCACGTTACTCATTAGAACTTAAGCCACTCCAACCAGTTCGGGTAATCCTCCAGTGGCGTCTTGACTGGTGTAGAACTCTGAATGAATAACTAGAGCAGAAGTCTCACAATTAATAGAAAATAGTTTTATCTGCTTTTAAACTGTAGCTCCACTCAATGTTTCAAGTACTCTTGTACTCAAAACCTGATACTGAGAATAAAACCTTTCATGGCATATAATCTATGTAATCTATGTCATGAAACACACAAAGCCAAAATACTTGATTATTTGTTATAATATGTGGAGCTGGACAATCAGATCATAGAAAACAAAGAGGGGGAAATGAGGTAATTAGCGGGGAAAAGGCAGTGGCAGAATACCAGGAAAAAACAGAAAGTCCAACCATTATTCAAATTTCACATGTAAACTGACAAAAAGGAGAACCCCACAGAGATGTCTGTGTATGTTTCATTGCATTATTTCCCTCTCTCCCACCCCGCTGAAACCACTTGCCTATCTAGTCTAGGACGCCTTAGGACCTTTGCTTTGTATATGAAAATGGAACATTTTTTAAAGCTTAGGAAGAAATTTAAGAAGAGGTAAACAACAGCAGCCACAATGACAAAAACATATTTCTTGCAAAAGTAATTAATCCTTCCCAGAACTAATGGCCACTGCATTTTAACTGCAGAGTTTAATGCTCCCCAGCCATTCGCTCTCAACCAAGAGCTCCCATAGAGCAGGCACGCAGCAGCACAGGTGGGGCCCCCCCAGATCCTTCACAGCTCCTGCCACCACCTCAGCCTGGTGTGCAGTCTCTGCCAAAACCAACAAAACAGCCACGAAGCTGTGGAGTTTGCGTAGGCTAATTAATATACTTAGCAATTTAGATGGGGAACATACAGTCCTGCCATACCTAAGGGAGAAAAACGCACCAGAGTTCACAGTCAGAGTAAGAAAACATTATTGAGGTAGCTAACCGCATGCAACGAACCAGACAGATCTCATTTTTACAATATTTATAAGGTAACAAATAGATTTCTCCACAGGTTTTAGACACAGCTAATGGTAAAATCATTATTAATTGATTGCACATCTACACTTGGCTTTTACTCAAGTATTTCTTAGGACAGGAAAACCAGACATCATCACCAACAGTGATCAAACCAATATTTTTGCTATTTTCATTATTACTCTATTCTCAGCAGGATAACCACTTCACGAGACAATTTCCATCAGTTGCTAGTGAAAGTCAAGAAGATTGCCTTTGAAAATATTTTTGCCTATGGAGAAAGGAGCAGGATCCAAGGCGCAGCCAGGGAGCGTGGTCCTCTCCTCCCCACAGAGGGGCCCGGGGGCTGCCCGCTGCGACACCCGAGTAATCCAGACACCTCTCTGCTGCCTTTCCCGTCTCCTACGAGACAAGCCACGTGAAATAGAAATGTGGACTTCATAATTATTAGTATCATGCCATCTAACGTCAAATTTTTGTTAGCACACATTGGAATGTCTTTCTTTCTTTTTAAATTTCGACACAGAAAACACAAAATACGATGAGTGATCTAGCATGCAACTGAGGGGAGACGAGAAGTGCAAGGCCAAACTCTTGAAGAAAAGGAAAAGAAAAATGTTGACAGAAATGTTTTTTAAATATTGTAAAATAACTTCAAATAAGCACAGTTCTTTGTATGCTATTTCACAAGATGTTTAACTTCAGTAGACTCGCAGCACTACAAATCTTACATGGTACAGCTCTGCAATGCCTTGTACTTATGGCCATGCCTAATTCCTAAGCATTTCTGTAGAAAATATCATCCTGTCATCGGTCTGTAATTTCCCCTAAATTAATGAACCCTAGGACAGACTAGGTATTATTCTCAACCCACAACAGATGTTCCTTATCGTCAGTCTGGAACACCATGCAGCACTTGAACACTTTTCAATGCCACTCAGCAATTTGACAGCCAGCTCCACAGAGCCCTCAGAGCCACAGAAAAACTGGGTCTAATCCTAACTAGTGTTAAACACGCTCAACAACTTAAAAGAAGCCCAGGATGTGTAGAAGCTTCCAGAGTCAGATGCCACAAGATTTAAAATAAACTACTTTGAATGCACATACAGACAAGTATTGCTAAGTGTCTGTTTGAAGATTTCAGGGGCCAGCTCTACTTGAGTGAACTGATCAGTTGCTCAGGGAGCCAAAACAGGTTCCAAGATCTATTTTTCAGGATTTTAAATATTCAGTCCCTGTCAGATTTCATACAAGGCAGCAATAAACTCTTCAACAGTAAATAAGATGTCAAAATATACGAAGACTCAACTAATAGAAGCTTCGCTGATCTATTTTAGCAATCAAAAATATGCAAAACGTTCAAAGACAGCATAAATCATATTTGGAAATAATTAACCAGAATTTACAGAGTTGACACTGCTTGAATTCCCCCTAGACTAGCTTAATGTACATAGACATCATGCAACAAAACACTTCCAAAAGCTTTGGAAAGCAGAAGTATTAGCTGCTGAGGCCGTACAGGACAGCAATATCCAGTTTCACAGAAATTTCACAGCTTCACAAAAATTTAACACCATAATGCCACACCATAGTAACACCAGAAAATAGGAATAGCAAAAAAAGTACTAGAAAAAGTTGTGCTGATGACAAGCTGCCACACAAGAAGGATCAAAATCTCTCAGGTAAAACTCTACCTTGAAAACTAAGATGCTAGGAAGTGGATGAAACGTATAGTCAATCACTACCAGCCGTAAAGAACAGAATAGAACAAAATTATACCAACTGATCGCCAGACAATAAAATAGTCATAACAAAGCCATTGTGATAGGCTAGGAATAGGATAGGAATAATGCCTCAGTGGAGGTATCTGGTACAACTCCAGGCAATAATGCTCAGGGTATGCAAATACAACTGTAGCGAGTAAGAGTGAAAGGGGCAGGGTGAGTCCGAAACAGTGAAGCTTGCACAAAAATAAACAGATGCAAAGTTATTACGGTGACACTGTAAATTGGAAACGTTTGCTAAGCTCAGACTCTTGAACATGGAGATAACGAGGAAGAAACACAACTAATATTCACACAAAACTTCACATACTCCTGGAAAATATTATGCAATCTGACTGCCTGTGATAACATGGGACTGGACTACATGAGCCAAGGAAGCTCCTCCATTCCTCTGTTCCCATTAAAAAAAGTCCAAACTTGAAGCACCTTAACAAAGAGAGATTCTTTTCTAATTTCTTTAAACTAAATATATTTTATACATACGACTCAATGACTTCAAGTACATACTTATCTGTAGGAGACAAAAACCAATTCTTTGGAGGAGACAAATGACAGTAATAAAATCTTAATATTAGTGTGTTTGTTTTTTTCCTTAAAAATGGCAAAATAAAAAGCATTTTAAACTTTTAACAGGACAGATTAGCTGGAGAAAGCAAACACATCTATGCATCCATTTTCTCAGCTTCAGTCACACCATTTAACAGGAGAAGCAGATTACAGAAGGTCTATAACAAGGAAAAGAAAAATGGGTGATCCCCAGGGTGTGGGCAGTGATTGAAATGTGCAATTGCGTTTTAAACATAATTAGCTCTCTAATTGCATAGCCGAGTTTAATTAATGCAATTACATGAGTAATTAATTACTATTCATTTTAAGAGCACTGTTTTCAATGTTTTGTTCTCTAATTTTAAGAATTAGGTCTCAATATGTAATACTTTGAAAAACATCCATCTATATGCATCGAAAAGGCAAGAGAAGAAAGAGCACCTTGTGGCACATCGTTAACACTCAAGATCACATGAACTGCAATCGGTAACTCTCAAAAACCAGATGGGTCATTTCTCGCTTGTAGGCACATCAAGCTGCAGCTCTCCATTCTTGCTTCTACGCTCTGGGCTTCAGTCATACCCAGCCCTAGAGCTTCAGAGATCCCAGGAGATGAGCACGTGCTAAAAACGAGCTTCACGATCACATTTCCTTGTGCTTCTACCTACTACATTTCCATATACTGTGCTTCCCTTAGCAACCAACATGGGACAGTTTGTGATTTTGAATTTTATCCTGCCATTCCTTTCTAATCTACTTTCTTCCCTTGAACAGTCTACAGTCAGTTCCAGCTGTGCCTTCTCCTGAGTTATTCCATTTCAATTCTCTAAATTAAAGGGAGTTTGGGAATAAACTCCAAACAAATCTCCCACATATTTTTATTTTTCCTAATTTCACGCATTCATTCACTCTACATTACATGGTGTAGATCTGATGCTTTATGGCCATCAAGTACTTCTCTGCAGTACAGCTATGACCAAGAGAGACTGAATAGTATGTTTTTCTTTTTCAGCATGCTACTGACAACAGGATTGCATTTGGTTTTAAGCCCACACAATCATAAATTTGACTGAACTATACAACGAATTGGCTCTTTCTTGCATCCTAACTCTAATACATCCAGATATTTTTGGCAGATTCATTTATCAGAGAGGTTGGTTTTCCTACCTTTCACTACACTTGAAAGTTGCCAAGTCAACAATTTGGAGGTTTCACTCCTCAGAGAGTATGTTAAAGGAAACACTTTTAAGATCCTCCCAGTGTTAAACAAAAAAAACCGCGCACCACTGCAGGAATTTGCACACATCTTCTAGGAATGAGATACTAAATCTTTCTGCCCTAGTAGTTATTAGATTTTTCTAATCCCAAGAAGTTTGGCTTTATGGTGTTGTTTCTTTAAAAAAATCTCATATTCTCTGATCTGACAGGTATTGCAGTCAGTTAACCAGTCGCATATCTACTCTCGCGGTGAGTTTCTACTTTGTGAAGCCACCATCTTTCAAAGGAGGCAACAGTCTTGTTGCTCATAATGTTGTGGAAAAAATATGCCCTCCAACTGCAAATTTATTTTTCAGCATAAAAATTTACTGCTTAAAACTGCAAAAAAAGGTTAGCAGGATAGTTCTTTTCCTCACAAGACGGGAAGAAAAAGGGACACTTCTCACAAGTCATCTGTAATTTATCAGCCACAACATTCCCAGTAAGGCCTCTGATGCTTCCACCAACATCCCTATCGTGTTCTGACCCACTGACACACATAAAAGATAAACACTCGTCATTACTGCTATGGATCTCTTTATTTATCAGACTCCCTGCACATTTTAGGCCTTCAGACAATTGGAGCTGAGACAATTTGAAGTCAGAAAAATAGAGAGAATCTCGGAAGTACAAGAACTCACCACTTTCACTGGAGGTCAACTAACCAAATGAAGTCCTAGAGCTTAAGAAGAGAATGGCTTCTCACAGCAGGCATTACAAACATAACTTGCTTCAAGCACTTTCCCATAAATATCAGTTGGTACTTAACTAAAAACTTCCCAAGTCTCTTCTTATTCTAATATAGCAGCTTCTATAGCATATGTGCTGTAATAATTGAGGCACTTAGGTAAGATACTTAAATACTGCGCAATAAGCTCAGTTAAGACTCAATTCACGGGATTTATTTACCTGTGAACATCTGCAGATGGTCTGTTTCTTTATGCAAGAAAAAAAAAGGAAGTGTGGATCACGTAGGACCTGACAATAAAAGGCAGCAACTGCATTTGACTTTGGCCATCCACACCTCGCACTCCTTACCATACCTGGCTGCGTTATGGGTTCCTTTGCACGGGTTCTCATATTCGTCAGATCCTTCACAAAGTCAATTTACTGTTCAGTGACAATATGTCACTGAATCAGTACAAACGCCAAAACACCTCCACGTTTTACATGAAGTCTAACCAAAAAAGCAAAAAAACCCAACCCGCCTATCATGACACTCTTCAAAGAACAAATCCCTCACAAAGCTCTCCCTTTGCATTTACAACTGTAATTGCAGGAGGGACAGACGAGGCAATGGCAAGTGAGCAGCTTCAAAACTGCTTCAGCCTTTTTCTTACACAAGAAGAGAACTTCTGCACAGCTTCTGCCTGTTCCAACACAGACAGAAATCTGTTTCGCAAAACATAGCAGCAGTTTGTGCAACATAAAAAGCACGGGCGATCAATGGACAAAACCTCCACTACTAACAGAGATCATAGAATCATAGAATGTTAGGGATTGGAAGGGACCTCGAAAGATCATCAAGTCCAATCCCCCTGCCAGAGCAGGAACGCCTAGATTATGCTGCACAGGGACGTGTCCAGGCAGGTCTTGAATGTCTCCAGAGAAGGAGACTCCACAACCTCTCTGGGCAGCCTGTTCCAGTGTTCCGTCACCCTCACTGAGAAGAAGTTTCTTCTCGAGTTTAAGCGGAACCTCTTGTGTTCCAGTTTCAGCCTATTACCCCTTGTCTTATCAATGGTTGTCACCGAGAAGAGCCTGGCTCCATCCTCCTGACACTCACCCTTGATATATTTGTAAACATTAATGAGGTCACCCCTCAGCCTCCTCTTCTCCAAACTAAAGAGCCCCAGCTCCCTCAGCCTTTCCTCATAAGGGAGATGCTCCACTCCCTTAATCATCCTAGTTGCCCTGTGCTGGACTCTCTCCAGCAGTTCCCTGTCTTTCTTGAACTGAGGGGCCCAGAACTGGACACAGTATTCCAGATGGGGTCTCACCAGGACAGAGTAGAGGGGAAGGAGAACCTCTCTCGACCTACTAACCACCCCCCTTCTAATACACCCCAGGGTGCCATTGGCCTTCCTGGCCACAAGGGCACAGTGTTGGCTCATGGTCATCCTGCTGTCCACCAAGACTCCCAGGTCCCTTTCCCCTACACTACTCTCTAATAAGTCATTCCCCAACTTATACTGGAACCCGAGGTTGTTCCTACCCAGATGCAAGACCCTACATTTACCCTTGTTGTATTTCATTAAATTTTTCCCCGCCCAACCCTCCAGCCTGTCCAGGTCTCGCTGGATGGCAGCACAGCCTTCTGGTGTGTCAGCCACTCCTCCCAGCTTGGTGTCATCAGCAAACTTGCTGATAGTACTCTCTAGTCCCTCATCCAAGTCATCGATGAATATATTGAATAATACTGGTCCCAGTACCGACCCTTGAGGGACTCCACTGGATACAGGCCTCCAACCAGACTCCGCCCCATTGACCACGACTCTTTGGCTTCTTCCCCTTAGCCAGTTCACAGATTTATGGACTAACACGTGCATTGATTTTAACATGTATATAAATAGCTTCTGATTGCAATCTAAATTAACTAGTAAAAAGAACCAAAATCAAGCCATTTATGCAAAATCCCAGCAAGTCCCCATCTCGGTTTCTCTGATGGGATGGGAGAATTCCCAACCATCAGACTGTGTGGGGACTTGCTTCTTGTGCTTTTAAGTGGCCAGGAACAACAGGGCTCTCGCAGTATGAGCCAGATGCCAAAGCATGTTAAAGCATAAATATCTTTACAGTCACGAAAACAAAACTTACTGTACCGGAGTTCAGAGCACGACCTGCATTTTAGAGAAATTTGAGGGATGCTACAGATATAAAGGTAACAGCTGTAACCTTACCTAACTGGCAAACTACTGGAAACCTAGGAATGTGTGAGCTACTACCTCCCTACTATGGCAGCTTAACTGCTCTTCGCAAACCTGGGAGAAAGACCTCTGCATAAGCTTATACAACTGCTGCCAGACAACACAAAGGGAAGGAAAGGCAACTACCTGTTGGGAATGTGCAGCTCCACCAGACAGATCATTAAGATAATCAACCCACTCTTTAAGGAGCATAATGCTAAAGAGAAGAAATTTTATATAACTTACAAATTAATTTTCTTTCAGTAGGAAGCATCTTTCAAATATCTATTTCAAAGCTTTCACACATTTGATGGTTTTATCTCTCATGTCTGTATGACAGATATCTTAAATCCTCACAACTTTGTTACTATTTTTGTATAAAAGTCGTAACTCGCAACACATTTGGTTCATTAATGAGTGCAGCACAGATAAGCCACAAGAGTCACTTGCCTCTGCTTTCAAATAAAATGAAATACTTGAAACCATCACACAGTGAAAATTCTCCCGTGCTTTGTGGTTTTTGATCCACAAGCTAAAGACAGTGATTCTTATTTGTAAATAAGAATGTGCCAAAAGACCACAGTCTAGCACAAAACTTCCTTTCAGCAATTGCGTCTTTTCGTTTGACTGCTTCTCCCTTCACTGACTGAAGCTGAGCAACCGCATCTCTAAGTTTTCAGAAATGAGGTGAAAAGAAGAAACAAGGCTGGACTCGATCTTCTAGGTCTCTTCCAGCTGACAGAACTCCATGATTCTAAGTGCAACTTAAGAAATGAAAAAAACCCCTTCAGATACACAAGGCTTAAATTTTCTACCACTTAAAAAGGGGAGCACAGTCCTTTCTCAAAACCTATTTTCTTAAAACAGGAACTAAAGAACAGAGGGTCTCACACTACCAATTGCTTAAGAAACAATCACAACACTAAAAATATGTGGGTCTGTCAGCTGGCAGAGCAATCACCTGGTATAACTGAGTAAAACTGCTTTTATGAGTTTTTTCCTTTGCTCTATGAAGGGTATGATGTAAACTACAAGCAAGTACGGACTTAACAGTCAGAATGCTGCTATCTATTAAAAAATAAATAAATTAAAAAGTGCTGCCTATCATACTATCATCCACAACAGCAGTAAGCAGGGATTATACACCTTCATAACCTATACATGATGTTGAACTTCTTTATCATCAGCACCAAAAAACATCTAAAACAAGTTTTACAGGAAGATAAGAAATTGTCTCCTGATTATCACACGTTGGTGTTTTCCTTCTATGCATGTGTGATAAGCGGTACAGTGTCTCACAGCCAGTGCATGGGAAACGGAGGATATCCTTTGTTGGGAATAAGACCAGCGTGTTATTTTTCAGTTTGAAAGTGTTTAGGTTAAAAGTAGGAAGCTCACATTTCTGTTTGTAAAGATAAACAACTCTTTTTCCTATGCTTGTAAACACTGTGAGATAGGTAAAGAATGTATCATTCACCAGATACTCTTTTCATATTGCACAATGTTCTGTGTGAAGGATTAGATTGTCGGAAAACACAGTTCTAAAACGACTGAGATACTGAAACTCAGAATTAGCTTAAAGGCCAAAGATGCGCTTAAGTATCTTTAATCATGTTTAAGTTTTTGGGTTTGGGTTTTTTTTTTTTAAACACTTGGCAGCCCCAAAGCAGGATTGCAACAGGCTACTTTGCAACAACCCTGCTTTCCAGTCATTTCACAGTTCTCAAAATGAGCAACTAAGGTCAGGACCAACATTTCCCATTCTACGTCAAAACTATTGGATTTTCACTTCACAATGTTGTTTTTTTTTCCTCAGGGAATGAAACGTTTTTCTACAGCACATATTGTTTCAGGGCAGAAAATTTAGCATAATTCAGTTTCTCAGCTGCTTTCCACTCTACCTAAAATTTCTTCAGGTAAGGGCTGTATGAACAGGGAGATAAACATCTGTCTTCTAAAACACACGGCCTCATCATACGATCTTCAAGAGAGTTGAGGCAGCATTAATCCAGAATGACCTAACACCGCCAATGAGAAGACAGGAAAACATCCTAAAAGAAATCAAAACCTCATACTCTAGTCCTGATCTGTCAGTGTCAAAATCCCAGCCACAAATATAAAAAGAACTGCATCATTTATTTCACAGCTTTTACCATGCAGAAGCCAAAAATCAGTTCAGAAGATCTTGCTAGAATTCTAACAGCACCCATAACCCATTGGAATGAGAGCAGGAAGTACAAAGTATGAATCTGTGTTTTTCTCTAATTGTATCCCCACCATATAAAGACCCAAGAGAGAAAAAAAGACAATTAGCAGATCCCCAAAATAAAGAAAGTATGAGAAAGTAAGTCTCAGAGTGACAAAACTGTTCCCAAAGGCTACGACCATAGAGGCATCAAGAAATGTCATGCACAAGAAACCTTCCACAACTTTTAAGGTGAAAAATGCCAGACTGTGAGGATGGATATCTGATGATGAAAACCCCTTGTACCGAACTGGTGAGAGCACTGTGCCACCAGGCTGACAGAAAATACCAACCTATTCCAGATAAATGCTGCTTCTGTCTGTGAGTGAACTGAACAGAACTCTTTTTGACCAACTCAGTCACAATTAGGTTTAGAAGCAGCTAACTTGGAACCAAAGCACATTCATTCCTAGTTTACATTCCAGAACCGTTCCAAACTGGTACTAAGGAAAAAAATAAGGGGGTGATCTAACATACAGAAAAAAACCCAAAAACCTGCCTTCACTTATATTTCCTTCAGTGCAAGTTTGCTCTATGGATTTTTTTCTTTCACCAAATATCCAGTGCATGGAATAAAAACATGCAAGTTAGTAGAATTTGGTGCCTTAATCTGTGATTATGTTATTTCAGGACTAATTACTAAAAAAACCACCAAAAACCACATCCATATTTTACTACAGTTTTTCTAATTTTTTTTTTTAAGTTTAAGGAAAAATATTTTTGAGAATGAGCATTTTTGAGGCACAGTCATAACAAAAAGATGGTGTTAAAGAACAATTAAACCAGGCAAGTGGAGGACCTATAAAAACGAGAAACAAAATACAATAGCATGTACCTAAGGAAAGAAGTACCAGGAATGGCTGGTTTTGCTGAAAAGCCACACAATTTGAAGAAGACAAAATTCATAAATATTTCTAGCAATAAAGAGATCCACATATACAAAGCAACATTATATGAGAAACCAGAGCCATAAGAAGATATTCTTGGAGAAACTGAATCATTGAGCAGGCAAGAAATATTTGCCCTTGAAACGTTTCCAGTTTATAACTCCAAAAACCCTGAACTAGGACAGTGCTAGGATATCAAATGATTTTCCAAAACCACCTGAAAAGAAGCCAGAGACGCTCCAGGATTTATTTTTTCTTAAAGAGCTTAATATCTTCTCTACACCAAAAGTACATTGCTTCTAGCCTCAACAGGGAGTTTTCTGCCAAGACTGCAGGAAAGCAAAAAAAATCCAGAACACTGAATATTACACTCAATTAATTACACGCTTAATTGCTCTCTTCTTCTAACAGCCTAATGAATAGAGCAAGTTTCAGTTTCAGTATGTATATGCAGCTCAGAATTTTAAGTCCAATAAAGAAGATGGGACTGAATTGAAATGTGTGCTAAGATCAGACATGTTCATGTAACCAACAGCAAACACTCAAAATAAGTAACACCTAAGCCCCTCTTCCTTTCCACCTAGAGTATATGCAGGAGATAACGTGTAAGGGTTTTTCTGTACAACCTGAAGAGAGAACATTATATTCATGGAGCTCCAAGTAAACTTCTAGATCCCAGGCCAGTGGACCACCTTGCGCTGGTGGAGTTTCCTCCTCTCTTCACTTCCTTGGCCCGGACCTGGTTGCGCTATTGATTCAACTTACGTTTCTGAGTCAATAGTCTAAAGAGTATCCCAAGGCACACACAACTTTCATTTCAACCTTCCTGAGGCAAACATCAAAGTGATATACCAGGAAGCCAGCTGGCAAGAAGTAGGTTCCAAATGTTTGCATAAACTGCAAGTTAACTATTAAACTACTGGCAAACGGCCCAATTCCAGTCAGAGGCACTTGCCCTCATTAAAGCTCAACAAAATAAAACAAAAACAAAGTCTCTAAGCTAAGCCACTCGAGATGTTGCCTATGTAAAACAAACACTTCATTTTAACGGTCAGATTCAATTTGGCTTTTACTCACTGTCTGCACTGTGTACCTGCATAAGGCATCTTCTTACCATTTAAAAGCAAACCTGCCTGTCCTCTCTAGTAAACCAAAAATTGCCTTCTTTACCCTCTACCAACAGCTTTGCACACAAAAGAAACACATGTGGTGACTATTTTTAAATTTTTCTGTGTTAAGAAACACATACAGCTCTCAGACATTCCTCGTCTCAAATGTCATCCCTATCGTTGCAAATTCTGCAGGAAATGCTGATGCATGCCATTTCATTTACAGACAATATTACGATACCCAGTCAACTCTTTTATAATCCTGAACTTCAAGAGAGCATCATTTTTTGGTTCTGCAATGGAAATTTAGCTTTGGCATTAACAATGGAGAGAATGGGCACATGTACACAGATAATTCAGTCAGACATGAGCTCAGTCAGACCGTACTCCAAGCCGAGCGGACACAAGCCAGCTGCAGTTCCCAAGCTGTGGAGCTGTGTTAGCACAGAGCTGCGCCCGTGCTAATAAAACCTGCGGAGAGGCTGGGGATGTTAGCCTGGGCACACTCCTACACTGTCTGGCCAACTTCAATGAAGGACAGAAGGTGCCGCGTCTGTCTGCGCCCATCCCTGTACATAAGCACTCCTGCTCTGCAGGACTCCAACTTCTGTGCATCTCTTCACAGAAGAATTTTATTTTTTTCTTTAATTCTTACATTGTAAACTAGAGAGAGCACAGCACCCATACATTTGAGATTTTAACCGTCCTCCTTGACAATGACCATAAAGTCCAGGAGGGCCACAAAGACGATCAGAGGGCTGGAGCACGTCTCCTACGACGACAGGTTGAGAGAGTTGGGGTTGCTCAGCCTGGAGAAGGCGCCGGGGAGACCTTACAGCAGCCTTCCAGTACCTGAAGGGGGCTACAGGAAAGCTGAGGAGGGACTGTTTACAAGCGCATGTCATGACAGGACAAGAGCAATGATTTTAAATTAGAGCAGGGTAGATTTATACTAGACATTTGGAAGAAGCTCTTCACTATGAGGGTGGTGAAGCACTAGAACAGGTTGCCCAGAGAAGTGGTGGGTGCCTCAACCCTGGCAGTGCTCAAGGCCAGGCTGGATGGGGCTTTGAACAACCTGGTTAGTGGGAGGTGTCCCTGCCCATGGCAGAGGGGTTTGGAACTAGATGGTCTTTAAGGTCCCTTCCAACTCAAGCCATGCTATGATTCTAATTCCTCGTAGCTGTTCCAATGAAGACTTAAAAAAAGACAGTAACTACTAGCACTACAGTGCAATGAGGGGCTAGGGCAATCGAATGGGTTCTATTCACACAAGAGCTGAAACACAACTGTCTTTTATAGTAGCAGCATTTCCCCCAGGCATTTATTCTGTTGTGGAATTTAATAATTATAACCCAGTTCTTGTCAACGTTTCAAAAACAGAGGATACATTTTAAGTAGTTTTTACATCTAACTCAAAGAAAACAAATAAATAGAGAATTAAGCTATTCGTTGGGGAAACAGTGAATCCTAGTTCTTAGAAAAAGTCATAAAACAAGACTATGAAAAGAAACCAGGTAATGCAGCAAATTACCTGTTCTTTAAAGTTTTGCTCCAAAGACACAGGCAACTAAACTCATCTTTGTCTGTGCAAGGAAATTACTCCATGTTCCAAGCATGGAAAAAGCCCATGCCTTAATAATCTACTGAAACCAAAGGACAGGTGTGCATCGCTGAGTTCAAATAACCAGCTCAAAAGATCAAGGAACAAAACTGTAACATGAACACTTTAATAACATCAAGTTTTCCTTAATAACAAATGCCCTGGAGCAGCTTAAGGCTAACATCACATCTTTTTAAATGAAAAAAATATAAAATGGAGGAGATTAACAGCCAACCAAAAGAGATTTAGTGAGCTACATCCTTGATTTTTTAGGAAAAGCAGTAAGACACCCTTCAATTATACAAAATTATCTGTGCCAGCCCCTTCAGTCTTGCCCGTGAAAAGGCAGAGACAATATAAAAGCCAGTTAATGGAGTGTGAGACTTCTGTCTCTATTCCAAATCATCATCTTCTCACTACCTTTAACATTTTGTTGTCTAAAAGAATCATTCCATGTTTTGAAATGGACTACCAATTGTTGACTAAGACAAAAAAGTCATTCCAGGATTTAAGATGGTTTTGGTAGCCTTCAAACCCAAAGCCATTTGATGCGAAGAGGAAAAGGTCAGCGTATTCAAAAAGCTGATTTAATCTAGGCAGCAGCCTTTGAATCACATTTTAATTTTTCTAACACACAACAGTATTTCAAAAAGAGAACCCATTACGCTTAACATTTGTCATTTGGGCCCATTTGTATACTCGTTTATCATTGTGAACGTAAGACATAAGTTCTGATCCAAACAAGTTCAGGCAGACCCAGGTACCAATAATCAGAGAACAGTGACAAAGTAAGATGGTTTAAGGAAAGATTTGGGTTCATTTTCACTGGAGTAGCCTGCACGCTGCAAAAGTACTGGGCAGTATTAGCCAGTATTTAGGTTTGTAATATTGTCTCTTAAATGTGATACGCGATCTAATACAGAGTGCTTCTAAGCTAGAAATTACTTGACGACTTCAGAAGTGTGAATTCGGTATTCACAGAGGATTCTGTGCCTGCAATTTTTGAGAGTAAAAAAAGCATTTTTCATTTTGATTTACAATACATGCAAGATACTCAATACCGGCTAGAACAAGTTCCAACAAACATTCATTGCTGGTGACAATCAAGACAACAAAATAATTTTTTGGCTAAGGGGCAATGGTGGATACGCATCCCTAATGTACTATAGCTGTAAAGTTCGTATCTCACGCACACCTGCATAAAAAAAAGTCTCAGTGCACAGTTTTCAGAGAGAAGCTGAACCCTACTCTTAGTGACAGAAGGAATGTTTTTTCCATCTAAATTGCTTCAGTTGAGTAACTAGTCCATTCAACTTTTAAAAACTCAGACTTTGAAAACATGGGAGTTTGTCTTCCCGAATCCATTAATTAAAAAGACAGCAGATAAAAAAAAAATGCATGGAGAGCTACTCTCTAAATCTTACAAAGGACAAGGTAGGTAAGAAGAAAGTGTTTGGCTTTCCTTTACAGCTAATACTTTGTCCTAAATACAAAACTATTTGTTGCCTCCTGCCCTCTGTCATCCAAAGTATGGATAATAAATTAATAAAATGTAAGCTGGGTAGAGTTGAATTAGAGAACAGATAATTTATATCCAAAGAACAACCTGACACAATATGCTGTTAACTTCAGAAAGTGAAGCCTCTCAGCAGAGACTGAGATGAAAATTAAAACTCACTGAATAAAACTGTTTCTGCTCAGCTCAAACCAGGACAACGGCACACAAAGAAATCATGTATAAAATTTACCTTTCTTTAAATGCAAAAATCTAATAATACAATATAACCAGACTATACATCTGTCTAGAGGGGTATAGAGTTGTGTTTAGACAGGTACACACAATAGGTATATAGTGCCTATTCTGGAAAAAAAAAAAAAAAAAGCAAAAGTTAACTGGTGAATTTCTGTCTTAAATGTAATCAAGATGATACAGAGAGTGCGTATGATTAGGGACATGATCCAGAGATGTTAAAGAAAATTAAATTAAAATTCATTTAAAATAGAATGTCTGAATTAAAATTTCTTGGTTGATTAAAAAAGTAAATAAAGCAATTTAAATATGTTGCAAAATTAACAAAAATTTTCTAGTTCGTCCAGAATGTGAAAAAGATGACTTAAGTAGCAGTGTAAGTATTTTTAGAGTCTGGTCAGCTATTCTGCATGTAACATTCACGAGTATATCCTACTATTTACCTCTTACCATGCCAAAAAAAACACCTAGTGAATGCACAGTACAATCAAAACCGAGAGTGTTGTTTTCTGCACCATCCTCTACCCCCAGAAGGCTTGCTGTTAAATCTCCCTACAACCAACCCCCAGAGATATAACATATAGTTAAACCTACAATAAAGCCTTTCAAGTGAAGGTCTCCTCAAGCGAGAAGCTGCAATGGGAGCAGGGTATTGAGCAGAACCTACAGCCAAGAGCCATACCTGAAGCCACACAGTAACAATTCTGCATCAGAACAGAGATGAGTATGTAGTGACATATGACTACGTCACTATAGACCACATAGGACAGACAGGAATGAAATATTTCACAACAAAGTAAAATCAGTAGCTTGGAAGTAAGCTATATAGTCCCTATTAAGGATTTTTTTTCTGATCAGCTATCAAAAAAATACTTTTTCCAGCAAAGCTCCACTTGAATTTCCTACTGCCACCAGCCAGTTTTGGCAACGGTAGCCAAAGGCAAATTACAGGCTGGGGCTTTTTTAGTAATTCAGTACATTACATTAATCAATTATCATTAGCTTAAATTTACTTTATTATGAAAAGCCAGAGAATGTACATGTGAATTTGCAGAAATAATTTTCCAACACGAGTACCTGAATGGTAGTAAGCAATTGAGATTTAAAACAGTGATAGCAGCAACGATTTATATTACTTACTGGTATATAATAGATATTCATTTTAGGGGCTTCGTTGGCAGTCATTAGCATTCCTAAAAAGAGATTTCCACATTTAAAATATCGGTCATAGGCAGATAACATTATTTTTTTTTAAAAAAAAAAAAAAAATTACACACTTGAGGTATTTAATTCACACAAAGTAGATTCGTACACATGACTTAAAATATCTTTCCAGGAAAAGAAACAGATTTTTTTTTCCGTTCTCAATTTCCTTCTGCGTGAGAAAGTAATAAGGACATTTGGCATGTACTTCCACCTTTATCTCAATTTTGTCTTTCCAACATAGCTGATCACCAGGTAATACAAGAGATAGAATATGAAGGAGAAAAGAGCAATCAAGTTAGATAACATTCTCATCTAAAAGTACTGTAGCATATGCCACTGAGACTATGAATAATTGGGTCAATTACTACACACCCAGAGGGTAGAAATATAATTTACACCCAACTAGAGGAACGCAATTAACATGGGTGGAGTAATCCTTCCTACCTAATCCTTTTATTAAAAATATACAATGCAGCTGGACTTACAATGTCAGAAAAAAAGGGGGCTTGCTTTCCTGGCAAAGCAAAAAATTTGTGAAAGCTTAGTCAGCAAGCCGAGGCTAAAAAAAAAACACATACCTGGAAAGGTTTGCAGACAATTTAAGGAAAATGCAAGAATTTGTAGCATATACATCTACATATATCTGCACACACACACACACACACACAGAGTGTACTACAGCACAGTATGTAGATTACATGCTCCCTTAAATTTATAACAGCATGTTCACTGCAATTTCAGGAGAAAAAGCATTTCTCCACTGAACAAGTATGACTCACTAGAGGTAAAAGGACAGAAATTAATTTTGCAGGTGCTTCAACGACAGCAAGAGGAAAACCTCCTCCTTGAGAGTCTTCCATCAATAATTAACAGACGGGAAAACAGACTTTGGAAAAGTACACGACAGACATATACTAGAGGGGAAATAAGAAAAAAGGAACAACTCTGAAAGAAGAAGTGTACTCCACACATTTTCATTGTTTCACCTTGTTAGTTTTAACCAATTTTTATGGGAAGAAGAGACCACAGCCCAACAAACTACACAGCAGCCTCCCTGGATCACTCTGAAAGTGAAATAAATGAGAAATCTTTTTTCAGAGAAGCAGCTTTATAAGACCATCTTTGGAATGTGTTTTGCAATACAGTATCATCAATTTAAAAGGAATGACAATAGAAGTATGAAGAGGTAGTAAATGGGAGAAGCAGTTTTAGAAAACACAAATTCTCAACTTTTTAACAGTACTAGAAACGAATGCGATACACATCTCTATACACTGAAGATGCTGTTAAGTTTCATTTATATTCTACAAATTAACTGAAGCTGAGTCAAGGCTCCTAAGTGGTAATTTCTCCCCGCCTTGGCCCCCTTCTGTGCATGTATGATGAGAGAAAAGAGATCCAGAACTAGCTAGGGGATCCACTGAAGTTTGTCATCATGTAGTTCCATCACGTATATGCAAGAGTTTGGTATTACTGCCTTTCATTTGAAGTGAAGTTGGCTGGTAAAATAACTAAATTACAAAAACCCCGGCCATAACTAAACTGTCACAAAACCATTCAAAAAGAATAATTCACATTATACTGATCCACAGTTTACATAAATCATAGAATGGTCTTGAACGCTTCCAGGAAGGAGGATTCTACCACCTCTTTGGGCAACCTGTTTCAGGGTTTCATCATCCTCATTGTAAAAAACTTCTTTCTTATATCCAGTCTAAATCACTCTCTGTTAAAAATACTGCCCCATGCCCTATTGCAACAAGCCCTGCAAAAAATGGCTGTCCCCATCTTTTTCATAAGCCACCTTTAAGTACTGAAAGGCTTCTGTGAGATCTCTTAGGAGCCTTCTCTTCTCCAGCTGAACAACTCCAACTCTCTCAGCCTGTCCTCCTAACAAAGGTGCTCCAGCCCTTTGATCATTTTTGTGCCTCCTCTAGACCCACTCCACATCCTTCTTATGTTGGGGGGCCCCAGAGCTGGACACAGGACTGGAGGTGAGGTCATACAATCATAGAATCCTAACAGCTGGAAGAGACCTAGAAGATCGAGTCCAGCCTTTGTCCCAGCCCTATCAACCTACCAAATGATTCCCCCCCAATGCAACATCCACCCGTCTCTTAAACACCTCCAGGGACGGTGACTCAACCACCTCCCTGGGCAGCCTGTTCCAATGGCTGACAACCCTTTCAGTAGAGAAATTCTTCCTAATATCCAACCTGAACCTCCCCTGGCGCAATTTAAATCCATTTCCCCTCAACCTCTCACTCTCCACTAGGGAGAACAGACCAACCCCCACCTCTCTACAACCTCCCTTCAGGTCTCACCAGAGCAGAGCTGAGGTGGAGAATCACTTCTCTTGACTTACAGGCCACATTTCTTTTGATGCAGCCCAAGATACAGTTGGCCTTCTGGAATACAAGCGGCAGCTCGTGTTCATGTTTCATCTACCAGCACCCCCAAGTCCTTCTCCGCAGGACTGCTCTCAATCCACTCATCTCCCAGCCTGTACTGATACCAGGGACTGCCCTGACCCATGTGCAGGACCTTGCCCTTAACCCTGTTGAACCTCAGGAGGTTCTCATGGGCCCCCTGCTCAAGCCTGGGTGGCATCCTGTCCCTCAGCTGTGTCAATCACACCACTCATCCTGGTGTCATCTGCAAATGTGCTGAGGGTGCACTTGATGTGTCATTGATGAAGATATTTAAACAGCACTGGTCCCAATACAGACTCCCAAGGGCTATCCCTTGTCATCCATCTCCATCCAGACATCGAGCTGCTGACCACTAACCTCTGGATGTGACCATCCAACCAGTTCCTCATCCACTGAACAGTCCACCCATCAAATCCATCTCTCTCCAATTCAGAGAGAAAGATGTTGTGAAGTCCAGATAGATGACTTCCATAGCTCTTCCCTTGTCCCCTGATGTAGTCCCTACAGTCAGCACTGGTACTTAAATGATACTCCCAGCTTTCCACAATCACAAGCTTATACTACTGAAATTATTTTCTTATTTTCAGGTGTTCAGTGACTATTATTCTTTAAATTCTGTATGAGAATGAGGTGATGCTAAGCATCTTAAATTCCACAGAAACAGTATTTATGGCAAACATGCAAGGCACCACCTCTTACTTTGAATCTCATATTCCAATTCTCCTCTGTCTCTCCAGGATTATAAAATTCAACCTAGTTTTCATTCTGTAACAGTTCTTGTCCAAAAACATCAACCCACCCCCCTGCAGACATGATCAAAGAAAAAACAATACAAAGAAATGACTGCAGGAGGGGACACAGGACGGTAATATAGACCTAGATCACAGAAACATGAAAAAGTAATGTCCAACGAGCAATGTTGAGGAGATGTGAGGAATGTGCATTCGATTTTTTGTGCTGCAATATTCTTCCTGCAGAGTCTCACGAAAATCGTTTCTGCAAAAGCACTTCAGGCACGTCTACGTAACAGGGAGGCTATAAAGCATCCGGAGCTGAGTAACATCCATTCTTGCAGATATTCAAACTTGACTGGTTATGACCTGAGCAACCTGGCGAGATTTTGAAATTGCATCTAACTTGAAGTTTGGCCCTGGTTTGAGGAGGAAGCACACGACCTCCAGAGGACTATTCCAATCTAAATGATGGTAAGATTCTACATTGCCAAGTAACTTCTGTTCCACTCCCTGTCAGGAGCCCTTCATTATGATTGAATTGTTTAGGTTGGAAAAGATCATCAAGTCCAACCATTAATGTAACTCTGCCAAGTCCACCAGTAAACCACGTCCCTACCATTCAAACAAGATATACAGCTCAACATTTGTGTCCAATGAAACAAACATCTCCTACTTTGAACAAAGCTGACACAACAGCATCAGTGCTGCATGAATTTTAATTTACTCCTGGGTTCTCTTCTCGACCAAATCAATAAACTCAATGGTGAAACCTGGATGAAATGCTAAAAATAATTCACTCCAGTAACCTCTCTCTGTAGCTACCAGGGATGAGAGAAAATCAGGCTTGTTCATCTCCCTGTTGCATAGTCCACACTGTTACAATGCAGTTATTCTCAAACACAACCAAATGAACTCCTACATACAACCAGGGCACACAAGGTGTTCCCTCAGCACCACGCCACTGAGTTCTGGCAGCCATCAATTCTCTGCCTACATTATTTCTGGCAGTGTGATCTGAGAAAAACAAATATATGGAACAGAAATAAGAACGGTATCAATGTCTTTTCAAGGTTTAGAAAAACCTACCTCAATTCCTAAGCAGTGAAATATAATTCTGTTTCAGAAGAGGCTAAACCTGAGCAGCACGGAAGCGAGCTAATATTTTCATCAGCAAGGTCCTCTCAATCATCATTTTGCTGCTGCATAAAGTAAAAAAAATGCCCACCAGCTCAGTAGGGATCAGTAAGTGCTCGTCTTAGAGAAGGAAAAAAAAATAAAAAATAAAGGACAGATTCTTAACCAAAACTGGCAGAAAGGACAAGAGAAGTTTTAACTCATTAGAAATCTCAAACTCACTTCCCTATGATCTTGAGTTTGAGCTGCCAGTAAAAGTCAAAGTCCAAGTCACTTTGTTTTCACTGCTGCCTCTCTCTAAAAATAAGATAACAGCAGAACTGGCAACACAGCCATTCTCTGGATCAAGAGTTTTGCCCTGTGCCATCCTAGCAGCCCTGATTTTCATTTCATCTTTTTCAGTATTGCTTTCTAAAAAAGGAAATAGGTGTCACATAGCAGTTAAGAACGAACCAATTCAGATCAAGCAGGGAAAATTAAGGCAAAATGCAATCTGAGGTACAACCAAAGCACACACGCACATACAACCAACACTTTGTAAATATTTTTACTCGTAAGGTAGGATCTGGAAATATTAGCTAAAAGCGACCCTCAGTTTTGACCTCTAAAGTTATGAGATGCACAAATTTGAACTGAGTCACAAAAAGCATGCAAATCTGTGCACTTAGCAACCTACGCTTAAAACCAAAGTACTTAATCTAAGGGAGAGCACAGTAAGTACTATATCTAAAAGAAGGAAAGATCAAGTACTTGTAAACACTTGTAGAAATTTGTAAACTTGCTGTAAAGAGGTTTCTCCTAGCTCTAGAAAGCAAGCTCTAACTTATCTGGGATTCAGCCAAGACAAAAGGCCAAAATTCCTATTCCTATGAAATGAAACACTTCAGATATTTGAAAGAGCAAAAGAGGTCAATCACTCAATTGACAACAGAGCAGCGTCTAACTGCAGAGAGGCTCCGATTTAACACAGATGCAGAGGAAACAATGACACCAACTGACAAGTAACCATTCTTTCCTAGCTCTGTCATAAGGAGGAAAGCAAATCTAATTCATATCACCCAAACAGAAGAAGACCACAGCCTGCGTTCACACAAGCTTTCCTGCTTCAACTTAGTAAGACATTAACATATTTAACATACCTGAATTTGGATACAGGCAGACATCATTGATATCATGTTCTGGCTCCATTGAAGTAAATATCTTCCCCTGAAATTGCAGACAGAAACTGAATTATGAAAAACTCTGAACAATATAATTAAACTTAGTGAATCTAAACATTAGAAATAGCTATTATAGAAGCTACGAAATACTATGGAATAAAGATGGAACGGATTTTGCAGACCAATAAAATGTTATTAAATCTCAACAAAACACAAGCAACTCAATACTGTCTTGTGTCTCTGATCTGATGTCTCTTAAAGAAGTGTAGCCTACCAGCTACAGAAGACACAACAATACACAGTGGCACATCTAATTTCTCAGCTCACACTTCTGTGTTGAAAATATATGTGTCAGATTTATTTTCTTTATGCAGAGCGGGGGTAAGGTCCCTAAGTTCCTGGTACACTGACAGTGTAACCCTCATTTCGTTCAACTCCAAACATGGCTGTTTTAAGTAACTTTACTTTGCTAAATATCATTAGCTGAAATGATGGACTGGGAATGGAATTTGATTCTAGAGTTTGGTTCTTCCACCGTGCTTATGTCTACCTGAAATGAAATATAGCTCAGCACTTCATTTATAATTTATAGACTTGGTATTAAAGAGGCTGAAACATAAAATAAGAGCAGTAAAGGCATCCAGTGGTATCTAGCTTAGATCAGAACTGAAGTTATAAAGGTTATTTAAGAAAGAGGTAAAAGCAGGAAACAACATTCTCCAAAAAATGAGAATTGGAACAGAGTCGGAAAAACCCAGACAAAATACAGGTGCTCTTATAAGCCAACACACAAGACAGCCAGTAAAGCAAGAGTCTCTAAGAACTGGGCCACAATCTACAGCATGAGAGTACATGTCTACACGGTTCTAAATGAGGGACAGGAACAGAGCAAATTTTGATCCTGTTCCTCTTTTTTCTTTCCCTGCAGCAATCCCACCTACCTTTCTGGGCCCTTCCTTTCCCTCCCAGTTAACATGCTGTTACCCCACCCACCTCTGGTCTCTCTCCTGATGATTAATAAGAGTCCTCCCCCACCCTGGTCTTAGCAGACAAAAGCCTCCTGCTCCCCACCCCAAGGCACGTCTCAGCATGGGGCTATTCTGGTATCAAAGCCATATGCTCTCCACCCCAGAGTCTGCCTCTGCAGTTGGTTCCCAGCCAGAGATAGTCAGGAACCAACATCTGGGAGAGGTGGAGCCAGCTGGAACATACTTTAGGAAAGAGGCCAAAGCTATCTTTGCCTTCCAGCGGTAAGAAACCCTCCCTTTTCCCACTGCACAGGCCACCTGACAAACCTTAACAGGATTTCATTCTCAGCGAGGGAAATGTATATACCTAGGAAAAATGGAGAGAAGCCACTGCAGATGTTTTAAATAATAACCAATAATTTATTTGCTCTTTGAAACAATTAGAAGAAATCACTGCAGAGGAGCTTATGAAAAACTGCTTGCAATCACAGAAAAAAAAATAAGAGGCTGTTGAAAGTTCATGAAGAAGCACAACAACAGAAATGACTGACTGAAATCGAGAAAAAAACTGCCTCTAAATTACTACAACTGCTCTTGATATGTATCACTATAAAGCTAGAAAAACATAGATGGAGCATCTTTTTAATAAGGAAGACAACAACTAAAGATAGTATTATTGTGAGTCTACGGGGTAGCATATTTTGTGTAAGTTCCACTGGCAGAAAGAAAAACAACAGCATAATATAATGAAAAAATGTGCTGGGAAAATTAAGAGATTCCCGTTTCACTTAAGAGGTGCAAAAGGTGGGGCATAAAGATGGAACATAATCCATTATTAGAGCATAACACACATTTGGATCTAGGCATAGGATCTGCTTCAATACCCACATAGATTTCTGTGAAAATAATCAGTATCTAATTTTAATAGGTCATAAACTAACTGATCTGCCTTTGAAGTTAGCTCTTCTTTGAGCAAGGAACTGGAATGACCACGTTTTCTCTGATGAAAAATCACAACTGGGTGTGTTCAAGCACACTGCAAGAAATACACAAATCAGGGCCATGGTTAGGATACTGCTTTTTATGTTTCAATCCTTCTACCAAAAGAAGCATCTTAAGCAGACATGTACGAACAGTGAAATAAAACACCCAGGACTATATATTTACCGTGACTGGCTGTTGAATAACTTCCCAGATGCCGGTTTATTTAGTCAGACAGGACAAAACGCTATGTAAATTAGGGCACATTAAAAAAACCAACTTCCTACCCTGAATCTCAGTTTTATTATTCAAGCTGCACGAAAATAACACAAGAAGAAAGTAAGAATTAAAAAAAAAAAATCTGAATGCAGCAACATAAAACCACTCACCGTATCTTTGTTCCACATTTTTATGATTCGAGAATCTGCAGAGATAATTAAATCCAACTGGTGCTGAAACTGAATGGACTTGATAGGCAGGCCATAGTGGTGATCTTTGACTATTAATGGATTACTAGACCGGAGATCATAAAGTAATACCTGGCGGAACGAGAGACAGATAAAACTTACAATATTGCAAGATAAAGAGGAAGCCACGCACACCAGATCTTCACTAAAGACTGAAGTAAAGAAAAAAAAAAATCAAGTTTAGTTAAACAGCCAGGATTTACATTAAAGAAAGCACTTTCAATTCTGAAAACAGGTTACTAACGGATCCCAGTTTATTCTGATAATATATTCTCACCTCTGCGTGCTTTCCTCTAGAAAGACTAAGAGCAAACTTAAGAACTCGCCATCTTTCTGAAGTATTTTTAAATTCTATTGAAAAAAATGAACTGTTTTCAAGGCTCTTATTATTTCTTAAGAACTCTCAAATTCTTGAGCTCTTCTTACAAGATTTAAGTTTTCAGACTCCCTTTCACATTCAGTGAGTATCACCTGCACTCACTGAAACACCACAGAATGTAATCTTTTACGTTAAGGACAGTGGAGAGTACAGGTCCTCTCTTCCAGAGACCTGCATTTTTATCCTCAAAGTTTCCTACAAAACTTGAAAAACACCTTAAATCTTTTGCAAACAAAGCATGAAAACTAATAAGTCTAAGTAAAAAAAAAATATTAACAGTTTAAAGAAAAAATATAGTATATATGTCAAGCAAGTTTTTCTGGAGACTAACATTATTGCAAATGCAACTCTCACCTACGCATTTGCTCTTGAACAAGCTGCATTTTTCTAAACTAAAGACTGACAAAGGCAGGAAAAAAATCTCCACACTCCACTTTACAAATATAATGGCAACAATTTTTTAAAAAAACCTATAAAGACATTTTCTAAAAGTGTGCAAAGCAGGACCCTGGAAACTACGGATCTGTCAGCCTCATCTCTGTGCCTGGAAAGATCATGGAACAGATCCTCCTAGAAGCTCTGCTAAGGCACAGGGAGGACAGGGAGGTGATTCGAGACAGCCAGCACAGCTTCACCAAGGGCAAGTCCTGCCTGACCAACCCAGTGGCTTTCCACAATGGAGCAACTACATCAGTGGTCAAGGGAAGAGATATGGATGTCATCTATCTGGACTTCTGCAATGCCTTGGGCATGGCCTGTCACAGTGTCCTTCTCTCTAATTTAGAGAAAGGATTTGATGACTGGACTGTTCAGTGGATGAGGAACTGCTTGAATGGTTACATCCAGAGGTTAAAGGTCAGCAGCTCAATGCCTCGACAGAGATGGGTGACAAGTGGTGTCCCTCAAGAGTCTGTATTGGGACCAGTGCTGTTGACTGATGGACCATCTCCATCAACGACACAGACAGTAAGATTAAATGTACCCTCAGTAAGTTTGCAGACAGGATAAGTGGTGCAGCTGACAAGCCTGAGGGACAGGACATCTCCAGAAGAAGCTGGACAAGCTCAAGAAGGGGACCTGTGAGAACCTCCTGAAGTTCAACAAGGCCAAGGGCAAGGTCCTGCATCTGGGTCCCGCACCTGGTATCAGTACAGGCTGGGGAATGAAGGGATTAAAAGCAGCCCCGCAGAGAAGGACTCGGGGTGCTGGTGGACAAAACATGAACATGAGCAAGCAATCTGCACTTGCAGCCCAGGCAGCTAACCGTATCCTGGGATGCATCAAAATTGTGTGGCCAGTAAGTCAAGAACGGTGATTTTGTCCTTCTGCTCTGCTCCGGTGAAACCTCATCTGCAGTGTCGTATTCAGCTACGAAGTCCTCAGCACAGGAAAAACATGGACCTGTTGGAGCAGGTTGAGAGAAGGGCCACAAAAACAATCAGAGGGATGGAATACCTCTCCTGTGAGGACAGGCTGAGAGTTGGGGTTGTTCAGCCTGGAGAAGGCTCCAGGGAGACTTTATTGCAGTCTTTCAGTGCTTCAAGTCTGCTTATAAAAAAGATGGGGTCAGTCTTTCAGGGCCTGTTGTGGTAAGACAAGAGGCAATGGTTTTATGCTATAGGAGGGTGAATTCAGACTAGACATAAAGAAGAAAGTTTCTACAATGAGGATGGTGGAACGCTTGAAGAGTTTGTCCAGAGAGGTGGTAGACGCCCCATCCCTAGAAGCATTCAAGGTTTTGAGCAACTTGATCTAGTTGAAGATGTCCCTTCTCACTGCAGGGGGGTAGGACTAGATGATCTTTCAAGGTCCTTTACAACCCAAAGTATTCTATGATTCTGTGAATCAATACATGAATTGAAATGATCCCTTACAGAAAGACAGTAAAAAAATAGTTGAAAGATAATCACTTCTGATTCTTTAACCACCATCAAGATATGGGAGAGCATATATGTTGCATTGAGATGGTACAGACAGTCTCAGAAAGCAAAAATTTCCTGCTGTACTGGGTTTAGCCAGGATAGGGTTAATTCTCAGTAAAAGGGCTAGTCGGGAAATAGCTGAACCAAACTAGTCGCTAGTCAAAGGGATATTCGATACGGTCATGCTCGGGGTATATAGAGGGGGGCTGGTCGCAGTGGGGGGCTCTCTCTTTCCCGGTCCCGGTCCGGTTGCGTCGCTGGGTTCTGGGTGGTGAGATCCGCGTTACACGTTACTCGCATGATATCTGCTTAAACGGTACTGTTACTTCACTGTTATTGTTATCATTCATGTTCACCATTACAACAAACTGTTTTTATCTCAACCCTAGGAGCCTCTGCCTCCTGCTCTCTCCGGGCTCTTCCCCTCACTCCCGGCAGCGGTGAGCGAGTGAGAGAGCGACCACCTGGTTCTTTGTCTCTCCCGGCCGGTCACTCGGCTTAAACCACCACACCTGCATATCTGACCCTTAAATAAAACAAGAAAACTGCAGAATTTGAAGTCACATAACATGTAGGTTGTGATGATTTTAAGTGGTCCCTGTTACTACAGTAATCTGAAGAAAGACTACTTGACAAAATTAATTTACAGTTTAAGAATGACTATCACTACTCTATAGGTGTAATTTATGCTCTCATAAGTGCTCGTATTCATATATATTTACATTACAGTAAGTATGAGAGACTTGCACTGGCAACTGCAAGAACAGGATCTCCTACAAACTGTCATAGATGAAGTTAAGTCTACCTGCCCAGTAGATGTTCCAACAGCCATATTCAAAGCTCCATCAAATTTCAGTGCTGAAATGGATGGTAAACTCTCTATCCTGCAAAGCACAATGGTTATCATTAGACATTTTTTCAATAAAGACTTGAAATAAGTTTTTTCATGTTAAAAATAGCTAAGATAATGTAAATTAATTTTAAAATGTCATTCAGAAATACTACTTCAAAAAGCTGCATTGGCTACATTCGCTATTTATGGTTTTATAGAAAATTAGCCACTACTACTCTGATCAATAACAAAGAGACCTCTTTGTGACTAAGAAAACCCTTTATTCACCCCAGCAAAGAGAAGAGAAAATCATGGGCAGGTGCTTTTAATGCAAAGTGGGATTTGTTTCTAAAAGCAAAACTTCTGAAAAGAACAGAAGAGCACACAGTAGCCTTTACTCACTCTGCGTCAGCTGTCACGCTGTCTAAAGCACAGTCCAACAACCCAACTCGATTTCTAGTTCTGGGATCCCAGCATTCCACTTTACCCTAAAGAGTTTAGAAAACATGCTTCAGGCTTATGCAACAGATGTCTGGTATTCCAAAAACGTTTAAATAAAATTAAGCATTATTTAATCTATGAATAGTTCATCGAATTTCTTAGGTTGACTGAGCTGTTCTAGTAACGGCACGTGAGCTCCAGACATTTCATTTACATTTTTTTAAAACACTGTCTGAATCAAAATCATTAACGCTATATTTCCAAAGATTAATAGGGTACACGTGCTAGCTAATTTCTACAGATGGCTGTACTATAAAGCAAGATAAGATTATTTTCTCTCCCATCTGCAGAATTTCAAGCAACTCAGTAACCAAGACAGCTCAGAAATTTTATCTGCACTATGCTCCGAAAAGTCACATTAACAGATCTATACTTAATATAGCAAATGAGATCAAATTAACTTATTAGGCTCCTGTCACAATTTCTTCTTATCCTCATGCAAACAAATGTAAAAAAAAGAAACAAACACTACAGTCTTTTTCATAAAAAGGACAAGCATTTACCTCAGCTGTCCCCATAGCAAACAAGAAGTGTACAGGATTTATGTCGCAGGCATTACTCTCCCTGAAACAGAAAAAGGAGCAAGTTTAATGATCTCATAATAATTTCTCAACAGGGCACCCAAGAGCCCTGTATTTCTCCGACAATTCCTCCAAAGCACAAATGTTTCTCTTTACACCACTCATCCTGGTGCTTTCTAACTTCTTCCGCTCAAAAGCCCTTCACCTGTAGTTCTATAACTCACACAACTCCCCCACCTCACAACCTTCCTCACAACTTCAAGCCTCACATCTCTAATTCAGATTTTACACCCTTAGCTCTCCCACTCCAGGATTCCTCTTCCGCCCCCCTTTTCCCCTCCTCCCTGCTGCTCAGTTTCTGTATTGTGCCTTCCCAGATATTGCTTCGCCCATTAAGTTTATCCTACCCACTGAGCACCAGCTGTTGCCCCCCAACCAGACACTTTATCTAGTCAAGTCTGTTCTCAATTGCTTCTGCCCACATAAAAGACAACCAGCTCCTGCTCTGGTAGGGCTTTCAAAAGGATCAGACACATGCTGGAGATATAAAAATTCTCTTTGGGCTACTCCAGAGCAGAAGGACAAAGACGTGTCTGGGAAAGTACATACCCTGTGGGTAGATCTCTATATGATGGCTAAATTGAGCAATAACAGCAAAGCTTTAATGAAATGCTCTTAAGATCAAGTTATATAATACCTATTACAAGTCTATATTAAGCAATGTTAAAATATCCACAAAAGAAGACTCAATTAAAAGATAAAAACTAGAACAAAGAATTACAGAACATAAAATGAGGCTCAGACTCAGTGTATGTTCCTTTTCCACTCAAGGCGTTTGGGCATTATTCAGACACAGACCTGACGGTGAGCATCCTAGTAGTTTGCTTCCACCTGGTGGAAAAAGGCATAGACGCCACACGTTACAGATAACTTACGAAGCGTCAGTTTGCAGGGAGTTGAGAAACCTTCCTTGTTCCAGATTTAGCCTGTACACTTCAGAACTACAAAGGAAAAATGCAAAATTAATCCTTTCTCTTACAAATACAGCCTAATTTTACCAAACATACAGTTTGCAGACTTCAAATTCTACAGTGTAAGGCACATCTATCCTTCAGTGTTAAAAAATACAGTTCACCAAAGATATTTATTACACTGCAATATCCTCCTGATTATTCTTTTTCCGGGAAAAAGATGCATCAATTACTTTCTTAAAATCTTATTTTCTATGATCTACTTTACAACCTGAATTGCTACTTACTTTGTTTGAAACTCTAAAGACTTCCTGGGTTTATTTTTACTACATTTTCTCACAAACTCAATTATTTTATGTGATTCAATTCATGCTTTAACAGCAACAAAACGGCAATCAAGACAGAAAAAGTTATTTAATTTTCCTTACTTAGATGCTGTTCAGTTTTTAAAACAGTATGCTGAATTGTAATTTTTATAATGAATTTGGAAGTACACAATGTACCTGGTTTAAGACTCAATGGAAAAAAAAAGTCTTAAAAAGTACAGGAAACATTTTTATCCACTTTCCACTCTCCATCAAGAGCCACCATTAATACCTTGTACAGAATTGCAACTTCTCCCAATTTTTAATTTTTCTGGTATTTTAAAGTTCATTTTATTCTTGGAAAACACTGCCAACAAAAGTGAAACAAAATGATCCACTTAGTACCTTGCTCCTACAAAATACAGGTCACATGACGGATAGTGGTAAGAGAAATCTCTACCAAATTTTGGTATTCTTGTCTTGTAGTAATGGCCGTGTTGCGAATGAAACTCCACAAACCTGCCACACTGCAAGAAGACAATCTGAAAATAAAACAGAAAGCACTGAAATACGCAGAAGCAGATGACATCTCCTCCACTTGTCTTACAGCACAAACTACGACGATCTTTTTTTTCAAGCTCACACAGGTTTATCACAATTCATTTGAACCATTTCTATTAAAATGACAGAATCAACTAGTCCATCGTTCACACTAGCCACAGCAAAGAGTTTTATTAATAATCACTAAATGAATATTCACAGGAGTATACGTGACACCCTGAAAGTGACTCCGCAACCAGAAGCGGTAGAGTCCTAGCACTGTTGTGCTGCACCAAAATTTACACCTGTAAAATTAACACTTCCAGACACCAGCGTTAATAATTTCTTCCAAGTATAATGCCATGCAAATGCCAACGTGTTCATAGGTACAAAGAACACGAAGTATACAGCCTGATGCACAGCAATAAATGACACCAACGATCTTTGTGTATTTATTTTGTTGTTTGCCAAGCGAACAAGCACGGCCTTCTCTCTGACAGACATCTCAGTCCTAGAAGAGCCCCCAGGGAGGCATTACTCAAAGGAGAGACCTCTATCAGTAAATCAAATAGGCCATAACCTGCCCCTATAGTCTGATGTTGTACCTCAAATGACACCCAGGCACCGATGCCCAGGCACCGTGTGACGAAGGCACAGCTGTCCTGGCCCAAACTCGTGCTGTGATGCTTGCAAACAAATAATTATACATATAATCACAGGCTAACTGCTGACTCTAAGCTTCATTCCTATTTAGCTCAAACTAGAAAAATTTAGTTTAGAGTATTTATAGTCCATGCATCTAAAAGTTGTAGATAATGAAAATTTTACATTTTCTACTGCTGGACTATATTGCTAGTGACACAAGTAAAGATAAGAAGCTCAGGAAAGGTAAAGTTATTTTGAATCTGTCATCTTTATTTATACACCTAGACATTCTTCCCTTACCAGACATGGATAAAGTACCCATCTGGGCTAGCACTTCATGCCTATTTATCATTAAGTCCCTCCTAATTTATGCTTTTTCTGGTATCAGAACCCTTCGCGTTTCAACTTTTTTTCAGGGACTTACTCATCTTGGTCCAGGACCAAGCAGAGTATCATCTTCAAGAAGTCTAACTAAAACTTCATACAAGATTACAGATGCAGCTACACAGTTGATATTATACAATGGCATTTCTCATATACATCAAAAATCAATCCTCTGTGTGTCAAATACCTTTATGCTTTTAACTGGAGGTTTGCAACAAGCAAAGCTCTTTACTCATCTGCTTGAAACAACAATCAGATCAAATCTTTTCTCTATTATTGTTGCAAAAGAAATTACTGCATCTTCATGCAATACAGAAGCTAAATAAACTCTAAGAATCCAAAATTAAATCTTTTGTAATTTAAAAAATATCAGTATCACATTCTATGAGTTTGCTACCAGTAAGCTATCAAAAACCTGTTACCAGAAATAGAGAAGATGCAATTTGCTTTCATGAGAAAAGTGAATTTTCTTCTCACCTACTCCATATCCAAAAAGACTTTAGAAAGTTTTGACAGTTGCCAAAAGTAACCAAATATTCCACTAGTGAATGCCTTACCTCTAGTAATTTTCTACTTTAAGATAAATTTCTGCAATATTGGACTTAAAGATATATTTGTGTCTTCTTTTGTGAACAGTGGATATTATTCACTGTACATGATTTTTCTCTCTCCTTCACACTAAATTAATTTCAGCCACTATCAGAAAACTACAACCTTGGGGCAGCAAAAGTGTAGCCACTGGCGTGTGGCAAAAATACTAAGCACAAACATGTAAAAAAAAAAAATCATAGAATAATTAAGGTTGGAAAACACCTCTAAGATCATGTAGTCCAATTGTCAACCCAATACTACGAAGACTACTAAACCATGTCCCAAAGTGCCACGTCTACACATTTTTTGGACACCTCCAGGGATGGTGACTCCACCACTTCCCTGGACAGCCTGTTCCAATGCTTCACCACTCTTCAGGTAAAGAATTTCTTACTAATATCCAATCTAAACCTCCTCTGGTCCAACTTAAGGCAATTTTGTCTTGTCATACTGCTTGTTACTTGGGAGAAGAGACCAACATCCACCACACTGCAACCTCCTTTCAGGTAGCCGTAGAGAGCAAGGTCTCCCTTCAGCCTTCTTTTCTCCAGGCTAAACAAACCCAGCTCCCTCAGCCGCTCCCATAAGACTTGTTCTCCAAACCCCTCACCAGCTTCATTGCTCTCCTCTGGATCCGTTCCAGCACCTCAATGTCCTTCTGCAGCGCCCAAAACTGAACCCAGTACTCAAGCTGCAGCCTCACCAGTGCCAAGTACAGGGGCACAGTCACCTCCTTGCTCCTGTTGGCCACACTGTTCCTGATACAGGCCGGGATGCCATTGGCCACCTGGGCACACTGCTGGCTCATGTTCAGCCAGCATCCCCACGGGAAAAAAAGCTATCGCTCTCTCCTAATTCTGATACATAGTCAAGTCCCAAACTCAGGAGAGCACATGGGCGTAACCAGGCCAATACAAATGAAAGCCAACAGCGAGCTCTCACTGGGAAAATGTAAATAACCCTCCAAAGGTCATCTTACGGGGGTTGTGGGAGCAGACGGGAGAAGTTGTTTCCCCTGCGCTGCTAAAGCACGAGGCAGTGTGTCTCATGTCAGACCTGCCAATTCAAGAGAGATGTTGAGAGCAGCAAGAGGGCTACCAAGACAGGCAACAGGGAGAACACAAAACATACAAGAAAAGGTTGGAAGAATTTCAGTTCTTGGTGAGACAAAGAGCATCCTGCAGGAAAACGCAGTAGCAGCCAGCAATTAAAATGCAGTTACAAAACTTAAAATATTTGCAGTTGCAGCAGCAAAAATTCCAGATTTTCCTGAGCAGGAAAAAAATTTCTCTACAAGGTAGTGCAGCATTGCAACAATTTATTCAGTCCATCTGTGGAACCACCGTGCTTGTAGTTTTTGACAGTACTGTTCAAGCATTAAATGACATCTGAAGGTCTCCTTACAGCCCATATTTTTACGATTCCAAGCATTATTTCTCAAATTCCCTTTCTAACACGTTCAAAGCATTATGACAGCTACCTGAAATTAGTTTTTCTTCCTAATGATTTGGTAAGCTTTAGGAAAATAAAACTGAAAATAAGGTTGTATTAAGTGGTGAAAGCAGGGCTTCAGACTGGAATATAGTGCCAGTTTCAGCTGAAAACACACACAAGCCCTACTGTTTACACCCAGTCAGAAACATATTTGTGAACACAATGTGTTCCTCACTCTCATAAATAACTGTTTCGTCTGTGCAACCAGAAACACTCTCCCACAGACACACAAGTCAAAGGCTGCCGTACTGTACCAGCTGCCGCCTTCTGCTACTAGAATTCAAACACATTCTTGGAAATCTCACAGGGGAAAAATTTTGAAAAGATTAAAGCTAGAAGGCTAGATGATAATGTCCCCGATCAAATAGAAATATTTATTAGAATAAACCTGTACTGGAAATGCTGAGGTCTCATGTCAGGAAAAAGATACTTTAAAAATGGCTTGTCCTAATGAAATCAGCAAAATTCTTTGCTTAAAACTCAAATATGATTTGGAACGTAACACCTTGATGAATCAGCAAAGTTTACAGGAAGAGGTAACATCTTTTACAGAAAGAGGCAACACCTATTACAGTAGCTGCTGGAGCAGAAGAAAACAGCCAGGTGTTAAGCAGAATTAGAAGTGTTAAATCTCCTGGGCCTGAAAAAGGGCTGACGGTCCTAAGAACTCAATTCCTCCAGATACACCACTTCATAAAATAAATTTTTTTTTAAAAAAAAAGAATAAGAAGACACTACTCTCTAAAATTTTTGCCCCATTCATGAGATTATAACTATGGCTACAACACCTCTGGCAAATCTGGATATTAACTTACCTACAGCTATCCCACCTCTCAAAAACGGTCTATCTGCACATCACTCGTCACAAGGAATTGTGACTAAATAGTATCCTAGAAGGAATAACCAATTCCATTTTTCACATTTCGTCTGTAGGATAGCTCACTATTTGAAGTTTTTCCCCATTACAGACAAAAGACTTTGAAAGTGGTACAGCAAGTTATAATACAAAGAGACAAAAGAAAACAAACAACATTTTGAAGGTACAAAATGTTTATCCTGTTTGCTCTTTTAAAAAAAACTTTTATGTTCCCAAAGTTGTGTTGATCAACTGCCTTTACTATATATGAAAATGCATTAATATACATATTAAACAAATTTTTCATTTATTAATTGAAAACATGAAACATACCTTTGAGTAATCATCTGATAAAATCTCAAACGTAACCACTAGGAGAGAGCAAGAGAATTTTAGGTCAAGTAAGCAAGCAAACTTATTTTCAAACATTGGCATAAATCCTGAAAATATTTACACTCATGCTAACCTTCAGTCATATAAGTATTCCCCACAGGTGTCAATGAATAATGCAGACACTGTGATAAAAATCTTTAATTATGTAACATTATTTGCAAAATAGCAAGTAGTTCTCTAAAACTTTAGAAACATATGAAGCATCTCATAATCTTTATCATTCTTGTTACTTGATACGTTCCTCATCGCGACGCTCAGCCAGGTATTTATTGGCTCGGGCAACATCTAACCAAATGGTTTTCAGTGAGTGTGTGGTCCACAGACCTTTGGTAATCCAATGATGATTAAAAAAAAATTACATGAGTTTGGACATCCTACATGCAAACCTGAACAAGCAATCCTTCTAAGAGGTCAGTAGTTCAACTGAAAAACTCTTAAGACTAAAAAAAAAAAAAAAAAAAATTCACAAATTTGAAAGGTACTACTCATGTTGAACACTACCACGTATTGAACTTTGCCTAGTTTTAAATGAGCTGGGTTGGGAATATTAAGGAGTAGCTGCTTCAGTTAAATTGGTTCTATTTAAATGAGGTAGCTCATTTGAAGTTACCTGAAGTGACTCTATGCCCATTTAAAATTAAACATACTTTCACAGCCTAGTAAGACGCCAGTTAAAAAAAAATACTTTAAGCTTTAATTAACAGTAAGCATTTACTATTATGAGTCCTACTCTTTTAAAGCAGGTCTCTCTCCTTGTGGCTCTGAGGCACAGGGTGAAGAAATACCATCATCCTTGACACCCCTTTTCCTGACCTAACCCAGTAGTTCTCAATTTTCACATAGCTTTCACACACATCACATGCTTCCACAATGATTTAGGAGTTCTGCCACTCTATGCTCACCCCCTCATTGCTTTAAACACCCCTGTGTTCCAGTGCTCAGCCACCAGTCTTCTAACAATCTCAGTCTTCTAGTAAAAAAAAACAAAACACCAAAACAAAAGAACCATTCCCCAAATCTATGCACTGTAAAACTCAGAGCCACAGCAGCTCTGACCACCTCCCCCAGTCTGACTGCCAGCACGTTCTCCCTTTCTGGCTGGATGGCTCCTTGCTTTCCTCACCATAGTAGTTCTCCCTCCAAATTAGTAGCAAACAAGTTGTAATTAGGGCCTTGGCCATGCTACCATCTATCACTAAATACCTTGTTTCCAAGAAAAACAAAATAAACAAAACCCAACAAATCACTCCCTGGGAATTCTCTTTACCCTGCAACTCACCTACAGAGCTTGGGCTCCAGCAAGAACACAGTGAGAACTCACTTCAGTACCAAGAGTGCAACCACAGCAGGTTCTCCTACCTCGCTGCTTCCCAGAAGGGGCAAGAAGGGAGATCTGGCCGCTCCCCAGCCACTGCACCCGCATTGCACGTCTTAAACTGCAAACTTCAGCCACACTCATCCTGAGCTCCAGGCTTACTGGCTCAAGGAAAATCTTGCATTCCTCACACCTCTCCAAGGAAGAGGAAAAGTGGGAGGGAAAAAAAAAAGGGCAGGGGATAAAGACTAGGTGATGTCTTACTCCAATTTCTTGCATTCTCCCAAAGTATATTCTGTTCCCTCAGCACAGGAAGGGAAATTTCTACTCCAGTCCAACCTGAATTAAGTATGAAAGACACCTCATACTAACAGCCATAGCTTATACTAACCTTCAGAATCTAAGCACCGTTCAAATTTCTGGGATAACTGATAGGTATCAAAACAGCGGATCCGTGGCTTGTAAGTTCCTGAAAGAATAATTTGATCTATAATTAAAAAGCTAAATAAAAAGGTAACGTTAACGCTTTTCTTTTTTTAAATACAATGCGCTACATATAGCTGAAATGCAAAAGTCTATGTAAGAATTCTGATCTTAGCAAAGTCTCTGTGACTAGAAAAACACGCCTCTTAATAACATAACCTTATGGCCTGCTCTTCGCCTTTGGTACCTGAAAGCACCCTACTTGTAAGCAGGTTCTTCTGATTACCAGATACATCATAGAGAATTTAATAATACCTTCAGTAAGTCTGAAAGACCAAGTCTCCTTGCTCTTAAAGCCTACTACTAGTATTCAAGTCTGGATTCTGCTTTGACAGTTACAAAATGCAGCATCACCATCCATCCTTTAAAACAACACACACACAATGATGCTCACAAGTTACTGAAAGCACATTTACACACATACACTAAAAATAATTAAGTACTTTTTAACTATTATAAAGATGTTAGTTTTTATTTATATTATAAACCCCCAGTGGCAGCCGGGTTGGACTAGATGATCTTCAAGTGTTCCTTCCAAATCACTCTACGATTTTAAGAACATCTGTACTTTAAAAAGAAGTGTTTCACAGTACCACTACCAAGATAGCCACTCTATCACATACTGAGCTTTCATTTTAAATGAACTCCTATCAATTCTACCTGAAATACTACATTATTCTGCAATCAAGATTTTCCAGTGCTTTCAGTCCCTGCTACAGAGAGACATTTTGTTGACTCACCAACTGCCATAATATACTGTCCATCTCTTGACACCTTAATCTTTGTGCTAACCGTGGGCATTTCAAAGTCTTGAATAAGTTCAATTCTTCTACGGATATCTATAAAGAAAAAAATATATTTTGTAAAGTTTTATCTGTCAAAAACATCCTGTAATAGCTTCTTATGGAAGCATATTGAGTTAACTGAATATATGGAATATTTTTTTAAGATCTTTCAAAGTATAAAGATCTTCTAAGTATAATTAATACATTATAAGCAGATTAACACAGTCTGTTAACTCTGAGAAGCAGGCTCCCTCCATGTAAAACAAGTATTCTATGTAACAAATTATTTTATAATGTAGTAGAAAATATTCCTCACATTTTACACAATTAAGGCATTGTATAATGTACTCCATCCTTCTGTTAACTCTATGGATTTTTTTGTTGGTTGAGTTTCTTGTACACCACTTCCTATGGTATGTAAACAACCACTTTTATTTCGTACAACAAATTTAGGCTAAAACAATGATGTTCCTGCACTCAGACTTTATCCTAAACCATACATGGAATTCATCCATTATGTTTCTGTATAATCTACAATCCAAATATTTATCATCTTAAAGCTAAAACAACATTGGCAATATTCTGTTCACATACAGCTCTACAGGACATAGCTATTCACAGCTCTAATTTTGTAGTTTTTAAAACACGAGCTACGTGTAACTTCCCCCTGCACCGGGCAGTAAAGTGCCTTTCTCTGGACCTGCACCCTGTGTATGTGTCGCCGAGTACCACTGAGGGCCCAGTCACAGGAAAACTCACCCACATCTTTCTTCTGTAAAGCTCTTTTCTTCCTGTCTGAGAGCCACTGTAAGGAAGTAAATAAATCAGTCTTGAGCTCATTATTCATACAGGAACCCAAGAACCACTTCAAGTTTATTCAACCTGAAAGTATAAGCCATTTAAGCCATTAACCCTTTTTTTTTTTTCCTTTTTCTTCTTTATTACTTTAAGCTTTCCACCGGTAAGTTTAACCATTCCACACCACGAAAACTTACAAAGCCGCGTTTTCCAAGGGTCTGTAAAAACAACGCACCCACAGTTACAGGCCCAGGCAACCAAACCGAATTTTTGGTTCAATTAAAAAAAAAAAAAGACACGGAAAAAACCTTATGGCTGGTTTCAGTTACCGATCCCCACCCTCAACACCGGCCCACATGGGGCAGGGGCAGCTCACGGAGCCGCCCAGGCCCGACCCAGGGCCCACCAGGCCCCACGGGGCCCGGCGGCGGCAGAGGCGGAGCAGCGCGGCCCCTCGCCCCGCTCGCCGCTCGCTCGCCCGCCTCGCCCTCACCTCAGGGAGGCTCCTGCCGGCGCTGAGGCTGTAGATCTTCACCTCGTTGAGGCTGGAGACCTGCATGGCCGCGGCCAGGCCCGCCTCTTCCCGGGCGGAGGGGAAGTGGAAGGCGCCGCGTTTCCGGGCCCGTAGGCGGGGCCCGGGCAGGCCGGGCGCGGGGGTAGCGGTGGCAGCGGTGGCGCCCGCGGCGGGCGGGGCCCCGTCGTGGGCACTGGGGTAGGAGGTGTGTCCCTGGGGCAGGAGGGTTTAGCGGCGAAGGCGGGAGGTGTTTTTGCCGGCTTGATGCAGGAGGTTCATCTCCTCGCCCTGCGGCAGCCGTCCTCCCTGGGAAACGGCGGATCCGGGGTTTGTTTGAGTGGAACCTTGCTTGGAAACGGAAAAAAGAAAAAGACAGTTGTATTGCCTTGTAGCATCGCCGTTTAAATTAAAGAACAGTCCTAATTCTAACAAGAGCAACAACAAGGCTGAAATAATGTGTGTGTCCCTGCTCACTACAGGTGTCCTTTACAGGTGCCTTCCAAGCCAGCGCTTTCCATGATTCTAGAGACATCTTCAAGAAACAATGAGACACAGAATCACAGAATGTCAGGGGTTGGATGGGACCTCTAGAGATCATCTAGTCCAATCCCCTGCCAGAGCAGGATCCCCTGGGGCAGCCACACAGGAACGCATCCAGGCAGGTTCTGAAAGTCTCCAGAGAAGGAGACTCCACAACCTCTCTGGGCAGCCTGTGCCAGTGCTCTGTCACCCTCACAGTAAAGAAGTTTCTCCTCATGTTGAGGTGGAACTTCCTCTGTTCTAACTTAAACCCATTATTTCTTGTTCTATTGCTGGGCACCACTGAGAAGAAATTGTCCCCTTCCTCTTGACACACATCCCTCAGATATTTGAAAATTACGATTCTTAGCGCAGCAATACGTAACTGGTACAAAATGCAGACTGAAGTCTTAGGTACGGTATTCCCTGCGTGATGTATCTCAACGATGACGATACCAGTGATATGTGGAAGTGCCGGACAAGGATAATTCAACATGGTGAGAATAAGTAAGTAGAGTGTCTTTACAAATAAGTGATAAAACAAGAAGTGGAGTGTGTGGAACAAAGAGGAGAGTGTCCTTTGTGAATGAGGGAGTCACAGGATGCAGTCTGTGAGGAGAAAATAATAAGACACCTTGACCATTAGGGCTATTAATCAAGTCAACAGCAAGGATGCTCTAAACTTTTGAACTTTGAGGAAGAGTGGGCAGGCTTAATAGGCCTATGAATATTAACTTCTCCGCCCTGGGTGGCATAAAGTTGGAGTTAATGAAACATGTGATGTATGTTGACATGCAGAATAAAGACTCTATAACCCAGGAGGTTATAAAGTAGATACGTTTTAATCAGGGCTGGGTGCATGGGGGAATGGTAGGGGAAAAGGCGTCTAGTGAGAGGCACCCTCTCAGGCTCATTAGGATGCAATTAATCAGAGGCCTCAGAATAAGGAGGATGAGGCTGTTCAGTACCCGTTGTAAAAGAACATAGGCATCTAATGAATATGTAACTTTTACTGCATATAACCAAGGTAACTGCATGGTCCAGGTGTCCACGTTTTTGGAGAAATATCCCCTGTGCACCCAGCGCTGATCAAAACATACCTACTTTATAACCTTCTGGGTTATAGAGTCTTTATTCCACGTGTCAGGAATACTTCCAAAAACATGCACACCTGAACCATGCAGCTACCTTTGTTATATGCAGTAAAAGTTACATATTCATTAGACACCTATACATGTTCATGAGCTATCCCGAAAAAGGCACTCAGTTCCAGGGGTCAGCAGCTCCTCCTCTTGATGCTTGCACTGTGCTTCCTGGTGGTCTTGGGCAGGGTTCTTCAGGGATGAAGGCCGTATGTCTTCCTCACGATGAACTTTTTACCTTTGTTCCAAAACTAGTTGTTCTCAGCACTTTTTCGCAAGAAGTTTTGTTATCAAATTACACAAGGGGGTTCCTCACCAGATGGTCCTTGTTAATTGCCCTTATCGCCAGTGTCCTTGTCAATTTGTCTTTATGTTCTTTTACAAGGGGTACTGAACAGCCTCATCCTGTAGGCCTCTGATTACATCGTAATGACCCTGGGAAGTGGCTTCCCTCATTCTAGCGGCCCTGAGAGATTGCTTCCCATCGGATACTGTTTCTCCTATCATGTTGTTAAGGGGGGTACATGTTAAGGGGGAACATGGAACAGGCAGATTGGGAAGTCTGTACCTCCTGAGTACCTCATCCAGTGGGGAAAGGAAGAGGGTTTCATGCGGCCAGGAAATTAGGATAAAAGGGGGCTGCGTCCTTCGGCAGTTTGAGAGACCTCACTGGGACTTGGCAAGCCTGGTGAACTCTCCCTTTATTCGAATAAAGTTAAGACTCCTATGTCTTGTTTGTGAACACTGACCTCTGGCAACGTGATTTTCCGTACGACATGAAAATGTGAAAGAATTCACAACGTATATAGAAAAGGGGGGAATTCAGATGTGGAAGTCTGTAGTTTGGGATACAAATTTGAGAATTGTTTGTGTTCTGCAGTTTGGGATATAAAATTGAGACGTGTTTGTTTTCTGTAGCTTGGGGGTGAATTTCAGAGTTGTTTGATCTGTCTGGAAGGGGGGATGTGCAAGCCGCGGCAGAGCGCAGGGGGAGGCCGGGGGCTCTGGCGGCGCAGCTGCCCAGGGGTTGCCTGGAGCTGGATCCGAGGCACCGGGCAGAAGAGGAGGTCAGAAGTTTGTGGCCGAGGACGACTTGGAGCCTTCTTCTGAGAGACCACCAGAGTGCACCTGAGGACCAGCAGAGAACTACGATTTGCATGCGAACTGGGCAGCGACTTATGTTAATGGACTCATGAATATGCACACCAGCAGCCCATATATGCTGAAGTTTCCCCGTTCCCGGCGCGCGTGTATTTGGTGGAGATAACCCCTGCATGCCCAGCGCTATAATAAAGAATACCTGCTTAATAACTTTGGTTATTGAGTTTCTACCGCGTCAGTTTTGGCGACCTAGATGGGACAATCTCTATTTGGCTGCAGGATCCGCTGAGAAAGAGGACTCCCTGAGCGCCGCCGGGAGTTCCCGGAGGGACTCCTCGCCTCACCCGGATCGCTGCGGGGGCAGACAAGGACCATCTCTAGGAAAGGTATTCTTTTTGGTTTCGGTTTGGGGGTGCACCATTGGTTTTAGGGTACCCATAAAGCGTAGAAGACATTCTGTTGGAGTACCGTGTACAGGATTAAGCCATTTAATCTAATGTGTGCGTTGGTTTGGTTTTGCGAATTTGTATACCGCATTAATAGTGCTAGTCATTTAATCTGAATGTATAGGTTGGTTTGGTCGGATTTGTATTGTACTGACTATCGGCACTGATACCGGCTTCGGGATATGATTTTCGCATATTGACGTGTAGTTGCTTTGAAACTTCTGCGGAGTGAGCGAGAGGCGGTGTCGCTGCGGAGCTCTGAGCCGCCGTTCCCTTGGCCCGCCAGGGGCGCGGCCGGAGGCGAGCGGAGCGGGTGACGCGGTGATACGGGGCGGGTGACGAGCTGAGAATGGGGGGAAAACAGAGCGGAGGTGTTGTGAAAAAGAGCCCTTTGGGATGTATTCTGGCACATTGGAGAGATATAGGGGGACCTCCGGGGGGAAATGTGAATCAGAAAACCTTAATTAAGTATTGTAATCAATGGTGGCCTCTATACTTTAGATGATGATGAGAAATGGCCCTTTAATGGGACCCTGAATTACAACACGATGTTACAATTGATGCGCTTCTTAAGGAGAAAAGGAAACTGGGATGAAGTGACCTATGCAGATATGTTTTTCACGTTGTGGAATCACCCTGAATGGCAGAGAGATTGGGGAATTAATTTCGCTCCACAGGATCCTGTAGTGTTGGCTTTAGAAAAGGAACAAAGAGAACAATCCAGACTTAAGAGGTGTTGTTCAGCCTGTTGTAATGGGCAAAGGTGTCTGAGGCTGCCTGAGGAAAAAACAAAGGAGGCTGAGGCTGAGTCGCGGGAGGGTTTGGGATGTCCGTGTCACCCACCCCCATCTACCCTCCCCTTTCCCTCGCCCTCCGCCCCTTCTGCTGAGCAGGGGAGTGAGGGGGAGGAAGGAGCGGCTGACGGTTCGCCAGTTGCGGTCAGGATGCCCAGTAGGACCCAGGGCGGACCCCGACTGGCCCGGGTAAAGGTTCCCTTCTCCTTTGCCGATTTAGATGCTTGGCAGAGAGTAGCAAAGTGTTACAGGGACAACCCGACGAGAGTTGCAAAGTGGTTCGAACTGATAGTTAAGAATCAAGATCCAGACTGGTCAGATGTTGATCTCATACTAGGGGAAATGACAGAGACTGAGAAACAATTAATATTAAAAACAGCTCGAACCCATGTGCAGGCACAGATTATAGGGGGAACTCTCCAAGGGAATGTGGATGATTATGTCCCCATGAATGACCCTCACTGGGATCCTAATGATCCCACGGATTACCGTCGATTGTCTAGGTATCGGGATTGGATCAAATTAGGATTTGAGAGCGCAATCCCAAAATCTATTAATTATTCAGCTCTATATGCTGTAAAACAAGGTCCGAGAGAAACACCTACTGAATTTTTGGACCAACTCCGAAATGCTATGAGAAGGTACACCACTCTGGACCCTGCTTCTGAAGTAGGGCAACAACAATTAGTTACCTTATTCCTGGAACAATCCACAAGAGACATCAGAAAGAAATTGTGGAAGTTGAAAGAAACAGATATTAGGGACCTTGAAAAGCTTCTAGAGGAGGCCTGGAGAGTTTTTAGAAATAGGGAAGAAATGGACAGAGGGAAGCTATCTAAAATGATAGCCGCAGCAACTGCGGCAGCACTGGAGCAGAAAGGAAGAAGGGGAGGCAGAGGTAATCGTAGCAGACACGGTGGGTTTCAGAGCACTTTGGGACCAAATCAATGTACCTACTGTAAAAAGGAAGGTCATTGGAAAAATGAATGCCCAAGGCTCCAGGGGAATCCCCAGGTGATAATTGCTTCCACAAAAGAAGATTGACAGGACCCGGGACGTTAAAATAAAGCTAGGGAGAGGAGAAAGAGATGCAGAATTTTTGGTTGACACAGGGGCCTCCTTCTCCATTTTAAATTGATACGTGGAAATTTGTAAGTTGGGATAAAAATTTGAGAACTCTTTGTGTTTTAAGAATTGTTTGTGTTCTATAGTTTGCGATGATTGTTTGTGTCCAGTGTTTTGGGATGTAAATTTCAGAATTGTTTTGTTAATCCGGAAGAGGGGATGTGCAAAGTGCGGGAGAGCACAGGGGGAGGCCGGGAGCTCTGGTTGCAGAGCTGCACGGGGGTTGGGCTGGTGCAGGATCCGAGGCACCGGAAAGAAGAGGACAAAAGTTCGTGGCCGAGGAAGACTTGGAGCCTTCCTCAGGAAGATCACCAGAGTGCACCTGAGGACTACCAGAGAACTGCACTGTGCATGCGAACTGAGCAGGGACTTATGTTAATGAACTCATGAATATGCATGTAGACAACCCATATATACCAAAGTTTCTCCATCCCACGTATGTTTTGAGGAGAAATCCTGTACGTGCCCGGCGCCATAGTAAAGAATACCTGCTTGATAACTTCAGTTATTGAGTTTCTCCACATCAAACTAAAAACTAATCCCTGTAAGTAACGAATCTATAAAGATTACAGGAGCAACTGGCCAACAGCAAAAGACATTCTTTCTAAAATCTTTAAGCTAAGGCACAATCAGATTTGATTCACAGTATTAGATCTAAAGGATGCTTTTTTCTGCTTGCCTATGGCTGAGGAAAGTCAGAGACTGTTTGATTTCAAAGGAGAGAGCCCAAATACTGGACAGAAAACACGACTTACTTGGACTGTGTTACCTCAAGGGTTCAAGAATAGTCCCACAATATTTGGTAATCAGCTGACACGAGATGTTGAATTATGGGAGTGCCCCTCAGAAAAGGGTGTTCTGTTATAATATGTAGATGACCTGTTAACAGCCACAGAGGAAGAAAAGGATTGTGTAGACTGGGCTATTAGCCTACTGAGTTTGTTGGACTAATGGGATATTGAGTTTCCCAACAGAAGGCACAACTGATACTGCAACAAGTCACCTACCTGGGATACGAAATATCAGGAGGCCAGCGAGAACTAGGTCCAGAACGAGAAGAGGCCGTCTGCCGAACTCCGCTGCCTGAAATGGTAAAGGAACTCGGAACATTCCTTGGAATGACAGGTTGGTGTCAACTTTGGATATATAGTTAAGGAATCCCGGCCAAACCTTTACACAAACCTATGAAAAGCAAATCTGCCCAGCTAGTTTGGAGCCCTGACACTTGTAAAGCATTTAAAGAACTTAAGAAGGACCTTATGCATGCCCTGGCGTTGGGACTGCCCAGTATATCCAAACCATTCTGGCTATTCTCCCACGAGAGACAGGGCATAGCACTGGGAGTTCTAGCCCAGCGTTTGGGACCATACAAAAGGGCAGTGGCATACTTCTCTAAACAATTAGGTGAAATAAGTAAAGGATGACTGAGATGGTTACAGGCAATGGCGGCAGTTACTCTGAGTATGCAAGAAGTCCCTAGGCCAGAGAATAACTGACTTAGTATCACATGTGGTATCAACAGTTCTTGAACAGAAAGGAAACCATTGACTTTCCGCTTCCAGACTCCTGAAATATCAGGCCATTTTGGTAGAATCCAATGATGTGAAAATTGAGGTCACTAATGTGAATCCACCCTCTTTCCTCAGCAATGCCATTTCAGAACAACCCACCCATTATTGCATCGAAGCTGTGGAAGCCGCATACTCCAGTCGAGTGGACTTGAAGGAGGTACCTTTAGAAGATGCAGAGGATTGGTATGTGAATGGGAGCAGTTTTGTCCAATTTTATCCATTTAACAGGATATGCAGTGACACTACGTATGAGGTAATCAAGGCAGAACTGGCCCAGAGGCTTGTTACATACCATAGACAGAAATAGACAGAAATGTGTAAAATGGGCCTCAGGCAGGAATGCAAGGAAAGACATGGACTGTGGCTGGCACCCTAAAGGAGGCAATTGTTGTATGGGCCCTTGGCAATCAAGGACTATCAACTCTGTCTCCAAGAACAATCAACTGTGACTGTTCCGTGGAGGAACGCATAGATTAGCAGATTCCAGTCAAGAAGAACTCCACAAAGAAGAGAGATGGCCTAAAGATAAGACTTTCTACAGGAAGTTTGCGAAAAGACACCTCTCCATCAGCCACAAGGGATCACCAGAAGACCACGGAAGACCTCCAGGGAAGCCTTTCAGAGATCCAGGCCACACGCGTAATAACTATGTATATACGATAATTAGTTCCTGTAAATAGAGTGAATATGTATAATCTTTATAGGAAAACTAATGCCTGTGTATGTAACAGGTGGATATAAGCTTGGATGGGTAACAGACAACGGTATGCATCGTAGGAGGAATTATCCCCCCATGCATCCGGCTACAATAAGGAAATGCCTGCTTTCTAATACTAAAATTGAGTGTTAGAGAGTTCTTCATTGACTGGATTTTGGTAACAGTTTTTGGCGACCCAGGTGGGACTTCACTTTTGAATCTTGACAGATCTGGGGGTCGCAGGACCTCAGCCAGCACGGAGGGATTCTCGGGAAGAACCTCTGATCCCCAGATCGAAGAATTCACAGCAAAGACCTCTGAGAAATAAAAAGGCATTTCTTTTCATAAGAGGAATTTAAAGGGGAAAATGAGAGGAAAGCTTGCCTATAAGTCGTGATGAAAGTTTTGCCAGGTTGAGCTATAAAGGTACCTAAGATAAAAGGTATACTCGATACACTAGCACGGGGACACCTGGAGTATGGGAGAATTGTGGGTTTGAGTCCCACCGGTTGGTTTGAGTGATATAAGTATTGTACAGGGTTTGAGTCCCCTAGGGATTACAATCTTGTGTTAACTCATTGGGGTTGTTTGTGTTTTTTTGAAGGAGGGGAGGTGTCTTCTTCTTTTGTTTGATTTTGATTTTGTGTTAATTCACTGTTTTGTTGGATTTTCCTTGGTTTTGGTTTGTTTTGATCTCTTGTTGTTTTTGCTGTTGTGCATCTCTCTTGTAATGAGTAATAAACCCTCTATGGAGGGAGGAATTCTGAAATATTGCCCTCTGGGATGTGTCTTGAAACACTGGAAACAGATTGGGGGGGGAAGGGGCAAAAAAACTATTAATACAATATTGTAATGGTAGGTGGCCATTGTGGGGGAACAAGAAAAATGGAACTACACATTACAATACTATTTTACAATTTATGTTATTTTGTCAGTGGGAAGGGAAATGGAATGAGGTTCTGTATGTAGATTTTTTTTTCACTTTGCGAAATCATTCAGAATGGCAAAAAGAATGTAAACTAATACCCTCTGACCCTTTTGTGATGATTTTAGAAAGGGATAGGAAAGGTCAGGGAGACAGTGATTTGAGGGGAGATGCTGCTCTGCTTGTAGTATAGACAAGATATGTGTTAAACATGCAAAGGGAATTTTACAAGAGGAGAGCGAGTTTGAGGATGTAGATTTCTTGCTGAGCTGGAGAGCTTCCACCCCGGGGAGGGGTAGCGGTGGGGGTTGCAGAACTGGGACAAGATGTGGGAGAAACTGTTGGGGGAACGGGAGGAGGAGGGGACAGGAGGGGAGGATGAGATGAAAAGTGTGGTGATCAGCACTAGCTCAGCTGGGGGTGGTGCTTCCACCCGAAGATGTAGGGGCAGGTTACTTGCTCCACTAAGGGAGGCTGCGGGAACAAACGGGCCATTAGCTGTTAAAGTGCTGATGCTGTGAAAAGGCTGAAATCAGAACTTAATAGCCTTGATGTCTATTAAGCAGATATTCTTTATTGCTGCGCTGGGCACGCCTGGGACGGCTCCACCTAGCGTGTGCCCCGAGAAAGGCCAGATGTACAGCTTTTATGCAGTTTAGACATACATATTCATGCAATTTCCAAAACCTCATTAACATGTTGCCGCCCACTCCTGCATGCATAATACTGTCTTTCAGTGGTCATCAGGGGTCTCTGGTGGTCGTTTTACTTCACCATGATAGTCTTCGTTGGGATGTCCTTGTGACGGGCTCCATTCAGTTAACTCCTTGTCTTTAAGAGACCCCAAGTCTGGCCTAGGCTGGTTCTGCTGGTTCATGGGAGTCCTGGGGCATTCCGTCTTTGAAGATAAGAGCATCCTGTCCTTGGGGATAAGCTGTAGAATACCTGTCTCACACCTCCGTTCTCCCACTGATTCTTGTTTGATAAGATCATCCTGAGTCTCCTATATACCAGCTAAAACTACAGTTCTGGCTATAACTATGGCTCCAGCTAAAACCACAGCTTTGACAAGTGAGTAAAGGGATCGACTGGCAATTACATACTCCGAATAGACCACAGGAAAGTGGACAAGTAGAAAAAATTAATCATTTGATAAAACAACAGATTGCCAAAATTTGCCAAGAGACTAATATGTATTGGTATCACGCTCTACCTCTAGCCTTACTCAGAATAAGGACCAAACCTCGAGTCAAAGAAGGTTTAAGCCCATTTGAAATTTTTTATGGGAGGCCATACAAGACACAGGGCCAGGAAGAAGACTTAGCTCAAGTAGGGAGCCAATATTTACGGCAATATGTTATAACTTTAGGAAAACAACTAGAATGCATAGATAAATGTGGTTTAGGTACTAGAGGAAGAGGGCTACATCACCGTACTCACACTTTTAAACCAGGGGAACTGCTGGAAGAAAAGGGGAAAGGATTGTTGCAAGTACTTCTTGCGATCTTCACTGCGGTCAAGATCGGAGAAGGGCCAGTGTGGATGCACTGCAGTTGCGTTAAGAAGACTCTGGACCAAAACTGGGTTGCCAAGCACACTGGACCTTTAAAGATAAGGATTTATAAGAATAATTCAACATGAAAATGTGAAAGAATTTGCAACATATATAGAAAAGGGGGGAATTTATATGTGGAAGTCTGTAGTTTGAGATACAAATTTGAGAATTGTTTGTATTCTATAGTTTGGGATATAAATTTGAGACGTGTTTGTTTTCTGTAGCTTGGGGGTGAATTTCAGAGTCGTTTGATCTGTCAGGAAGGGGGGATGTGTAAGCTGCAGGAGAGGGCAGGAGAGAGGCCGGGGGCTCTGGCAGCGCAGCTGCCCAGGGGTTGGCTGGGGCTGGATCCGAGGCACCGGGCAGAAGAGGAGGTCAGAAGTTTGTGGCCGAGGAAGACTTGGAGCCTTCCTCTGAGAGACCACCAGAGTGCACCTGAGGACCAGCAGAGAACTACGATTTGCATGTGAACTGGGCAGCGACTTATGTTAATGAACTCATGAATATGCATTTAGGCAGCCACTATATGCTAAAGTTTCCTCATCCCCAGGCACATGTATATTTGATGGAGATATCTCCTATAGACCCGATGCCATAATAAAGAATACTTGTTTAATAACTTTGGTTACTGGCATCACCAGTATCATGACTATAAAGAAAGACTATACTCTAGTTCATATTTGTGGGAAATGAACACTTCTAAATACAGGTGCCTGTGGGAGTGCTAGATGTATAAGCATCCATTTCAAAGAGCTAAGGCTTCACTTCCTCACTTTAACCTCATGAAGTTCAATAAGGATAAGTGTAAGGTCCTGCATCTGGGGAGGAATAACACCAGGCACGAGTACAGATATGGGGATGTCCTACTGGACAGCAGCCCCATGAAGAAAGACCTTGGAGTCCTAGTGGACAGTAAGTTGTCCATGGGACAGCAATGTGCCCCTGTGGCCAAGAGGGCCAATGGGATCCTGGGGTGCATTAAGAAAAGTGTGTCCAGCAGGTCTAGGGAAGTTCTCCTCCCCCTTCTACTCTGCCCTGGTGAGACCACACCTGGAATGCTGTGTCCAGGTTTGGGCTCCCCAATTCAAGAGAGACAGAGACCTACTGGAGAGAGTCCGATGGAGAGCTACAAGGATGATTAAGGGACTTGAACACCTCTCCTATGAAGAGACACTGAGAGAACTGGGGCTGTTTAGCCTTGAAAGGAGATGGCCGAGAGGGAACCTTATTAACGTATATAAATATCTGAGGGGTGAGTGTCAGGAGGAAGGAGACAATCTCTTCTCAGTGGTGCCCAGCAACAGAACAAGAAATAATGGGTTTAAGTTAGAACATAGGAAGTTTCACCTCAACATGAGGAGAAACTTCTTTACTATGAGGGTGCCAGAGCACTGGCACAGGCTACCCAGGGAGGTTGTGGGGTCTCCTTCTCTGGAGACATTCAAAACTTGCCTGGACACATTCCTGTGTGGCTGCCCCAGGGGATCCTGCTCTGGCAGACGGGGTTTGGACTAGATGATCTCTAGAGGTCCCTTCCAACCCCTAACATTCTAACACTAACATTCCTTAGATGTAGGTTGTCTAGTGGCATTTGAGGTGCCATACAGTATCCAGAACACCTGGATAGAGCTGACATGAGACCTGTGGAAAACCCATGGCCTCCTGAAGCATGAGCAGGATGTGCAAGTGGGGAGCATGATAATGTAGTGTCCTTGGTACAGCGCGATGTGCTAAAATTAGCTGGACACAGGCTGTGGGACTGGCTAGGACAAGGAGAGAAGAAGATGTAAGTATGGTTTGTTTCTGTCATTGTAGCCGAAAACCATAAACATGTTGTTTAAGCAATGACCTTGGACAAAGGGAGCTGAAGCTAGCTTATTTTCAGTTGAAAAATACTGTTACTGCTCAGACAAGTATAGATATCTGTACCTGCTTGCAATAAAGCTGATTTTGATCTGCCTCATCGAAGTCCATGCATCAATACGCCACAAATCATGCCCAAACAGTGACCCTAAATCTGGAGGAGCAGAGGATCTGATGTCGTAGCCCAGTCAAGCTTGGATGGAGACAAATTGCTGCGCAACACTAATTACCTGCCGTGGATCAGAGGTAAGCAACTGGGAACATGGGGTGTGAGATATCCTGGGAACAAAAATCCGTGCTGGAAATGCTGATGAAGATTTTACAGAAGCATGGTGCCAAGATTGACAATCATGATTTAAAAATATTTTTGGCATGGGCTAAGGCTCATTACCCACGCCTTGATCCCATCAACATTTATGATCTGGACAGCTGGGACGAGGTGGGCGTAAGACTGTGGGATGGTGCAACCTGTGATGATAAGACTGCCGCGGGGTTGCTAAGTCCCTGGAGCACCTTGTTCGAAACTTTGAGAACACATGTTGGTAGCAAAGACGACTTCTCGTTGCCGCCTGTTCCCCCGACTGTAGCAGCGGCTGCAGCTGCCGTGTCTGGCACTGACTCAGATTTTCTGGAGGATGTCTCTTCGGATCAGGGGCTGGCAGGTCCTGAAACTGCGCTGGATCTGTGCCCCTCAGACCCTTGGGGAAAGGGCAATCAGCGAGCGGGGGAACAGACAGGAATGGAGGCAAACACTGGAGCTCGGTGGGCGCAGATTTGCCAAGAAGCAGCAGATGTAGGGGAATGGGACATAGTTCAAGTCTGTGGAGTTTACCCTGGGATACATCAGGGGGATCAACGCCCCCAGCAGGAAGCAATAAATTTCGGGCTGGTGAAAGAAATGCGTTGTGCAGTCAGAGAGAATGGATTCACTTCACTGTATACACGTAGATTTTTGCAGTCTGTTTTTGATACACATCCATTTACTCCATGTGATAGTCGGGTTATTGCTCAGTTATTGCTTACTGGTGCACAATATTTACTGTGGATGCAGACTTGGAGAGATTTATGCCAGCAAGCTGCTACTGATAACTTAGGAAGATCGGATGGAGACCCTTTGCAGGGCATTGGTGATTCAGTCCTGTTGGGAGAGGGGCCGTTCACTGTGCCTGAAGCGCAGGCAAGAATTGTCTGACCGGCATTAATCCAGTCAGAGCAATTAGCTTTCCGTACCTTGCAGGGGGTTCCCGATGCAGGACAGAGAGAGCAGTTGTAATCACTGTGCAACAGGCCCTCAAGAATCCTTTATGCAGTTTATTGACTGTCTTAACATGTACCCCCCTTAACAACATACATCGCATGTTTCATTAACTCCAACTTTATGCCGCCCAGGATGGAGAAGTTAATATTCATAGGCCTATTATGCACTCTTTCTCAAAGTTCAAGAGTTTAGGGCATCCTTGCTGTTGACTTGATTAATAGCCCTAACGGTCAAGGTGTCGCATTATCTTCTCCTCACAGACTGCACTCTGTGACTCCCTCGTTCATAAAGGACACTCTCCTATTTGTTCCATCACTAACAAGAAAAAAAAAACCACACTCCCCTTCTTGTTTTATCACTTATTTGTAAAGACACTCTGCTTACTTATTCTCTCAGTGCGTACAACTAGCCCTTGGAATTATCCTATTTTGGTCTTTCACAAAAAGAGCAGGAGATGGCACTTGGTACACGACTTATGTGCTATTAACGCAGTCATTGAAGGTATGAGACTCTTGCAGCCTGTGTTACCGTCGCCTGCAATGCTTTCACAAAACTGGTTGTTAACTGTAATAGATTTGAAAGATTTGAAAAACTGCACCCGCGGTTTGTTTTTTCTGTGCCTTCTATTAATGTCGCTGAGCCACAGCAACGTTTTCACTGGACTGTTTTGCCACAGGAGATGAAAAATAGCCCAACTCTATGTCAGTGGTTTGTGGCTTGTGTGTTAACACGTGCTCAGCAGCAGGCATCTGATGCTCTTATATATCATATGGACGACATAGTTATTGCAACCTCAACCCTGGAGCAAATGGACAGAACCCTGCAACTGGTATTAACAGCTGTGCATGGTGCAGGTCTCAAAATTGCCCCTGAAAAGGTTCAAACATCAGCTCCATGGTAGCATTTAGGAGGGAGAATTATGGAACAGACGATTGTACCGCAGCCAATTACCATAAAAACTGGTATTTGCTCACTGAATGATTTGCAACAGGTATTGAGTGCCATTAATTGGCTTCATCTCTTTTTGGGAATTTCAAATGAAATGATGCACCCCTTTTTTAGTATGTTAAAGTTTGATCCAGCTCTTAATCCTGTCAGAACTCTCACCCCTGAAGCACAAGATGCATTGCAGCAGGTTGCAATAATATTGTCGACCCATCAGGCCCATAGAAGAATCGAAAATGTTTCCTCTGCTTTATTTGTTCTGTATACAAAATTTCAACCTCTGGCTCTGATAGCCCAATGGTGTGAAACTGTAAAAGATCCACTGATTATTATTGAATGGCTTTTTTTGCCACAGCAGTTTTCTGAAACAATTGTCTCTCAGCCTGAACTCGTAGCTCATCTTATTCAAAAGGGACGCTTTTGCCTCCTCGCACTTAGCGGGGAAGAGCCTCCCTGTATTTATCTGCCCGTGGATAAGAAGCAGTTGGAATCGTTTCTTAAGTATTCACAATCTTTTCAAACTGCTGTTGTTTACTTTACAGGACAATTTTATATTCATTTGCCTCGACATCCACTTTTAACTGCCCTTGCACAGCTGCCTATATTCCCTTCTTGGAAAAATAGTCCTGTGCCCCTCGATGCTCTAACTGTTTTTACAGATGGGTCTGGTCGCAGAGGATGATCTGTCATTGTGTGGGCGGCGACAGATGGTACCTGGAACCAGGATGTTGCTGTCGTTTCAGGATCATCCCAAATTGGAGAGCTGACTGCAGTAGTTCGTGTTTCCCGTCGATGGTCCACACCGATAAATATTGTTACGGACTCTGCTTATGTTGCAGGCTTGGTTTCGCAGATAGAAGCGGCTTATCTGAAAGATGTTAGCAAGCCTCTCCTTTTTGCCTTGCTTTGAGAATTATCCAGCTTACTTGATAATCGTCAGGAACCGTATTTCATAGTTCACGTACAGGCCCACACAACTTTGTGGGGCAGAACGTAATCATAAAGCTGATTTAATAGTGGGTGCTGCTCTTGTTCCTAATTTGTCTGAACAAGCACGGCTTTCACACGCATTTTTTCACCAAAACACAAAAGCTTTGACGGGAGCTTCAGCTCACACTTGACCAGGCACGACAGGTTATTGCTGCTTGCTCTGATTGCCAGCAAGTAGCCCTGCTTCCTTCTGTCGGGACTAACCCCCGAGGCTTGGAAGCTTTACAGCTGTGGCAGACAGATGTCACTCACGTTCTTGTCTTTGGCCAGTGGCGCTATGCCCATGTTTCTGTTGACACTTTTTCACACTGTCTGCGTGCCTCCTGTCGTACAGGTGAAAAGGCGTGAGATGTTTGCCACCATTTTTTACAAGCATTTTCTATGCTGGGGGTGCCCCAGCACGTGAAGACAGACAATGGCCTCGCTTACATGGCACAGTGTACTGCTGCCTTTTCTCAGACCTGGGGCATCACCCACGTAATGGGCATTCCCCATTCTCCCAGTGGCCAAGTTATTGTCGAACGTGTGCATGGTTCCCTGAAGGCCATGCTAATTGAACGGAAAGGGGTTGTAGAGGAATTTCTTGTGGAGCAGAGGTGCGGTATAACTTTAAAAGTGTGGACAACCCAGCTTAGGCCTAAACAGAGGCTCTGTCCTTGAAGCTGCCTTGGAACACAGGGAGGAGGACGATCTGTAGCCATATTGGTGTGATGATCGTTAACTTGGCCGGCTCTCCGAAGGGCCCCTCTTCATCTGGCGCCTGAACAAGGGACCCTCTATGGACGCTTAAATGCGGATTGCTTAAATGCGGGAAGACTCCGAAGCATCGGACGTGAGCCGATTTGGGAGCCGGAGAGCTGGAGGCAGGAGAGTTCCGAGTGTGACCAAAAGGGCACCGGAGACCAGAGCTTGAGCGGCCGATCAAGCCCCTGCCAAGGTAAGACCGCGATGGAAACGGACGCGGCAACTCGCCTCCTTAGTATACTCTCTAAGAGAGGAGAAAAAGTAAAGGAGCGAGACGTATTAGCCCCATGGGCTCGGAAACGGGAGAAAATGAACGACCCACCATTAATCTTTAGTTCCACGGAATGGCGTGAAGTAGGAGACTTTTTGTGGGACTGTACTCTAGAGGGAGGAAAAGAAGGAAAGGAAGCAAAAGAACTAGGAACAGTTTGGAAAACCGTAATACGCACTCTAGAAATCATGCAAGCAGAAAAGAAAGTTGCTGCGGCAGCGATCGAAGCGTTGGGGGGAGGGCAGGAAAGGAAAAAGGCAAAGGAAGAAACTCCCTGCTCGTCCCGACTGGGTGGAAGGAAAAAAAAAAAAAAAAAAAAAAAGAAAAAGGAGAAACTGCACTGCGTTGCAGAATTAAGACTTTCGTCCTTGAGCTGAGCTCTTTTCTAAACAAGTGCATAACTCTTGCTTGCTAATTATGAAAAGCGACCCTGACCAGCCAGGTACAGCTCATGTTGAGAGCTTGACCGTGAGAATGAAGATAAGACGCTTCTTGTACACCAGATGTGCATGGGAGTGAACGGGAGAGTATGATCAAAACAGACCTGGGAAATTCTGCTCTCCCTGTGTGATAACAGCGTGATTGAAGTAATACTTGAGCTAATAAGAAAAAATAATAAAAAAAATAAAATAAAAAGGGGGGAGGGAAAGAAGGAAGATCAGGATGAACCCCTGAAAGAGATGCTGAACAAACTCGCTGAATTATCAACTAGACAGCAAGAAATAGAAGAAACCCTTAAACCAGTTCAGCTCCGCCACTACCATCAGTTCCCTCACTCAAGCCTGATTTTCAAGCTTGAACCATAAAGGATCCTTTGCAACAGTGATGGAGCGGTGTCATCAGAGACACTATAATAGAGGGAGATTGGGAAGCAGCCAGTTCGATTGCGTGTCCCGTTATTATTAATAACGGACAAGGGACCTGGGAACCGCATGATCCTGCATGATGTGGCTGTGCAGCATCCTGTCACTTCAACAGCGCAGCAGCAACACGACCGTGCACTGGGCCCGTCTGTTGAACCCCTCTGTTTTGCCCAGTGACGTGATGGGACCCTGAAGTACCGATTACCAACGACGACATGGGTTGGACTGGCAGAAGATGCTTACAGCTGATGGCAGAGCAATTATGGGAAAATGTGACTGTTCTCAATGTTACCTGTTGTATTAATATGTATCCTCTTTGCGTGACTAACAATGAAGCTTATATTGGTTGTGTAATCAAAGCCACATAGTAGGTGTTAAGGTTTATGTACTAACCAGCAGAGTGATCTTTCTTTAGCTAAAAGCAAGGCAGGGAAACCAGCTGCCTTTTGCTTTGTTAGAAGTGTGTGATTAAGGATCAAAGTATGATTTAGGGTGATGGGTGTGAGAACTTTGACAGGATGAATTAAGAGTTTAGTTAAGGCATTTTTGGTTATTGCAGTTTTAATTGTTATAGGCTTAGTTATGTTTAGTTGTTTGATAAGTATAATCAAGAAAATTACAAGCAAGCTAGCGGACGAAGCCTGGGTTGTCCAAAAAGAAAAAGGGGGATATGTAGAGGAATTTCTTGTGGAGCAGAGGTGCGGTATAACTTTTAAAAGTGTGGACAACCCAGCTTAGGCCTAAACAGAGGCTCTGTCCTTGAAGCTGCCTTGGAACACAGGGAGGAGGACGATCTGTAGCCATATTGGTGTGATGATCGTTAACTTGGCCGGCTCTCCGAAGGGACCCTCTTCAAGGGGTAATATTCCACGGTACACCTCAAGAACGGTTGGCAAAAGCCTTGTATGGATTAAATTTTTTAAACCGTTGGCACGACGGTGAAGCACCTATTGCTCATCATTTGGCATCGCTCACCGTGACCCTGATAATCTTGCCAAAGCGACAGTATTGGTAAAAAATCTGGCTGCTAATCAATGGGAAGGTCCGTTTCCCTTAATAACGTGGGGAAAAGGCTGTGCTTGTGTTTCCACAGGGACAGGACCTCAGTGGGTGCCGGCGCAATGGGTGTGACCAGCATTGCCCTTGGCATGACCATGGGAATTGCAAGAGAGGTTTGGATCCTGCCTCAACCGAAGACCAGCGTACGAGACAAGACTTTTTGTGCCTTGTGAATCCCTTTAAAATGTGTCTGGTTGGTATTCCCATGGACAATTGGTCTGTACTGTCAGCACTGGCAAGCGTGGTAAACGCATCCAGAAAAGTAGATAATTGGGACAGATGGACCCGCTATTTGAAACAGAGCAAGCTAGAGACACGGGAAATCGAACTGCTGGGTTTGGTGAAAATGGACTATTGCTTACATTGTAGTTACACAGGCAAAGATCAGTCAAAGGCTTGGTGGGTAAATGCTACTTACAAACCGCTTGCTTTGCCTCCCGGACGTTTTTTGGTATGTGGGGATTGGGCATGGCCAGGAATTCCCTCACGTATCAAAGGTGGGCCATGTAGTCTTGGAAAGCTTACATTACTGATGCCAAACACATCCATGATTTTGACACTCAAACATAGAAGAGAATAGAGATGTCTCCATGCTTACAGCAGGGACTGTAAAGATGACATAAAGTTTTGGGAAACAGGGCAGACAGTCGTCGCTTCCCTTTTAGCACCTGGAGTGGCATCTGGGAAAGGATTAGGGACCTTAAATAGGTTGGGATGCTGTAGTGGACAGATGTGTGAATTTTGCTTTAAACATTTCTTGTCATTTTTACAAACCCTAAGCTTGGTGAAAAACAAGACCAGTTTCCGGTCCTGTGTGGCAAACTGATGGAATTTTGTAGGGGGTCGATCTGATAAAGGCTACAGATGCCTCAAACAATACTGATGAGATCACTAATCTTGCAGAAGTAGGATGGCCTAATCTCGTAGCCTGTCTCCCAAAGAGGTAAGACATTCCTGCATGCTAATGAGAATTATCAAAAACATTTGCACATGCTAACGAGTATCAAAACCAAAAAGTCAAAAAGTGCCTTGATCCCCTACCTGTCATTCCACACGTCCATATGTAGAACATTGTGTATAAATTGAGGCAAGGTAAAGCAAGAAGTAGGAGAAGAAAAGAAGAAAAGTGCAGGAGGAGTAGAAGAAAAGAAGAAAAGTACAGAAGAAGAAGAAGAAGAAGAAGAAGAAGAAGAAAAGAAGAAAGAAGATAACGATGGATGCATCTTGAACTTTGCTTTGGCTGGACAAATGCAGGAACCTGGACTGGTGATCTCTCTCCTTCTCCGCCCCGTCCCCCCCTTCTCTCTTCTCCTTTTTCTTGCTAAGAAATGCAAAGCCTGTCATGCTGTTTACTTAGTTTTATGCTTAAATTTCTTTCTTGTGATGGTTAAGAATATTGTCTGTTGTAATATTGTGTTTAGATGTCCTTTATTATCCCTTGTTATTATTAAGTTGTTGTAGTTTATTGCTTATTTAGCCTTTTCCTGGTTTTTATTATATTATCTGCCCTATCGTGCTTTTAAATCAGAACCCATTGTCGTGAGCCTGATCTCTACATTGTAAGAAATTTAGTAATAAATGTTTGTATATGGGCCTTGAGACTTGTCTCATCATTGTCCACTCCACTGGGGTATTATGAACCTGGAAGTCACCTGTCCCCCTTCTCCTGGGTGGGACTTGACAGATGCTGGCTTGCAAAGCAAAGTAATGCCACGTCCCTAGCTTTAAGTGGATTATTGTCAGATATATCTTCAGTTGGGCATGCTACGCTTCAAAATAGAGTAGCAATTGACTTTTTGTTATTGGAACAAGGTCATGGATGTGAGGATTTTGAAGGAATGTGCTGTATGAATTTATCAGACCACTCAGAGAGACTGACTGAGTAGTTAAAACAGATGGTAAAAATCCAGTTGTGTTTGCTGATATTTTTGCGCTTTGTTACCTGCATACCGTGCCTTTTGTAGCGTGTACAGTGATTAATAGACCAGGCTGTAAAATCAGTGTTAGTTGTTCACATCAGTGAAGAAGAGGGAATTTTGGAGCACGGTAATGCTATGTCCTTGGTACAGCACGATGTGCTAAAATTAGCTGGACACAGGCCATGGGACCGGCTAACACAAGGAGAGAAGAAGATGTAAATATGGTTTGTGTCTACAGAACTTTATCATTGTAGCCGAGAAGCATAAACATGTTGGTTAAGCAACGACTTTGGATAAAGAGAGCTGAAGCTAGCTTATTTTCAGTGGAAAAATATTGTTACTGCTCAGACAAGTATAAATATGTGTGCCTGCTTGCAATAAACCTGATTTCGATTCGCCTCATCGAAGCCCGTGCATCAATACGTCACGTGCACGGATGTCTCAAGTGGCACCAGCTCAGGCTTCATCCCTAGTAAATGCGGTTGATGGAGCCTGAGGAGCACTGCAGCGCAGGAGCCACTAGATGTCCTCTTAGGGGCGAGCTCAATCACTTCTAGGTTCCACCATCTGATTGCTTAGACCGCCACGGGACAGACATTTTAATTAGACACTTACAAGTTGAATTCACTTGTCCACACATAGAGGTCTTGTGCTATTCAGGATGCCCTAAGGAATCCCAGACATCCGCAGGGGGTTGGTCGATCTGATGAAAAATGTGCAGAAGACCACTGTCATTCTGGAAGAGCAGCTGAAGGCCCAAAAGGGTGCTCCAGGGCACTTCAAAAAGCATTAGGAGAGGTCAGGAGGACTGAACCTACAAAGAATTCCTAGAGGCGCAAAACACTGGAGATTCTGTCAGACTGGGGAATTATGTGGCTTTATTAACTTGAGACTGCCTGAGGATTTCTGACGCCCTCGTCTCTTCTCTAGATGCATTTAACCGACCACAGTGCCAACAAAGAGGGTTAGAACCCAGAGGTTCTGGCTGCATAGCAGGAAACAGTGTTTTGTTTCAAGTTGTTTGAAATTAATTTTTTGTTCTTTTCACACAAATTTAGTTTTCAGGCAAAGATGATAAATCCAAATCTGATCAGTCATACATGTAAGAATTCTTAGAAGATCAAAGGGGAAAAGACTAGCTAGAATGTGGACTACTGAAATTTCAATCCAGATAACTTGAAAGAAGCCAAATCTGTCTGTTACTCTTACTACAGAGTTAAAAAGATCAGGTTCCGAATTGTGCAGGAGAAGCTTTGACAAAGCATTTTGCTTTCTGTATCTAATGAATCTCTGTTGTGTATAATAAAGATATGCTTTTAGATTTTCCGTTCAAATGAATATAGATGAGCAAGTAGGTGTACTGACTGCAAACAGGTGTGATATAGGCTGCTTTCAATCAAGGGTAAATCATTTGACTGGCTTCTTCTTCCTGTTTCTAGTGCCAGAATTTGCTGTGTGCATTAGCTGGTGATACACATGGTGGTGCGGCATTAGGAAACAACATGGTGACAAGCAAACTGAACATGACCTTTACTAATTTTAATGACAGCTAGACAATGCCCCTTCAGTGCGATCATACATATGATTATGTTAAGTACAAGTTGTCAGGTAATTCACATTGAAACAGCATTTCCTGTTTAGTGTTCAAAAGCATCAGGAAGGTTCTGCTGCACTCCATGGTACAAAGACAGTGAATAATCAATATTCCAATACTCTTCAACATAATTTAGAAATAGATATGCAGCTAAGGAATTATGATAAAAAATAGTTTGTGCACTCATCTTAAAATATAGAGAAAAATGTTTTCATTTAAATAATACTTCATCATCCATTTTCAAGTTATATAAGAGTTTCTTCATTTAAATACTTTAGGCTATAATTTTAAATACATTGCCACAATAGTAATAAAACACACAGGACTAGAAAACAGGATTTAAAAGATTCTTTCTAAGAAGAGGGAAAAAAAAACAACCCCACATTACTAGAAGATAAAACAGGTAACGCATGTAATAGATGTATAAACTGTTTTATAGAGAATTACAGAACTGTGCTTGCTGTTCTGCAAGCTTAAAACACGAGCTTTCTCGTTAGTATCAATGTCATAATTGTCTAGGTAATTGATTTCAGTTATCTGCTAGAGATATTTGCCTTTCAAGTAGGATATTTCAGTAACTCCTAATGACTGTTTGGAAGCAGAGTTCTGCTCCTCAGTGTGACATCTGAAGAAGTACTCACAAACTCAGAGCGAGGCCAAGTCACAGAAAGGTTCACTGCCTCCATGGATCAAAGGGAGCAACAAGACACATGATGGTCATGAGGGAATTAGACAGCTTTGAGATCACACGGCACCGCACGCACCGCCAGGCAGGGAACTGGCAGGGGAGACATGAGCTGTCAGAGCTGCGCTGCCACCGGAGCGTGTAGCACACTCTCCACTTCCCACGGCATGTGGTGCTGCACGCTCCTTCCCTCCTCCACCTTCACTGCTGCTTCACCCAATCTGAAAAAAATAAAACAAAAACATAATGGGGGGAGAAAAAAAAAAAGATTTAAAAGTCACAGTAAAATCAGAAAATGAGATAATAGAAAACATTTAATAGAACATTCCTTAGGCATTAACATCATGTTTTCTTGACAATTTTCTGTTAAAACAGTATGTTAAGTAGCATAACATTTTCCACTTTAATAATAGCAACCAAAGCAAATGATTCCGTGTGAAAAAAGTAAGTGGCATTACTGCAATAAAAACTTTTAGGAAGGAAATAGCATATGTTGTAGAATCTAGAAATCCAATAACCCTTCAGCTTGAATTTTATCTTATTCAATACAATATTCATGCGCCAATGCAGAAAGTAACATTTCTCATGAAATGACACATATCTAAATTTAAGAAGCTTATGAGAATGCAACATTTCTAAAACTAATTGTGCAAAGCATTTCCATGGCTTGAGACTGCAGCAAGGATCCAATGGAAACTGTACTTGGTTTGAGATAGGAAATAACTGCCTTATCTAGGTGACGAGGTTTATTACACCTTTTAGATCACCAGTCTGTGGGTAGAAGTATATGATGTACTTAGTCAAATATCAGATATTTCTGTTTTCATTATTAAAATGAATAGTCTAAAGAAAGAAAAAAGTTTTGCATAACTTCTGAAAAGTCCTCTGGTGTACCCTGGGGTACACCATGATCACAGAATCACAGAATCACAGAATTGTTGAGGCTGGAAAAGACCTCTGAGATCATCAAGTCCAGCCTATGTCCCAACACCATCACATGGGCCAGACCACGGCACTAAGTGCCACATCCAGCCTCTGCTTAAACACCTCCAGGGACCGTGACTCCACCACTTCCCTGGGCAGTGCATCCCAATGCCTGAGCACCCTCTCCATGAGGAAGTTGCTTCCTGAGCTCCAACCTAAACCCTCCCTGATGCAGTTCCAGGCCGTGCCCTCTCATCCTGTCACTGGTTGCCTGGGAGAAGAGCCCGACCCCCACCTGACTACAACCTCCCTTCAGGTAGTTGTAGAGAGTGAGAAGGTCCCCCCTGAGTCTCCAGGCTAGAAGAACTAGAGAAGAACTGGAATAATCACAGTTACAAACACGGAATATTTGATTAGCCTAGAAAGAAAAAAAGAACAAACCAAAAAAGGCAGGCAAAAAACCCCACAGAGTGATTATTTCAGCTACAGATCTCCTCAGTGTCTTTTTCTGGAGAGTTTTCAGTAGAGACTCTCCTCCTCCACGCATGTTGCTTTTTTATATATCTCTACAAATGTTACAAAGAAGCAAAGGAAGATGAATCCCTGGCTAATCTAAAGAGTCTAAGACCTTGTGGGGCTTCATTTACATTTGATACACAGAGAGATGAGTAAAAAATGCACTGTCTTTTGAAGAAAATAAACCACCAGTAATAAGACTGCCAAAGTGCTGTGTGACAGCATAGTTATTAGACCAGCCTCTTGGAAAATGAGGACTGGAGGCACCATGTTCTCCATGAGGGGGTTAAATTCCCACCTCCAGAGATGCCAAGTGTTTGGACACTTGCTTCCTTCAGAGCATGTCTGGTTTAGGAAGCTCTGGAGAACATTAGCCCACCCAACCTGTGAAACACCCTCAATGTCTTACAACCTCCCCGCTACCGAAATCTGTCCAGGCAAACCCAGTACATGTCAGTACCTGGCAGGGGAGACACCATGGCCAGGCAGGTGGTTTTCCCAGGGTGATGCTCATCCCCCGCACTTCAGGTGTGCTGACCCTTGTGGTTTCCCCAAATGTGTGAAACTCAGCTGCACAATATGTGGTAATGGGGGACAGCATTAGTGCTCTATTTTAATTTTTTTCCCCAAGGCTAGGTTGGAGGGGGCATTGAGCAACCTGGTCTAGTGGGAGGTGTCTCTGCCCATGGCAGAGGGGTGGGAACTAGATAATTTTTAAGGTTCATTCCAACCCAACCATTCTATGATTCTATGATCTAAACCAAGCTTAAGGTAACATAAGACAAACTCAAGAATTAGTGGAAAGGCACAGATACACTCTACCGAGGAAGAAGCATCACCAGGAGAGGAAGCATCACAGACACCTGCACTGCCCGAGGATTTGTTAAATAAAGCACCCAGAGAAGTCCCAGAAACAAGAATTTCTTGAAAGTTTCTTTACCTACTTTAAAACCTTCCGAGTTTCTCGAGGTGGTCAGTGTTTGATTAAAAACTCGCACTATTTTTGCGACTTTAAAAGACTGCAAAAAGTCGAAAAGCCGCAAAGCGTCAGAGCTGTTACCGGCTGTTAAGGTGTCGTATCACCCAGCGCAACACCCCCTGTCCGCTCGCACCCACCTGCCCCTCCTCGGCGTGTCTCCGGGGGCTGCCCTCCCTCTCTCCCCCGCCCCGCTCCGCCCCGACCCTGCCCCGGCCGCCGCCCCGGGCGTGTTCGCTCCCGCCCCGCCCGGAGCCGCCACCGGGCTGGCAGCGACGGGGCGGCCGCCACCGGGATCGGCGGCTTTGGCAGGTAAGGCAGCGGGCAGGGATCCCCCCTCCCCAAACACCCCAGCCCCGCTCGCAGGGCTCGGCGCGTACCGAGGAGGGGGGGGCCTCCGTCCCCGTCTGCGATGCTCCGGGGCGGAGGAAGGGGCCAGCCCCGGGCAGCGGCCGGGCACCGCGGGGGGCGGGAGGGGCAAGTGCGGCACTTTCCCTGCCCCTCGCACCCGAGACCCCGTCGTGCCCCGCGGGAGAGACTCCGGCGAGACCCTTCCGAGGGGAACGGGATGTTTCTGCTTGTCCTGCCGTGGTCTGCTGGGCTACGACCGGTGAGGTTGTCCCCTCTGGATTCTCGCAGGTGCCGTCTCTGTACGCCACCACTTGCTTCTTCCTATCCAACCTGAGGAGAAAAACACGGGGGAAATCAATATTCCAGCGACATCTTTTGCAGCCTGTGTGTTCAGAAGAGGTCTTTATACATCTCGTTTTCACTTTTCCAAAATTCCAGATATGATATTTGTCAAACAGAAATGCTTAGTTACTTTGGGATGGTTTAGTGAAGTCCCCAAACTCCACACTGGAGACTGGAGTTTGAGCTCAAGGTGAGCAAACAGGCTGGGAGGGAAGAGAAGGAGGAGGAAGCTTCATTTCTTCACTCAGAAGCTGGATGGAACAAATGTGAGGAAGGAGGAACAGCCGCACTCTTCCTGTGACATTCTGGTGAAGGTCATGTTCCATTTCAGCCTGAGACTGACTCACTGTCCTGGTATTTCTGAAAAAAAATAAATTAAATAAATGATCTGCTCTAACTCTTCTTGTTGTTAGGAAAGAGCGCATTTTGTGTGGTGCTCTTTTAGCCACTTACCTGCTTTGTATTTCCACAGTGACCTGGAGCGATCATGTCAGAGTTCTGGCTAATTTCTGCCCCAGGAGATAAAACAAATCTTCAGGCATGGGAGAGAATGAACACGGTGACATCTAAATCCAACTTGTCCAGCAACAGCAAATTCCATATTCCAGACTTAAAGGTAAATGAGTAGGAGGTTTGTATATGGGTGATGGAGCAGAATTAGCCAGGGCTCAATTTTGGGGGGAAAAATGGGGTATTTATCTTTTGGGATAATACGTGCAGAGTACAAGAAGGTTGCAGGTGGAGGATGAGTTGCATTCAGTCAACTGAAAATTGATCAGACAGAAAAGAAGTCATTGTGCTTGAAGCTGACCTTCACATTGGAAGGATGTATGTATAAGGAGTGAAGATGAGTGAGAAGAGTTAAATAGCTGATCTATTGCGTTTGATGTACCAATTGCTCCCAGTTGTGAAAGTCATACAGCATTGTATGTCTTGGATTGCTAGTGCGAAGGGGGTAGCTAAGTATCTAGAACCATGCCAGTCAGACTGCTGACAGGGAGGACACTGCTAAAATGCAGAGTATTCCTTGGGAAATGGATGTGTGTGTATATTCAGCTGCATTACCCAGCTTCATGTCATCATATAAATAGAAAGATTATTACTCCATGATTTTGAGATATCTTTGCATTTTTTAATCCTTATTTATGAGATCTGCACCTTATTTTTATTTACCTTGTAGAAATGAAAATAACAAACAAACTTCATTAAAGTCTATGGAGCTATCACAGATGTAGAACTTGGTTCCTTGGGGAGTGGCCATCACCTGTCAACTTAACAAAGCTACACTTGGTGCATTCAGGATCTGTCTTTAGTCCAATAAAAATGTTAACAGTTGTAACTTGAGCTGTTCTAATTACATAAGGGTGCAAGTGAAAGAGGATTGTGGCCTATTCTCAAGTAATAATCTACTGAATTGTCACATGAATATCTCAGACTGGGAATGTTGCTTTTTGCAAGTGTAGCTGAGATCTGTCTGATTTTTACCATCTGTATGCCTTATCCAGCCAGTGTTGGTGTGAGTCTGCTCAAGTTGCAAATGCTTTATTTCCTTTATCTGAAGGTGCAACCAGCCCATGAATAGTCTGCTAATTGTTCTATGTAAAATTTGTTTCTTCTCCTTCAGCTTGACTCCTCATAATGTTGAGCTGGCAACACGGCAAGTAAAGGTTCAGCAATGTATTGCAATACCATAAACATGGGATTAGGACTGTGACAGAATCATACAAAAAGCAGATATTGGAGGAAATGGCGTTGCAAGAGGCTCAGTCCTCAGTAATAGCGAACTATGCAGAGACCCCCTTTTGAATAAGTGCTGCTTCCTTTGGTCCTCTCAGTACATCTGATTTGTTTGTATGTATGTTGTGTGCACTTCCAGTCACTATTTCGTAACTTAAATACTCATGCAATTTGATGATACAGGAATGAAAACAGGAAGGAAGACACTGATGTGTAGTCTTGAGGCTACGCATATTTTTTTCCTTTATTGGAAAAGCCTTTTCATGACCTCGGTCTCGGGTAAAGGAATTGCTATTATTTTCCACCAAGTAAATAAAGTTCTGTCAAACTGTTGAATTCACAAGTGCTAAACACAAGTCAGTGTCCCTAAGACTCTGCCAACAGAAGACTTAGACAGTCTTGTGCATCTTTCACCTACTTCTCATCTTTTGCGCAGGTGGGGACACTGGATGCTCTTGTTGGTCTGTCAGATGAGTTGGGAAAACTTGATAGCTTTGCTGAAAGGTAAAATAGATCTTATTTACTGCCTACAAATGAGAAATAGACATTCTTTTTATGGGAGGGTATGTCCTTGTGTTCACCTCGGTCTGGCTCAGTTCAGCCTGGACTACAACTGGACTAAGGTGGATTGGCTTTGTTTAACCCTTGTGTTGATTGTCATGGAGTCATTGCAAAAAAAAAAAGGATCGTTCCTCAAAATGTAGCTGGATTAAGTCTGTGATAGTTTTGCCTGTGCAGCAGTCTATTTGAGTGGCAGTGCTAGGGAAGCTGTTTCTTGAAAGGAAACTACTTGCAAAGGTTGTTGTGTTGTATTTTTTAAAAGAACATCCTCCGACCCCATCCAAAAAAACTTAAATTAATCAAACAGCAGAGAATATGAAGCCCTCTTTCATCTTATTTTCCCAGAATATTTCTATTTAGCCTTCTGTTCCTTTTATAACTAGATAGAGGAGTTCTAAGGCATAAGTTTTTCAAAATGAAATCCAGAGCTCTGACTCTCGGGCTTTTAAACTCATTGAAAACAAGAAAATTGAGTCGCTTTGTATCAAACCTACTTATGCAAGGGCTCACATGATCTCCTTGCTGATGATTGCCCAGTTTGCCTTTTGGGCTCAACTGACCTGGGTGTGCAAAGAATGATACAGTACAACAACCTGAGAAAATGCCAGGTTGTAAGATACTTTACATGTAGGCTTTGTCGTTGAGGCAATGAAAGTGTAAGCTGCTGGGATTTTGGGGGGTTTTCTTTTTCTGCTTCGGAAGTATACCTCACATATAGTCTTGGTCACAGAGGTACAGGGGCTTTTTGTCTTTTTCCCCCCAGCCAGGACTGATAAGGATTTGCTTGTCTAAATATCCTTGATACATAGATTATGTCTGGCAGTTGCAGACACATAAAGAGACACTGATATAAACTGTTTACATCTACACTAGGCAGTTTGGGTAAAAATAAGTCTGCTAGAATGCATTTCTCTGTAGGATTACTATGAGGGTGCCCAGAGAAGTTGTGGACATCCCCTCCCTGGAAGTGTTCAAGGCCAGGTTGGATGGGGATTTCAGCAACCTGGTCTTGTGGCAGGTGTCCCTGCCCATGGCAGGACCTAGATGACCTTCAAGGTCCCTCCCAACCCAACCCATTCTATGATCTTGCATTAAATACATATTGAGGAGTTTGTGTCTAAATAGTGATTCAAGGGTTAAAACGCCAAGCAGTCGCACTTTGTAGAAGCAAATGGCATCCAGAGGGTTACGAGCCTGTTCAAGTGACCTGAGCATTTATGTTCCTGCTCCTCTGAAACAGCTACCTGCTGACCTGTTGCTAGATAAACACAACTACCAGTAAAGCCGGGCAGCGCAAACCTGTCAGCGCTGCCTCCTGCCAGGACAGCAGAGAAGGGGCAAGAGTTTGCAGGATCTATTGTTTCCACATACTTTTATTATTTATTTACGCAGGGAGGTGGAGTGTTTTTCCATGTCACTGGGTGGTATCGTGGAGATCTCTCAAGCTGACAGTCCCCCCAGGGTCACCCTTACCCAGAGGTTTTCTTGGGTCCTTGATCAGCAGAGCGTTCTGCGGTGGCTGTGGATTGCAGGGTTTCTGCTTCCTGCAGTATTTTGGAGGCCTAGCCAGTAGCACCCTTTAATACACAGTATCATTTAAATAGTGTGTGCTGTTTTGGTTTATTTTGTTTTGGTTTGGGTTTTGTTTTGTTTTTGGTTTTTTTTGTTGCAGCAGTTTTGGACACAAAACGCAAGGGTCTTCCAAGCCATAATATTAGGCTAAATGGAGTTATTCTCTTTAGAGGTTTTTATTACTACTTCTTGAGGTAGTTTAACTGAAACCGTCCTCTTTTATAACGTATCATTTGAGCATGATATTTGCTCAGGGTGGGATTCGTCTCATCCAAAAGCAGAGGTTTAAGGGTTGGATGTGAAAGCTGCTCACTGCTGGGTGTCACTGGGGTCGATGGGGCTCCTCTGGGGTCTTATTCTTCTCATTTGTCTTAAACATCAGGGGTGCACAGGGTGCGTGTTCTTTCCTCTCATGGGGAATGTGCTGGATGAGTAAATCCCGCTCACATTTCATAGGATGCAAGGCACAGACACTAAGTCAGGACCGAAGGACATTTCTCTGTATACATCTGTACATTCTGGCTGTATCCTGCTGCAGGGACCTTGGGGTGTGTGGGCTGGAAGGGAGCCAAGCCTTGCCTGGGCAGCTAGGACTGCTGGGTAAAGGAGAGCACATACGTGTCCCACCCACCATGTGTACCCATGGAGGGAGACCAGAGCTGTGTCCCAGCTGTCAGGTTAGCTGCCAGCTGCACTCAACAGTACCAAAAGCAGCTCAGGCCCCTTGGAAAAGGTACTGCCTTATGCACTTTCCTGTTAACTGCTTTCTTCATAACATTTTTAGCCTTCTGCTATGCTCTTCTTCCCAACTGAGCTGGAGTCTTGTCTTGTTCCAAGTTCCTCTGGGCTCCCTGAGCATCATGAAGGAGACTAAAATCAGCTGAAAATTGCAGAAGTGCTTGGCAGGGTCGCAGCTGATGCCCCTCTCTGTGGCTTGAGTGTGGGCAACACTCTGTACTCCTGCAACGCTCAGGGGGCACCAGGTCCTTACGTGGCTGCGGCCAGATGGTGAAAAATTGCAGCAGCCCCGAGAGAGGGATAAGAACTAGAGCACAATGGTGTAGATTCCTCCTATAGGCACTCTGAACTGCGCCTGTCCATGGTCATGAGAAGAATGGGTTGGGTTGGAAAGGACATTTAAAGATCATCTAGTTCCAACCCCCCTTCCATGGGCAGGGACAAATACCACTAGATCCGTTTGCTCAAAGCTTCATCCAACCTGGCCTTGAACACTTTCAGGGAAGAGGCATCTGCAACCTCTCTGGGAAACTTCTTCCAGTGTCTCACTACCCTCATCATAAAGAATTTCTTCCTTATATCCAATCTAAATCTACCGTCTTTCAGTTTAAAACTGTTGCCTCTTATTCTGTCACTACAGGTGCTTGTAGAAAGTCTCTCTCCATCTGTCCCATAAGCCCCCCTTATATACTGAAAGGCCATGATAAGATCTTCCCTTGTCCTGCCTGAATGACCCCAAACAACAGGAATTCTGACTACTTCATTGCAGCATCAGCAATCTCAGATTTTTTCTCCCTATCACAGGACTGGAAAACCTTCCTGAGGACTGTAAGTTTCTTCACAGGAATGGATATAGAGGGAATCTTCATCTTTATGAACAACTGCTTTTCAATGGCCCATATAACTGCTTTGCAGGACATCAGAGAAAATCCTTTTATCTGATGCTTTTGTGGTGTCTGTACCTGACCTGAAGTGCCTTTCCTGAGCTCTTGAAAGCCACAGGATGTCATAAGACACATTGTCCGAACACTGCAGGTGCCCTTTCAGCCTCCAGCTCATCTGCAGTTGTAGTAGTCTCTCCTCTGTAAGGAAAGAAAAGGAGAAGCGGTTTGCCATTATTCTCCACTCCGTCACCATGCCAAGGACTATGTCCACTTCATGTCTCTGCTAATTTCATGATCAGGCAGGCAGTTACTTTTTAGGTGTTGCTTTTTTTTTTTTTACAAGGTGTAATCAAACTGGAATGGGTAGGGAACTGAAGGCCAAATTCTATGAATACCTCCGAGTATAGAAGGATACTGGAACAACCAGAAAGGCTCCTGGCCTGTGTGAGATAGGTACTTTGACTAGAGCCAAGAGGGTCTACTGCTGGAGAGACTTGACGAATGCATTTTTTAAAATAAACCAAGATTAGGTAAATGTGTGGAGACAGTGTTCTCCAGGAGAGGCTCTGTTCAAATCGCTGCTGTTAATCAGCAGGAGGATTTGAAGCTAGTTCTTTCACATCTGAAATGAATGTTTTGTCCACGACGCTAAAGAGAAGAGAGAGTCCCATAAAGAAGCGGATTAAGAAGGAAATTCTCTCTGTCAAGCAAGAGAGCGTTTTCATTTCCTGAGTACTTTGTAAGAACCTTATTTCAGCAGGCTCTGAGGATGTATTTAGCATCCCATGGAACAGATTTTTAGCGAATGTTGTCTGCATGTAGTGTCACGTTCTTCCATCACCTTTGGAGTTTTAAACATGGTTTTCTTGTCTTCTGTTTTCTGCTATGAGTATCATGAGTGTATGGAAGGGTGAATCTTGATCTTCTGGAAGTCTAGAGCACTGGGGAGATGGCATTGTCTATGCGTTTGCAGAGATCAGTGTATTTAGAAACGAGGCATTTAGTTCTGTAATATACCATAGATTGTTTATCATCACTTGAATTGCAAGTTAACCTGCCTTGTTTTGGAAGTGTTTTGTTTGGGCATCTTCATGTGTATCAGATCATTGTGGCAACTGTTTTATATTCATTCTGTTTTTTTTCACTAACAAAGCTTCTTTTGTTACACCTAAGCATAATAAAGAAAATAGCCCAGTACATAGGAGAAGTTATGGAGGACTCAAAAGATAAAGTCCAGGAAAATCTTCTCGCTAATGGAGGTAGGTGCTATGAATGCGAGGTTTTTAATGCATTGATGCTGCCTTTGTTTGCTTTAGAATATGAACGTGTGGAATGGAAAAACACATTAGAAAGCAAAACCGTCAGCAATATTTTTTAAGAACACATCTACCCTGTTCTCATTTTTCTTAAAGTTAGCAGAAACTTTATCCAGTGCCAGTGTTCTGCATCTGATACCAAACTAGTTGCTAAGACGAGCTGAGGAGTGAAAAGGAAAGCAGAAAACATCCTTCACTCCTAAAATGACCTAGCACCTTTCTGTGCCCTGTATGGGCTTCATCTCTTACAGGCAGATAAATCTCATTCTGCATGGCTGCATGACATCTGAAAGACATCCGTTAGTGATTTGTCTTCCCTCCTACGGCGCTGGGATAGTTCATATGGCTAGCTGGGCATTTTTGACATCACAGGTGGCTGTGACAGGTGACAGCTCCAAAACATGGAGCTGGGACTCCACTCACAAGGTCGTGCTACTCCTGTTGGGAGACATGTCCACCAGTGGTGTCGTGTCCTGGGTGGCAGCAGTTGTGTAGCTGAGAAGAAGAGCAGGCAGTGACAGCAGGGACACTTTTGCCATGGAAAAGGCCTGTGGAAGCCTACTACCTCACTGTGTGCTCCCCTGCATCACCTCTAAGTAGCCAATGTGGTGTTTTTACAACCTCCATGAACTAATTTCCCCCTTTTATTTTCTAGTATGCTACTCAAGGCCCTAAAGCAGCCTGTGTCAAGAACAAAATTAGCATTTGGAAACTGATGGCTCCTAGATCTCTGCATGTTTCATTAGACCCTGAGTGTGTTTCAGAGCTAATTCATCCCTAGCTGACCTGGAGAAGTACAGCAAAATTGAATGTGTTACACTTGCTAATTATGCTTTTAAATAAACTAAGAGTGCACACTCCATCACCTTTTGACTGTTTGCAATGTTGTACTTCAGATCTGTATGAGTAAAGGATGGTGAGGAAGTTCCTTTAGAAATGTCCTCCTTGCCTGACCTAAGACTGCCTTTTGATGAGTGCAACTGCTTGACAAGTACAGTAATTCCACTTATTGTGTTTCAGGGCGAAAGGATAAAATGAAATGTCTCAAAAGTATGTTAAGGATTGATGATTGCGGTGCTGTTACAAGCATGCATTTGTGTGTATTAGTGCTAGAGACAAGTCTTGGTCTGGTTGTAGAGATACAGTGATCAGGTTACGACGGATTTCTCAAGTGACAACCTCGTAGCTTGATCACGATATCCCTATGACTTGAGAAACAACAGGTTTTACTTATTTCCTTTGTTTCCTTTTTTTACACCTCCTTTCCTATCAGCTCTGCATGTGTTGTAATAGAAGGATGTGCAAATTACTTGTATGTGTTACTCATTTCTGTCCTCTGTCCAGATTTGGTCACCCAAACAAATGATACTAAACTAAGACATTTCCAAGATTATTGACTGCATCTTAAAAAACTGAGTCAACTTTAGTATATGAGGATTCACCTAATATATTCCAGTATTATTCTTCATAAGCAGCAGCAACTTTGCTGTACAAATTCTTCCTCGTTCCCTTTCTGGTTAGCAAAAAGACCCCAAAGGTGAAGACTTCCTCAAGGTTGTGAAATCAGAAATAAATTTATAAGACACAGCTTCTTTCTGTGTTGTCCCATTTCGGAATACTAAGCCATCACAACACAAATTTTGTTTTAAGTTACACTATACAAGTCTCCTGATTTTAGCGCAGTTGTGTATAATCCTGACAACAGTTTGGTCCACTGTCATGGGTTAGGGTTGGGCTGGCTGAAACCGGGACAGTTCATGAAGTGATGAAGATGACGGTTATGTGTCTAGCAATTGTTTGGTTAGATTTGTATGAAGTAAAATGCAAAGGTACTAGAAAATACAGCACTTTTATTTAAGTGAACACACATACTGCTTTACAGTGTGCATTAGTTGGAAGCAGCCGCATGGAGATTTCTCTCCTACACAGGGAAATGTGTGTTTGTGCGATAAAGGTATATCGGAACACGAGGAAATGCTTTCTTGTTTATGACAGAATAAAAAAAAAGTGAAATATAAGTAAAGCTGTTCTTCAAAGATTCAGATCAAATTTTCTTCCATTTATAGTAATGTTAAACCCAAGCGAATCTGAAAATTTGATAGTGGCCAGTTCTTTATAATGAGCTCAGAACAAAGCAAAATGGGAAGCATAACAATTTTGAAGAATTACGTATTTCGAAGGGAAAGTATTTAACATTGCCTCTTAGAGCTGGATGAGTAAGTTAGAGTTATGAGAGATTCAGGCTGTGGGATTCCTGGGCAGCTGTGAGTGCCTTGGGGGGAGGGTAGGAAGCATCTCTCCTGGATGGGCAGCTGTATGAAGTCTTTTAGAAGTGACTTGATGGGTTCCATAAATGAGGGGTGCCATTCCAGGAACACCAGGCTACTTGGACTGCTTGGCATTTTAAACTTAGTTCTGCTAGTGTGTTTGCAGCAGTTTGTGCTATCCCCAAGATCAGGCTGGGGTTTTTAGCTAAAACCAGGACAAAAGGTCATGTGTAGGTCTTCAGGGAACTTTCACATCTCCTCAGCTATAAATAAGTCTGCGTCTGTCTTTAAAGAAGCTATGAATACACTGTTCCTCCACATAGGCCACATGTAGTATCATGCACTTTGAGGGTTTCATTCCCATTGAATTTAGCAAATCCTAAGCAAGAAAGCTTGGAAGAGAGGCAGCGGGATGAAATCCTTGTGTCCTGTACCTCACACTGAAAAAGCTCTGTGAACTTTGTTGCTCAAGTCATTTTTGACCTCCCTGCCTTCCCTCCAGAGACCACGAGCAAGCACTGCCAGAGAACGGTGCTCGCAGGAGCTGTCTGATGGCCCTCCCTGCCTTCTGCAGTTTTGCCCCCTTTCCTCATCCTACCTATGCAGGAGAATTTTCTGATTCCCAATGAGAGCTTAGCAGGAAGGGTTGGATCTTTGCCTCGTGATTCCTGTCTGTTGGATATGGGGGAGGTTTATACAGCTGTGGTTTTAGAAAGAAGGTGAGAACATCATCATGCCAGCACTCTCTGCCTCCCAGGCAGTTTATCTCTTGCTAAGAAGCCTGTTTCCTCCTAACATAAGACTTTCCATGCTTTCGAAATCTAATAGGGTAAACTGACTCTGTTGTGGGGTGAGAGAAGCCCATGGAAAGGATAGTGCTCTCCTGCCAAGGGTATTCAGTATCACACGAGACAGGGTGGTAGTATGGCAGTTACACAACTTTTCACATTCCTTCTCATGCTTCTCTTGATTCATAAAGTTTTCCCCATACCATGTAAGTCCAGCCTGCAAGAAATTATTCTGAAACCTTGCTTTGGGACTGAATTAACTCGCCAGACAAGACAGCAAAAAAGCACTAAATAACTCCAGCATGCCCTTCCTTTTACTTGGCACCTTGAGCTGGTTTTCTCCCCATCTCCCTAGAGGAACTTCTCAGATATTCTTCATTGGGACCCTGCCTGATGCGTTCCTGTGGCCTCCCTAAAGTGCAATGGGACAGTCCCAGCCACTCTGCTTGTTGTGGCAGGATGGATGACTTTATCTTATCCAATAAAATTGCCCAAGAACACCTTGTAAGTGCATGTTTGGCATCCTAAGGGCTCTCAGGACTCAGGTGAAAAACTGCCTGATTTCATGAGGTGCTAGAGGAGAATTCCTTATTTGGTACCATAATATACTAAGCCTTAATGTTTTCTAATGTTCAGGATCCTTGGTCTTCAAACTGAGTGAAACAGCATGATCTTGTTCTAGGAGCTGGGTGTCATATGTGTCGCCTCACCTTGATTCTGGGAAGAAGCCATGGCTCCTCGTCATCTGAGGGTGCCTTATTTTCAGGGAGCTGTGCACACAGGGCCTTCCTGTGAATTTCTGTTGTTGGATGCTGTGACTGGATTTACGCATTTAGAGAAACACAGTATAGCTTTGTGTGACATGGTGAACTCTGCCTGCAAAGCCGATGGGGAATTCCTCATTGCGCTTAAATTTCATTTCTAGTGAACGCTTGACTGAATCACAGAGAAGCGACACCAGCTATGCTCTTAATACTTTTGATCAAACTCTATCAAATTCTATTATTCTGTGATTCTAAACTCTCAACAACCCTGAGTATTCCTGCTGGTCCTGGGCACAAGGTATTTTTCCAATAGCTCTTACCAGGATTAAAAACAGACATATTGCAATAATCAAAATTGAAGTTACATAAAGCTGTTGCTACTGTGAAGAATGGCTGCATGTTGCTGTGTCATGCTGATACAGCCATTTTTACAGTAATGCTTGTCCTATACTGTTAGATGTAATGCAGAAAAGATTTCTGCTTCAACTTCTAGTTTGGGGGTGTTTAGAAAGGCGGTTAGGTTGGGTGTATGGTCTGTGGGAATTTGATCTAGATCCAATTTCTATTAGGATTAGGAAAAACTTTTTCACTATGAGGGTGACAGAGCACTGGCACAGGCTGCCCAGGGGGGTTGTGGAGTCTCCTTCTCTGGAGACTTTCAAAACCTGCCTGGACGCGTTCCTGGGTGACTGCCCTGGGTGACCCTGCTCTGGCAGGGGGGCTTGGACTAGATGATCTGGTGAGGTTCCTTCCAACCCCTAACTTTCTATGCTTCTGTGATTCTGTGATTCAAAGGAGGGCTTCTGTTTCACTCCCACCTCTAATGTTGAGCAAAGTTATGCCTAGGCTATAGCTTGGGACTACTATCCAAACTTAGACCTGCCATCTGGTAAGTGATCTGCTTTCATGCATCTCTTTGCATTTTCAGTTGACCTAATTAGCTACCTGACACGGTTTGAGTGGGACATGGCCAAATATCCCATAAAGCAGCCACTGAAGAATATATCAGAAGCATTAGCAAAGGTAAATTGTACTCTAAATTCTGAGAATGTATCAGTGTGGGTAATCATGTCTTTTGGTAGTGTTTGGTTCCTCCTCTCAGAGCAGTCAGTGAGAGCTTTGCCTTTGGTTTGGGCAGGAAGAGGCTCAGAAACACACAATTTGTACTGAAGCAGTTATTATTATTTTAATTCTAATGTAATAATCATGGTACATATATTTAAACCTATCCAGTCTGTAAGTATATGGCCCTTTATCAGATTTACTAGAGTACACCGACATGCTTTCTGCACTTGAATCCCCTTCACTGTAATATTTTACTGTTTTTACATACTGCCATATTGTTCTTCATTGTGGAGTTCTTTTGTGAAATTGTTGGCCTGACGTGAAATCAAACACATTGCAGGCTGCATGAATTAGTTACACTGTCAGCCCATTCAGAAAAGTGCGATGTGTTCAACACAGATAACAAATGAAACCGTGAACTCTCTCCGTAGGCACAGCTGTAACACACACAGCAGCGGAGCCCTGACACCACTTGGCCACCATCAGATGGTTTTAGGAGGGGTTGATAGCCCTGTCCTCAGCTGGGGTGCACAGGTAGCGGGAGGGGGGTGAGGACAACGCCTCAAGCACTGAGTTGACTTCACTGTTTCTTTAACTTCGTTTTAGCAAGTGACTCAGATAGAAGCAGACCTAAAGACCCGATCGGCTGCATACAACAACATTAAAGGAAATTTGCAAAGCCTGGAGAAGAAAACTGTGTAAGTACCTGCCTGTTTGCATCCAGAACGGTGCACGGCTGAACTGAGAACAGTGCACACTGGCAAGGTGTAGGGCTGGGCTGGGCACTAAATAAATAACAGATGCTCACTATTAACCCCTCTCCTCTCCCAGAAGAGAAAAGGGAATAAGGCAGAGAGACTTAAGAATTGGAAGACTAAAATAGCTTAATGAAACAATAATAGTACTAATAAGAAAATAATGAAAATAGTAAAATATATACAAATGTATACAAACCAAATACTGAATTCAACCCCCCTGTGGCCATCCCCGCTGATACTGCAGAGCAGGCAGCACTGAGGAAGCCCCAGGCTCAGCAGCAGAGAGGAACCAGACACAGGAGCTGCATCGAGGAATTCAGAGTCGGGATGAAAGGCAGAAGATCAAACGGAGTCCTCCTTGGACGCTGGCCATTGAAGAAGAGGGCTTGACCCTTTTGATCTCTTAGATTTACACTGAATATGATATATGTGGAATGGAATACTTTGCTGCTCAGTTTTGGGTCACTTGTCATGTCCGTCCCTCCCCAGAGATGCAACTTTTTACTTCCTTGTGACCCTTTTACTACCCGGCACCCCCAGTGTGGCACACAAGGGCCAGCAATGACCTTGGTCACTATAGGAATAAGTATAAGCAAGAGCCTTTCTGCATATTGATCCCAGGCAGTAACTGTAAACATCAGGTGTTATCACTGCCAGTAGCACACACTGTCTGCAAAAACATGCTGTTAACTTCAGAAAGTGCAACTTCTTAGAGGGGACTCGGCTGAAGAGTAAAATCACTGAACAGGATTGGTTCTGTTTAGCTCACATGCTAGCCAGGATACATGCTTACACACCCATTGTTGTTCAGTGGAATGTGTGTTCTGGTGGGAACAAATTTTTCTGATTTTGGGGCTTTTGCTCTCTTCGCACACACACCTAGTGCCTACCAGCCATGCCCATCCAGCCCCAGCCATCTACACTTCATAGGTGTGTGGCGCTAGTGGGACTTAATGTGATTAAGTGGGCTTAGACTGTGAAGAAATCCCCTCCTGCGGGTCCCACCTGCACACGAGACTGCTGCTCCCACTGTTCTTCAGCTGAAGGGACCTCTGTGTGCTTCTCCACAACAGTTCAGGTAGGCCAGGGTTGCTTTGATGGCTTTGGTCTGCACTAACACTGCTTATGTGGCTGGAGCAGGCAGCCTGAGAAAGCAGGTGCCTCCCGTGAGATGCAGCAATGTTTGGGAGCAGGCTGGTAACTTCAGACGAGCACTTCACAAGCATCTACACCCTCACTGTAGAAACAAGAGCAGCAGAACAGTGTAATTTCACACAAAGGGCATAAACTGGCCTAGTGCTAGCCACTAGTATTCTACCATTAGTATTAGTCATTTTTTTATTCTTTTTAGTTGCAGTAAAAACCCCTAAATAGTTATTTTAGAAATGTAGGTGTTTTCTTTAGCCACCTCCTTCATGGCCTTTTTCTACCCCAGTACACACTGCTAGCAGCTCTCCCCACAGCACAATACCTCCAGTGTGCTGCTACAGGGTTCCTACTAATGTTATTTTTTTTCTTTGTCCTCGCCATAGGGGAAATCTGCTGACTCGGACGCTAGCAGACATTGTGCATAAAGAGGACTTTGTTCTGAATTCTGAGTATCTTATCACGCTGCTCGTCGTGGTGCCAAAGTAAGGCAGTAGTGCGTGCACACGCGCTCAGCGCGGCGTTGGGCGTCAGGCCTCAGCTCCTCATCTGGCCATATTGGGTTGGGGCAGCTCCTCAGCACCGTGGCTGGGACACGGGTGGAGCTGTCAGCAAAGTTAGGAACAGTTTCTCTCAAGGGTGGTGCTGGCGCAAAAGAGACAAAGACTGCTCCCAGCTTGGAGCAGGACAGAATCAGGGTATAGGTTTTTAATGGTTACAGAGTGGGTTCTCAGACAGCCCGCTGATAGGAATGGTACTAGTCAATAAAAAGAGGAAAACATATTCTTGTTGGAGCTTAGCCAGTTTATAAAAGAAATTAGACCTGTCAAACTCACAGGGCTTCTGCTGGCCATGTATTACAGAATTAGAGCGTGGTGCTGATAACACCAAGGTCGCGGGTTCGATCCCCGTTCGGTCCCCATGTGTTGCCTGATCTAGTTGAGACGCGTCCCTGCCCATGACAGGGAGGTTGGATTAAATGATCTCTAAGGTCTCTTCCAGCCTAGGCCATTCTACGATTCTATGATTCTATGAATCAGAGAATACTAGGGGTTGGAAGAGACCTCTAGAGGTCATCTAGTCCAACCCTCCTGTCTAAGCAGGATTCCATAGAGTTGGTCACCCAGGAACGTGTCCAGGCAGGTTTTGAATGTCTCCAGAGAAGGAGACTCCACAGCCTCCCTGGGCAGCCTGTTCCAGTGCTCTGTCACCCTCACAGTGAAAAAGTTTTTCCTAATGTTTAGGTTGAAGTGCCTGCACATAGGGTGACTGCCACCACTGGCAGTTGTGAAGTTACATGATGGCCTTAGAAGCCCACACAAAACTTTTCCTCTCTGTATAGCCCCGTCCCAACACACACATACAACACCATCACTTTTCTCTCTGTGAAAACCATGTTACAAAAAGCTCTTTGAGATAAGTTTGCTGAGTTTCTTATCTGCACTTTCTTTCAGATTCCCCCTATAACCAGACTTCTTACTTTGCAAACTCCTACCATCCCTCTGAACCCCTTTCTCCCAGTGCTGGTGCTTGTCACGCTGGCAGTGTAGCACCCATTCAGCCCTGGGATTGCACGTGGCAGCTGTAGCACACCTACCCGTGGATCAGGGGCAGCTGCTGCTGCGGTCCTGGAGCGTGGGCCCTTGTGTGGCAGCCTGGGAGTATGTTCCAAAAGCCACGTTTTTGCCACCACCAGCTCCCTGCTCTGGGGTCTTCCTCATGCCAGGACCCAAAGTAAGGATTGAAGGTGTGGTGTTGAGGGAAGTCTCTTCCTAGCTGGTGGCAAGGAGAGGAAAAGATAGGAGAGGCTTAATGTGTCTTAATCACATAATCCAGCACAAAGAGCTCCAGCCCTTCTACCCTAAGCCATTAGCTTAATTACCTATATTTATTGACACATTTGCTTTCAAGTACATATTATTGATTTACTCTGCTTTGTCTTCTGTTGCTCTAAGGTCAAGCTACATACAGTGGCAGAAGACCTATGAATCACTCTCCGATATGGTAGTGCCTCGCTCCACCAAGTAAGAAAAATTCCAAGTTAAAGTCCCTGTTCGTTTCAGATCCCTGCCGTGTTTCAGCTCCTTGGATTGCCGGATCCTGGAAGGCATCACTTGTCTAATGCAGGGGCTCTTTATGTTAACAAATAGATTTGTCCAATCTCATTTTGAATTGAAAACAGAAATTACTGTGTTGAAGGCAATTGTAGAGGAAGGAAAAAAAGTCATCATTTATTTTTTACAATTAGCTTGTTGTTCCCTTTTCCAGTAATCTAATTCTCTATACTTTCAACCAGGACCTTTGCTTTTTGTGTAAAACAAACAATGTGTTACAGTAATCCAGGCATAATTCAGACACATACAATTGAATACAACTTCATGGAAACTACTTTTTACAAAGATCAAACACTATCTTTGCATCTTTAATTGCTTCCTACTGTAGAATAAGATAATTCAGTGTACTGCTGTTTGCATTAGCAAATACCTTATTAATTTATCCTTTCACCTCGAGTGAAAAATCCTCCCTAGGAATTAAATATTCCACCACTCGCCTCATACAGACCATGTGGTCCAAGCCAGGGCACCAGAGGTGACAGTGCTATTATCTGAAATGGAAGAAGCAGAAAGCCCAGGAAAGAAGATGGCTGTTTGCTGCTGCCTGTCTTGAAAACACAAGTACATGGAAAGTGGGGGAATGTTATCAGGAAATGTAGAAAAATCAGGCAGGCAGAATGTGTGTGTACCATGATGAGTTCAGGAACTTAACTCGTGGGAGTTTTACATTGGGAATGGCGTGGCTGGTGCTAGTAAAGCCTCTGTTCCCTGTTTCAGTCAGAGCAGTTACTGAATAGCAGGGTGTTTTCCAGTATCATAAATGAAAAAAAAACTGCAAAAGAGGAAGGTAAAGAATGCATGAGGGATTTGCTGTGTCAAATCACAGCAGTGGATTTCCCTTCCACAGGATGATTGCTGAGGATGCAGAGGGAGGACTCTTCACCGTGACTCTATTTAGAAAAGTGATGGATGACTTCAAGGCTAAAGCCAGGGAGAACAGGTAAGAAGTGCTGATCGCTGGGCAGGGAATGCTGGCAAGCGGATGATGAGGGTAAGGGCAAGGCTTACTCTGTGTGCAGTACAGCTGAATCCACTGCTGGCTTTGTAGGAGTTCCTTACTGTTTGAGCTGGCCCTAATGCCACTGAGAAGGGAGGGTGGGAAGGAGCTGTGGCAGCAGATACAGCGATCCTGTTATTCAAGCACCAAACTTCTGATCCCAGAATTGTCCTTTGTGCTCTCATGCTACTGACAGCAGGGAGCTCACTTTCTGGAGGTGACATCAACCCCACTTTCCACGCACTTTAACTGGTTAAATGGCTGGCAACTTTGAAACATCCCGTACCTGCTTCTCCCAGAAGAAAAAAGAAATGGATGTGTGTATTGCTTGCACAATGGCTTATGAGAGCAAATGTCATTCAATTGTAGGTTCATGGTTCGAGAATTTTATTTTGATGAGAAGGAACTGAAATGTGAAAAGGAAGAGCTGATGAAATTAGCATCTGATAAGAAACAACAATATGTAAGTAGCACGTCACATAATGTGCCCACATAACAACAGCCTTGGCTACTGGCTTGCCTAAGCACCTCTCACTTCGAAATGGCTTTATGGTTCCAACAGACTCCTGTGAGCTCCACTTAGCACAGAAAATCAAGGCACAGGGTAGATAACACAACTTGCCTAAGGTCACCTGAGTTTCTGATAAACTGGGAGCCACTAATGAGCTGCGTGAGAATTACCTCAGCAGCCCACGATGGCTTCAGTGGCATCAGCGATGGAGCTGCTTCATACAGCGAGGGGACCGTGATACTGTTGTATCTCTTCTCACAGGGCCCATTGCTGCGCTGGCTGAAAGTGAACTTCAGTGAAGCATTTGTGGCTTGGATTCACGTGAAAGCCTTGAGGGTTTTTGTTGAATCCGTCCTGCGGTAAGTGGGCAAACGTGCAGCACTGGCAGAGATTTCTGTAAAGTCAAAACTTACAGTTCTTGTCCTGGGGCAGTGCCTTTGTGGGAGGGAACATCCCTTACACACCTCGCTCCAGGAGCTCACAGGAGACAACGCAGATGACTACTAAAACGGTGGCATTCAAAGTTGATGAAGAATGGTTCTCAGGGGGCACTTAAAGGGAAGTGGAGAACAGAAGGATGCAGTTAGGTGCCTTTCGGCTTCACAAAAGAAATGCTTTTGAATAAGGAGGCAGCACACCACCACTGCAATTTTTTCTGCAGAGTCCCCCCAGCCAGCATGCCGGGAGCCTGAAGAGGGAGAAGGGCAGGAGGGGAAGGTGCGGATGCCCTTTCCCAGCAGATGATCGTGCATTCCCTGTGTTTCTCAAGGTACGGCCTCCCAGTGAATTTCCAAGCAATGCTGCTGCAGCCAAATAGGAAGTCTGTAAAACGCCTGAGAGACGTCCTAAATGTGGTCTTCAAACACCTGGATGAAGTTGCAGCAGCAAGTATAATGGATGTATGTATCTGGACTGCACGTGGACATGCTGTACCTTGTCTTAGCGTAGCCGAACAAGCACATTCACCATCCAGGGCGTAGAGCACACATCTCACACCTTGCAATGCTAGGAGCCCTGGATACAACTCTACTCCCTGGTGGTTGCAGATTGGATTAAGGTAACAGGTAGGCTCAGATTATGATGGAGATGCATAGGCTGCTCACATTTTCTGTTGAAGCATCTGATGGTTACAGTGACTGGACTGAAACAGGCCTGCTCAATTAGAAGCAGTTCCTCTAGGTAAAAAACTTAAGTCTTCTATAAACATTCAGATCAACACAAGCATGAAAAATTAATTCAGAACTAAATGCTAAATTGTTTTTTAACTTCCCTGCATCCCAAGTGCACAAACAATTTAAGATAAACCAATTAAAATTAACCAGTAGGTATTAACCAGACTAAACCCAGCAAGCATAAGATTATAAATACAAATTCCGCCTCTTAAACACAGCAAACACAAAACTCCATTCCACCTGTAGAGGGAGAGCACAAAAGCAATCCACTGTAGCTTGAAACTGTGCAAGTTTGTTTACTAAAGTCATATTGTTTCCTTTTGCAGCCTGGCATGGACATCCCTGGTTTACAGCTGAGTAATCAAGAATACTATCCTTATGTCTATTTCAAAATTGATCTCAGTCTCCTTGACTGAAGAAAAACTACTGAAGCTCCATCGATTAGTTTTCCAAGACCCTAACGTTACAGTAAAACAAGCTTTAGCTGCTGAAAGTCAAATTAAAATGTATATGCTGTAGCAGGATAACTGCCCAAGATTTTCCTACTGCTTCCAGTAATTTTTACAGTAACTTCAATATAAGTATTTCTTGTTCATATTTTACAAAAACATATTTCAAGAGGCAGGAGGTACTATGGTAGTATTTATTTTTTTTTGGTAAATTACAAAGGTGGAGTATCTAGTGGAGTTGAAATAAAACAATTTAAGAAGTGTGGTGGCTAATGGGTCTACTAGGTGTATACAGTCCTGTTTTTCTAACAAAGCAAACTTAAATAAAAAAACCACAAACAGAAAAAGTTGAAAGCATCAGAGCAAAACTCAGAAGTTTTTTATTTTAAAAGAAAAAATGTTAAAAAAAAATCCTAAAAATTGCTGTGAAACTTACTGTAGTAGTTCAAAGTACTCATAAGTTTAATTTTTGCCAAGACATTTCAGTCAGAACAGTTCCATGAGATCTCATCTGCTGGGATAACTTGGGCACATTTCCTGCACCAAATCTGCAGTCGAGTTACTGTTGGCTACCAGTGGTTCTTACACTGCCGCTCGTAGGGGTGAGCCATGGGCCATCTCTTACAGACACTAGGCAACAGGTAAGTTATTTCCTTGAAAAGAGGGGAAACTTTCAGTTCTTTCATTCCTTACTTATAAAAGAAACTTGATCACAGGAGGGTCCCTTCACTAGACACCAATACGCAAGATGGGGAGAGCAACAAAATGCAATCGTATTTTTATTTAAAAAGCAGCAGCAACCATCCCTAGCATCAGTCCTGATTCCCCTTCCAAGGAAATAACAACTTCAAACCAAAACAATGCCAGATGGGAAATGAAGAAATATTAGCCCCATTTTCTGGAGACAGCACCATGGTGTTTTCCTGTTAGCACCTGGAAATCCTCATGCCCTAAAACAGGGATCAGCTTCACCGCTAATCCTGGTGAACAGACCAACAGCTCCCAGTGTCTCCCACTGCAGTAGGAACCCGTTCCATGATCTTAGGAAGCCTGGCACAATGAAAGGAAAGCCCCTGAGAAGGAATAGGAAGACTAAAGAGCATTTAAACTAAGATTGTCTGTCTAATCAGGCTTTAGGCCAAACCATCGCGATTGGTCACAGCGAGGGGGTGGTTCAGGACTCCCTTCCGCACGAGCCCTGATCCTACAGTTCATTTTTCAGAAGTCATCCAAAACGGGATCGCTTTTATCACGTGCACCTCTGTTACTCTATACAAGACTAACACTGTGTGTCAAAAATATTTTATTCTTTAATTGAAACAGAAGCTGACCAGGTTCCACCTCCATGAAAAGAAAACACATCACAATTTAAATTGGTTACACTAACAGCCTCCAGTAACACTCAAATAGCACACTATCAACAAAATAAAACCCAAGATGTTCCAAAAGAAATATCCACGTTGTCCTCAAAATATTTGTTACACAGAATACAATCAAGTTTACTGGTTATGACAATTCATAGAATTTCTGCAATGTTTTCTTGAGATGTGTACAGTTCACTGCTGCAGTGCATCAAACAGCACAGTGTGTCACGTGCTATTTCTCCATAAAAAGGCCACTGGAATATCCATCTGATTGTGAACCGGGTTGCAAACTGCTGCGCAAACTCTCCCAAGAAGTTTCCTGAAGATCTCACAGCTCATCTTTATCCCAGTCATCCAGATCCACATCACTGAGATCAATATCATCTTCAACTGGAAGCTGTGAAGAAGGGAAGGTTTTGAGCACGCATTTAGAAATACTTAACACCACGACATCGCTGACTCTGAGAGACGCTTGCTTCGTTCTGAGGGTAAAGTTCCCTCCCATCATCTCTTCCAATCATAAAAACTCAAAAGTGTATTAAGCACAGGACAAGCGATCCGAGTTTAGAGTAGAAGGTGGTTTTCTACTAATAAAAATACTTCAGATAAAGAAAAGTACAGATAAACTATGTCACAAAATTCCTTCCATATTGTGTATTTTAATTCTACCTGAAGTAGATCAAAGGATTGCAGTAACTTTGTTTTTTTTATAGCAACATTCAACCTTAAGAACATACTTAATCACTGGTGTTATTTATTACCCAGCCTTTATCATACAAACTTTCTGATATTAAGACTTTGATGGTAAGGTCAGCATATTGCAAAACCAAAGTCTCCACACCATTCTGATCTCAAAAGCATACACCACCCTGTCCCTTACTCAGCACAGATAATAACAAATTTCAGCCTCAAGGGATTCACCTTTCTGATTAAATCCTAACAGCTAGGCAGGAGTATCTGTCCACAATGTCAGACAATGAATCTTGTGTTTGGTGTAGTGGCAGGATTTAGAGAATGAGAAACCATCAACACAACTTGCCACAATCTTAGAAGAATAAGAATTTTCACAATGCCAGTTCTTAGTTATTCTATGCAGTCACTCCTGAACCTACCAAATCATCAGAAGTTTTAGAGATGAAGCACCTCTTACCTCACCATCTTTGCCATCCCAAGGTTCAACTGAATGAATTTTAGGGAAAGCTCCACCACCCACTGGTGCTGTAGAGCCACGACCAACAGACAGTTCCCTGAGAAAAAACAAATAAAAAATTAAATTTAAGAAATTCCTCCCATCTCCACCCACCTAGAACAATGCCTGCTTCAGATAAAAGAAAGCCTACTTTGCGATCTCATCTCTTAAAGCAAATCTAAACTGTCTAAAAGCAAAAGCTTTTCCGAACTGAGGAGCACAAGAGAGCCCTTTAAGCAGCATTGCAAATTTACAATTGGATCCAAAGAGACAAATTAGGTGAGCTACACTATTTCCTATTTCAGCAGTGTAATAAGCATGGACAAATACATCCCCTTTAACAGTATATTTATCACTTAAGGCAATTTCAGGAGGAGTCTGTAATTCCAGCTCTCGAAGTCACCTGCAACTATTACTTGAAATCACCAGTGAACCTTTTTTAGTGGAGACTAAGCCTCCACAGGTTACAATGGGTATGAGGTAACCAGCTTCTGCTTTGGGACACTCTACCTTTCACTAGCTAGTTAGGCTTGCTCCAAAAAAACTAATATTAAAATCCTGAAGAGCGATCCCTTTGCATTCTTTCACAGATAACCAAGACTGAATAAGCATTCATCCCTAGGTGGAATCTGCAATTTTTATGCTCTTCTCAGTGCCAATTTCCTTATTTTTGGTCAAACAGTGTTGAGTCTGCTTATGAGATGACAAAAGCTGTGCACAGCAAGCAGAGTTACCAGCCAGCTACACCAGCTGTGACCGCACTGCTTTCTCTAGGCAGCAGGGCCAAGCTAAAGCATCCAGTAAGAGATTATTCTAGCAAGTATTGCTCCGCAGTAAGACAATACAAAACCAATTATCTACGTGACATAAGCTGTTAAATCGGCTGTTGTGCCCTGGAAACACCATCCACCCTCACAAGGAGAGGCTTCAACTAAAGACTGATTTTACAGACTACAAGAATTTGCCATGTCTGAGAAAGGCAGACATTTCTCTCACATGCGTTAGTGCAGACTGTCTGGTATTACTCTTCTTGCATCTGAATGTTTAATTTTACTTCATGCTCTGAAAGCATTCTCTTTTTGGCATCAAGAAAAAGTGTGTGATCACCTACACAGATAAGAGAAGCTATCACTGTTTCCATTGATCCAGCAGGAATACGGTTCCATTAATGTGCTTACAGCAAGGCAGGAAAAGACTGCTGTATTTGCTTTTGCAATTCTGACCATCTTAAGCCATTCTCCAGGCGAGGACATGGAAATAACACTGTTAATGTGAGCTCTCAAAGGCTCTTACCTACCTTATGGTGCTTTCCCCAGAAGCAGAGTTCCCCTTCACTTTGACCATGTTTAAGTAACAGGTTAAGTTTGGCTGCACTGTTTCAGTGATGCTGCCACCTCCTGTCCTTCCATTTCCTTTCCCCATTTAATTCTCGAGAAGCACTGGCTCTTGCCCAACAAGAGGCAGTTTGAAGGACCCTGAGCTGAGCAGAGTAGAGCTACCGACTTTTTGCATGGATTGTTTCAGCTCCCCCCAAATAGTTTATCAGATGCCAGGGGAATGTGGAACAGGAGGGTGAGAGACAGAAGACCAAACCAGACAGATGAACAGCAACATGCAGAAGAACCACAACAGCACCCATTTATAGATTCCCAAACTGGAAACTTCCCCATTACTAATCAGAATGCACCATTTGAATTAAACAGTATTGATTACCAAGTCCCATTAATTTCTTCTGTTACCAGAAAACCTGAAGTTTTCAAGATCAAAACCAATTTGTTTTCAAACTAGTTTCAAAAGGTGTGCTAAAAACACCATTTAAGTCTAAATGGCCAACTTCTTAATTCTCTCCACCATAAAAAGGTAGCGACTGCTCTATTAGTTGTGATCCCCACTGAAATCATTCCCTTGCTCCAGTGAATGCTGTTCACCTCGATTCTCTTAACTGTGCAAGTCTCATCTGATTTTGGTCTACAGGTAGATTTGAGTCACTTAAAGACTGCATACCTGAGAAACTCATTAATCCCTTGCTCACTGAACGATCCTTTCAGAAGGGCAAATTTCATCTTCCGAGCATTAACAGCTGCCATTGCTGGATACCCAAAGCCTCCAATCCCCAAAGAGCTCTCAAGATCTGACTGAGCACCTGCTTCTGTCCACAGCCACCTTGAGGAAAAGACAAAATAGAAAATGCATAATTAGGATAGGCACTACAATCATTTTGAAGTCACACGTATCCAGCAACCCCGCAGAGTTCAAGCTGGGCTCTGAACTGCCCTTGACAATGTCAACTTTTACTGAAGTCAGCAGAGAACAGCGCATCTTGACCCATGTAACAGAAGAAAGTCTTCAACAGCACCTCTAGGTCAGCCCTATGCTCATAGCAACTGAAAGCTGGATCACAAAAACAGCCATCAAATGCAGCCCAGGGAAGGAACTATGTTACCAATCTGAAAAAATTGGTATGATTTACAGACTACACTAACTAAGTTTTAAAATGGCTCAAGTCATTGATCTAAACTACTGCCCAAATCCCACTGTGGGGGACTTGTGGACAAAGACTGCCAAACCAGTATTTCACTCAGAATTAGCTCCTCACTGCTCAGGTCTCAGTTCCGTCAACGCTTCGCAAATCTTAGAATCATAGAACAGTTTCAGTTGGAAGAGACCTTCAAGATCGAGTCCAACCTTTGTCCTAGCTCCATCAACACCATTAAACCATGTACCTCAGCACAACATCTACCCATCTGTTAAACATCTTCAAGTAAGGCAACTCAACCACCTCTCTGGGCAGGCTGTTCCAAATATCATCTGAGGAACCCCTGGAATCAGCCAATCTCAGCATTTTTCCCCAGGCTTTCACGCTGTTCTGCCCCATTTTCACAGCAGGCAATGGGTCAGAACAACTCTCACTCCCCAGAGAAGCCCCAAAGATACTTTAGGATTCAAGACAAGTAAAAGGTGCTTAATATGATCTCATTAATGCTCAGGTATCACTGGTAAGTGCAGGATTTAGGGGAGGCTGGACTAGATGATCTCTTGAGGTCCCTTCCAACATCTGTTACCTTCCAACTATCCTGTTACCTTCAAAAATGCTCACATCTTTTCCAAGACTACCAGTCTATGATGACACTTACCCCCACATTTTCTTTTTGTATTTTTCAGCCATTTTTAACATAACATCCAGGTAAGAATTCCTCCCTGAAGCACCTGTTTAACAAACAGAATCGGTCAAGTCAAAACACACAACTACATGCTTAAAGTAACAAATTCATGCAGAAGTCTGCTTGCTTGTCTATCTACCTGTGTCAAGAATATGAGGCAGGACAGAAATGATGCAGAGCTGATGAGCATCACAGGTACTCTTCAGAACATCTTCACTGATTATCTAGAAAAAAGTGACAGAAAGTGAATGAGAGTGTTACCTCGCTGTGACTGCACTTCCCTCCAACAGCCTATCAACTCCATCCTACAAGGTAATCCGCACTGAAACAACTTGACGCAAAAACCTTACAACTCTCTCCTACTTCACTGGTCTGCCAACACAAGAGTAACTACAAAGAGTTCACAAAAGTCTTCTGTTACGACTTAGAGCAACAGAGAAGCAAGCAGTACCAAACCAGGCTTACAGATAACACAGCAAGATGTCACTGCTTGCTCAAAATCACAGTCCTTGGACAAGGAAACAGCACACCCAGGCCTATGCCCATGGGTTCCATTCACGGTACTGCCAGTGTAAGGCGAGCCAGCAGAGCACAGCAGTTACTGAAGATGAGGAAAATTAATCAACATTAACAGAGCAATACCAGATTTGTGCTATCTAGCTTAAAAAGGAATCAACCGATTTCTCCTTATCAGTAGTTTCCAAACTGATTGTGCACCCCTACCAGTAAAAAAATTTCAAAGCCCAACACATGTATATCAATTATATACATGTACTACTGTACTAACATTACGTACATTATAAAGCGTATAGAAAATAGACACTTAAAGTACAACGAAGAGGAAATAAACACCATTTCGAAATATCTTTTGAAAATTATTAATGTACAAATATTTTTTTTTCTTTCTGCCCCCAATGGATTGTCTTGCATGCATCCCACTTTGGAGACAACTGATTGCCATTTCAAATCCACCAACATCAAGCTGAAACTAGAAATCACCATACAAAGGGTGGAGTTTTTTGGACAACAAGCAAGATTAGTCATCACACATCTCTTAACAGATGGCTTACAAGTGATAAAACTCTGCCCTCTTGTAAGAAAAAACATGGGGCACATAATTCAACCTTTTCAATCACTCAAGAGAGGATTCAGACACCCTGGTACCACTCTGTCAGTGCCTTCACTGTATCAATTCTGATATTCTTCCAGTCAACAACAAATTCACAGTAAAAGTTAAATAACATATAGTTGAATGATCAGACTTGTCATTCTGGACTTTCTGCTGCAAAGCAGTGTGCACCTGGGCTGTTTTATTTACAGTTAACGTAGTGCTGCAATTTGAGGAAATGATGTAGAGGTACCTCCAGGAGCTCAGGAGGTGGCGCATTATCAGAAAACAGATCCAGAGCACGAGCGATGATATCGGATCGAGTTCTCCCACCATCATAATCAACAGGGTCTTCTCCTTTCTGGAAGATTTTAATGGTGGGAAATCCACGAATCTGCAAGACACGTTTAAGCCATCAGCTCAAGTAAGTTCCACCATAAATATTCAGATTTATCTACTACTCTGATATGTTCTAGATTAAGAGAAAAGAAAGAGATTTAACATCTACACGAACCAAGTCTCACAGCGTGGGATGACTGAACCTGGAATAATTTTGTAGCTTCCTACTTGTGCAAAAAACCAGCATTAACATACACTGAAACACAGTTTCAGTAACGGTTCATTCTCAATTTAGATGCATCAAGCACTGCAGATTTAAATACCACAAGGACTATCTTAACTCTTCGCATTTTAAGACATTAGTTTCCTGATCTGTCTGTGGGCAAATAGCATTGTGCCTACATCCAGATTTATTCCTTTCCTCTCACCCCATTTATTTATATTGTTACCGACATTCAGGCAAAATGGCACGTCACTTAACATTAATTTTAGCAAAAAACATTTAAGTGGTAGCAAATGAAGAAACAGTTCAGTAAGCATTGAAGTAAAGTGAAATCTGACTTACTGGGAATGGAAAGGATATTGTAACCACCGCAGAGCACACTCACCCCGTATCGGCTTGCCAGCATCTGATTGACTGTTGCATCTACTGCAGCCAACTTTACTTTTCCCTTTGTTTGTTCCTTCACCTCTGTGGCAGCAGCTGCCCATTCTGGCTCCAGGCTGAAAACCAAAGAGTATGAGTGTCTTAAGCTCTCTTAGAGCTAGCAAAAGTATACCACATTCCAACACTGAGGAGCATAATCCACTCAAAAAAAAAATTAAAAGTCTGCAGAGAACGACAGCGAGGAAGGTTATTCTAGATTAGCCTGAAGTCCTGCATCTGAATGAATGAAAGGTTAAAACAACTTCTAGATCTTACTTCCACTGGTAATTGGGAATTTTACTGCTAAGGAGGAACGCAGCCAGAGCAGCACCAATGTGCCCTGAGAAGGCCACACATTTTTGTTAATAAAACTCACAGAAAACTCCACTTCTTGTATACCAGAGATGCAAAGTTTCTTTTACAGTGTTAAGGCTATTGCATAAAACAAGGAAACTAATGGGAACTGAATTGTCAAAGAAAAACTTCATTTACTTTTTGCAGTGCCCACACCACGGGGCATAAAACTCCACCATCCACACATCATCACTATTTATGACGTTCTTATCAAAGCTGTCATCAGTCAGTTCGATCACATCCTTCTTATCTCCACCTCCGCTCTCTCGGCTCTGTAAGAAACAAACAGACCCCCACATAAAAAATGGTCAAAATTGTTTTCCCACACAAGCCTGTGTGTCATGTTGTACCAAACGATCTTTATTTGAATGAGATACAAAACAGGCAATGTTAGGTCATACAGTTTCCCCATTATAGAACTGACTACACACACAGCCTACTCCCACAGCACTTTCAGGAAAAAGCAAGTGAGCCTTGTCTTTAATAAAAGAAAGAAATTGGGTCAAACTGACTATCAAGAAGACGTGGGAACACTTCCCCAGTTCTTGATACTCTCATCTGTCCAAGAACAAAGTGTTTTCCAACCCCCCACTCCGTACTGTGCCCTGATTTTCAGGAGAAAAGGAAAAAGAAGAAAAAAGTGTGCATGCAGTACACACTACAAGGTACAGGCCACCCAGATCGTCTATTTGGCCAGCCTGAGGATCTCAGAGTGTACTCGCTCCATGATTTAGAAACAGCAGTAGGAGCCAGAAGCTTTTCAACTTGCCTTCAGGGAAAAATCCAGTAAGCCAACTTCAGAAGAACACTACCAAATGAAGAAAACTCTCATCCATCTAGCTTAGACTAGTACCTCAACCAGTCGGAGAATGGAGCTAACAGGGACATCAAAGTTCAAAGGGAGATGCACATGGGGAAGAATAACCCCAGTACAGGCTGGGGACTAACCAGCTCGAAAACAACTTTTCAGACAGACCCGGGAGTCCTGGTGGACAAGTGAACATGAGCCAGCACTGCACCCCTGTGGCAAAGGTGACCAACAGCCTCCTGAGCTCCACTAGGCAAGAGTTGCCAACAGGTCTGGGGAGGTGATGCTTCTGTCTGCTCAGCACTGTGTGAAACACCGGCAGTGCTGGGTCTAGTTCCTGGCTCCCCCGTCCCAGAGGCATGCACACACTGGAGAAAGTCCAGCCAAGGGCCAAAGCTGATTAAGGGCTCTGAGTATCTGACATACGATGAGAGGCTGAGAAACCTGGGGTTGCTCAACAGGAAAAAGAGAAGGTTCACCATGCATCCTACTCACGTACATAAATACCCAAGTGGAGGGAGTAAAGAAAACAAAAGCAGACTCCCCTTTGCCATGCCCAGTGACAGGATGAAAAGTGCATAATTTGAAATATGAGTATTTAATTTAAACATAAAATGTTTCTACTCTGAGAGTGGTCAAACACCGGACCAGGTTGTCCAGAGCGCAGTCCATGTGGAGTTTCAGTCCTTGCAGATATTCACAACTGGGGGATACAGCCCTGAGCAATCTGCCCTAGTTGAGCCTGCACTGGGCAAGGGGGCTGGACTAGATAACCTCCCAAGGTCCTCTCCAGCTTCAACTGGTCTGTGAACTGAGTCATAAAGAAAAACTCTGATCTCATGTACAAGACAGTCTCCAGTTCAAAAGAAACACACACATTGCCTCAGTTACCTGTTTCCCAGAACTATATCCTCCACCTCTGCCGCTAAGACGGTCTTTCACCAGGGACCGAAGAGCACTTAGAGCAGCATCAACAATAGCATCACTTGTCCTGCCACCTGCAATGCAGCAAAACAAGTTATCAAAGCATCAGAAGGCCAGCTTACGGGAGGCCACCGACTTAATCACAAACTTAATACTCCCTCACTCCAAGGATCTTTCAGTAAAAGCAAGACAGGACTATGAGTGATACGGTACTAGTGGTGGGACATCACCGACTTAAACACAGGCAGCAGGACTAACTTCACTTTTTAACTACCCACCTTACGCAAGCTCCCAGTAAGCAGGAAGAAAGGAGTAAGCCTTTGGAACTGCCTATCAGCCTCCACCAATGACACGCTGTCAGGCAGGACTGTTAGCCCATACTATGACACACATGTACCACCCATCTGTCACTCTGTTACTACAAGCATTAGACAGGAAGGAAACACCACACAAGACAGCATTAGCAGCTACCACAGTTACTGTACTGAGGGAAGTTTTTAGGCATGCAACATGCAAAAAAAAAGCATCACATTTACCCTGATAATCTTCTGCTTTGTTCTTGTTGGCTCCAAATATCTTGATAGTTGGAAACCCTCTGACTCCATACTGGCCACCTAAGGACTGATGTTTATCTGCATCTACTGCACCTACTTTCACTACACCCTGTGGAAATAAAATAAAACAAAACAAAAAAATTACTTCTACACTGATTTAACACATTTTATACCCTGTGCCTGACGGCGAGAGAGTTACTAGGAGGGTAAGAAAACAGTCACCAGAAGAGAGGTGTTAAGCATTAAACCACAGAACACCATATATGTCCATTTCTTTCTTCATCCTGACAAGCTACATTTTAAGTTGTTTTGGTTTTGTTGGGTGGTTGGCTTTTTGTTTTGATTGAAAGTGTCTTTTTTTTGACTGAGGTTGGGGAGGCCTTTTTCTTGTTTGGGCTTTAAGAAGAGGAACATGTTTTACATGGGCAAGAGTTCCACAAATCACTACATAACCAAGTTTCCTGTAATTAAAGAAATATTCATCACCAACAGCTTACAAAGCTGTTTTCAAGTTGTTCCTGTACTTGAGAGGCAGGTGACAGGACAGCAAGGAAGAAAAGAGAAACATGCTATTTTGGGGAATGGCTGGGTTCTAATGTTTTCTGATGCTGTTAAAAGCAGGAATTCACAGGGACAGAACTGACCTGTTTCCTCTACAGTTCAATAATTTCTTTGAAAAAAAGATAAAATAAAATCCTGACTTCAAGTGCCTTTGACTGTCCACTTCTCTGGCTGGACAAGTATGATTAAATGAATAATCCCACCTCCATGTTCCCATGCCAGATGACAAACAGCCAAACTTTCCTCAATACACTTGGCACAAGCACATTTGAAAAGTTAAACTTACTTTCAATGCTGTTGCTGCTTTCTTCCACTCGGGCGTTAGTCTTTGACAATGACCACACCTTTTTTTTTGGGGAAAAAAAAATACACAACAAACTAGTAACTGTCATTCATATTTGACAACTATTTCACAAAGTACAGACCACTCTTCTTGTTTCTGCAATTACAGAAGAGTAACCCACAGCAAACTGTCGGAGCCTTAAGATCTACTCATGAAGAGGGGAAGAGGCTGTACCACAACATCATATAATCACTCAGGCTTTTGAAGAAAAACCTCCACATGTATCATAAGTGCATACACACACAGCAAAATTGCTCCAGAAGTAACTTCCTAACTAGCAAGAATCTGTGGCACAACATTTCCTGGAAGTATCTGGAGGGGTAAGACCAACAGCTGACTGGCAACTACTGTGTAATTGCAGCATCACAAATTTGTAGGGAAATGGGAGCTGCCAGTTTGCTTATCTCTTCTATACTTTTTCATCATCGTTCAGTAAAGCTGCAACAATACTGGAGAAGGCACAGCAAAGCTTTCCACTAAACCTCTCAATGAAGACACAGTCAGGCTGCTGCAATACAAGGCCACTTCTTGCACACCGTGGAGCTTTGGATGGCAATAGCATAGAGCATTTGTGCAAATATGTATGTTCCATCACCAGAATTTACACGGAAGAGACTCCACACTCTGGACACGAGCAGGATGGGATATAGAGAAGCTAACTTTAGAGGCACAAAGCCAGTTTTCTGCAACGAAAACCACCAAATCTAAGTGTGAATTCAGATCTGCACTTTCATATCAGAATCAGTTTCAGAAGTGAGGAGCCTTCTCATTTACCTACTGCATTATGATTGATCATTTTTCACACTAATAGAAAAACTGAAGTAGTAAGATGGCATACAAGGTTTTGTTATTAGACTTTGTTCAGCAACTTGAAACCAATTCCTGCCTTTTAAAATGCATTTAAAATAGGAGTCCCAACTACAGTTATTTTGTTAGTCGTGAGACCATCAAACTGGTAACTGTACTACCAACAACTGCATGAAACCCCAGACCAATCCGCAGTCGATCCCTACACTGCTCCTCCACAATAAGAGTAACCAAGGAGCAGCTGGAATTCCTACCATGGGGCGTAGAACTCCACGAGCCACAAGCTCTCACTTTGAATGACCTCCTTGTTGAAGTTAGTTGGTGTCAGCTCTATCACATCATCACTGGCTGAATATAAACCATTAACTGCCAGGAATAAGGTGCAGCTCACTGTGCCTAGAACAAAAAGTAAAACAATCAGCATTGCTGCAGAACATTTATGATGATTCTCCTGTTGCCATGGGTAAATCACCTCCCCACTCCCTGAAAATAAGTATGGGAAAAGAGAAGAAAAAATCAGTTTAACCGGAAAAAAAACCAGCTTTAACTCCTCACTTAAATCGTGACTCCACAGGGTCACACACTACATTTTCTGTGCCTAAAGCTACCTGGAGTCATGCCACTCTCGCTATGGCTCTCCAGAGAGCATTTGTTCAAAGATACCCTAACTACTGCTGGTACCAGACCAACAGAACTTCCACAAGGATCCCCACATTAAGTTTTCGGTTTTCTAATAGAAAGTCCTGAGCCAATCGTCCACATCTGTTGCACAGCAGGCACTCAAACATATCTTTCACAGGATCATGTAATGCAGGACTGTCCCAGAAGATCCTAGTACAGTTACACGGTTTTTAAGACCAGCACTTGACACACTGGTAGTGTAAGGAGCTTCTTCATTCTCGCTCACGATGATCATGGTCTACCATTGATTCATCTCTCCAGTAACAGATTGCAAAACAACAGCTCAATCTCTCTGGTTAAAAAATCAAACATTCTTATAAAACTAAAAAAAAAAAAGAAGTCACTACTTTTTCTTAAGACACAGATCATACTCTGCACACAAAACCTTGCAATCCTTCCTTCTACCTAGTCAGAGAGATTGAGAGATGACTTGATGAAAGGTAACAAGCATCTCTGTAACAAAATCCAAGCAGCAAAAGACTTTTCTTAATCCACCAAAGACTGGGGAGAGCAAGAGCTCAGATGCTGATATCAGAACTAGGTAAAAAATAGCGAGCTTTGCTGCGAGTGGTTAATAACTTGCACAGGAACCTGCACACTCTCTCTCAAGACTGAACGTGAGAGGAAGATACAGTTCAGTGATGCAGAAATGCTACACCACATGGTACGCAGACTGCACAGCCTCATCCATGCTATATCAGTCCTGCTCAAGAAAAGACAGTTTCCTTACACCTGAAACAAGCAGGCAGAACTAACATATTCCAGGTTATTCAACCAGAGACAGGGATGGAATTGCCACACCACAAACCAGTACCCTATTCACCGCAACACTCCGCCTCCTAACTGCTGCTTCTAGCCCAACCCGTTTCTGGGGGGGTGATCCTAGTTGGTTCCCACCACCAGACGCACACATTAGACTGGCTCTCTCCCTTCAGTATGCCCCCACACAAACAACACTTCATCAGCATTGATCAACTGACTTCCAAGGCGAACTGAGGCTCTCACAGCGTGTTACGGTGACCTACAATAGCAGCTGCTGCTGCTGGGATAGAGTAGGAAAACAGGGATGGAAAAAGCTACTTGAATGTTATAGTCACTCATGAGAGAAAGCCTTATCTTGATGGAATGAGACCATTAAAGCGAAATCAGCATATGTTGGCATCACCTAAAGAGATCTCTGGCAGAATACATTCAGAAGCTGAACAGAGTTCACTCAACCATTTCTGTCGCTTCAAATACAGAAGTTCTGATTTATGCAAGAACACCTGCTGAACAGAACTCACAAAAGAAAGCACATTCTGAAATTCACCCAGTCACGTATCACCGCATTATTTATTTATTTAAGCTATTACTCATGAACTGGCAGCATAATTCTTTTCTACAGTGAAATATTCAAGGTTGTTTAATTTCTCCTTAGCAAATAAAAAGATCGTGCTTCTACAAGCATCTATGCCAGAAAAACGCAGCACTACCCCTCATACTAAGACCAAAAGCACCCTGTCAGAAAATCTCATTTCAAAAGGTGTTCTCTAACGTAAGCAAATTACACAGCTGGTTTAACAACTCTTATCTAAGGCATCTCATTCAATAAGGACAAGCGTAGAGTCCTGCATCTGGGGAGGAATAACACTAAGCACCAGTACAGATTAGGAGATGTCCTATTGGAAAGCAGCCCCATGGAGAAAGACCTTGGAGTCCTAGTGGACAGTAAGTTGTCCATGGGACAGCAATGTGCCCTTGTGGCCAAGAGGGCCAATGGGATCCTGGGGGGCATTAAGAAAAGTGTGTCCAGCAGGTCTAGGGAAGTTCTCCTCCCCCTCTACTCTGCCCTGGTGAGACCACACCTGGAATGCTGTGTCCAGGTTTGGGCTCCCCAATTCAAGAGACAGGGACCTACTGGAGAGAGTCCAATGGAGAGCTACGAGGATGATTAAGGGACTTGAACATCTCTCCTATGAAGAGAGACTGAGAGAACTGGGGCTGTTTAGCCTTGAAAGGAGATGGCTGAGAGGGGAACCTTATTAACGTATAGAAATATCTGAGGGATGGGTGTCAAGAGAAAAGAGACAATTTCTTTTCACTGGAGCCCAGCAAGAGAACAAGAAATAATTGGTGTAAGCTAGAACATAGGAAGTTTCACCTCAACATGAGGAGAAGCGTCTTTACTATGAGGGTGACAGAGCACTGGCACAGGCTGCCCAGAGAGGTTGTGGAGTCTCCTTCTCTGGAGACTTTCAGAACCTGCCTGGACACGTTCGTGTGTGGCTGCCCCAGGGGATCCTCCTCTGGCAGGGGAGTTGGACTAGATGATCTCTAGAGGTCCCTTCCAACCCCCGACATTGTGTGATTCTATGATCTCCACTACTGGCATTACCAGTCCTCAATGAAAAGCCAAATGTCAACTCTAACGACCTAGGAAAGCCAGCTGCTGCTGCGGGATGATGCCGATTTTATGAACTTCCTTTTTAAAGCACCCAGACCCCCCGCAGCACAGCTCGGTCTGCTGAAGCTCCCCCGAACCCGCACGGGTGGTCCCGGCGGCCCAGAGCCGCCTCTCCCGCTCGGGCCCGGGCAGCGGTACCTTCGGCCTTTCCACCGGGGGCTCCGAGCGGGAGCGGTTTAACGGGGCCACCGATCCACGCCGCACAGGAGGCCCGGCGGCAGAGGGAGGGGAAGAGGAAGCGCAGTTCCCCAGGGACTCCTCCTTTTGTCTTCGGCCCCTACTCTCTCGCTGCCTTTACGGCTCTAGACCCCAGGTCGGGGCAGCCAGGCGGGTAAAAGTATCACCGCTTACTGGAAACCGAAGCGTTGGTTTGCTGAGGAGGGCCAGAGACAAGCACCCTGATCTTCTTTTGCTGGAATCTCTGGGCCGCCCACCCGCGCCCCGGGAACCCACCGAACACCGCGGGGCGCGCTCCTCCTCCGGCGGCTCCGATGGCTAAAGGCCGAAACGCCCCCGCGGCCGCTGCCTCCCCCCTCCCCCGCCGGGCACCCCGCACCACCCAGAGCCCTCAGCCCTTCCCGAGCGGCCGCCCGCCCGCCCGCCCAGCCCGGAGCCCCTCTCCCTCCCGCTCGGAGGGAGGCCGCGTCCCCCCAACGCCCCGCGCCCCCTCAGCGCCCGCCCCGCGCGCGGCTCCTACCCCACCAGAGGCGCCCCGCCGCACGCGCCCCCATGGCTGCCCCCCGCTCCTCCTCGGGCCGCCGCTACGAGATCCGGCACCGCACGCCCCACCCCACCCCGGCCCCACGCGCCGCGCGTTCCCCGCCGTGGCCACTGCCCATTGGCCGCGCCGGCGCTCGCGCAGTGAGGCAGCCAATGGAGGGCGGCCGCGTCAGTCCGCTCCGCTGAGGGGCGGGGGTGAGGCTCTGGGGGGCGGAGGAGGAGGTGGAGGAGGGTGGGGCCTGGCCTGGCCTGGCCTGGGTGGGCCGTGAGGGGCCCGGCGGGGCAGGGGGTGTCGGGCGGTGTCCCAGCATTGGTCGGGAGCCGTTGAGGACGGGAGGGTGGCGGAGGTGTGGCCGCTGAGTGCTATCAGGTGGTTGCCCTGGGGCAAGCGCGACTAGCCTGCTTCTGGCAGCTTCCCAGGGTTCTGCCGCAGACGGAGTGCCCTCAGCACCCCCAGGCCTGTGAGGCCGGGGCCAGGGTGGAACCCACGCAGGCCTTCGATGTGAGGGCAGGCAGCGTTTTGTCCTGTTTGGTGCTCCAGCTTCTTTTGTGCTGCCTCTTGAGTCCAAACGTGAGCCTCAGGGACTTGATGGTCTTGAGCGGTGTCACTGTGAAAACCAAGGCAGTGAAATAAAGAAGACATTAACAGCGTGTGGGAATACAGCTGTGAGAACAGAATTACTTGAGCTCAATAGTTGCTTTACAGAAAAGATAACTTGTAACTGAAAGGGGGATCAGAACAGTTGCTTCAAGGCACAACCTTATCGCCAACAGCTAACTGCAACCAGTTCTCACCATAGAATCTGCCAAGCAACGGAGAAGGCCACAAAAAGAACAGAAGAGGAAGGGGAGTGATGAAGTAAATGACCACCAGAGGCATCTGACGACCACCAAGACAGGCCAAAATAAGAAGAACTAACAGTAGAGAGCGATAAAGATGGTAGAATGGAAAGTGAAATGCTTATGTAAATAGTTCTTAGAATAGGAGGAGATATAATAATTATTTCATGGAAATGTAATAAATATGTATGTAGTGAATGCATATAACCAGAACAAAGACAAAGCCAGGGTGAGCACATGCTGTGGAAATATCCCCGTGTGTCTCCCAGCACTGCAATAAAGAATACCTGCTTAATAGTCTCATTGGCTATTGAGTTTGAATTCTTGATTCTTTGAATTAGCAGGTATCAAGATTTGAGAAGAAAATCTGTTCGCAAGCCACAACTTTGCATGTAAAAGTAGAAATTAGGCTAGCTGCATCAGCCGTAGGCCTAGGAAGAAAGTAGAGGGAGGGAGGGTTGGTGCGTGCTGATACAAGCGCTGTTAAAACCTGGAAAACCTGCTTGCATCCAACAGAGGCTTGGAGTGTTAGAATCCAGTAGCACAATATGTATATGGCTAATCAGTGTGGAAAAAACCACCCAACACATCCCAGGTCAAAAGCTCCAGAAACAACTGATTGAAAAAGCTGGTTACTCACCGCCCAATGACCGCGCATTGCAGAAAGTACTAGAGCTTGGGGCTGTGTTATTGGTGGGCATTGATCCAGACAAAGGCTTCTGCAAAGCTAGGTTCTGACGATTAAGTGAGCTGTGGGTTTTTCAGTGTAGTAGTAGTAGCTGGACTTAATGTGTCATTGAAATGGAACTTTTCAGCGGTTGAATCTGAAGTGATCTAAACTTTATCCCCATCTACACACCCATTGCTTCATGCTTGCAAGTAGCATTTTTCAGTATGATTCAGTCCTGCTTTTTAAAAGTATGAAATTGTTAGTATGGTAGTGAGAACAGGCAGCCATTTTCAGCCTCAGGTTGCTTCAGAAATCGAGGAACAGGGATGCATGAAATAAAATTTTCAGTCAGAATGGCTACAAAATACTGACATCTTGGCATTTCCATCATAAAAGGGCAACCCGCTGAGCAGGCAGGCAGGTTCAAGTTTGTAGTGATTCCTAGATCTTAAGATAAAACATACCTCACCTCTTATTTTACTGACTCCTAAAGCAAACAGGGGCTGCTTTGCAGACCGTTCTTCCCAAAGGAATCAGTATGATGAAAAAAGTAAACATGACATCTTGGGGCACTGATGAGCAGTTAGCATGACATTAGCTCCAGGTAAAATCCTTAAAACCAGAGATAATTAAAGGATACTTTTAAGCCATGTAAATTGGCAGAGCAAATGGATAATTGATGATTGAGGTTAGCTAGTAGAAGGAACTACATGGAGGTAGTGTATTTTATTTTTCATCAGTGTCATGCAGCAGTAATTAGAATGGCTGTGTTTAACATTTCTATAGCACCAAGAGGTGCGTGTTAAAGTATCTCTTGCTGAATAGGAAGCTTTTAACACAGATCTTTACTGACTCAGTAAATTCTGAGTGAGCTTCTATAGGAAACAGTTCTATACCAGGAGCAAATCAACGTTTTTATGTGTGTTCTGGAAATGCACATAAGATAGTGCTGATAAAACCTGCACCAAGACAAATATTAGTAGAGTGATAAATAACGATGAAAACAGGGCATTTGATAAGTCAGCTGCCTTCAGACAAAATGTGTTAAGGGTTTTAATGAGTTTGCGCGGTGCTTTACTATCTCAGTGAAGACAGTACTTGAATGGAGTCTCTGAAAAAGATTTAGGTATAGTTCCTTCACTGCAGCATGAACTTCTGCGATGTTATTGACAAAAAACCTCATGTGACTCATGACTACATAAAAAGCGAAATAATGGGAAGATACTTTGTCTGCAGAGGTTAATGAAACTCAGTAACTGTTATTGAGTCTATATTTAAAAAATGTGTAGTTAATGGCAGGGACAGAGTTAGAAGGAACTTTGCAGATTTCCAAGGTCAGCACACTGATACAGCAGGAATCATTTAGGTTGGAAAAGAGCTCTAAGATTGTCAAGCTTAACTGCAAACCTAACACTGCCAAGTCCACCACTAAACCACGTCCCTAAGCACTACACCTGAACATCTTTTAAATACCTCCAGGTGTTGTGACTCCATCACTTCCCTGGGAAGCCTGTTCCAATGCTTGACAACCCTTTTGGTAAAGAAATTTTTTCTAATGTCCATTCTAAACCTCCCCTGGTGAGACTTGAGGCCGTTTCTTCTCGTCCTATCGTGTGTTACTTGGGAGAAGAGACTGACACCCACCTCACTACAACCTCCTTTCAGATAGGTGTAGAAAGCAAGAAGGTCTTCCCTGAGCCTCCTTTTCTCCCGGCTAAACAGTCCTGGTTCCCTCAGCCGCTTCTCACAAGACTTTTTCTCTGGACCCTTCACCAGCTTTATTGCCCTTCTTTGGACACACTCCAGCCCCTCAATGTCTTTCATGTCATGAGGGGCCCAAGACTGAACACAGGATTTGAGGTGGGACCTTGTCAGTGCTGAGAAGAGGGGGACAATCCCTTCCTTAGTCCCACTGGCCGTACTATTCCTGATACAGGCCAGGATGCTGTTGGCCTTCTTGGCCACCTGGGCACACTGCTGGCTCATGTCCAGCCAGCTGCCCATCAACACCCCCAGGTCCTTTTCCTCTGGGCAGCTCTCCAGCCACTCCTCCCCAAGCCTGTAGCGCTGCCTGGGGTTGTTGTGACCAAAGTGCAGGACCCAGCACTTCGCCTTGTTGAACCTCATACAATCATACATTATCCCGTGAGACCTCATGGATGTGTGCAGGGAAGCTGGCTGATAGAAAAGCTGCTATCGATTACCAGAGAGAAGAAATACAGTGTTTGAGGAACAGTTATGCAGGACAGACAGCGAGAGGATTAATTTTATAATGTGAGAAATATTCTTGTATTTCAGGGATCTTGCCTGGTTCCTGCCCTGGCAGATGAATAGAAGGAGTATAATGCAGAGGGATTCTGGCTTTTACAAGTTCTGAGTACTTTCTGACTCCAAAACTGAGACATGGCTAAATGTGAAAGTAGTTCACAGTACAGCAAGATTTGCCTGAAGGAGCACTGTTCATTTGTGTTATTAACATGTATTTAATCTTCATGACCTGTTGTTACTAGAAGACAGTGGACAGAAGAAGCTTTTACTGGAGACAGAAAAAAAAAGGGGAAACCTTAGAGATAGTAAAAAGAGGTGGGATAAGGATTGGTCCCTGAACAACTGCCTTTGTTTCTAGCAGAGAGGAATCAGTTATTGCAAACCCTCAGAAGGAATGACGGATGGAGCATAAGACAAGCTGTTCTCTGCTTAATAAGGCTTATTATGTCTTTAGGATAAGACTGGGGTGAAGGTTTTGAAGCTGTTAAAAAGCATTTTGCTGGCTCATTTGATATATGAATTACCAGAACTGACCATGTTTGAAGAAGGAGGGGAAGACTTGGAGGCAGCAAAAATTTTGAAGGGCCTTCACTAACTGGTGGATGTAGCCCTGCAAGTATTCCAGGCTCCAGCATCTGCTGTTCAGAGATGCAGCAGACATCATCAGCTTTGGAGCCTGCTTGCATTAATCAAGATGAAACTGTCACAGGGAGTGAACCCAGTTATCAGACTTCAACATTATCCTAAAACAGATATGATCATTTTAGCCTTATCCTCACAGCAGCTGGAATCAGCCACCTTTCCTCTTCTACTACTTAAACGGAGCATTCACTTTTTCATATCCAGGCCTTTCACTCTTTACTGTCATGGTCATTTAGGTCCACAACAGCACCTGTCATTCCTCTTTTCTGTATCATAACTTATTTGGCATTAGCCTGTTACACAACCATTTTATAATCACTTATGGACTCTCAAAATGGCATTGAAAAACCAGTAGTTTTAGATGTTCCTAGTCTGACGTGATCGTGTGATGTGCCAATATGAGGTTTATTCTTTATGTGTGACAGCAGAAGGCTTAATGTTTTCAAGTGTCAGATGTCTCCTTTCTTAGGTTGTATGGTGATAACAAATGAGCTGGATAGCAAATGACACACACTGCCATAGAAGGTCATTTGCCTTTCAGCTGGGCCATGTCAGAGGCAAGAGTGATTGCAGTTTGCTGCAGACGGATTTCCAGTGGCCTTTTCTAGACTCCTTTTTCCCGCAGTACACCTGCTAGAGGTCCCTCCCTTGAGCTGTGAAGCCCCTGTTACCCAGATCTCTGAGGATACACCCACTGTTTTCAAAAAACCTTAAGGGTTGCCAGACCGTTGTTACTGTTGCTTGTAGTGAAGTCTGGACCCATTTCAACCCAGTGCCTCTTGAAGCAGTGGCAGCAGGAATGTGGGGATAACTAGCTGAAAGGTAATGGCTTTATTTTCAGCAGTGTTCATTTTCATCTATTTCAATTCCCCTAGTCAGCTGCACAAGGGAAGATGTAAGTTCAAAGGCAAGAGTCTGGCAGGGACAAATACCACATGTGGCAGTGAAGGGGAGTATTAAAGAGGTTTTATAGGTGTTGATCTCTGCTAGCTTGTTTGTGTCGTGCAGGTGGAAGCCCACTCTGGCTGTATGTGGGAGCCTGCACAACCAGCTGGCTCCAGCAATACCTGTGTCCCTGAGGATGCTGCAGCCCCATCCTGCTCCTCGGCTTTCACTTTGGTCAGTCCAGGATGGCCGTATGCTCCACCAGAGTATTTCTGCATAATGGCAAGTCATATTTACTGCGTGGTTACTGTGACTGACTGCTCTGCCTTATCTTGTGGCTTTGCCACGTGGCTCATGTGGTGTGCTGACAGGAATGCATATGGGACACTATGAAAATGATAAAAGACAGTGAAGGGAAACTCAGACTAAAAAAAATGGCACCAGGACTAAACCACGTGAGATACCATGTTGAAAGCGTAGCCTGAATATTAGCTATCAGTCTGTAGACAATACAGGCAAGGTCACAATAAAATAGAAACATATCATGTTAGAACCATGGTCAAGAACCCGAGGAAGAAAATGCATTAATGAGATCCACAGGCAGTATTACTCTAGAAGAAGACACTGAGTACAAAGAATTAGATCAAAGACTTATGGTAATGATTAGTGAGACTGAGTCTGGGGAAATGCAGGCTGGTCTGCCTGGGAGATTGCCTTGAAGCTCTGGCACTCTGAGCCATCAAAGCCTAGGAATACCTGGAAGTATAATCCTGACCCCACTACAAACCATGACCAGTTTCCCCTGGCTTCAGTAGAAAAAAAGACTTTGGTTCAGTTAGTTCTGGTAAGCAGCAAACATAAAGCAAAATAAAGGCACTGTAGGGATTGGAAAAGCTGAGCTAGTTTCTGCGCCCACATGACCCCAGGAGAAGGAGACGTGACTCAGATGAAGATTAAATGATTAAAAGTTGCAATTGACTGGCTCACGAGCAACACATTGATACGTTGTAGATTAGCCTGGTGGTAAGAAGCTGTGGTAAGAAACTGTTGTGTGTAACCTTGTGAGATTTTATTTTAACTTAGACTAGAAGTGAAGAAGTTGCGAGTAGCATGGAGGCAGTGGATAGGGAACAGCTGCTTATTGTATATAAAAACTACATTAAGAAGCAACAAATTAAAATAATAGGTGTTTCAAAACAAGAAATGAAGATACTTTTTTTTTGTCCCTATGAGTAGTTAAACTAATGAACTACTTGCTGCAGGATTTTTTGAATGGTAAAAAATTAAATGGATCCAAAAAGTGGTGGGACAAAATTATGGAAAACAAAGCCAGTCGTGGCTGGTTAGACACGAACCCTATCTTGGAAAATTCCCCAAGCACAAAATGGTGGGGGGCTGAGGCTGTGCTGGGAAAATCTATTTTTTTTGCTGTTATTAGCTTCTTCCAAAGTACAGTGCTGGATGACTCTTTGGCCTGCATTCATATTGCTGTTTTGTCTTGTCACAAGCTCATCTATCTTTCATTAACAAGTTGATTGTTTTGGTGATGGGACTGGAAAAAGCTTATACAGGGCAGTCAACAGCAAACTTGTTTGCTCTTCTGTAATTTCTAAGCCAGCGTTTGTAATGGGCAACAGAAACTTCCTCATTAGCTGAATAATATATAAGCCTGCATTAATTTGCACCGTGATGAAAAAATTGAAACCACTTTGCTAAAAAAACCAAACCAATAAATTCAAACTGTTTTAGAGAAAGGCGTCAAGGCGACAGAGGTTTAGAAAGATGAACTGGAATGACCTAAGTCATGACTAAATGCTGAGTAGGGAGATGAAAATAGATGACAATATCTGTATAGTACGAATATCCAGATGCTCAAGGAAGGATTTTCTAGAGTGTGTGGAAGCAGAAGAAAGAAATTGGGAAGAAATTAAAGATGAGTTCATGAAAGCTGTTTGTTGGAAGAGCTGCTGAAAACAGCCAAACCTGGGCGATGACCCCTGATGCCAGGTTTTTTCTCTGTGGTGGAGAGGGAGGCAGAAGGGCAGACCTTTGGATTTCCCCTGCCCTTTAATTGTTTTTATACTCCTCTGTCTCAGCATTGCTGCAGGATATGGCCCTGATGAAACATGAATTACTGCCAGGGATCAGCTAATGCAGTGAATACCCACTAGATGCCACTGTGCCATTTCTCAGTCTGTGTTAAGACTAAACAGCCTTCGCAGACCAGAGCAGAATATATTCCTTTCAGTGGCAGCTTTGACGTTTTTAGCTGATGGGGATCTTGGCTGGATGTTTGAGGATGCGTGTGAGTGGTTTTGTGTGTGTGTATAACCCAACAGAGACTTACAATGAGATTGTCGCAGAAAACAACAGGGTAGATTATTTGTTACTGAGGTAATGCTAATGAAACTAATTGTTACACAATAGAAAGCAGCAGTGGCCATTACTTTAGGAGAAGTTTGTAATATTTTCCTACAAGATCGTTGTGCTCAGCCTGAGTTGCCATGTGTCCGTGTCTGTGGGCTTGGGAACAGTTAGTAAGATCCTCACTCAGGGCTACTGAGCAGGGGCACAAATGCCCAAGAGCTCTGTAATGCACCTAAACGTTATTAAAAACCCCCTATAGATGGCACCTTCTATGTTGTAACAAATTGTCACCTATTTAACATTGCTTCACGTTGCCTCGGTCGTGACATGTTACCTCCTCGTCATGTGACTATTGCTGTTGTGTGCAACCTCCTTAATGACTGTTAAGTAGGAAGATTTTAGTGAGGTTTGGAAAGTTCTGTTGGGGATAAACTACACTATCCCCAAGCTAAAAGCTTCCCCTGGGGTAAATATTCCTTAGAGAAGATTTAGGGCATTAACCATTAGTTTCGTTTGGAATATATTTGCTTGCCCCCCTGCAGATGTAGTTTTGTGATGACTTTTTTTCTCAACCTGTCCCTAATCCCAAACCTAGACTGCCCCTTGAACAGGGCACACCAAACTTTCTCCCAAGTTGTGCCAAGTCCGCGAGAAGATACTTTTTTCATCCCTCTCCGTCTTCTTCCAGCCCTACTCTTGCTCTTCCTCTTGCTCTCAGACCTACTCCTGACCCTAGAAATAAGCTCAGCCATGTACCAGAGACCCTGCTCAATCGAGAGACTAATTATTCCTCAGATTAGTAAAGCCAGTTCTTTACCTCAGTGTTGGGTTCAGAAAAAGAGAAAACCCAGAGCTGCAGGAGCAGGGCTGGCGGCATTCTTCCAAAATGAATTCTGGTGTCAGCCCTTAGTTTATTTGGAAAGACAGTTTCCAACCCCTAGCAGCTGTAGCTTTCAGTTTATCTCTTGCCTCTAAATTGGACTGTAATCTTTGTGTGGACCTTACACAAGGTACCCATGCCTTTCCTTCAGCTAAACAGTTGCCATGGGAGAAATTTTTTCTGCAGCCCTGAGCTTTTCTTTGGCAGCCCCTTTCCAGGTCCACCCAAGCTGCCGCTCTGAGCTGACTCTTGTCTCTCAGCACCCAACGCTATGCTGAGCGATTGGCCAAAACCGACTTAGATACGGGAATGAAATCATCACCTCTCATTCACTTAAGCTGGCAGATCTCTGACAGAAATACTTTGTAATAGACTTGTGTGGGTGTGCATGTTTGTTGAGTTCCAGAGAATCTGCAAAACTTAGCAAGCTTGCAAAAAAACCAACCCAAGCAGTACAATGTTATCAAGCTAAAAAGATGAGAATGCTTAAATGTTGTACATTGGAAAACAGAAAAAAAGAAAAAAAGCTTTTGTCTTGAAAAGGGTCTTGTGACTGTGTCCTGTGCCGTCCATTTTGCTCTTAGCCTTGTTTGCTACACGCACATTTTAATTCCCAGACAGTGAGGGCTACAGCGCAAGCACGTTTGTGTGGCAGCTCCTTATATGTTTGACACTGTGACAAAAACAAGATGTGACAGATGCAGAATTTCTCAGGAAAATGCTAAAATGAAAGAGCACCCAGTTTCACTTGAGTCCTTTCAGTGCAAAAACATTTAAATACAGTCAATTGGGTGTTAATAATGTTGTAATTTGCAGAAGACCTATGGAAAGAGAGGCTGAGCATGAGCAAGGTTGCAGGAGAACATGGAACCATCGTGAAAGCTGCAGTGGTCCGTTTTGTCTTGCAGCTGGCCAGGACTGTCATGCAATGAGCCAGAAGCTGGTCATCCTAGATGCATGTGTGGTTTTTGCTACTCTGTTTTATTTAGTATTCCAATAACTTGACAGATGTTAAATGACTAGAACCAGCTGCTTCTCCTCTGCCTACATTTGTTGGTTTGACAGGTGGAATCTGGGATTTCTCTGGAGTGCTTCCCTTTATTTTTCAAATATATTTCAGTTATCTTGTGAGTTCTGCAATGTTTCATTTGAGTTACAAATGAGTGATAAGCAAGAAATCAAAGCACCTTATCTCCAGACATCAGCTGGTACTCTGTCTGGGCTCAGCTGATGGCATTTAGAAGTATGTGAAATCTGTATTAAACATGTGAAAAGGCGTGTGTTTTCCTTGTGTTAATGTTGGATTCTGGTTCTTGCTATGCAATGTTTTCTGTGCCAGAGCTTACAAGTCTTGTAAAGTTAGTCTGCAGACTAACTTATCCTCTTTTCCTCTCATCGAGTCTGGCATTGTCACTAATTGTGCCAGGGAATCTGATGGAGCAGATCATCCTGGGTTCCATTATGCAGCACATGCAGGACAACCAGATGTGATATTTTAGCCTGAGGATTTGAGACTTGCTGAATGCAGGTGTCCGCTTATCTGTTGTGACACTCATCTGTTGACACTGAGGACGGAGATCAACAAGGCCTGCACAGTGAGAACCAGCCAAAGGAGGGAGTCTCGTGGTGCCAGGACAGCCCTGTTTTGGCTAAATTGGCTAAAGAGCAAGGCCAAATGGAGACTGATGATGTCAGCACCATCCTGCAAACAGACAAGTTGCTTCAAAACAGAATTCTGAAGGCCACAATGCTCAGAGTAGATTTTTTTTTGTCTCAATATGCCTATATGACTATAGTCACCCCCTCTTCACTCAAATCATGCTAGATGTCACTCTGAATGGGGGAGATAGTATATAAGAAGTATGGAGGGAGTGTGTCAACGGAGGGAGAGAACAAATCCGGAAGAGACAGTCGACAGGCTGTGCTCCTTCACACAAGACAGGGAACCCTTCTTGGTAAGAATTGTGCTTTCATCTTTTGGTGAGAAATACCTGAGACTCTGGGCTCTGACACAGGCAAACGCTTAGCTTGGGTATGTGCCTCTCACAGCCACATACTTTTTCATGCGGCACCAGATGACCAGACCCAGTCAGAATGGATTTATGAAGGGCAGGTCCTGTTTAACAAATCTGATCTTCTTCTATGACAGGGTGACATGCTGGTTGGTTGTTGTCTACCTTGACTTTAGTAAGACTTTTGACACTGTTGCCCACAGCATTCTCTTAGAGAAATTGACTGCTCCTGGCTTTATTTGGCGTACGCTTTGCTGGGTGAAAAACTGGTTGGATGGCCGGGTCCAAAGAGTTGTGGTCAATGGAGCTAAATCCTGTTGGCAGCCGGTCACAAGGGGTGTCCCCCAGGGCTCAGTAGTGGGCCCAGTCCTGTTTAATGTTTTCATCAATGGTTTGGATGAGGGGACAGAGTGCACCCTTAGTAAGTTTGCAGATGACACCAAGCGGGATGGAAGTGTCGATCTGCTTGAGGGTAGAGAGGCTCTACAGAGGGATCTGGATAGGCTGGATCAGCGGGCCAAGGCCAACTCAATGAAATTCAATAATGCCAAATGCCAGGTCCTGCACTTTGGCCACAACAACCCCCAGGAGTACTACAGGCTTGGGGAGGAGTGGCTGGAGAGCTGCCAGGCAGAGAGGGACCTGGGGGTGTTGATGGACAGCCAGCTGAGCATGAGCCAGAAGTGTGCCCAGGTGGCCGAGAAGGCCAACGGCATCCTGGCCTGTATTAGGAATGGTGTGGCCAGCAGGAGCAGGGAGGTGATCATGCCCCTGTACTCAGCTTTGGTGAGGCCTGACCTTGAGTCTTGTGTCCAGTTTTGGGCCCCTCACTACAAGAGGAACATTGAGGTGCTGGAGAGGGTACAGAGCGGGGCTGCCAAGCTGGTAAAGAATTTGGAGCGTGTGTCGTACGAGGAATGGCTGAGGGGTCTGGGGCTGTTTATCCTGAAGAAAAGGAGATTGAGAGGAGACCTTACTGCTCTCTACAACTACCTGAAAGGAGGTTGTAGCAAGGAGGATGTTGGTCTGTTCTCCCTAGTGGAGAGTGATAGGACAAGGGGACATGGCCTTAAGTTGTGCCAGGGGAGGTTCAAGTTGGATACTGGGAATAATCAAAGAGGATGACTCGGGTCCAGTCCTCAGAGGAGTCCTGGGAGCTGTTTTCACAACTAACCTGCTTATGTGCTGCCAGAAAATGCATTGCTTCCCAAAAGTTTAAAAAAAGAATATTTGGAAAGTCTCTAGCCAGCTGTGCCTATGCAGGGAGGTACGTTCACTCAGATACTCACACATCTGGAAGGGCATGTGCCTGGGGAAATGGAGTGAAGGAATAGAAATGGAGGGACTAGAGACAGAGATTATTTGAGAGATAAATTAAAGGATCACTTGGGACAAGACAATACTGATTATGTATGAATGCCTGTTGTCAGATGGAGGCATGGTTTGTCTTACCACAATCTGTCTTGAACCTCAGAAAACATTTCCCCATAAGTCTTTAAATTAAACATATTAGTTTGAATACTTTTTTACTGCAACAAATCAAAATGCTCTGGAAAAGATATTATAGTGTGGTACGTTTCAAAAATTCTTGATGAATTTCAGTCATGAACTGATTCGATGGCACATGAGCACATATCTTTACTATAGGTCATTACAGAGAAGGGAGGAGTGTGTGGGCGGTGTGATCTTTCCTTTTCTCACCCACTTCACTGCAGGATTGTCCAAGTTCAGTCTGAGCCTGCTGCTCCTTGCAGTGTTCTGAAAGAGCTGGCAGATGGTGCTGCTTGCCTTTGATTTACCATGTTTTACCATTGTAGTGTTGGTACTGTCAAAACAGTTCATGCAGCTGTTGTGTGCTGGAGGATGGAGATCAAGGGAGGAGGAGAAGAGGAAAAAGGGTTGAACAGGTGTGGGGCTTACAGTTCTTAATATTTTGATTGAAGATCACATAAGTAAGATTAGTTGGAGCATCAACACGACAAATTGCATTGTTTGCTACCATTAAAATTGAAAGTCATGTGGAAAATTAGATATGCTGTGTCATGTTTTTAACTTGAGTACTCATAAGTTGATGTAGCCATCAGCTTTAGGGCAAGAAGGGTTCATTCTGCTAGTGTGGGCTGACCTGGGTTATAACAAAGGTCTCTGGGCTTCCCCAAATTAATTCCTGTCTGAACTAGTCCATATCCTTTAGACAAGCAGTCAACTGCAGTTTAAAAATGAACAAAGGTCAGGAGTTAGATTAGTATTAATTATCTCAGCTGAGGAAATGATACTTTACATTTGGTGCACTGAATTTTACAGTGCATCTGTAGAAGACAAAGCTCACATCACCTCATATTGCATCACATCATTGTAGGAAATAGTGCTGCACCATTGCAGAAACAATATTATAAAGCTCAAAGCCAGATGTTATATGAAGGGAAAGGTTATTTAATTTACAAAAAAGCCAGTTTCTCACATCCTCACACCTGCATACTCTCCAACACCAAGACACGTGTGTCCAAGCAGACTGCCCAGCATTCAGGCATCTAGAAAGTGATCTGGTGTATCAGATGGACAAGATGGTCTGGTCCATATTCCTTGTAGTGAAAAAATGTACAATGAACTCAGATTACTGAGTACTCCTCATGTCTCCTGAGTTCTCCTTAGGTTGATGACCATTTGATAGTTTTGTATAAGATTTTTTTCACCCATAGAAGCCTATGGTGACTTTGATCTTTTGCTTCACCAGCCCATAGCATCTCACTCATTGGAATTTACTCATGGTCCTTTGTCTCCTTGTGAGGAGATTTTAAGGATCCAGCCCTGTTAGGATCACAGAATGGTTGGAGGTTAGAAGAGATCTCTGAAGATTGTCTAGTCCAATTGCAGCTACTACCCTGGGCTCTCAGATGAGCAGCCACTAATATTCTGCCTTTCAACAGGGCAGAGGAGAAAAGGCTGACTGTAATTTTAGGTGCCTGCCAGATCTATTGTGCTCAGGTTGGGGTGGCTCAGATGCCAAGACTTCAACATGTCAAGGAGAGGTTTGGTTTTTCACAATTCTTGCATAGCTAAAGCTTCTGAAATCACACTGGCAGGCGAGAAACACAGTAGACAGATTGGATGGATTTAAATGTCTGCCTTTTATCATCTACATTTCAAATTTGTGTCCTTAGCCTCTGGAGGTGCCTTATCAGGTATGATCATACCACACACAGCAGTGTGATTAGTGAAAGGTCAGTATGCAAGTACATGTTATTAGGAGGCAAGGTATAATTTGGGCAAGTACCATTATTGTTAGAACCTGTGTTTGAACCTCTGAGCCTGTGCAGCTCTGGTGCTACACCCTGGTTCTTTGCTCTCAAAGTAACCTGCCCAGAATGTTTCTCTGAAGCCCTTCAAAAACTCCAGGTGCTTTCTTTATTCTGCATATAAAAACAGGAACAGTGAATGCAAAATCCAGAGTCTTGATTTCACAAAGTGGGATAATTTATGGTTAGTTTTGTCTTATATTCCTAGCTTTAAACACATAAGGCAGTTTTTCCTGTTTTTACCACCAAGTTGATCAAGTTCAATGTAGTTACAGTAGAACATTTAAGCGGAGAATATGACTCTTTTGCCATCATTGCTTTGGGCTATTGATCTGCTGCAGTTGTACCACTACTGGTAAAGTAAGCAAAACCTGGATCCCTTTTTGGCCTTGAGGCCAGTTAGCCTGGTCTGGCCATTCCCAAGCTATGGAGCTCTTCAGCTTCTGAAATATGTTTTGTGCATCTGCATTGATCCCTGCTTTGCATTAATCTCAAAACTATACCTGAGAATTGTGTAGGAAAGTGCTAGCTGTCCTGGGACAAAATTGTACCATGAATTATTCTAATGATGTAATCATTCTAGAAAATTGAGTGTCCAAGCCTACACCTCTAGCTTACTTTATTAGTACAAATACAGTCTTACAGGTTTCAGCATAGGTGTTTTTTCACAGTAGGTAGAGTTTCTACGTGACTTCTAGAGCCAGGAGACAAGATGCAAAGCGAAATTTCCGTGTGACTTTTTTCCTTCCACAAAGCCCAATAACTTCTTTATTAAAACCACTCAAGCCATATTTTTAAAGCCATTTGTTACAGTAAGTTTCTTTCTGATTACAAAAGCCCAGGGGGCAAATGCAGAAGAAAAAGAAGCAGCTAATGTGGGAGTTGTCTGCTTGACTTCCATGTCAGAGAGGACATAGATGATGAGGGGATCTTAGGCTGTCTTTGTAGTTAAGAAAGACGGAAAACTGCTAATTTAATACCAAACCCAAGTATCTAGACAGGTCAGATTAGTTGCATATTTCTATTGAGGGACTTTACCAAGAACCTGGGTGAATGCAGTATCTAACCTTCAGGTAGATGAAGTCCCAGCAAGTGGATTCCTGCCCAATATGGGAAATATTAGGTTCTCCAGACACTTTGGCCACATAGGGCAAACTTCTTAGTTGTTTTGGAAACCTTCTCTTGTGGAAGACTCAAATGATTCTGGTGACTGTGAAACATGCTTGTGGAAACATCTACCCCTGCTTCTTCAGGAGTGTTACAGGCACCACCAGAGCTGTGTCAGACTCCTGCTTTCCTCTTTGTTTTATATAAGCCACGCAAAGAGAGGCTTTAAATTTGCTTTAATCATCAGTGATTCATCTCCTCTAGTTTGTGTCAAAAAATAATTAACTTTGGTTTGCTAATCTGCATATCTCATTAATGCAGACTCTAAAGACAAGGAAATAAAGAGCTGTCATTCAAAACAATTTCATTCTGTTCATGCTGTGCGGAGCTGGGGAAAAGAGCTCTCCATCTGGGACAGGTGGGCAGAGAGAGTTAGGCATAGGAGTCAGCTTGGCAGCTCTGTTGTAACCACTTTCCATCCCTCTGCCCTAGTCTTATATTTTTTTCCTTTTTCATAGCTCCTAAAACAGGTCAGTGCAAGTCTTGTCTGCTGGTACAGGCTGAGGCTGCACTTGGAATAAGTCACAGAAGCAGGAGAGCAAGTTGTTTCTACTGAGGTAGAGGATAAATACTGACTCTTCACTCCTAAATCCCCTTAGGCCAAGCAGAAGGGCAGTTCAGGAGAACTTCTTGTGGGCAGGGAGGTCTTAAAATAACAAAGGCTATGAACTCGATGCTGTGCTGTCAGAAAGAGAATGATTCCCCAATCTGAGCTTTTCGCAGCAGAGAAAAATTTGTCTAGAATTCATGTCACATAAACATAGAGGTCACATTCCTGTGGGTGAGTTTTAAGCTGATCTCTATTTGAAGAAGTGGTCTAAGGATGTGTGTGGGCTGGGATGCAGATAAACAGAAGAAATCCTTATATCTGGGACTAAAATTCAAGGTGGAGAAATTTAAATTGTTCCCTAGCAATGGTTGGGAGAATATGATACAGACAATTTAATAGTCTCCTAAGAGTTACTGCAGGAGTCATGGAGACAAAATTTAATCATAAAAACATGAACTAGAGCATTTTTAGCTTTAATTACAAATTTCAGTAAAACGTCTGCTATGATTCTGCTACCAGCTCCTTCATCCTCATCCTTGACACCGTTCATTCTTTCAGGGCCAAAGTTCATCTATTAATTTAACGAAGGACTTCACATAATTTAGAGAGGAATATTGCTATTTCCTAGAACGGATAGCCTTGGGCTTTCATAATAACATCAATAAACACCAAATAATGCAATACATGATAATCAGCCACTCCTGGCCCACGATGAGCTTACCTTTCTCTGAGCAATGTACTTTGTTAGGACTGCAGGTCACTGGCCTGAGGTGAGGCTGCCTGAGCGAGGTGTGAAGAACTATGTGACATGACCTGAGAATTGCTGTATGTGGCAGCTGGTGATGTGAGAGACTGCCTAGAGTTACAGCCTGCACTGTGAGGGAAGGTTGAATTCCACAGGTCATTCTGGGGGAGCTACATGAGAAATAATAGGTAATAGGTAGTTTAAGACAATTTCTTTCATTTCCAGTCCTTTAACTGTCCTGGCAACATGAATGTTACCTTTTGGATAGCTTTGTACTAAACTGCTAATGCTAATTAGACAGTCACAAAATCTAACACAAATTAAGGTGTTGTACTAATGACAAACCTCTGAAGTTCATTAATAATAAAGGAGAGGGGCAGCAGCAGGGAAAATGCAGACAGGTCACAGAAGCTTTCAAAATCTTCCTTGTAGCCACGTCCAGGTGGTGCAGCCCTTTGACCTACCTGCAAGCCAAAGAATGACAAAGGTTTGGATCTGAAAGCCAAAGGCACAGGCTTAAATAGCAGGTTAAGGTATGAAGATTTAGCAAAAAGAGCAATGCAGGTTTTAGCAAGCACAGAAAAGGGGAAGGTTAATTAACAATCTGTTTTAGGAAAGACCATCTTCAAGTGCTCTTTTAGTCATTTTTGTATCTGCCTTAAAATGAACATCTGGAGCAAAGAAAAATGGTAACATTTAATTAACTCCGGGAAGTGTTGAATTGTGGTGTGCGCAGAACTGCAAGACAAGTGATGCAGCATAAGGCATTTTAAAACTAAGTGTTAAAACCCCCAAATATTGTGAAACCCCAATACAAATATTAGTGCGTTTCAGTGGTGCTTTGAAGTAAAAGAGAATCATGTGAGGTTTATTCTTGTCAAAGCACTGAGGTCCTGATTGAAGAGAGATCCTAGAAAATAATTGTGCAGGCTTGAAACCCAAACCTGTGATTTCTTACATTCTGCAAATGATATCAATACATAATATTATCTTTATATTGAGAATGCTAGATGCAAGGTGGCATTCACCCCTGCTAAACTATTTGTCTAAAAGGTGGTTAAGTCAAAGCTAATGAAATGAGACACTCTTTCTAGGCAGTGGACATGACCAGGCTTTTCCAGGAGGCCGTTTCTCTCAGGCTAAGATAGCTGCATACATGGGTCAAATGAATTGCCTTCTGCAATTGCCTCTTGGCTGTGAAGTGACCACGGCTGAGCAGTTGACATGTAGGCAATTAGCTTTCCAACATCTACAATTACACTGCTTAAGTCCTACCATTTTTCCTCTTGCGTGGTTTGTCACACTAGGATCCTCTGTAATTAATTTCCTTAATGGTAGGAGACAGGGGAGTGAATTTGGGAGGAGGACAGTTGTCATTAGCTATTTTTAGATGCAAGTTCAGAATTGAATATCATTTCCTCGGTGTCCTTTGAGTTAAGCCAAGGCAATGGCAGGATTTCACAGAGATCACAAAGCGTAGCTTTTCCCCAGTACCCACTGCAGATTTTCAGAGCTAGGTAGAAAAACTGAAAGAGCCACAGGAAAAAAAATGATCCATTGGATTCAGCTGGAATCAAGTCTTATAGAAAAAAAGCAAATGCTGTTATAATCTACATTTTCTTGGGAAGAGTGACAACTGCAAACATTGGCTTTTGCTATACTCCGAGGTTCACAAAGGCAGCATTTACCTTAACAATTTCATCAAAGGGAGAAACCACTGGCCTCGACACCAGCTTGACAGGTGATTTTGAAACTACTAGGTCGCTACCTAGGCAGAGCAATTGGATATCGATCTTCCTTTTGTATTTAATGAGTATGGCAGAGAAGAGTTGCTCACAGTCACTTTTGATCCGATCACATAGAGCAATAAATCGTGTAGCATATACACAAAGCAACTCCTTTGGCTGTGAGAAGAGTCAAACCTGAGTCATGTAGGGAGTTTCTGTCCTGTGAAGATAATTGTCCCTTATCACATAAAGGGGTACAAATGTAGCAAACAGGATTACATCCCACAGCAGTGCTTCTTCTTCAGGTGCTGAGAACACTTCCATCCTTATTTGTGACAGTGAGGCATGTGATATGGAAATAATATATGTTATTTTTAAGCAGTGAAACCCCAGTTAATTACAATAGCAAGATTAAACCAGTTGATCTTTTGACAAAATGACCATATACTTATTTAACTGGATATCATTAGATTACAATCTGATTATATTTTATCCTCTTTTGTTCATAGCGTTCCTTAGAATGACAAGCAACTGCTTGATGGGAGACTGTGGTTAATAATTAGCAGTAGCATCTCTGCTAAATTTAAACCTTCATTTATACTTCCTACTATTTAATGAATTAGGCAATGAGCAATTTTTTTAATTGGTGAAATCTTGATGTATATGTGTAAGTCTCCTTTCAGCAGGTCATTTGACAGTGCTTGCTTTGATTAATGAGATAACGACAAGTCCTGCTGTGTGGACGAGGTTGTAGCTTGTTGGTTATTTCTTTTTTCCAGGGGCTGAGCAACAGGGTGCCTGCACCTAAAATTTGAATTTCAGCAGAAATTCATGGAAATCCAGGAGGGTATGACTATTGAAAACAACAGAGACAGCTCCCAAACCAAAAGGAAAACCAGTTTTGGAGCTGCAAAATTTCCATGAGCCAGTGCCCATTGAGGAATATCAGTATAGGATTATGTGTGGACCGTGTTCCTGCTAGTGAATCAAAAACTGCTGTGCCACAGATCCAAGCACTCCAACCCAATCATCTACGCAGTTACAAACCTCCTCTTAGCTGTGTCTCTGAAGTCTGGAAGCACTTGCCCAGCCTGAAAAAGAGAAGACTCCAGGGGGACCTTATAACTGCCTTCCAAAACCTGAAGGGAACCTACAGGAAGGCTGGAGAGGGACTTTTCACAAGAGTGTCCAGTGATAGGACAAGGGGAAATGGATTTAGATTGAAGGAGAATAGGTTTAGATTGGATCTTAGGAGGAAATTCTTCAGTACAAGGGTGGCAAGACTTTGGAATAAATTGCCCAGAGAGGCTGCGGGTGCCTCCTCCCTGGGGATGTTGAAGGCCAGGTTGGACGAGGCCTTGAGCAACCTGGTCTAGGTAAGGGTACCCCTGCCCATGGCAGGGAGGTTGGATTAGATGATCTCTAAGGTCCCTTCCAACCTGAGGCATTCTCTGATACTTTTACATACTATACAGAATAAAACACATTTATCTGTGGTCATCAAGACAAAAATGTAGTTAAATTTAAATTCCTGTGGATCACACTAAGTACATTTACCTTTAAGAAATGTTTCCTTATATATGGCGAATATAAAGCTTGTTTACATGCCTGAGTGGGAGCTGTGATCTGTTCACTATTGATTTCCTTGCCCAGAAGTGCCTGAGTGCTGAACACTAATGACAGGGCAGTACATTGCCAGCAGAAGCTATAAAGTGAAATACTTTGTCTGTAGACTGTGAATGAACACCCTTTATAGGCTTGGTAATGCATGTGAGCATGCATATAAGTATGCACATACAGAGGATTAAATTTATTTCATTGAGTATGTTTTATGTCCCACTGCCTACACACTGCTACATATGTGGTTGATTGGTCCATTTTCTTATTACTCCACAGAGACCTTAATAATTAAATAGAACCTGACTTCCTCATGTAGAGCTTTTACCTTCTAAAGCCATTTTAAAAATTTAGTGCCATTACAGCTGTCAGAATCTGTAGTTCCTGGGATTTATACTTCCTCACAGAAACATTTTCTTTCTTTTTTTTTTTCTTTCTGGTTCTGCTAGGTATAGCATTATATCTTCAGGTGTCAACTTAAAAAAATAATTTCACTAACATGCAAAACAAAATTAATCTGGCTATTATTCTTTGCAGGATGGGTCAACAATGTGACTGCATTTGCATTTATTTCACTTCTTTGAAAGCACAGGGTTATGCTCAGCTCTTGGGCTCCTCCTGCATGAGACCCTTAGCAGGATGTCACGTCCACGAGCCATTTGCCAGGTTGCAGGTATGGGGATGACTTAAAACACCTGGGCATCGTTTGTGGTGTCAGCTAGAGCCTCTGTGGAACTGATGCCCTCTGGTTTGGATATGAGTAGGGTTTCTTACAGAAACCTCTAGCTTCTTGAGCAGATACGGACTTACTGAATGTTCTCTCTAACAATCAGTATAAAACGTAAGCGCTGCTTAAGCCTCTCTTAAGGCCTGTGTTAAGAATCTGGGAAGTATATGGTCCTTTTCAGGGTGGAAAATTTCATCTCTGCTACAAAAAAGAGATTTGAAAATTGTGGTGCTGCTGAACAGCAGCTTCTTCATAGATGAGGTACTGTAAAGCACTGTGCAATCATCTCTAATTTTCACCACTTCAGCTGACAAATTGGGTTTGTTTTCAACTTTAGTTTTTGATTTAGTGTCTAGAGCTCTTCTTGCAGTGAGGACTTCATAAGCGTGTTCAGAGGAGGCCACAAAGATGATCCAGGGACTGGAGCACCTCTGCTACGAGGACAGGCTGCAGGAGCTGGGATTGTTCGGTCTTGGAAAGAGAAGACTTCGGGGGGACCTAATAGCTGCCTTCCAATACCTGAAGGGATCCTACAGGAAGGCTTGGGGAGGGACTTTTTACAAGAGCGTCAACTGATAGGACAACGGGAAATGGGTTTAAGTCGAAGGAGAATAGGTTTAGATTGGATCTTAGGAAGAAATTCTTCAGTACGAGGGTGGCAAGACTCTGGAATAGATTGCCCAGAGATGTTGTGGCTGCCCCCTCCCTGGAGGTGTTCAAGGCCGGGTTGGACAGAGCCTTGAGTAGCCTGATCTAGTTGAGAGGCGTCCCTGCCCGTGACAGGGAGGTTGGATTAGATGATCCCTTCCAACCGAGGCCATTCTATGATTCTATGATGCTGACTGACATGTTAAGACAATGGCAGGTAAAATTCTCTGTCAGTGACATAGAGGGTAGGGAGGCTCTGCAGAGGGATCTGGACAGGCTGGATTGATGGTCCGAGGCCAATGGTGTGAGGTTCAACAAGGCCAAATGCCGGGTCCTGCACTTTGGTCACAACAACCCCAGGCAGTGCTACAGGCGTGAGGAATGGCTGGAGAGCTGCCCAGAGGAAAAGGAACTGAGGGTGTTGATGGACAGCCGGCTGAACAGGAGCCAGTAGTGTGCCCAGGTGGCCAAGAAGTCCAGTGGCACCCTGGCCTGTATCAGGAATGGTGTGGCCGGCAGAACCAGGGAAGGGATCGTGCCACTGCCCTGGAGATGATCCCGGCAACACCCCTCAGCTGGAGCTGCACTGAGTTATATTTCAGCATACTGCTTTCACAGAAATGCTACCTTTCTTGCAGGAGCATTCAGGGAACATAATACTGGCATTTCTCAAATGTCAGATAAGGTAACTCATTATCTGGTGCATAATTATGTATTTTGACCATTACTGGAAGAGGATGAACTGCTGGGGCATAGGAGAGCACATATTTTTTGAGGTTGCTGCAGAGCTTTGCTCTGGGCAGCAGTACTCTGCTGGGTAACACGGCTTTGTTCAGCTCAGACAAATCCTTTAGAGAGTGGTGCAATTAGGGATACGAACAATAAAATCAGAGTAAATAATGAAGGGTAGGAGTGGGGAGAGAGAAAAAAACATTACATCAGCAGGCACCCATGACACTGGGTTTGCGCAGTGGTGGTTTTTCTTTGTCTTTCTTTGCCCTCCCTGTTCACCTGTAGTGCCCTGCCCAAATGTGGCCCTGTGGGGTATGGCCCTGCTTTATGTTACAGCTTGCCCAGAGGTGTCCATAGGCTCCTGATTCTTGGAGAGGGGAGATGGCAGGGAGATGCAGGGTGGCTGCCCTGAGTCGGGGGAGAGCTGGTCTCAGCAGGACAGGCAATGTAGAGAGGCCCTTCCCGTGGATGGACCTCCACTTCTGATCCTTCCTGACTGCTATCCCACCTCTCTTTTCTCCCAAACCCCTACGACCACCCAGACCCCTGCCACTCACCTGAATCCTGGTGAATTCTTCACTGCCAGGAAAATGCCCTCTGTGTGGGAGTGACTGACAGCAGACTGTGGTCATTCAAAGCATCTCCACTAAAATAACTACATTGCTTATTTGCCCAAAGATATACAGCAAGAAGAGAAAAGAGTTTAAATGTCTAAAAGGCTGCCCACTTGAGTCTTCATTAAAGCATGTAGTTTTTCTTATGAAACAAAGACATACCTAGCTGCCCTAGACCAGCCCCACAAGCTCGAGATCTCTCAGGCTTGGCTGTGAGAGAAGGTCCTTGGCAACTTAATTAAAAACCAAAACCTTTTCTGTAGAGGAAGCTTATGATCTTCTGCCTTAGGAAAGCGAGTTGTTTAATTATAGCTGGCAGCTGAAAATAGTATCTTTCCAGTCAATGGTTGGGCTGCTGTTCTCTGCCTCAGAGTGACTTATTTAGAGATGTCTTATACCTGTCTGTTTTTTCCCACTTCTATTTTTGATGAGGTCTCTGAGCCATGTGATAGGATGACATATGAAGCAGGCAGGCAAACCATACAGTGTATAGGTCTCCTGCTATTCACAGATACATAGAAAGAGAAGACCAAATTTTTGTCTTTGAATTTGAGCAAATGGTTTCCATTCAAGGCATACATAAGGGCAAGAAGTTTACTGCAAGACAAGACGCCAGATGTACCGATCCCTGCACAGCTGGGCAAGTAGAGAAATGGTGGAAATGCTTCTCCTCTATCCTTGTCCGAAAACTTGGTAAAATCCCTCTGGCAGTACTTGTAGGCTACCAGGCCTTCTCCTGGCCATCCTTTCAGCTATGCAGGACCTGTGGTGGCTGAGGTGGGACTGGTTGCAAACACTCCTTTGGGAGCGGGTAGCAATGGCTTCTGTGCCAGAATAACAGCATATTGCAGAGTTTTATCAGATTGCTCCTTGTTGCGTCCCAAGTGCCCTAGGAACACGTACCTCTAGTCACTTGAGTCAAACATCTCTTTCCCAAGGAAAAGTGAGACAACTTGTGAGACTTCTCCCATCTTGTGATACAACATGCTGTCCTGGTGTGATGACCCCCAGGGACAGCTTCTGCAGCTTCAAAAGACATGGGAGAAGGGATGAACCAGCCCAGCTTTGTTCTCCTTACATAATTCCCACCATGCAGTGCTTTTCACAACTGCCAGCACTCGCTGTGCTGTTTGTAACAGCAACCTGGTGTGGGGATCATGCATGTTGTACCATCTGCCTGGTTATCGGCATGGGCAGTGCGATTTCTTCTGAGCCTGCACCTGTTTTGTTTTAGATCCTAGCAGGTTTTAACTACCCTTAGTTAAGCTTATGCACAGTGACTTCTTGTAGTGCCTCAGGAGCAAATTCTTTTGGTGGTAACTTCTTGCTGGACAGCCAAGGTGCCTGCAGCATCTTACAGAAGTTGTTTAAAGCTGATGTGATTGAGCTGCTGAGATACGTGGGGTTTCAGGTGAGCAGAAAGTCATTACAAGGCACAGAAAATAAAATGGTTTTAATGACTTGGTCCAGACACTGTTATTTTTCAGCTCTCCTAGGAATTTGTGCAATATAGTTACACAAACAGCATTAAAAAAGATGACCTCTGTGGGAAGTGCTAACAGCTTTCAAATAAAATTGATGTCAGGAAAGTATCTTTTAAGAGCTAGTCCAGTCTAAATAAAGTACAACACCAAACATTTATATGTGGCCTTTGGTTTGGTTTGTATCATGTTTTCCTGTCTCCTTCCCTGCTTTACTATTCCTTTCAGAATATCGGCCAAAGTCTTCACTGCAGGCTTAACAGTATACACTTCTCATTTTCTCTGAGTTGTAGAAGATGAATATCTGTAAGTTATTTGTTTTGACTACCCTCATCAGTTTGCTATTTTTAAATCATTGATTAAAGTGGACTGTTTGATTTTGATTTGGCATAGAATTGCTTAGGGAAGATTTTATTTAATAGATGGAGATCTTTGTCCTCAGTTTCCAAGGCAAAGCAAAGTTATTAAGACACTAAATTAAATTCAGACTTTGAAATCTCTGTTTTGCTTATTACATTGCTCTCTGTAATGGCTCTGTTGAAGTTAGTGCAAACATTCTGATTAAATCAGAGGGATTTGGGTTAGGATGTAAGTTGCGGAGATTGTCGTAGAAGTCAAGAAAAGCATCATTAACCCCATGCACCAATGTAGGTTAGAGGTAGATATTCTAGAAAACAGCCCTGAGGAAAAGGATCTTGGAGTCCTGGTAGACAGTAAGTTGACCATGAGCCAGCAATGTGCCCTCGTGGCCAAGAAGGCCAATGGTATCCTGGGCTGCATTAAGAAGAGTATGGCCAGTAGGTCAAGGGAGGTCATCCCCCCCCCTCTATTCTGCCCTGCTGAGGCAACATCTGGGATACTGTGTCCAGTTCTGGGCTCCCCAGTTCAAGAGAGACAGGGACCTACTGGAGAGACTCCAGTGGAGGGCAACAAAGATGATTCAGGGACTGGAGCATCTCTTCTGAGGAAAGGTTGAGAGAGCTGGGACTGTTAGCCTGGAGAAGAGAAGGCTGAGAGGAGATTTTATAAATGTCTATAAATATGGATGCAGGGAGGATGGAGCCAGACTCTTTTCGGTAGTGCCCAATGACAGGACAAGAGGCAACGGGCACAGGCCAGAACACAGGAAGTTTCATTTTAAAAAGAGAAAGAACTTCTTTACTGTGAGGGTGACAGAGCACTGGAACAGGCTGCCCAGGGCAGTCGCAGTTGGACTAGATAATTTCTAGAACTCCCCTCCAGCTGGAGCAATTCTGTGATTCTGTGATTCTGTGATCACAGAAGTAATAGCATAGGTGCACAATAAGGATGAGATCAGAATCCAACCCTTGCAGGGTGACACTTCTACTTAATAAAAGTAGCATGAGCAGTGTGGGAGAATTTTTTTTTTCACTATCCCTGTACTGCTTTGCAAAATATTTTCCATTTGTGGCTGTGTGTGAAAGCACTCCTGGACATCAGAGGGGTCAAGGGGGAGTGTCAGGAGGACGGAGCCAGGCTCTTTTCAGCGGCGTCCACTGACAGGACAAGGGGCAATGGGTGGAAGCTGGAACATAGGAGGTTCCATAAAAATACAAGGAAAAAACTTTTTCACTGTGAGGGTGACCGAGCACTGGCACAGGCTGCCCAGGGAGGTTGTGGAGTCTCCTTCTCTGGAGACATTCAAGAACCGCCTGGACACGTTCCTGTGCGCTCTGCTGTAGGTGATCCTGCTCTGGCAGGGGGGTTGGACTAGATGATCTTTGAGGTCCCTTCCAACCTCTAACATTCTGTGATTCTGTGACTCTGTGATTCAGATGCAACACAGACTTTGGCTCCCAGGCTGCCACTTTCATACTTGCCAAATAGCCCCTCACTCACACCCCAGGGCAGCTTTCCTAAGGACAAACAGAGCCTGTAAATTGAGCCTGGCTGGATCTGAAGCAGTGATCATGTAGCAAATCTCAATGTCCCCAACAAAACCACATCCATCATTAGGTGGTACTAAAGTAGCAGAGTTAAGAGTCAAACGCCTTATAAACTCTTGTTAAAATCTTCTGGCTCTAATATTACCTGCATGGGCGAAGCCTGAAATCTCATTTGTTATCAATCAAATTAAAAATAAATCTTTTTGGTGATAAAGTGAAGGAGAAGTGAGCTACTCAAAATATTTCTAGTAATCGTAATGGCAAAGCTGATTTGTGAAGTTAGAGACAAGAAACTTAAAACACAAACGTGGTTGCCCTTTACCGCGTAGTCTGAGTAAGAGACTTTTCCTGCTCTTTAGTCCCAATGTCTACACTCACTTTTTAAGTATGGATAATTGCATGAGGCAGATTTTCCCCCACCCCCTGACTGCCAGTCTAGACTTAATTCATCAGGAATACACAGATGAATGAGATGGTGCTTTCAAATTGCTGTGGTTTAGAGAAATGACTCCTATAGCTGTAAATGAAGATTTTTGCTTTTGGGGAGATTGTTCCAAGATAATACAAATGCATTTGTGACACTGATTAGGTATTTTGTTGAAAGTTCACTATTTGGTTGTTAGTCACAAATATTCTAAAAGGTGGAACTGAACTGGAAGCTGGAAGATGAAACCTGCCCTGAAGGTTAACTATCTACAGGTTGGTGGAAGGATGGATAATGTTATCCCTGTAGCAAGGGTGTCATGGTTACAAAATTTGTTTTAGCTAGGGCATAATTTTCCTGCAGATAAACAGACCTTTCAGTCTGCCACAGTCTCAAATTCATTTTCCTTATCTCAACTTCTATATCACAGCTGTCACCGTGGTACTTGGGTACCTATGCCGAGAATATTGTACATTAACTACTATACATGCACTGCAAGACTAAACCAAGAAAGATCAAGAGTATGCCTCCCTTAAATTTTCCATGTTTTAAAATTTCCTGGAGAATGCACAATGGTATTTAAAGTTTCCTCTTCCTTTTTCTTTTTCCCCACCTTTGGGGAATGCTGCCGTATGAGACTGTTGTCCCTGCACTGCATAGGGACTACTCATTACCTAGTTTTGACCTTTTGTGAAGAATCGTGTGTCCCTGCGTTCAGTGGCTTGTCACAGCACAGATGGATGACTTTGAGACCATTAATTCACAGTAAACTCATTTCAGAGTAAAGGATATGTAACTGCTATAGATTTGATGAGGCTCACACTGAAAACGTGTAGAGAAGGGTTTTGTGCAACATTCTAAAACGCTAACCGATCCCTTACCAGAGTAGTTCTTAGTACTTTTGTACCAAAACTCCCACTGAGCATGACGATTTCGCAGGTGCACACTAGATATTGACTATATGAATTACAGAAGGCTACCTCTAGACTATTAAATTAAATAGGCACAGGCCTTTAAACGTGATTATTTACGTGTTTACACTGAAAAACATAGTGTGATTTAATCCCAGACTAGCTAGAACTCTCTCAAAGGATTCATCGGCAAGGTCTGTAAAGTAGCATGAACCAGGGACTTCTCTCAGTAGGCAACTGAGATGTGGTCACAGCACTTTTTTTTAAAAATGAGGATACCAACCAACCGTCTCCGTTGACCTCAAGGGTAGACAAGGGACTCCAGCATTTTTTAGTTCATTAATATAGATGAAGTCAGAGAAAAGAGGTCCCATTTTGCAAGAGGCTTCGCGCTGTCTTTGTTAGGAAGGCAGGCTGAGAGAAGACAGCTGTGAAACAGAGCTAAGTACTATCACAGTTGGTTGGGCTGTTGGTTGGACTGAGCTGGTTAGAACTATCTTCATGGTTTCAGCCTGTCATCTGAGGGTGTCTCGTTTAGGTGATCTGACTCTACAGTTTGGGCTTCAGAGTTAGTGACATTTGTGACCTGTGTCAGGTAACAAGTGGCTGTTTCCACTAACGGAACTCAGGATCTTCAGGTGCAGAAAGCCATGATGAGTGCGGTCCCTTATTTCAGATGTCCCCTGGGAATGAAGAGGCACTGGGAAACGTGGTATTTGTGACGCTGGGGACCAGGGATTCACCGCGGTGGTGGCTGGGCAGTGCTGCACAGCACCAACTCAACCCACATCCCCTAGGATAAACGAGAACAGCAGAAAACCCGCTGCCTTTCCCCAGCTCCTTACGTAAGTCACTCACACCAAAGACAGTTCCCTTGATCCCTCTGAACTCAATCACTTCTCACCGGCTTCCAGCTGCCTTTTTTTTTTTTGCAGGATTTCAACTGTGAGTTCAGCTGAGCATATCTGAAGGATAGTAAGAAAGTGTTAAATACTTACTCTGCTTGCCTCTGAGTTACCAGATGCCCTTAGCTGGCTCTTGGCGAGCTCCGTGAGGCTGCCAGCTGGCAGTGCTCAGGCTTGTCTCCAGGCTGGGGAGATCCCAGCCAGCAACTCGGGAGCTGGTGGTGTGGGCAGGCTCGTGTTTTAATCCTGTCAATAGAACAGCCAGTGCTGGCTGTGGTTCATTGATTATAAGATCAGCAAATTACTGTGCATTTTTAACTACGCCGCTTCTCTTCCTGAGACAGGGATAAATCAGCTTTTGAAAACAGTACAATACTCAGTTTTCTCATACCACTGAGATTCAGAAACCTGTGGTACTGCAAATGCATGGGAGGGAAATTGCTTTTTCTCCACCTGTGCTGCCTGTATGCTTAGTTTGGAGCTATATGGTTAGTTCGGAGCCGCTGAAGACCTAGAATAAATATGGGTGCAGTCTGTATTTTAAGCATAATAATGAGAAAGAAGAATAATTAGAGTCCCTGGTCTCATTAATTAATGTCTCTGGTAACTTTTCTGGAATTAAAAATAAAGAACTCAAAATCCTAGGAGCGTTTCTTAATTTTTTTTCTCCAGATTCCCTGCTGAGAGGAAAAAAATAATCATAGAAATGAGTAAAGTCACTTAGAAACGTGAGCTTGAGTTTGGAAGCATAGTGCCCAAAGAGCCTGGATATCAGGGAGTTTAGAGGAAAATGACATCCTCATACAGTTTTTGTAGCGTTAATTGCCTTTCCTTGTTTTTTCTGCATCCTGGCATTGCAGCCACCCTGAATAGCTGCTGCCCTTGGCTTCTCTGCCTGCACATTGCTCATTCCTTTCCCCGTGCCAGACCAGGGCCAAGAAGGAGAGCCAGGGGTGCTTGGAGCTGTTCGCTCATTCCCTGCTCTTCCTACCTGGCTCAGAAGAGAACTTGGTCCATGGAGGACCATTGCCTTGTGCTGACCCCAACAGCAGTGTGTGATTTTCAGTATCAGATCTGTGACACTGACACTGAAGTGAGGGCTAACACATGAGGCCCGAGGGGAAGAGGAAGGAGATAGGGTAATAAGACAAAGTAATTATTTGCTGCTTTATTGTGAGAAGTTCAGTTCTTCTATGTTTTTTTCTCCAAGTGAGGAAAGCAAAGATCCTTGTCTCCAACCCATTGAACCCTGTGCTAAACAAGATTATGTTTTTCCTTAACTGTGTCTCCACAGTCCATGTTTTTAGATAACTCAGGTGTTGGCAGCTGCCTGCACCACTCAGTGCTCCACTTTTCTCTTTGCACAGGTGCTTTCTGAAGGCCATGTCTGTTGAGATGTTGACTGAAAGCTTGCCTATAAGTCACCTCAGAACTAGGAGAGGACCAGTGCATACGTGCTGTGCGATGGCAGAATTGCGACTCCCCTTTCTCCCGTGCGCTGCCTGTTCAGACAGGAGCCCTCACCACGGGGTTCCTCCCAAGGACAGGCATCCTCTAGCTTTTGGCAACGTTCTAAGAGCTTCTGGTTCAGCTACCCCAGGTGTGAAATGGGTCTGTGGGGCACTGCCTGCATGCAGCTGCTTTCTAAGACAGAAATAGCACTGTGGGAACGCACAAGGAGCCCCTGCCACGTGCATCAGTGCACGACCTGCATCTCTTACACTTGGGAGAAAGAAGCTTTTCCCGATTTTTGCATCCTCACGTTTTTTTCCCTGCCTTGTTCTGCGATATTTGTCATCATGTTGTCAGTCAGCATCCTGCAGAGGATACACGTAGTTGTTAGCTTAGAAGTTTTCCTATTTAGACTACCTGCATCCTAGAGGTACAGCTTCAAAGGTGCCTCCTGGTGCAATGGACGCTGCACGTTGGTCCATTAACGAAAACTGCCAGCAGGTCTCTGCAAGCAGAAACCGGTGAAGTTTGGTAAGGGGATGGATGAAAGAGACCTGCTCCTCAGAAGAAGCTTAAAATCACATGCCTCACCTGTATGCATTAAGAGAGAACGAATTTTAGCAGTGAAAGAATGGTTTACCTTCAAGATTATGACCTTCTCTCCTGGTCCAAGACAACTAAATTAGAAACGTCAGCAGCTGTTTAACTTGAGTATCTGCTTCTTAGAAAAAGTGCCTTAGCTTTACGTTGGAGTCCTAGGACCTAAGAAATTTGTAAGATTTAGGGCAAACTTAAAATTCGAAACTTAAAAATTAAATTGGAATTAGCAGTCAAAATAACCAAAATCATCTTGTTGGTGGCTAGTGCTGCTGTTTAACTTGTCATTTGTTATTTTATGGCACGTCTTGTTCATTCCTTACACATTTTTCAGACGTGTTTGTGAAACCACTGATGTTTCAGAAATTTTAAGTAAAGGAGAATAATCTCGTGGAAGTTCAGCACATGACTCCCTGGGCAGCCTTGACCTCAATTTTCAGGTGGCTGAAGATGGGTGAGGAGGACTCATTGGAAGGCCTGAGGGTCTCTATCCTGCTCACTGTTCAGTAATTCTTCAAATTTTGCCTCCTGATGAAGCAGTTTCAATATCTCATCAGCAAATTTCCAAACCATGTACCGAGAATAATGATGCCAGCGTTGTGAATTACTAATGCATTTTGCCATTTCTTTAACAATTACAGCTCTATTTAGAATGGAGAGAGTTACATTGCTATTCAGTTTTAGAATGATAAATTGCAGGATGTTAAAAAACTCTTCACTGAATGCAAACAATAGAGAACTTAATTATTGCTCAGAGTGTCACTGTAGCATTATGGAAAAATTTGAAATTCAGCTTGCCCGGCTAGATTTATTTTAAGTCTGACATTTTCAGCCCCAGCTTTCACTCTCCGGGTCTCTTTTTCACTCTGACAACACATCAATCTATTTTCTAACAGTTCTAACATTAAATTCATCTCTCCTAATCTGATTTTTTTCCTCCCTTATTTTATATTGGGAAAAAGTATTTATCTGCAAATGCAGCCTGGTACAAGGTGCAGGGATGTTTATATAAGAGACAAATTCAGACCAGCATCATCATTAATTCATATGTCCTTTTCGTCACGGAGTTGCTCGAAAATTCTTGAAGAACCAGCTTGCGGTGAAAAATGCTGTTTAACTGAAACAATCTTCTATGGGAACAAATCAATTTCTCTAATATTTTCAGTGAGGAGAGGCCAAAACTCCTCATTGCAACTTTATCAGTGCATTAGGGTACTAGACTGAAATCTAGACTGCTAGACTGAAATGTTCATTTTAACAGCACACTTGTATTTCCTATTTAGCATTCTTCCTTCATATATTTGAAGTGGTGTAGTTTTTTCCACTGATCCCAACTACAACATTCTTTCCCTGGGAAATTTCAAAAAGTTCCAAAGTGGAACAATTTGTGAGTGTTGGGATGGGGGCATCCTCTGCTGAAAAGACGCTCTTGTTCTCGGGTACCTTTGTCTGAAGGAGAGGGACCCAGCAGTAGCACCGTCTGCAGAGCACGGGCTTAACTCACCCAACTCCTGCACCGCACGACAGGCCTGCGCTGTGTCGGGGCTGCAGACCTCTTTCCCCAGCCATGGGCTGCAGGCCACTTTCTGCTGCAGGCTGCATCTTCTGTGGCTGTAGAGCTCCAGCTGAGATTTGTGCCCTTGAAGCCAACCACGGTTATCCCTTTGATGACACCTGGAAGGAGAAGTCATACCAATAGCACAGCGGATGGCTCACAGTCTTGTTACTGGGTGCACCTCCATCCTCTGTCCCCTCTCTGAAAACATCTAGAGGAAGGGGACAATCTCTTCTCTGTGGTGCTCAGCAATACAAAAAGAAATAAAGGGTTTAAGTCAGAACATAGGAAGTTCCACCTCAACATGAGGAGAAACTTCTTTACTGTGGGGGTGACAGAGCACTGGCACAGGCTGCCCAGAGAGGTTGTGGAGTCTCCTTCTCTGGAGACTTTCAAAATCTGCCTGGAAGCGTTCCTGTGTGGCTGCCCCAGGGGATCCTGCTCTGGCAGGGGGGTTGGACTAGATGATCTCTAGAGGTCCCTTCCAACCCCAAACATTCTGTGATCCTATGATTCTATCTGGGCAGACGTTATGTCACCAAGCCTTGGTCTGATGTCAGTGTACACCAGTCCTGCTGGTTATGTTGGCAGAGAGAAGCAGGCATCTCCAGAAGTTGACTCATCCAAAGGCACAGGGCTGGATCTCTGTGGAGGTACTTTTTCTCTCCATTTGTTCTTGGTTGAGCTAAACCCTTGACATCATTGACTAGAGGGGACCTGAAGTTTCAGCATTCACAGAATCCCTGGGTTTTGGGCAGCTGTATTAAGGGATGCCTTTCTTTTGCACAACTCTCATCTGCAAGGTGATATCACCTCAAAAAATAGTTCTGAAGAACTGCATAGTTTCAGGCATCTGACAGTGTGATCACACAAATGTTGGCTTGGTGCAAGGCTGCTTTGTGTCAAAACCATGCCCCGTGTCCCCATGATGGAAAACAAGATGCCCTATATGAGCACTTTTGCCAGCCTCCCGGTCACCTAGGAGAAACCTGTGACATTCAGCCATCCTCTGGCCCTGGGTGTTGTCATCTCCTGCCTATTATTCCTGGTGAGAGCTACCACAGGTACCTGGAGACATGAGCTACATGTTCTCCTGTTGCTGCTGAACGATTTCTGGAATTAACTGGTTTTCAGTGAAGAAGCTACAGCTTCATACAAAAGAAAACGAGGATCGTCACTTCCAGCCATCCACTGCTCTGCTTCACCAGACCCAGCTTTTTCCTTCGATTTTTGCAGCCCTGTAGTTCTGGTTTCTTCCCACAGATGTGTGTGGATACCCATGGAACAGGTTTCGGTCAACAAAGGTGAGATGCAGGTGTCAGCTCAGCTCTGTCTTGCCTTGGCAGACTCTTACCTTGATGGCTCTGGGTGTTGTGAAAAATGACTCAGCCCTGAGTTATCCAAAATTGAAACAGGAGACAAAGACTGAAACCTCCATGGAACCCAAACCCAAATAAGTAACATTTTGCTGAGTCTCATGTCAACCACCATCTATTCCTGAGCTATGTTAGTTTGGCTTAGTAAATGATTTTTATGGTAGGTATCACAAAATTAGCACAACCAGTAGGGTGCACCCATGAAAAGATAAGGGCACATCCCATTTTTCCATCAAAGATAAACATTCTAGACAGTCCGATCTCCTGAGGCACACCTCTGCCCCCCCATCCCATCCTTACAGGATAAAAATTGTAAAGTTTTGGTAGAATTGGCTTTGCCAAGGGGAAGTCATGTTTGACCAACCTGATAGCCTTTTATGAAGACATAACCAGGTGGATGGATGGTGGCCATGCAGTGGACGTGGTCTACCTGGACATCAGCAAGGCCTTTGACACCGTTTCCCACAGCATCCTCATAGGTAAACTGAGGAAGTGTGGTCTGGATGACCAAGTAGTGAGGTGGGTTGAGAACTGGTTGAAGGGAAGAAGCCAGAGGGTTGTGGTCAATGGGGCTGAATCTGGCTTGATGCCTGTGTCTAGTGGGGTCCCTCAGGGGTCAGTGCTTGGGCCGGTGCTGTTTAATATATTTATCAATGATCTGGATGAGGGATTAGAGAATGTTGTCAGCAAGTTTGCTGATGATACGAAATTGGGAGGAGTGGCTGACACACCAGAAGGCTGTGCAGCCATTCAGAGAGACCTAGACAGGCTGGAGGGCTGGGCGGGGAGAAATCTTATGAAGTTTAACAAGGGCAAGTGTAGAGTTTTGCACTTGGGAAAAAATAACCCCATGTGCCAATATAGGTTGGGGACTGCCCTGCTGGAGAGCAGCACAGGGGAAAGGGACCTGGGGGTTCTAGTGGACAGCAGGATGACCATGAGCCAGCACTGTGCCCTCGTGGCCAAGAAGGCCAATGGCATCCTGGGGTGTATTAGAAGGGGAGTAGCAAGTAGGTCAAGAGAGGTCCTCCTGCCCCTCTACTCTGCCCTGGTGAGGCCGCATCTGGAATATTGTGTCCAGTTCTGGGCCCCTCAGTTCAAGAAGGACAGGGAGCTGCTGGAGAGAGTCCAGCGTAGAGCCACAAAGATGGTGAAGGGAGTGGAGCATCTCCCTTATGAGGAAAGGCTGAAGGAGCTGGGTCTCTTTATCTTGGAGAAGAGGAGGCTGAGGGGTGACCTCATTAATGTTTATAAATATGTCAAGGGGGAATGTCAGGAAGATGGAGCCAGGCTCTTTTCAGCAGTGTCCACTGACAAGACAAGGGGCAATGGATGTAAGCTGGAACACAGGAGGTTCCATAAAAATATGAGGGAAAACTTTTTCACTGTGAGGGTGACAGAGCACTGGCACAGGCTGCCCAGGGAGGTTGTGGAATCTCCTTCTCTGGAGACATTCAAGACCCGCCTGGACGCGTTCCTGTGTGACCTACTGTAGGTGATCCTGCTCCGGCAGCGGGGTTGGACTAGATGATCTTTAAGGTCCCTTCCAACCTCTAACGATTCTGTGATTCTGTGATTCTGTGTAATTTGGAGAAGTTTTTCCAACAATACAGCCGGACTGTAGGAGATTCTTCCCTCCTTGTTTGAGACATCGGATGAAGATATTTACCCTTGGGATTGAGAACCCTTACCTGAGAGACAGTGATTTAGACACACGTGTAGTATTTGACATGCTTTCAGATTGTTATTAACACCTGGCAGGCTTTTAATTTGTACTAGGTACACTTCCAGGAATCACTTAGTTTTGTAACAGTGTATCCTGTGTGCTGCTTTTTAAATTGCAACAGTGCATTCTTCCATTGTATTCATAAAGCCTGTGGCAGTGATGTATTGGACCTGTGAGCAAAGTTCAAATAAATTGCTAGTTTGAACCTTGCAGTGAAGCCTCTCTCTCCGTTCCAAGATTGTAGAGAGACAAGATTTCCATTAACCTCCCGTCCCTTTCCTCCTGGTGACAGACACGGCTCTGTTCCTTTTGGTCACACCCTGCAAGGCACCAATGATTTTGTGTCCTTGGCAAGAGGAAGCAGCTGGAGCAAGCTGGCTTGAGGCTCGTGTAGCCCTTCCACTTCTCACACCAACAAATCCTACCCTGTGTTAAAACTTTTTTTTTTTTTTAACTCCTCCTAGGTTCCAGGCTGGATTTGAGAAGGATTTTATTCTGCTGTTCAATAACCTTTAAGAAGTATGAAATGGGATGCTTTTCCCAAGATCTCATGCAATATTTATTTACTGTTTAGAACTCTTCAGTAGGTAGCAGAGGTCTCAATTTGGGCAAACACAAAATTTTCTGTAAACACAATCTGACCTTGGTAGTCGAATATTAAGATGCAGAATGGGTGCATTAGTAATTAATTCATGCATTATAAAAGCCATATGCGTCTAGAAGCAATTAGCCTATTGTTTTGATTGAGGGAATGTTTGCTTAATAGCCTCAATAACTGCTCACTAATCAAAATTAACATGCAGGGAAGCGACATTCAGATAAAATCCATCATTTCAATAATAAGAAATTGTTGACGTTTCTGTAGATGGCCTGAAATTTTAGCTTTTTGGGGCTCTGGAAAAACTGCAGTTAGTTGTTCTGGGCTAAACAAGCTCCTTAGCTCACTCTTGCTCCCCAGTTCTATAGAAAATCTTAAAACACAGAAACCCACACACTGTGGGTCCAAGTGTACAATCCCTTCAACAAAAGAAGGCATTGCCACACACGTGGAAGGAATAAGAGTGAGGTTATTCACACAATGTTGACATTTTTATTAATGAAAAATCAAACTCCTGATTCCAACTACCAGTATTCAAAATCAGCAGCAAAGAAAAGAATCATACATAACTAATAACAATGTTTTGGGTTTTCTTTCCACAAAAAAATGGTCTGATGTCTCCACTGCTGCTGACTGCAAAAGGGATCTCTCCATTTATGGTCCCCAGGCGACAGCTACTCTTATTCTCCTTCGCCATTCTATTCTTCTGGCTACTCTCACAGCAGCTGGGTGGTTAAGTGTCTCCAGAAGAGAGAGACCATCTTCAAAACTGAAAATAAATTTCCAATATTTTGGATTTCTTTGCTCACTGCATTATACATTTCTCCTTTGGAAAATCAACTATAAACTTTCTCCATCCACCCACAAAGGTGTGTGCATTATCTATAGACTACCTATGTCTTTCTTAATCACATCTGGAATTTAGATTCCTAACTTTTAAAGTCTTGGCCTTAAATGAAGAAAGAACTGACATTTTCATTAAGGCACAGATATTCCAAGTTTCTGTTGTTAATATTATATATCATTGTATGAGCGGCCTTCTTTCAGGTTGGTCCACAGAAAAAGTTAAGGACACTTAAACACAGGCAAGGTGGAATTTTCTAACAAGCTACTGAAGACAAGTTTCTTTTTTGGTGTATGAACCAGAGATTGCTTCTATACTAAAGAGGTAGAACACCCTCAAAACCACAAATGTATTCAAGTTCCCCCTTGAAAATCAAGCATTTACACGATATTTTATTCAAAGAATCTGCAATACCATCATTACATTTTCTGTAACTTAGTGTTCATTCTTTAAGTAGAAATGAGTGTTAGATGAGATTTCCTATCTTCTTTAAGAAAAAAATGCCTAAACTATAAATGCTTGATTAAACCAGCCATCAAATTTCTTTAACTACTAGATATGACAGCTACAAAACCAGAATATCCTTACATGGCTTATTCCATTCTTTGGAAGATGCACACTCAAAGAATAGTTAATTATAAGGCACAGCAGAAACAAATTTAACTACCCTGCAAGGTACATCTGCTGTGTGTCCCTGGTCCTTCAGAGATGATCAACACAATCAGCATCCCAGGATTTGAAGACACATTTTCAAAGTAGCAAAATTAAGGTAATGGAGCAGAATGGAAAATTTCAATTGGAAAAAGCTGTATCATTTTGTCTTATTAAGAATATGCAATAGCAATACAGACACTATTTTAGTAAGTCTGTTTTTTTAAGCAGAGGGACTAGTAGTGTACAAAAAATCCTCACTATTGGCTGGAAAACACTTGTTTATTTCATAAACAAACTCTCCTGCTCCCTTGTATACTATATCCTGATGCTTATGTATTAAGCTTAGAATGTAATCAAGTGGAGAATAACTTGCAATTGCCTATAAGCAGCTATTTGGTACTTTTGCTAACACTTTAGTTTCAAACTTCAGCACCAGGACACAGTATTCCACAGCACTTCTTATTCATCAGAACTCTGCTTAAAGCTGATAAAGCATACTGCAGAAACTTGGAGAAAGAACTTTGTAAGAGCTGAAGGTTCAGAGTTAATTGCTATCATAATGTATTTTATGGAGAATCTAATTGATTTTGATTCTTCCTTTCAGTCTTTCTGACAAGGGGAGGGGACTGTCTGCCCATGCACAAGTCACAACAGCAGTGCTGGCTTCCTGCACGGGACCAGAACCCAACCTCTCAAACAGTTGCTCTGGACTTTGGGAAAAATTAACTTCCTCTGGTTTTGGAGATACTTGCAAAGAGAAACTATTACCAACTCTTTTCAGGCTGGTCTTTTTTGTCTTCCCTTTAATTATAAGGGCTGAGTCACTGTTTGTTCTTTTGTTAGTAATGATGTTACTGCTTTGCTTTGTAAAATATTTTTTAAATCGACCAGGGTGCAGTTGCCTTTGGTGCTGCCCACAAATGGGATTTTTACTCATATTCCCATCATCACTGTCTTCACTAGAAGAACATCTGTTCTGACACACACTCTTTTTAGAAGAAGTTTTCCAAGTAGTTTGAGCATAAGCTTTAACTTGACAGCCACTTAGAACATCTGCTGGCTTTTGAGACACTGGAAGCATTTCACACCCCAGATGCAGCATCTCTGTTGTTTGTCCACTACAGGCTAGAGACGTTGAACTGCTTATATTACAGTCTTTTTGCATCATTGCAGCCAGGTTGTCAGCTTTTTTGTGCCGATCTTGGTACACGTGTACACTGGATTCCCTCGCATAGTTTTCTGGTAGCCCATTTTTACTTTCCTGCACTAGTTTATTTACCTGACACGAAGAAAAGACATCATCTTTATCAGGGTTCCATGTTTCTTTTCTTTGTTTAAAACACTTCAAAGATTCCAGTTGCACTACATCTCCAGACAACGCAGGTCTTGATGGAATGGAAGTCTTCTTAAGTATTCGCTCACTTAAAGACCACATCTGAATTTGCCCCATATCACCATCTGAACCCAAATCATCCTCACTGTCAGGATGAGGCTGATGAGACTGCACAGCACCAGAATGTTCTGAGCTATTCCCTACTGTTTCATCAGCTAGTGGCTGGGAGCGTTTCATACGCATAGTTGAGTCAGCTGCTGGATCACAGGTATCACCCTCATGGGCTGGTGAAGTGCTGAAGAAGGTTCCTTCCCAATCAGTGCTGCTCAGTTGTAAGCCAGCTGTAACAGAGGAAAAGGGTGACAACCCTGAATTTTTACTGACTTGTGCTGGCAATGCAGAGGACTGAGCCGATGTGCTCTGTGAGAGCGAGTGAGGTGACGCACTCAGAGGAAGAGCAGCTGCTGATGCTGGCACCTGAACAGATGTTATTATGGGGGAAGCTGCAGCTAACGCCAGATCTTTTGATTCAGTACTTCTCTTGTGTATCTGATCTTCTGGGGGAGTTTTCATATCTGACATGGAGTCTTGCACAGGAAGAATTCCACATCTAGATTTTAAATTCATTTGAGATAGCAGATTGCTAACTTCATCATAAACATTTGATAATTCCTTTCCTTTTGGTTTGTCTTTCCTGTCTGAAACAAAAATAAAAAGGGCTTATCAAAACGGTACATTAACCACAGTTCTGATTTAGTAGTGGTAAAGTATAAAATAAGATACAAACACAGTCCCTGCAAGATATCACGCCTTATCTCAATGAAATATGATATTGCTCAACAGTGGGAGAAATACTTCTTGCTTTTGCTTCTTGAATTCTGGCAAGACCTGTAAGCTTGTAAGTAGTAAGCTTTTGGACTTACTTTTTTGTTTCTTCTTCAGGACTTCTGACTTTTCCACTTGATAAAGAGCAACAACATCAGGATAAGCAGCCTGAAACAAAGACTCCTCTTCTATTGTGACTACAAACAACTCCAAAGGCTCATCATCTGCATCAACATAATGTTCTGATAAAAAAGAAAAAAGTACATCAGATATGTATGTACACACAGGTCAAAGTAGGGAATAAGAAAAAGAGAGAACAAAAGATTGATTGGAGTACAAAGAAGGCATGTTAAAACGTCACTAGTACAATGTTTGAGATTTAACTCTAAGTCAAGTCTTTTCCACTCTGCCAGTTCCCTGGCACAAACAGGCACACTGAAAGTAGAAGTTTGCCGGCATGTAAAATTTTCTAACTATTCACAGAATCACAGAATCACAGAATGTTAAAGGTTGGAAGGGACCTCAAAGATCATCTAGTCCAACCCCCTGCCAGAGCAGGATCACCTACACTAGAGCGCACAGGAACGCGTCCAGGCGGGTTTTGAATGTCTCAAGAGATGGAGATTCCACAACCTCCCTAGGCAGCCTGTTCCAGTGCTCGGTCACCCTCACAGTGAAAAAGTTTTTCCTCATATTTTTCTGGAACCTCCTGTGTTCCAGCTTCCACCCATTGCCCCTTGTCCTGTCAGTGGACGCCGCTGAAAAGAGCCTGGCTCCATCCTCCTGACATTCCCATTAAACACATTTTCTAGCTAATAAGTCACAGCTTAGGGTACACAGAGAAATAAGATATGAAGTAGAAAGTCCAGGTCTTATTAACATGTACCTAAAGACCAACTCCCTTGCTTCCTAAGTAGATTTTTTTTTTTAAGCATTGCTTTTACTTTCAGGGTATGTGAAATCCGATGTACATTTTCTACTGTTTTCATATGACCGCTTCTAATCTCACCCACATTTCATTGCCTCATAATGTAATGAAACTTTCCTCCTCTTTAAAGCATTTTTTTTCTTTTTCTGTGAACTGCTCTGTTCCATAATGTACCCAGAAACCAGACAAACCTGGTTTTTGCCACTCGATTTCAAAGCAAGGAATTCCGTTTTTAACACGTGTCTTAACTACCCTGTAAGAACAAAAAGAAGCTCATTAAGTGATTTTGTTTAAACAGGAAATGAAAAAATCTACATTATCTAAAAATATTTCAACACTCTAACTCATAATGATTTAGAGGAAAAAACAGTGGTGATAGTGAAATTAATATACCTTTCAAAAAATATACTACTTCTTTGTATAAGTTACACAGTAAAATTTTGGGTCTAATTTGAATACTGAAACATTATTTCTTTTTTAGTGATACAGCTCAGAGGACTGTAAAAAGAAATCAAAAAGCTATTCTGTAACAGACAACTGTAACACAGGCTCCTACAAACATCAGTTTGATATCTTCAATTAATGCCACAGAGAAGGCTGTTGCCATAGCCAGTAATTTTCTAAGTGACCAGACAAGTTCACTTATATCTTTTGCATGAGAGCACAAAGGAAGATAAAACATGAAGTGAACAGGAATGTCAGTCTTCATGAGATTTTTCTAAAAAACATTACCTACACTCCAGTTTAATAGGTTTCTATGTGTGAAAAGGCTCCTGCTGAATCATTACTGCATTTTTAAACACTTGTTAACAAAAGAAATCTTCTAGGACACCCATAATATGTCTTTTAAGCTCTTGAAACACCAGGAACAGAGGATGTCAATTAATTTATTCAAGGTAAACGCTGGTAATTCATCTAAAAATCAGCTCCCTCCCAGTCACTCCACTCTTTTGAAGGATAACAGTACAGCTTTTCTTCAAGGAATAATTTAACAGACTATGACAAACCAACCCAAAAGAGATACTACCACATTGCTACTGTTGTCCTTCTGTCCCCCAAAATTCAGATCTATAAAATCAAGAAACATGGAAAAATTACTAAATTTGCAACACAAAAATTTGGTGGGAGAGGAGGAATTTGGGTTTCATTTCCCAAATGAATATAATAGATAATAATATAGATATATTAGTAACAATTCCCTTCACACAGTGAAGTTCAGATTTGCTAGACACTGCAGATTCTAGAAGTTTCCTTAAGTTTAAGAAATCAGGCATTGGGATGCACTGCCCAGGGAAGTGGGGGAGTCACCGTCCCTGGAGGTGTTTAAGGAGAGGCTGGATGTGGCACTTAGTTCCGTGGTCTAGTTGCTGTCATGGTGTTGGGTCATAGGCTGGACTTGATGATCTCAGAGGTCTTTTCCAGCCTCAACAATTCTGTGATTCTGTGAAAAGATTATCTGATTTTTTTTTTCTTTTTTTTAATAAAAAGGTACTAATTCTGGTTCTGTTTCTGAGTAACGGAAACCTGGATAGTGAGAAAAAATTCTGGTGGAAAACAGTTACATACTTATCTTGTTGGGTTTATTTTTTTTCTCCCCTGCATATCCATAGTTAGTAACAGGACATGTAGCCATTGTTATATTCCTAAATGCAGCAGTCCTGAATCAAAATGTTGTTTTGAGAAGAAGGGGTAGTAGAATGGAACGACAAGCAAGTGATTTCATCAGACACATGGTACAACAGCCATTAGTAGGCCTGATAAAGAATCAGACACCATGACTGAATCTGCAGACGCTTACTTCTAAGTCTAGGCTCTTATGCTGAATTGCAAAAGTTAACATTATGCTTCTGCAAAGAACCAGAGCAGAAGATCACACTTGTAATGCTAAATCTCATGTGCACATCCAAGGAAATGGAATAGAAAATAAGCACAGAAAAAAGCAGGTATTGTCAGAATGGAAGGAAACTGTCCTATGCATTACTTTGTGCAGCAGGAGTACAAGAATTGATGTACTGATCTAAATTTTCACCTCAATTCAAAATAAGCAGAAAACTTTAAACAGAAATGAAAGAAAAACATTGTCTTTCCATAAAAAAAGGAAGAAACTCCTGATGTTCATCGAGCAGCAGAAGTAAATATACTAAGTTTGACAAATCAAGCTACGTTACCGTATTGCCTGCAGTTGTTTTGAATCAACGTATCCAGATTTTCTCTGGATCATATCGTAATGTGTCAATAGCACTAACAGTTTCTTACAAGCGTAATGTTTGGGCCACTCCATCTTCTCAGAAGCAAATACCTGTTAGTATAAAAAAGAGCCATCTCAAACGTTAAAATTTTCTTATTCCATTACATATCATGTTTGACAGCTATGCAGTAGGGACACAGGACTAAACACTTTAAATACCTAGAACACTTTTTTATGTTACTGTAATGTCCAACAACACCTCACTGCTAAGGGAGGGAGCAGTCACCTGTAACAGGGCAGATTAATCAGCTGTCAGTAAAAGCTGTCAGGGAACAGTTCTGCAGTGGTGGCAGCAGGGATGAGACAGCTGCTAAACACTGTATCAGATGCAGAAGGATGATGGTTGATTTTCATTAAATCTACATTGCTTAACAGCCATACATAATTCTTGCAGAGAATGAGCTTTGTGCACTTTGAATTAAAGGGCATCTGAACTTGAAAGCTGTCAGTCCTGTGCTAAATACAAGCCTGCAATCTTGTTTTGGGAAAAACATGCAACATTTAGAATAAAAGCCACTTCTGCTTGGTATATACAGAAGCTGGTTATCTCAATAACAAAAATGCCATTGGAAAGAAAATTTAACATAAAAAAAAGCAAACACACAGAAGTCCACAGTCAAGACTTGCTGTAACACCCAAAGTTACCATATACACATTGTGTCATTATAACAATGAAAACAAGTATGACTAAAACAAACAGTTGTATCTGTTAATGCCTTTACGAAAGGTTAATTAAAAAAACCAAAAAAAAAGGGTATCAACCCTGAAGCATCTTTTATGCTGTATAACTATACAGTACTTGATACACTATATAGGTAACACAGCACTCGGCAACCCAATCTAGTAATACCAGACAGTGAAAAACAAAATAATGGCAAGTGACCTCCCCTCCCAGGTTCTTTATCTTCCATTATTCTATATACCTATTTACATCAACTGATTTTTTTCAAGTCTTCAACTTTAGGCTTTCAAAAAAATAGGTATATTAAGAAGTTAGAGAGATTCTTGAATTCTCACTTCTGGTAAGATCATCACAGGCGCCTTCCTTATTACTAAACAAAAAACTACAGAGTGTAATATCCAGCATTTTGTTGAGTACCTGAAAGGACAATAAATTTGGCCTTTGATATTCCTTCATAGTGATCAATTTATTCTTGTTTACAAGAAATTCTTGAACAACCTTGAGAGAAAACAAAAAAGAGGTAGTTTAAGAGCATTCAGAAAACTAAAATTTCTATTAATTGATTAAAGACATTAATCATTAAATAAGCTTGTTTGTTACCTCAGAGAATGGAAAGCCCTCACAACTGCTAGCTTTTCTGCAGGTAAAACAAACATGTTAGGAACTGAGTACAAATGGGAAAAATTCAAAATTTAAATGCTCACCCTGCACATGAACACAGGGAAAAAACAGTTCAATTTTCAAGACATTCCTACTTTCTGATATTGTCCTCCACCGCATTTGCTTGTTTCACTCGCTCTAACTGGTGCCACTCACAAGGGCAGTGGGATTTGGAGTCATTTGGTTTGCAGTACCTAGGGCTTTCACAGAACTTACATCCACTGTGCTCATGTTCCTTGTAAGACCCTACAGAGGGAGATGCACAAAGAACAAGGAGAAAAGAAGTTTCCAAAATCTCCAAATGTATGAAGCTAATAGTACAAATACAAAGCTCAGAACATGTATGAATCTGTTGTGAATAGCAGCTGTAAGCAGATCTGAGTGCATTAGTTATATTTATACAGCTACAGTGAGAACTGGCAAATATAAACAAGCTTTCTCTTTTTTTTTTGGAACACTTTTCTTCCCCCAACAGTTTCAGACTTTATGCTAAAAGCTTTTAACCTAAAAACTACAGGAGTCAATGACAATCTGACAAATGTATGTAAGTAACATACTTGAAACAAGCTTTTCCTTCTCCAAGTGATGGATTTGAAGTTCGCTGATCAAAGATGCTACCAAAATGTTCCTTACGATTAATTTCTTTTTAAGAAAACACTGCAGCAAAAGCCAGCAATATGAATGGATTAATTCCTCTTGATGCAATTAAATAGAGTTGTGTATCAGTGTATGTGTGTCAGTATATCCTTACTGATAAGGCTAAAAAGGCAACTATCTGGGATCACACAACAGCATGATCACAATGTGATAACATTCCACCTGCTATTCACTAGTTTCACATTTGAAGACAGACCCCAGCCTCAGAAATATGTATATAGAGATACATACACACAACACTGAAAAGGTGAAAGCAGCCCAGAAGCTGAACGACAAGAGAAGCAGTTTTTAATGCTAGTTATGAAAAACTCCAAAACACAACCAACAAAAATCAAACAAACAAAACAACAAACCCACAATACAACAAACAAACCACTGCCACCCAGAACAAAAAAGAAATAATTAGGTTAAAAATAAAATTCAGTGCTTTTCACACTGACCTGGATGGTGGCATTCGGAACAGTGAACTACCCTTTTAACAACTAAAGGTGGATTATTATCACACCAATGCTGTTCTTTCCATTGCTCAAATCTAAAAAAATGATATTAAAAGGATTAAGAAATATTTTGAAATTTAATGCTTAAAATAAAACATTGACATCTACTTGAGAAACAGGAGTTCTCTTATTTACAAAATAGATTTTTTTTTTTTTTACACTACATTATATGATTGGTGGATTTCTAGTATTGACACACATATTACAACAAACATGGAAAGCATTTTGTATTTCATGGCCTGATCCACAACCCAACTGAAAATCAGCAGAAGTCTCTCATCAGTCCCTGTGACTTCCTTTCCAATAAAGCAACATATATCTGCTTGCTCAAGAGTTGGGAGCCGTCTCATGTTTAAAGCAATTAAGAAGTTTGCCTGGCAAAATAATAATTAATTTAGCAAACAAGTAACATGGTAATCTTTTCCCTCTCCATCCCCAAACTAAAGTACTACAAACAGTGTCTTGAGACTGAAGTACATACTAGAAAGTCTTTGAATAAAATCAAAGTGCTTCAGCATACAACATAAATCTCTCTTTTACCTCTGCAATAAGTTTTGACCTCGCAAAGTCTCAATTAACTTTAAAGCTTGTTCCTTTCCAACTCCAGGAACACCCTATAGAGACAGAAATTTGCAACATTATTTAATGACAAAGAACAAGTATTCACTTTCATAAAAACTGGCTTTATAACATTATGTAGAGAAATGACAAAAGTTATCCGGGATGTTGAGAATAAATTGAGAAAAATAATTTTTGACCTAGTTCTAAAGTCAGAGAAGGTGAAAGATTATAGCTGCACTACCAGGGCAACACACAAGCTGCATAAAATCTTCTTATGCTGAATAGTAGCTCAGATAAACCAAACAAAATCTATTCTCCCAATGCCTTCTACTACCTTCTTTCTCCACCTTGTTTTGTTTTCCTCGTTATCAGCAACAGGACAACAATATAAAAATACTGGTAACATTCTTCCCAGCTAACTGACAAAGAGCTGAAACTTTGCAGAATTGTCTGGGAAGGACAAGATGGAGACAGATCTTTTGGATTTTAGAGGCAAAAACCTCTAAGTTAAGAAATACCAGAAAAACAGCAAAAAGCTTTCACTCACAGGAAAAATTCAGATGTTAGAAATAAATCATGTCTTTACAAATGATAGAACTAAAAGGGGATACATCCAAACTGCACCCAGAGCTGGCATTACTAATACACTTCAAAACCACCACTAAGTCTTCCAGACAGCAGAGACAAAGCTACTCTACCAGGGATGTACTTATACACCAATGGCTACAAAGCACCCTCACAAACAACTGAATTCTCACACCTTTGCTCAACGTAATTAAACAACTAAACTTCTGTCTTCAGCTCCACTATATAAAAACTCTGGAATAAAACACAACAGTTCTAAAAAAACTGATGATCATGAACCATTTTGATTATATTTAACCCTCCACAAATAAAATTCATGCGGACTAACTAAGCACCTTCTTCCCCTAGATCTCAGTAACGATGCACTGCATAAAGTTTTGTCAGCATGCACCCATCTCCCTTGACATAGTATACTGTTTTTCAAGACAGTGTAAGTAACTAATGAAAAAAAATTATACTGCCTACCTTTGGAAGATAATCACAACCTAGAAGAACAGCTAGCCCAATTAAAGACTCTCTGTCACAACCAAGCTTTTCCTTAATAGAGGACATTGTGTAACAGTCAAGTTGGGGATCCTGCAAGAGAAGTTTATCACACGTGTTATTTCTGTAACAGCAGGGAAGAATAGTCACATCCAGCTGCAATTGCTTACCCACCCCTGTTCACCCACATCTGCAGGAAATGGGTCTATCCATAAGAGGGGTCTGATAGCAAAAAAAAAAATCAATTAACATTTATAAGGTAATGCACAGACACCACATGAATAACTACATTTCTGGAATTTCAAGTTTTAAGTGTGGGCATCAACAGTTGAAACAAACTAAATTAAGCAGAGGGATGTTTTTGTTGTCTACTACCTGTAGAAAAAATGGGGCAAAACTAATACTATCAGTACTGGCGGTTGCATAAGTCGTCTCAGGAATTGCAGTTTTTAAAATCCATGAAAATATCTTTAATATGCCAGTTGAGTAAAAATATTTAAAACATAAAAGTTACCTAGAATATTAGACATGAGTGAAAGAAACACCTGAAGCTTTCAAGGGTCAAGGGACTCATGACATCAAGATTAACATTAATCAAAACATAGGACATTGCCACTGGCCCCCCAAGAGAAATAACAAACAAACAGCCACAAAAGCCAACAACTCAAAATAATCCAGTTTCCTGGAAGAGATGCCCAACAGATACACAGTCACAAATAATTTTATGTTGACTTAGATATGTAGCAAAGAACACCTGGAAGAGTGAGGTGTTTTAGTGATAAATGACAAGGAATTTGAATGAAAAGAACCAGGTCAAGACAGAACCCAAACACGGTGCCACCAAAGCAAATCATCTTTCATCAACTCTAATTACTTTTAAAAAAAGCTAATTGTTTGTAGCGCTTCTTCTTTGTTCTGTTGATTTTCTCCTATTACTATTTTCTCCACAAGTCTTTCAGATGAACACTATTGAAAATTCCAATCCCTACATAATTTTTCCTCCACTTTTTCGTTAGATTCATCAAACGGAAAACATGCTTTCCCTTCTCTGGTGTATAGAGAAAGTATAAATTATGGAAATTTGGGGTTGCCTTTCACCAGTTCCAGAAAGTTACATTCTTAACAAATGAACATTTCAGCCCAAAGTCATAAATGAATTTGGTTTCTGAATGATCACAACAATTAATGATACAGACATACAATCCCTACCCTATTCATGTTCAATTGGCATCTAACAGTATTAATTGCAAGCACATTCATAACAAAATGAACTGTAAGGTGCAAGGGTGTGAACATCACTATTAGACCCAGGAGGCTGACTGACCACTCCTGTATGCCCTAATTGTAAATTTATAGGAAGTAATTAATTCACTCGAATTCTCTAATGTAGAAGAGGAAAGGGGAAAAAAAGTTTGCTACTTAGCTTTATATTACACATCACAGGACACTATAAACATAGATAACAATACCACAAGTTCTCTTCAATGCAGTATTGCTCTCACATCCAATAGACGGATTGCCAGTAAATCAGACAAACACTCCTGTCTTAAATGATTTTTTTTCTAAACACATCCAACTACTAGAGGTTAAGTGTGATAATATCCAAGTAATTGTTTCAAGTCCCTTCTTTACACTCTTCCCCAGAATTTAGCAGAAAGAGAGAGGCAGAAGTGCATGAGGTACATTACCTTTGCATTCATGGCAAAGTTCCTGTAGACTGTTTGAGCTCCATATAGGAAGACATCTCCATCATTGGTGATGCAGCCATCCACGTGTCCTTTCGCATTCAGGTAGGCACACATCGCCTCTGCTTCCCCGGCTGCTTGAACCCATGGGACACCCAAACACTCCAGCAGTTCTAGGCACTAAAAGAAGGAATCCAAAAGGAAAGAGAGATTGAATGCCGAATTAGATCCATTTATTAGCAGGCAAACCTTTTCTCAGACACAAGCGTATATCAAAACTGCTGCTGCTGCACTGCCTATAGAACACTACATCAACACAAGCACTGCTTTACGAGAAATACAGTTTACTGTAATAGCCAAGAGAAATTCCCAGCTAAGAGCAAAGGATTAGTTACAGGACTTGAGCACCTCATGATTAGTGGTTACTCGTTCACAGAAATCTTTACCCTTTAAATAGATATTTAGGATGTTTTCAGAAAAGTAACAAAGGAATATTTATCTTTGTGAAGCAACACTGTTTACTCAAGTAGTAATACGGTTAACACAGACATCTTTCAACAGATGCCGACTCCCTGAGAATATAAAGCATGAAAGTGCAGTACTGTCAGCCTAGAAAAATTGGACCATGAAATAAGACGAATTGATATATACTCATACATGCTTCTTACGTATTTGAGAAAAAAATTTATTTTAGAATTTAAGGATAAACGATGAATTGATACATTCAGTCTACAGCAGTCATAAGCACTTATAAATTCTATTATATCAAAATTCTGAATAGACAGGTAAATATCTGCGACAATGAATAGAGAAGAAAATTACTGAACAGGAGGTCTTTGGAACAAGAGTTGTCTCAACCTACACCAAGACAACTTTACAATCTTCCTTTCTGTCTAATCCAGTAGGTTTCCAACAAGTGGACCCTCTCAGCTATTCAGCTAGCTGATCAAAACATAGATCTAGGTTACAACAGTTCTGTGTACCCCTTCAAAAGACATGCTAGCTTCTCTTACACAGGTACACAGCACACTCCTGTTTTCACATATACCCCAACCTAGAAAGCACACCCCATATCAACACTAACACTATGCACTATATATATTGAACAAGGAAGTTGAATTTCTGTAATAAGTAATTATGACTGTGGCTCACTACAGCATAACATGCACAGGCACACACCAAGCAATAAAAGTATTCTAACTAGTGACATTGCCCCTCTTCTAAAACAATAATTAACAGAAACTCTAAGGCCCAATTCCAAAGGCAATCTGTGTTCCCTTAAAACTCAATATCTTGTTGAAATTTGTGTAGGAAACTTAACTCTTTCAATTTCTTATATTAAATTTAATGACAAATACGGAAACACAGCCCTCAATTACTCACCTCTTTTAAAATGGCTTTAAATAAAGATCTCCCTGTTCTTGTAGCTCCAACTTTGTTTGAAGGTCCGTAGCGCATTTCGTTTCTCTTACTCATGGTGTCTGCTTTCAACTTGGGGGCCTCTCCCTCCATAACAAACACTAGTTTAATTCCCATCGATGTGAAGAAAGAGAACCGAAAAAATAGGTTCCTGCAACAAAGCAAGGTGTTCCATAAGCTGCAGAATTCGTGAAGTATTTCTCCAGACATTTTCCTTACATACCAGCCTCCTTTAGGAACAATCTTAAATTTCTCTCCATCTTTTATTATTCCATCACTCACAAGCTAGTAAACTTATTACCTAAAACCCAGTCTTTGGTTGAAGTTGTTCTACTATGACCTTATAACAGTTTTACAAAATTCCAAAGGAAAAAAAACCCAAACACATAAGGATGAGAAAGATCTTTTTTAGGTGTAAAGACATAAGCCAAAAGGCTTAATAAAAAAACCCAACATTCAACATCCAAAGCCTGCTTCCAAACACATATTCATATTGATTCTTTCATATAAAATTTTAATCCCAAATCTATCAATACAGTACATCACTTCCTTAAGTGACTGAATGTTGTGCTATTCACAGAATTAAATATCATTACTGTGCCAATTTATTTCACATGCAAACCAGCATCACTGACAGGTGGAATTTTGCAATAAAGGGAGAAATAACAACTTTTTGGCCTACGACCGTAAAATTCAGAGCAGTAATATCAGAAAGAATGTGCTTTTTCCAGCAATTCCAGGACCAATCTTTCAAAAGGAACAGAGCAAACATTCAATTGATGCGAGAAGACTCTAGATTTAGTTTTTTATCTTCGCTATTGGTAAAAAAAGGATAAGGTGATCTTTCGAGAATAGCGCTATTTTCACAAATGATACAAAAATCAACCACTTACTCTAAGTTTCCCTAAAATACTTAGCAAAACAATTTAATTTCCAACTGTCTGAAAACATTTTTTTTTTCCTTTGGTAGAAATCCCTCTGCCTTGCTTTCGAAAGACTGCATTAGGGATCTGGACTGATGCTTCCATTCCACTGCACACAGGACATACTATCAGAGGGAAGTAATGAGTTTAGTCTTGCTTCAAGTTTTATAGTTAATTATCCATTTGGAACATAAATATAAAGAAATTATTCTCAGATGATACTAACATTTCCTATCAGCTGAATTCAACAGATTCCACAGAAATTTCTAACAGCAACTAGTAACTCACTATCCTTGAGCTGACTAGTAACATAATTTACACAAATTTGTATATGTTTTCTTTTTTGTCAGCACCATTTGCAGAAAATACTGCTTTGAAGTTACAGCTGCTTATTCATGCTCATGCCTTAAATGTGATTAATCTAAATTAAAAATATACATTCTTCAATGTTGTTTGTAAACCTAAAGAATGATTTAAACATATTTAATTCAACATGTGATCTAATCAGAATTTCAATTTTTAGGTCAGATCAGGCTAGTGCTTGCATGACTCTGTGTGCTCTGAACTGACTAGTATCCAAACCGCTGTGATAAACAGCTGAAACTCCCATACTGCCTTCCATCACACAGCCTCAGAAATACGTAAGAACTTGCACATTACATTGGTGTTCTGTGATAATCTATATACCACACAATGCTACACCACAGTAAGACAAACACAGTTCTGCTTACATCCATCTCATCCTTATCCATAGTTAAGGTCTCAAGAACTTGTATTTCCACCTGAGCATTAAGTTGAATTCAGCCAGTCTTCACTTCAAACCCTTTACATATGTAGCAAAAGTGATAACAAGAGAATCAGAACAACACAGTCACGTGAATTTTGGAGGCAGTCTTAAATCTGGAATAAGCATTATACCTAAATTACACAGATTGAGACTTTTGACTACAATAATGTATGTGGATACCATACCTCAGGTGTGGCTTGGTAACTACTCCTATCATCTTTTTAACAGTCTGTGCTTCACAAACCCACAGACTTAAATCAACAGCGAGGGTTTTTCCTTTCAGACTGCTCAAGCTGACAGGCTTTCTCACAGGCTCAAGGATTTGCCACAGATTAGTCACTCCCATTGTTCCAGCTTCTTTGTTGTCGGCACAAATGTTTTAACTGTAAAGATGAAGCAGAATAAAATACTTTCAGAACGTAACATGAAGTATGAGATATTATGGATGTGATGTTCCAAAAATAAATAAATATTTAGATTATCAGTTTTACTTTTATGAGCTGAGAACACTTGCAATCAGACCTTCAAAGTCCATAGTGACTCCAGTTCAGAGATGGCTTATTACTAAATACTTTCTTTGGACTGTACATTTTCTGAGCACAAAGAAAAACTAATTCAGTTGCAGGAAAAAAAAAAACCAACACATTGATTTCCAAGTCTCATGTGCCCCTTACATATGTACAATCTAAGCTTTATTTAGAAAGAAATAAACCCCCCAAATCTTAAGGGAACTACTTCCTGAAGTGGTAGGATTCACATTAAAGTGTTGCTGTTCAAATAGAAGTAGTTTAAAGATACTTGAGGAATATTTACAATGATGACGGAACTTTCCTTGGTATCCTAAGATGATATAAGAAGAGTCAACAGCCACAGATTCTGGCTTGGGAATTCAAACTGGACGTCAGGGAAAAAAAAATGACAGAGGGTACTGCAGCACTGGTTCCCCAGATGTTGCAGAATCTCTTTCTTGAAGATTTTCAACATCCATCCAGTATACTGTCTTATTAGTTTAATCTAATACTGAAGAAGTCCCCTGCTGAGCAGGAAATCAGCACTGATAACCTCCAGAGGTTCCTCCCAACAAACATTTTGACATTTATAACATTGTGATTGCAGAAACATGCCAGTTTGTATGTTTTTACTATTTTAATGTTGGTATTATCTGACTGGCGCTACCTATAACAAACACCAGCAGAAAACATACACACACTAGGTGGTATATTTGTCTCTTATTTAACTTTACTTATACAGCTCTACTTTCCATGACATCCCACTATCAGATTTGATTCTCTTACTTTTCTTTCTTCTTCTTCCTCTTCATGTTTCATACCTTGCCAGTTCCATACAAGGCCTCTAACAGTAATCTGTCTACTCAGAATTTATTGAGGAGCTTCACTGATCACAAGGCTCCAGTCTGCTTAGAGAGACAGCAACTTCCCAAGAAGGGAGACTAAACCTGACTTTATTCATATACTTAGAAATTACTTAATACATCATGGTACTGTAAGATCACTGATAGGAAAGAGTAACTAAAAATCTTCCCACAAAACCTTCTCAGTTTCTCACTGGGCCAGTGTGTGCTACAGCTATACAGCTGTCATGTTTTCTAGTCTGTGTTTTAAAACTACATTCTACTCTACAGAGCTTTTTACACAGTTTTTTTTTACATTTTACTTGAAAACGTCTACAGAAGAAATTGAATGCTTAAGTTTAATTCACACAGCTATGTTTTCAGCCATTGCCAAGGTTAACTTGCAAAGACCAACAAGCTTTATGTGTTACCCAGAGACCTTTAAAATAAGGAGAGGGGAAAGAAGAAGAGAAAAGCCTACAACACGTTTTAGACAACACTCTCACTCCCTCCTTGACCACACCACCTTGACCCCGCACCCGGCACAGCTTTGCCCACAAACCCGAGCACCTGGAGCCCACCAGGGGCGGGTGCCCGCAGCGTTTAGAGTCACCTCACGCTCCTACTTTTTTTTTTTTCCCCCCCATAGATGAAAACAAAACTGAAAAGTTGCCCGAAAGCGGCATAACAACGCACACACGCATCCTCAGTACAAGCATTAAGAACTCCCGCCTTGACAGAAACTGGGGATCACAAGCACCACACGGCCAAAGGCAGCCCTTTCCCGGACCCACCAGGAGCCGCCCCGCGCCCCGGAGGGCTCTCCCCGCCCGCTGGGAGGGCTGCGGGCCCGGCGCCCAGGCTCCACGTTTGGGGCAGGGGCCTGACCCCCCACAACGCCCGCGGAGCCCAGGCCGGGGCGCCTCGAGGGCCCCGACGCCTCCTCAGCGAGCGCGATGCAGCCTTAGCGGCGGGGGTACGTGTTAGTAGGAACTTACATCCCGCTTTAAGCTTCAGGACGCTCAGAGAGACCCCAGCGAGCCCAGCCGCTATCTCTGAACCCCCGCAGGAGGGGCAGGAGCGGGGAAAAGTCCGCCAAAGCCACTCACCCGCTCCACAGACCAACGGCCGCCCTTTTGAAAATGGCGGGCTCCGGGAAACCGCCCCTCGCGGGGCGGGGGAACGCAGGCGCCGGGCCCGCGGCGCCTCCGCCTTAGCGGGGTTCGTGCCGTTGCGGCCGTTGTACTGTAACGGCCCCGCCCGGCAGCGGTGTTGAGGAGAGAGGTAGGGCGACGGGTGTCGCGGTGGCCGGGAATGCTGCTGCTTCCTGGGAGTGAACAGTGGCGTTATCTGCCCCCGCCCCGGCGGGCTGTGCCCGGGCAGTGCCGGCAGCCCCGCGCCCCGCCGCCGAGATTTTCGCAGCTGGTTTCGTGGGGTCACGTTAGTGGCCGGAGCTGGCTCCTGTCACCCGCAACCGGCGCTGCGAGGGCCGGGGGGAAGCGGGTGAGGACGGGAGAACAGCTGCCGCCTTCCCAGCCGACAAAGGACCAGTGTCGCTTCTCTGGGGGGCGAGTGGATCCTTCCCGCTCGCCCGGAGAAAGCGCGGGGCCAAGCGCCGGCTAACCGCGGCCCTGCAAACGCGAGTCTGGGGGAGAGGAGTCTGCCCCTTCTTGCCATTGTCCCTCCCTGTAGAGGGGGCGGAGCTGCCGGCAGTGCTGCCGTTGGTCAGGCGGTGCCTTTCCAGTGTCTGGGTGGGGCGGTACAGACCTTTTACGCCCTGGCTGAGGGTGTGTGTGGAGAGAAGTCCGGAGTGTCGAGGTCGTATAGTTCAGGCTGGGGCGTCTGCCCTGGTAGCGCCTCGGGACGGGCGGGCAGCGCCGGGTGTGAGGCTGAGCTTCTGCCTGCAGCGACCTGAAACCTGCGCCCTTCTGGTACAACAGGGAGTGAGCGTGCCCTTCGTTCCTTATCATAAACTGCTAGAGTTAACTCGTAATTTATCGCTATCCTTGTGTCTGTTTAAACAAATGCAGCGTGCTGTCCACCAGTAGAGTCATAGCATAGAATGTGTTGGGTTGGAAGGGTCCTGCAGAGATCACGTAATCCAGGCCCTGGAGGGAGCAGGGACATCTTTCACTGGGTCGGGTTGCTCAGAGCCCCATCGAGCCTGACCTTGGATGTCTCCAGGAATGGGGCCTCCACCACCTCTCTGGGCAACCTGTTTCAGTGTTTCACCACCCTTATCGTAAAATATTTTTTCCTTATATCCAGTCTGAATCTGTCCCTCTTTTAGTTTAAAACTGTTGCCTCTTGTCCTGTGGCAGCAGGCCTTGTGAAAAAGACTGCTCCCATCTTCCTTGTAGGTTCCCTTTAAGTATCGAAAGGCTGTGAAATGGTCTCCCTGGAGCCTTCTCCAGGCTGAAAAACCCCAGCTCTCTCAGCCTGTCATCATAGGAGAGATGTTCCAACCCTTTGATCATTTTTGTGGCCCTCCTCTGGATCCACTCCAACAGGACCGTGTGCTTGTGTTGAGGGCTCCAGGGCGGGACACGGTGAGGTCTCCCCAGAGCAGAGTAGGGCAGAATCACCCCTCTCAACCTGCTGGCCACGCTGCTTCTGATGCTGTGCAAGTCTTTTCTTCCTCTTTTCCCACCCTGTGCTTTTCCCTGTACCTTGCATTCATCCCGCCGTAGGTCTGCTCTGACACCTCTTCTGTACTCGTTTTGCTAACGGGACGAAAGGCGCTCGGGGTTGTAGCTGGTCTGTGTGCAGAGTGATTGAAGTGGCTCTTCTGAGTGGCAGCTGCTTCCTACCATGCAGGGGCGCCCGGCTGACACAAGAACACTGGGAAGCCGACAGGGTGGTTTTTGGTTGGTTATGTCTGCTCTGGATGAGGCCAACTTGTCACCAGCCAGGCAGGGAAAGGGGAGAACAGTAGAACTGCATTTGCAGTGGGAACTGTGGAAAAGAGATGCCTTTGGTTAAGTCAGAACACGGATGGATCACAGTGTCTGTTGCTTCCAGTGGCTGCAGCCTTTCTTCTTCTTCATCCTTTGATGTTAACAGGATACTTTCATGCTATAACATGTAATAGTTCTAGTAGTTTTATACAGCACATTTGGGGATTGTGTTTTTCTTTCGTGCTCTCATTACATGCATGATAATTATGTAGTAATTTGTAGTGATCCTGTGATGTTTTTATAATTGGATCTGTCTTGCTCTTATTTGTTCCCAATTTATAGCTCCCATTTTTATTCCTAACTATATGCACTTACATTCCATGACAGTCAAGTTCATTTCCTCTCTTACATGAATACTTTTGTTTTGTCTTTCTGAATAACAGTTGGGTTCACATGTGAATTATTGGTGTTCCTGACTCTGTCATAACGAGCTTCCATTAACATAGTTGTGCTTTATGTTGCAGTATAAACATAAGTTTAGACTTCAGTTTTTAAATATGATACCTGGTCCATTAAAACACCCATTCTCTTAATATTTGTCAAGAGGGCCTGTTGTTGGCTTCCCATTAGCCTATAGCATATCTTAAAATACGTGTACTAATGTGTGGTTTTGCCAGTTTAATTGTTTCTGTTATAGTATTGCACATTTGAATAACCTTCAAATAAATCAGATCAGATGCTTTTCCTTTGCCATGAGTAGTTACTCCGAAACTGTTGTTAAAGTTATAATAAGTGGTGCTGAGACTGAAAGCAACTATTTTTTCAGTTAAAAACTTAATGAAGAAAATAATATGTTTCTTGGTGCAATTTTGGGAGCAATTAATGTAGAAAAAGGAGTTTTTCTTTCAAAGATGTCAAGGTGATCTAAAGATAAAATTCAAATATATGTGTCATTTTCTGTGGGATTTTTATTTTTTTCCATGTTGATTATTGCTTCCTTTGACTTTTAAAGCTTTGTTTCTTGTGAAGTCTTATTAGTAAATTCCTTGTTATGTCAGTCAGTTTCTCTTTCCTTCTGTCTCTTTCTGTCACTACAGGTATTACATCCCCTGGTTCTTGTCAGTAATTTTTGAGACTGCTTCAGTGAAATTTTCTTGCAGTTTCAGTTAAGTTTTGCTTGCAGTACCAACTCTTCAAGAGTTCTGGGATGCAAACTTCTGTGCTTTGTCTTCATCATACTTTGATTACATGTATGGGTTTTCTTCTAAGTTATTTTATTCCATTTTCCACTCTTATAGTCTCTTTTCCTTAAATGGCAGAGCCTCAATCTTTAGTTTGGGCATTAATAATTAAAACGTTTCAATTGTGTGTTTATCCTTTCTTTAGAGAGAGAGGTTTCAGTGGAACAGCAGATGGAACGAATGCTTGGCTCTGTATTGGGGTGACGGATGAATTCCAAGAGCATACAAACAAGTCTTTCCTTGTCTAATTTAAGCATAAAGACATGTTTATGTAGGAAACCAAAAGCAGCATAGCGAAAGGTATGTAATTGAACCATGAAGTGTATTTGCTCCTTGGTTTCTGTGTGTATGATATTAATCTCTGTAACATGGGGCCCTGAGGCTCTGCATTGCACAGCTGGAACCGCTGTGCTCCCTGGCTCTGTCACCTGCCCTGCAGGACACAGGGGATCACGTTAGGAACCGTTAGGCTGACCTGCCTGTCTTTTCGCTGGCTTGTGCCATCACTCCTGTGGGACAAGGAAGCAATCGCCCATTATCGTTAAACGTGTCAGTGACTACAAGTGTTCTGGTGTCCGAGCCCCCAGTGTGTTTAGTCTCCACACAGTGAGTTTGATCTCAAACCACAACACGTGGTATCAACTGTGGACATGCAACTTCTGTTACACTGGTCATTCTTTCCTTTCCTGCACCTCACCCCATTTTTAGAAAAAAAAATTCATTTTTTAATATATTTATTGTCATACATAGACTCGGCCTACCTTAGACCATATGTCATGTAGTGATTTTTATATAGCAGTGGGTATTAATTGCATTTAATGCCTCTGAATCTTACTGGAACTGGTGATATGCATTGAAGTTCATTGCATTCTTTGCTTTCCTGCATCCCACGCCATTAAAAAAAAATAAATTTCTTTTGTTCTAATACAAATCTTAATTGTAGGCTTAGGCTTAAATTCACAGAGATTTCAGTTCTGAAAAAAATACCTGTTGGTTGCAATGTTCACTGTGACCTTAATATTTCTTTTACCAAAGTAAATAAATTGGTGTGTCTGTGCTGTCACCTGTAGGTATGTTTTCATCTAGAAGACTGAAACCTACAGTCTTTTGTTACTTTTTTTTTCAGCACTCATGAGTAAGAGAAAGGAAAAAAGTATTTCACAGCCTGGATCCTGTAAAAGGCCGAGACAGGAATACACAGAAGAACATAGCGATGAGTCTGATGAGGAAACGGAATCACTGTCATCAGTGGCGAGTAGTGTCTCTTCGCTTTCGGTAAGTTGTTTAAAAAGTTGGGAGGGGTAGGGAAGATGTAAGAAAAATTGATACAAAAGAGTTCTGTGCCTTTGGCTGACATCGAAATAAATGTCTTGCACGTAGACTTCAGCAGAACCAATATAAAAGAAACTAGAGGTGATGCCTGTGGTGAGGTGCATGAGTTAGTTCCTACCTTATTTCTCTTGGGTCATACAATTGTAACAGTTGATCATAACATAACTACTGAAGTTGTCAGATAACCAAGTAAAGGAAACATTTTGTAGAAGTGTGGCGTATTTGTTTTGTGACTAGCACAGAAAAAATTTAGAAAACAAATTACTTACTTACTGAAAGAAGCACCAAATACTTGTTTTGTGTAGCTGATGCTTTCAAATGACTAAAAAAAGACCTTTTAGTGTTTGCCTTTCTTGATTGAAATGAAACTTGAAAACAAGAATACCTTTTTTCCCTGCCTTTCTGTAATAGTTGAGTTTTAATTTGATGGAGGATTTTTAAAGAATATTTTCTGATATGGTAAAATCCTGTCTAGTGTTTAGACTGGACATTAGGAAGCACTTACTCACTGAGATGGTGGTCAGACACTAGAACAGGCTTCCTAGAGAGGTGGTCGATGCCCCCAGCCTGTCAGAGGCATTTAGGCAGTGCCCTTAATAACATGCTTTAACTTGATCAGCCCTAAAGTTGGTCAGGCAGTTGGACTAGATAATTATCTGGTAGGTTCCTTCCAGCTGAAATAGTCTATTCTGTTTGGTAACACACCATAGTTGAATTTTGGTCCACAGACGCATTATTCCTCACTTCATTTTAATGAATAGCAGCTGTTCTGTGTCATTGGTTTGTTTATTTTCCCTGACAACTCCTTTCTTAGAAAACATTGCTTTTCTGAAGCACTGTCAATAAAAATAAGTTTCCTGTCAAAACAGTGCTTTGCCAGTTGCACAGTGGGATGTCCTACTTTTAGTTTCATTTCCCCCTTCCTGATCTAATTTAATTTCCCTAGTTCTTTTATATTGTATTAATCATAAGGTAGTTATGGGGAGAGCTGGAAGTTACTATGGGCGAGCGAACAGCTTTGGTAACTCTTTTCCTCTTATTACATAACTGCTCTAGTAAGCAACTTTTCATAGTGTCACGAAACCCTTCTGATTTCCTTATAGGTTGTAACTGTGGATGCTTTATATTGTGCTATCTGAATTCTCATTATATTCCAAAAAGATAAAGTGTCTCTCATTAAAATGCAGATGTAACAGCAGCTTTAATTGTTCATTCTTAGGCTGTAGGGGAAGTTGGAATAATTGAAAGTATCCAGCTGAAGAACTTTATGTGCCATTCGATGTTGGGGCCTTTCCAGTTTGGATCAAATCTCAATTTTGTTACTGGAAGCAATGGAAGTAAGTAATAATTTATTATTGCTTTGTCAAAGAAGTCTTGTTAATAATTTAGAAGATATAATTTTTCTTTGAAAACTAATTGATAGTCATCATTTAGGAGTGGAGACGGATTCACTTCTGGACTTGGGAACCACACAGGTCTATCCCAGTAGTTCAAGGCTGGTGAAAAAGTTAGGTCATAAGTTTGGAGTTTTGCAAAAGATAATGTGAATATAAATCTTTCCGTAGCTAAATCATGCATAAATTTATATTTAAACTAAATGTGCTTGAGTATTCATTATTAAATGTACAGTTATCATCAAGTATATGTCATGTAGAAACTGTTGTAGGAGAAGGAAGCAGTATTTATGCAAATTCACTTGTTTTGGAGAGAGAATTAAAAAAATTGAACATAAATTTTGAAAGGGAGCTTAAAACCTTTCAGATAGTTATATAAATCATAGACTCATAGAACAGTTTTGATTGGGAGAGACCTTCAAGATCATGCAGTCCAACCTTTGTCCTAGGCCTATGTCCCTCAGCACAACATCTACCCATCTCTGAAACACCTCCAGGGACGGTGACTCAACCGCCTCCCTGGGTAGCCTGTTCCAACACCTGACAACCCTCTCAGTAAAGAAATTCTTCCTGATATCCAACCTGAACCTCCCCTGGCACAACTTCAGGCCATTTCCCCTCATCCTATCACTTGCCACTAGAGAGAACAGACCAACCCAAATGGTAATGTGTGTTTGATTTCTTTTTTGTATATGTGTTTTCTGTGTGCTTGTAAGGAAGGGGAGAACCTTGGAAATGGTGGATATTTTTCTAGAGTTGTTGCTGTTCTGTGTTTGTTCAATAAAGACAGAATTTGAACTTTTAAGTGTGTGAATGCATAAGCAGTCAGACAAAAATCTGTAGTGTGAGTGAGCTGGATAAAGAGTTACAACAATAAAGTACAATGTTTGTTACAGGTGGAAAAAGTTCTGTATTAACTGCTCTTATTGTTGGACTTGGTGGAAAAGCCGGTGCAACTAATAGAGGCCCCTCATTAAAAGCATTTATACGAGATGGACAGACGTAAGTAAAACTTTTTTAGTTTTAAGGTTAAATGTGTTGTTTAGTGATTGTGACTCAGGCTGACCGATCAGTTTTGTATTCACTTTCAGTTTCTCTCTTCTGTTATTTGATTTATGAGATTTGAATAAAACTCATAACACTGAAGAGATGATGTGTAAAGAAAGAAACCCAAAACTACAAACAAAAACCACATTAGAAATTTTACTGGTAATTTACCAGCAATAGGCCATTGTCCCTGAACTAGCTAACATAGCAATTCTTGTGCATTACCTACACCATTTACCTGAATATCCTAAAGAAAAGTCAAATTAATTTCATAAGAAACTAGCTAACTGTTCCGTGAGCACTGAGGTTAATTCTTTTTGCTGTCTTTCTCGTGATGTGAATGAATATACAATGTAAAGACCTTGACATACAGATGTAGTGTTAAACATGCAGGAAGTGGATTCGTGTTTGCTTCAAGAGGGAATCAGTAAAAAAAGATGGGAGAGGAGGTTTAAGAGTTTACATCACATAAGGCTGTGAGTTGGAGCCCCAGACTTTTCCTTTCCAAGGTGCTTAAAATAAAATTGTTGGCAATACCTGCCTTAAATATAGTAACTTACTGTTTCAGCATTCACTTGAGAAACAGAAAATCTGAATTCAGCACCGAAACCACATCTCATCTTTTCTAACAGAATACCTTAAGCATTCTGTTTTGGACTACTTTTGGTAGGCATGCCTGTAAAAGATAAGCTACGGTTTTCTACGGTGAGGACAGGAGAAAACCAAACAAGCAGCTTGATTCTGTAACCTAAAGATGGGGGCACTCAGGTGGGAAGGGAAGGTGGGAGAAATCTGCTCTTACAGCTATTTCCTTTTGGCTCATGATTTTTCTGAAGCATAGAGGATGCAAACAGGTTAGTGTATGGCAGCCTTTCTGGCCACAGGTCTCCGATGCTGTTTCAGCCCAAACAACGTAAATATATCTTGTTCTTATTGGTCCTGTGACTGACTTCCAGTTGTGACCTGTATGAGACATGACAATTTTTGTGGAATATTAGAATGGTCTGATTTTTTAAATTTTTTTTTTTTCAGATTTGGAACTGATTTTAGTTGTCTTTATTGTTTTTATGTTTTAGATCTGCGGATATTTCCATAACGTTGCGAAACCAAGGTAGAGATGCATTTAAACCAGATGTGTACGGTGGCTCTATCATTGTGAACCATCACATTAGTCTGGATGGAAGCAGAAGTTACAGACTGAAGAGCAAAACTGGTTGGTGGTAGCTTGTGTCATTGCTTTAAATGCCTTGATGTTATTAAAGCATTATGTTTCTTTCTTTGTTCATCGTTAAGAGATAATGATGTCTGGGGGTTTTTTTGTGTTTATGTTAGACTAACATTTTAGCATGTCAAAAACAGTTGTGTCTGGCTTCACATGATGTGAGGTCGTATAGTATTTGTCTTTATGAAAATCTGCTCATGTGATGAGGCTGAACATACTTTTTAGTTTTCTTGAGTTTTTGTTGAGTTTGTCCATTTACTTAGATTCTCTCACAGAGGCGTTATGAAGCAAGGAGCAACTCTAATTAGAAGTCTTTCTGTACAAATGCAAATATATGAGAAAGGTTAAAAAACTTAATCAAGTAGTGTTTCTCATGTGGAATTAAATCTGTGTTACAAAAATGCTAACCTTAGTTTTGCAAAGGCTACGACATTGTATGTCTCTGCTGTGGACCTACTGGTATTTTTCCTTTCTTTTTTTTTGCCACTAGGGACCTTAATTTCTTCAAAGAAAGAGGAACTTGTAGGAATACTGGATCACTTTAATATACAGGTAATTGTTTTAGTGTTTAGATTCTGTGCAATTTAAGACATCAGCATGTGACATGACAGTTGTTCAAATAACAAGCAATGTTCCCTTTTGTTAAATGAGAGAGGTTCACCTCTTCTGTGTTCTTTCAAGACCAAATGCAACGGCAAAAGAAAATTGAAATTTGTATCTTATACAATGCAGAATGGGATTCTGTCCCAGACAGGAAAGTATTTGTGTCATCTGTGAACCATGAGTCATGTGTCCTGTTAATGAAAGTCTTATCATATGTAGGTTTCTTTCATACCTGGAGCTTTTTTTTTTTTTCTTCTTTGCCTGCTCGTTATTTCAGTTTTTACTGTTGCAGAAATTGGAATGTGTTTTGGCTGCTTAAATGATTAAGGAAAGATCAGGTAGTGCACATGAAGTTTAAAATATTCAACATATTCAGCCTTTTAGATAATATACACATATTAGTTGGTATTGACTTTATTTTGTGAAAGCTTCTGTAAGAATATATGGGGCAATTTATTGCTTTTAATGCAATACTTTGATCAACTAAATAATAAGAAATTAAACAGTATTGGACAAAATTTCTAATGCTGATCTTGTTAAATAAATGAAATAAAGAGGCACTGTCTCTATACAAGTCAGCTCTTCTCCTGGAAACAATTTCTTAGTTGTTCTTGTGGTTCCGATTTGTACTTACTGGAATTGGATTTTTTTTTTTACTTTTCCTTGTGTTTTTGTTGTTTAAAAAAAAGGGGTGAGAGGAGTAGAAATTTTAGTTTCTGAATCTGCTTCTTTCAGCTTATTATTGAATTGCTGGACATGGAACAAGATAGTTTGCTCACTTTTATGGATATACAGTTACATGAACCTTTTTTACTTAAAATGAAAAGAAACTGATTTGGTTTTTACAGGTAGATAATCCTATGTCTATTTTAACCCAAGAGATGAGTAAGCACTTTTTACAGTCTAAAAATGAAGGTGACAAGTACAAGGTAAGAAAAATCATTTAACATTGAGATTAAACATTAAAATACTGATTTCAAATTTTTAGGAGTGGCATTTGGAGGGGAAAAAATAAATCAGAATTCTCAATTTTAATGACCTATTGTGGGTTAATTCAGATGGGCAGCTAAGCACGACCAAGCCACTTCCCTTCCCTGCTGCCCCCTTCTTGGGATGGAAGAAGAGGGAAGGAAGAGTAAAAGCAAGAAAATATGTGGGCTGAGATAAAATATTTTTAAAAAAGGAAAAGCTGTAAGAAGGGAGAAAGAAAGCAAACCAAAACAACAGATGCAAAGGCAATCCCTCACTGCCTCCTATGGGTAGGCTGATGCCCAGCCAGTTTCTGAGCAAAAGATGGGTAACCCCGCTAAACCTTCTCCTCTCCTTTTTTGTTGCTGTGCATGACTGTGCTGGTTTTGGCTAGGATAGAGTTAATTTTCTTCATAGTAGCTGATATGGGTCTATGGTTTGGATTTGTAAAGAAAACTGTTGATAACACAGGGATGCTTTAGTTACTGCTGAGTAGTGCTTACATGGAGTCAAGGCCTTTTCTGCTCCTCACCCCACCCCACCAGTGAGGAGCTCAAGGAGTCGGGAGGGGACACAGCTGGGACAGCTGACCCCCGTTGACTAAAGGGATATTCCAGGCTATATGATGTCATGCTCAGCATGGAAAACTGGGAGTGAATGGAGGAAGGGGGAGGATGTTTGGAATGATGGCATTTGTCTTCTCTTTGTCAACGTCACCTGTGATGGAGCCCTTTTTTCCTGGAGTTGGCTGAACACCTGCCTAACCATGGGAAGTGTGAAGGAAATCGTTGTTTTGCTTTACTTCCCCTACTAAACTGTCTTTATCTCAACCCATGAGTTTTGTCTCTTTTACCCTTCCAATTCCCTCCCCCATCCCACTCTGAGGGAGTGAGTGAGCACCTCTGTGGTGCTTAGTTCCCACCTGGGGTTAAACCATGACAATGACTATTTATGGGATGGAATATCTCTTTGGTTAGTTGAAGTCATCTGCCTGGTTGTATCCCCTCTCAACCTGTTGTACACCCTGCCAGTCTATTCACTGGGAGGGCAGAGTGAGAGACAGAGGAGGCCTTGGTGCTCTCCTACCATGTTCAGCAAAGGCTGAAACAGTACCCTGGAGAAGAGATTGAGGGAAGACCATATCACTCTCTACAACTAGTTGAAAAGAAGTTGTAGAGAGACAGGGGGTGGTCTATTCTCCCTAGTGGCAAGTGATAGGACAAGGGGAGATGGCCTTAAATTGCGCGGGGGAGGTTCAGGTTGGATGTTAGGAGGAATTTCTTTACTGAAAAGGTTGTCAGACACTGGAACAGGCTGCCCAGGGAGGTGGTTGAGTCACCGTCCCTGGAGGCGTTTAAGAGATGGGTGGATGTTGCATTGAAGGACATGGTTTAGTGGTGTTGATAGGGCTCGGGAAAGTTTGGGCTCGATGATCTTGAAGGTCTCTTCCAGCTGAAACTGTTCTGTGACTCTATGATTAGTGTGTTATTGGCATTGTTTTGGTCGCACATCTAAAACAACACAGTTGCTGTGAAGAATCATAGAATCATAGAATGGCCTAGGTTGGAAGGGACCTTAGAGACCATCTAATCCAACCTCCTTGTCACGGGCAGGGACGCCTCTCAACTAGATCAGGCTACTCAAGGCTCTGTCCAGCTTGCCTTGAACACCTCCAGGGAGGAGGCAGCCACAACGTCTCTGGGCAATTTATTCCAAAGTCTTGCCACCCTCATACTGAAGAATTTCTTCATCAGATCTAATCTAAATCTATTCTCCTTCAACTTAAATCCATTTCCCATTGTCCTGTAAGTGGATGCTCTTGTAAAAAGTCCCTCCCCAAGCCTTCCTGTAGGATCCCTTCAGGTATTGGAAGGCAGCTATTAGGTCCCCCCAAAGTCTTCTCTTTTCAAGACTGAACAATCCCAGCTCCCGCAGCCTGTCCTCGTAGCAGAGGTGCTCCAGCCCCTGGATCATATTTGTGGCCCTCCTCTGAACATGCTCCAACAGTTCTTTGTCCCTCTTATGTTGGGGACACCAGAACTATTCGAGGTATATATATATATATATACACCAGAAGTATTCGAGGTGGGGTCTCACAAGAGCAGAGTAAAGGGGTAGAATCACCTCTCTTGACCTGCTGGCTACGCTTCTCTTGATACATCCCAGGATGGGGTTGGCCTTCTGGGCTGCCTGAGTGCCCTGCTGGCTCATGTTGAGCTTCTCGTCTATCAACACCCCCAAATTCTTCTCTTCAGGGCAACTCTCAACCCACTCTGTGCCCAGTTTGCATTTGTGCCAGGGACTGGCCTGACTCAGGTGCGGGAAACTTAACTCTGTCCCAGCTGGACTCGGTACACCATCTGATTGTAGAAGTCATCCACTTGCAAAAACTTTTTTTTTTTTTAAAGTTTCTTTTCTCTTAAAGACATTGATAAATTAAAATAAAAATTAGGATACTGCTGAGTTAGTTCATTATTCAGAAGTACCCCACCAATTACTCTATTTTGGGTATCATTCAGCATTCATAGAGGCTGGGACGAATGTTCTTTCTATGGTAATTGTTTAAAGTTCATTTAGGTAACCTGCTGAATTGGACATCATCTTTTTATTCCTTTTTAGTTTTTTATGAAGGTGACTCAGCTGGAACAAATGAGAGAAGATTATTCGTTTATTATGGAAACTAAAGAAAATACACGTATTCGTATAGAACAAGGAGTAGAGGTATCTAACAAATAAAGTAATTGTTAGTACAGATCTGAACACTGAAATAACTATAGGAATTAAATTACACAGTTCTGATTTGATTAGGTCTTAGTGACATTAAATTTGAAAAAAATGAATCTTTCTAACATTTCATACTATATCACAGCTTTTTGCACTCACAGAATCGCAGAACATTAGGGGTTGGAAAGGACCTCAAAAGATCATCTAGTCCAGCCCCCCTGCCAAAGCAGGATCACGTACAGTAGGTCACACAGGAACGTGTCCAAGCGGGTTTTGAATGTCTCCAAGAAGGAGACTCCACAACCTCCTTGGGCAGCCTGTGCCAGTGCTCTGTCACCCTCACACTGAAAAAGTTTTTTCTAATATTTTTATGGAACCTCCTGTGCTCCAGCTTGCACCCATTGCTCCTTGTCCTATCACTGGACATCACTGGCTCTGTCCTCCTGACACTCCCCTTTGACACATTTATAAACATGAATGAGGTCACCCCTCAGCCTCCTCTTCTCCAAGCTAAAGAGACCCAGCTCCTTCAGCCTTTCCTCCTAAGGGAGATGTTCCACTCCATCATCTCTGTGGCTGTGCTGGACTCTCTCAAGCAGTTCCCTGTCTCTCTTGAACTGAGGGACCCAGAACTGGACACAATATTCCAGATGTGGCCTCACCAGGGCAGAGTAGAAGTGGAGGAGGACCTCTCTTGACCCACTAGCCACCCCCCTTCTAATACACCCCAGGATGCCATTGGGCTTCTTGGCCACGAGGGCCATTGCTGGCTCATGGTCATCCTGCTGTCCTGGTGAGCCCCCAGGTCCCTTTCCCCTGCGCTGCTCTCCAGCAGGGCAGTCCCCAACCTGTACCGGCACATGGGGTTATTCTTTCCCAGGTGCAAAACTCTACACTTGCCCTTGTTGAACTTCATCAGATTTCTTCCCGCCCAGCCCTCCAGCCTGTCCAGGTCTCTCTGGATGGCAGCACAGCCTTCTGGTGTGTCAACCACTCCTCCCAGTTTTGTTTCATCACTCACTGTTGAACTTTTTTTTTTTTTTTTTAAGCGTCTTCGAGAGCTTAAGCTACTTTATTGTGAAAAAAGGGAACATTACAAAAGCATTGTATTTGTGAATGAAATGCAAAATCATCTTGAAGGTTTGAAACGTCAAATGGCATGGGCACTGGTAAATGTCTTAAAATTTATTTCATCGTATGAAATGTACTTCAAATTATTCCCAATCTGCTGTGGTGCCGATATATGCTAATATATGCTTCTATTTAGATAGGTGAGATGGAAAAAGAATTACAGCTTATCAAAGAAGGCATCAGAGCTGAAGAAGAAAATGTAGAGGAGACTGTTCAGAAGCTAGAAGAATGCCAGGTACATATTCTGGCTTTGAACATGTGCCAGCAGTGTGCCCAGCTGGCCAAGAAGGCCAACAGCATCCTGGCCTGTATCAAACATGGTGTGTCTCACAGGAGTAAGGAGATGATCATGCCCTTGTACTTGGCACTGGTGAGGCCACAGCTTGAGTACTGGGTTCAGTTTTGGGTGCCACAGTATAAGAAAGATGTTGAGGTGCTGGAACAGATCCAGAGAAGGGCAGCAAGTTGATGAGGGGTCTAGAGAACAAGTTTTATATAAAGAATGACTGAGGGAGCTGGGGTTGTTTAATCTGAAGAAGAGGAGGCTGAAGGGAGACCTTCTCACTCTCTAGAACTACCTGAAAGGAGGTTGTAGCAAGGTGGGGGTTGGTCTCTTCTCCGTAGTAACAAGTGATAGGCCCAGAGGAAATGAGGCTGAGAGGAAACGGGCTAAAGTTGCACCACGGGAGGTTTAAAATGAATATTTGGAGAAATTTCTCTACTGAAAGAGTGGTGAAGCATTGGAACAGGCTGCCCAGGGAGGTGGTGGAGTTGCCATCCCTAGAGGTGCTGAAAAACCGTGTAGATGTGGCACTTCAGGACATGGTTTAGTATTCGTGGTGTTGGGTTGACAGTTGGACTTAATGATCTTAGAGGTCTTTTCCAACTTTAATGATCCATGGCAGGGAGGTTGGATTAAATGATCTCTAAGGTCCCTTCTAGCCTAGGCCATTGTATGATTCTGATTCTATATATGGTTTAAGCCATATGTCACTCCAGTTTTGGCTTCTTGACTCAAGATTAAAAATAATATTTAAACTATTATTGTCCTTTAGCTTGTAAGCTGTTTTAACTGGCCATTTTAGCTTTTCACAAGCAACTGATAACATTCCCATTTATATACCTTTGTAGCCATCTAAAACTTAACAGTAACATTTACATTCCACACTGGATAATATTAGGATATTTTGTTTTCTGTTTTTTAGTAGGGGTATGTGTGTGTGTTTTCATGCCAGTACTTTGGTTTTAGGTGAGGGTTATATTATTTTGACTGGGAAGTTGAGATGACTAATGTTGCATATATCAGTGAACAGTAGTTTGAAGTGTTTTATTGTTGAGATGCCTTTTTCTGTAATGTTGGAACATCTTTCATAGATGTGTCATGTAGACTTTCTTGGGTGTCATTGCCTGTAGAAAAGAGCAGTGTCTGATTTCAGGAGACACCTGGAAATTTAATAGACTCTTCGGAGCATCTTTCCTAGGTCTGTCATGTAGGCTTTCTTGGATGTCTACGTGTAGTAAAGATCAGTATGATTTCAGGAGATGTCTGGAAATTTAATAGACTCTTTGGATGGTACTTCAGACTTCTGCAGGTAGCAAGAAAGAATAATTTTGCCAAACATTCAGATTCACATACGAAATACATCTTTCGCAGAGAAACACTAGGCATCTTTTTTTTTTTGAACTTTTCAGTCTATTAAAATGTCTTCTCCAAATTTTCTGAATTGGGACTAATTTTTTAAAAAATGTTTAAAAAAAAAGAGAAAAAACAATGTATTTTTGTTGAAGTGGTGGCATTTTTAGTTTACAGCTGAACATGTCTGTGTAAAGTTGAAGCAACATTGTCCACATACTGGTTTCACTTCTTTCTGTGTCGTGGTGCTTACTGTATTGAGAGTCCTGTGTTTGAGCAAACCTTGAGTTGGAAAAGAAGGTTGCTATTTACTTCACAGATTTGGTAGTCTGTTGGTTTCCTGAACCGTGCTCTAGCACAGTTCATCTTAGCATGTCTATAGTGGGAAAGACTTACATTATTTTTTTTAGGGAAAAAAAAAAAAGAAACAAGAAAGAAAATGAGACATGTCAGATTCTTTTTAGAGATATTTCTTCTATATTAAGAGGTTTTGAAGAAAATTTTGCTGTATCACTACTCATGTATCACTCTTCTGTTGCACAAAAGCTAAAAGTGAAGGAAGCAGAGGAAAAGTACAAAGCACTACAAGAGAAGTTACTAACAATAAGTGGAGAAGCACAAGCCCTGCATCCTCAGTATGTTTCCCTGAAGGTTGATATACAGGCAAGAAGAAAAGCAGTCAGTGAAGCTGAGGTGGGCAAAAAATTCACAGCAATTTAAAGCTTTTATCTTGTCCGTGCTCTACCCATAGGTACTTCGTGTGTGTTTAGGTTTCCTGAATCCATAGAGTAGTTCAAAATAGGTGCAATTTCTTGCCTGACGTACAAGTGGTTTCTCTTCCAGGGCAGGGGGGTTTATATCTTTGCACAGATATTAACCAGTGTTAAGCTTAGGTTAAAATAAATATGATTCAGGTTAACGGTTCTATTTCTTTTTCACGTTCTCGAAATTCAAATTACGTTTGTCTGTTTTGATACAGTTTAATGTTTTAAAGCTGTAGTTCTTTTAGAAATTATTTCTTGCTTCTATTTATTAAACTACTATATACTATTTCCTTCATAGTTACTTTATAATCGTTTCAAAACTGAGTTAAAACATCTGGGAAAACACCATGAACAGCTATGTAAAAGAATTGAAGAACTGAAAAGCAGGTAAATACAGATATAGTGATTACAATGTACGCTTATTAAAGTATAAGCATGCAGAAAGCGATCTCTTCTGATTAATGAGAAAATGTGCAGTAAGAGAAAATATTTATTTAGACTTTATCAGAGTCCAGTTAAATATTTAAGTATTTCTGATCCTGCTTTGTTGCATACCAAGACTTTGAGCACAAGGTGATGAGGTGACTGGGCAGAAAAAAGTTTAGTGTTTTGGGTTTTTTGTTGGTGGTGGTAATATACATTTTCTTGCTTCCATGGTGTTGCAAAACAAATAGACCTTAAAGTAAATCTAATAGAAATGTATCTGGGGAGAGTTACAAATAAAAATAGAATAAAATTAGTAATTATGCTGTGTAGACCTTGTAAATGCACAGAATCTTTAAATGTAACTTTCTGATGCGTAGATCTCTTGAATGATACAGGTAATAAAGTCTGTGCCACTTACAAATCATCAGCATGGTTTTAAAATATTAAAGTATGGTCTTTTCTAGTGCTAATCAGACTTCAGAGCCTCACAAATTTGGAAGACAAAAGAAAATTGCACACTTAAGGGAACAGTTAAAGGCATTCCGTGATGAAGAAATAATGACTGGTCAACAGGGGGATCAAATTCAGCAGGCTAGATGTAAATTAAAGGAAGAACTTGTTAGATGTAGGTAGGTTAAGCTTTTTTGAAAACAACTGATTTTCCTTTGTTTCAAGTTGTAAGAGGTCCCTTCCCAGATGCCTGCAGTTTCTGAGGTATTATGTTTCAGGTTTTTGTTTTTTTTTTTCCTAGTTTATCTTATGACCTGATTTGGAAACTTTTGGAAAATTAAGACAACTGTTTTGTCATTAAAAGTGGAAGGTATTACGAATTTAAAGCCTGATGTAAATCCATGCTGTCCCTTCTTTCTTGCTCCCGCCATCTGTCCCTTATTCTCTTAGCATCCTATGGGCAGAGTATGATTAAAATTTTTTCATGTGTCGTACACTGGTACATCCTGATATGATGTCACAAGATATATGATAGAAGGAAATAGATATGCCTAGGGGTGATTGCTGTATCTGTAGTTAAAGGCCAATTTATAGACACTTTGAAGTGGTTCAGATACCAATTTAGCCCACATCTCAGCAGGAAAAACAAAGCACTCTTTGGCTTTGATTCGGAAACCTGAACTTGAACAGCGATTACCACAGGGAATTATGGTGGTGATGTCATTTAGTGTTTTAAGAGATTTGAAAATTGTGGCTTATTGCACTTAATTTATTAGTTTAAATATCCATCATTACTTACTGTAATCAACATTTACTTTGTGTTCTGTTGAAGTCCTTTGTAGAAGACAGTGAAACTGAAGCATATGATTGGAGATAAAACAAATTTATTATATATGGGTAGAAATAAAAAAGTCTTGTAAAACTTTTGCAAAGTAGTAGTATTCTGTCTTGCTTTTTTTGTCTCTGGTTTCTTAACTATAAAAATATTGTATATGTGTAGCTAACTGTACATTGAAGTATTGGGGGCTTGATATGCTGTCCTGTTAGTTCTTGAAAATGAGACTTGATAATTATTTTTTATGAAATAGAGGCTTCAGAAGATGTTGCTACTGAAAAAAAAATCTTTCTTTTAGAAGAGAAGACTGTGCTGCAAAACAGGCACTGGATGCCAAACAGAAACGGCTGAGAGAGCTGAAAGACAGTAAAACAAATATCTTGAAAAGATTTGGATCACATTTACCAGCATTTCTTGAAGCAGTTGAAGCAGCCTATAAGCAAGGGTGCTTTAAACACAAACCTGTCGGACCTTTAGGTAAGAATGACTGCCGCAAAAGACATATTTCATCAGGGATATATCTTTCTTCTGTACTTCCTGGACTAAATATTTTATCCTGGTAGGTTATCTTCTGTTTCTGCCCTTTTTATCACTTGAGCTAGCTAATATCTACTAGTTTTCGTCATTTCCCAGATTTTTTATTAAGGTATTTTATGTAGTTACAATGGTAAATTTTAAGTGCACCCCTTCGACTCCCGCACACTCTCCAAGCATCAGACTGCTGTGCTTTGGCTGCTTGTTCTTTGGTGGCTAGCACTGTCCTGCTCCTGGACAGATTTGGTTCAGAATGGCCAGTGGCTGACTTTTGGGCTTGTCAGACTTTAAATACCTTAACAAAAACAGCTGGAAAATAAAGAAAAGCAGATGTTAGCTAGTTGCATGGAGCAACTTGGACAGAAGTAATTGAGATTTTCTTGGAAAGTTTAGTTGTATTAGTTTTTTGACCAGCTCTGACAGTGACTGCCATTTTCAGTTTGTAAATGGGAGTAATGGCTTCAGCATATTCTCAATGTAAGTGTAAAGACCAAATACTTAAGTACTTGCCATTTACTGCAGGGTAAGAAAGTGCAAACACTACTAAAGACAGGTGATATAATGGAAATCTTCATGTTTGTTTAACTTGCAGCATAGTTGTTCCTCTGCCTTCACCCTTAAAACATTAAGTTGTTGATGAGCAATCTTTGCCTTGATGTACTCCTGCTGAGCTGCCGTAAAATTGGTACCTTAATGTAAGCTGGTCATAACGAAAGGCCTTGGAAGAAAATGTTGGCCTCCAAATATGCATAGGTGTCTCTATAGGAAGAGAAATTATATGTCTGTTTTCTTGGAGTAGCTTATCTGTTGTGGAGTTTTCTGTCTTCTAGTTTTTTTTTTTCCTTCTGGTAATAAGATTTGGTTTAGACTCTTAAAAAAACCACATAACACAGCAAAACCTGCAAACAACAACAACAAAAAGCATTGAGTGGTAAAAATGCACTACTGGATGTTTTATTATGGAACACAGCTCCTAAAGCGTTGTCTCTTATGTTTATATAGGTGCTTTCATTCACGTGAAAGATGCTGAACTGACCTTGGCTGTTGAATCTTGTTTAAAGGGCCTAGTTCATGCATTTTGGTGTGATAATCTTAGGGATGAAAGAACTCTTCAGCAGCTGATGTTGAAATATTATCCATCTGGATTTAGACCTCAAATAATTATAAATAAATTTCAGGATGAAGTTTATGATGTTAGACAGAGGTAAGTTAAGCCCTGGAACACGCTGCCCGGGGAAGTGGTGGAGTCACCGTCCCTGGAGGTGTTTAAAAGACATAGAATCACAGAATGGCCTAGGCTGGAAGGGACCCTAGAGATCATTTAATCCAACCTCCCTGTCATGGGCAGGGACGCCTCTCAACTGGATCAGGCAACACGTGGGGACCGAACGGGGAACGAACCCGCGACCTTAGTGTCATCAGCATCACCCTCTAACTGACATGTAGATATGTTGGTTAGGGACATGGTTTAGTGACGGGCTTAGGTTGATGGTTGGACTCAGTGATATTAAAGGTCTTTCCCAACTGAAACGATCCAGAGAAGGGCAACCAGAATGATGAGGGGACTAGAGGATAAGTCTTATGAAGAGAGGCTGAGGGAGTTGGGGCTGTTCAGCCTGGAGAAGAGGAGGCTGAGGGGAGACCTTATTGCTCACTACAACTCCCTGAAAGGCAGCTGTAGTGAGACGGGTGTCGGCCTCTTCTCCCTAGTGAAGAGCAACAGGACACGAGGGAACGGGTACAGGTTGCGCCAGAGGAAGTTTAGATTGGATATTGGGAAAAACTTCTTCACTGAAAGGGTGGTGAAGCATTGGAATAGGTTGCCGAGGGAGGTGGTGGAGTCACCATCAAAAACGACTGGATGTGGCACTTCAGGAGATGGTTTAGTGTTAGGATGGTTTAGGACTGTAGCTTGGACTTGATGATCTTAACGTCCTTTCCAACCTTGAAGTTTCTACGATTCTATGATCCTGTGATTCTAAGTTATATTTTGAATTTTATTACTTAACCTTGGCGATTCAAAATATTATTAGTTGAAAAGAACTATTTGGGTTTGTTTTTGTTTATTTTAAAAAAAGAATTTCACATGAACTTTATGAGTGGTTGTTTTTCTTGTTTTCTTCAGTGAAGTTCATCATCCAGAATTCCCATCAGTTCTCACAGCGTTGGAAATAGACCATGTAGTGGTTGCCAATTGTTTGATTGATGTCAGGAATATAGAAAAAATCCTGCTCATTAAAGTAAGGCTCTACGCTTCCTGTTGGTCTTTAAAAAAAGCATTTTCCTTTTACATGGAGCATGTACGATACCTTCATTGATAGTGTCTGTAGAAGAAGAGGTAGAGAAAGATTTTCCAATGGTGTCAGTTATCAGTGTTGCAGTGCAGGACATGCCCAGGTATGATGTAACTCCTGGAGGGCTTCAAGTAAGGCCCTCTTGGCATTCAATAAACTCTCAGTATCAACCTAAACACTGTTTTCTGCCATGGGTGAGACAGCTGATATCCCATAGTGGATACTGGGATTTAGTCTGGAGAAGAGGAGACTCAGGGGGGACCTTATCATTCTCCACAACTACCTGAAGTTGGGTGGGAGTTGGGCTCTTCTCCCGGGCAACCAGTGACAGGACGAGAGGGCACGGCCTGAAGCTACGTCAGAGAAAGTTTAGGTTAGATATCAGGAAACATTTCCTCACGGAGAGGGTGCTCAGGCACTGGGATGCACTGCCCAGGGAAGTGGTGGAGTCACGGTCCCTGGAGGTGTTTAAGGAGATGCTAGATGTGGCACTTAGTGCCGTGGTCTGGCCGATGTGGTGGTGTTGGGTCATAGGCTGGACTTGATGATCTCTGAGGTCTTTTCCAGCCTCAATGATTCTGTGATTTATTTAACAATCAGCAACTTTTAGAGCTTTTAGTGTTATTTCCACATACTTATTTCCCTGCCCTCCTTCTGACCCCAGCACTACTGTCTTAGGTCTCAACGTCTGCCCCAGCAGGGAGAACACTGCTGGTCAGGGAAGTTCAGGCAGAAAAATCTTACCAGTTCCTGCTGTGCAGCTGCTCACAGATGCCTGTTTGGGGTATTACTGGCCAAAGTCCCTGGGCATTCCATGGGATTCCTCTCTACAGATCTCTCCTTGTGTGTTTCTAGGATCTTCTGGGATGTTCACCACCACCTTTCTGGCCCTCTACATGCTCTGGTTTTCCAGTCTAAGTAGTCCCTGTGCGTGTGATCAGCCTCCTAACTGCAACCAGTCTCATGTCTCTTTATTAATTGTTGGGTTCAGGATATGCCAGGTTTGCATAGCCTGGGTGTTACCAAATTTTGCAACCAGGCGCTACCAGATGAACCTTGCAACAGGTAGCTACATACCAGTTGTAGCTCTAGTAGGCTTGTGCTTGAGAGTTGAGAAGTTCACTTTTGAATATCCAGCCACTCACTCTTATATGTAATTATCAGCTGCCTGTTAGCATTCACAGCGTAATTTCTTTTTCACCTACCACAACAACCAGAGCTCCTTTGGACTCTGCAGCGTTAAAGCATTTGAGACGAGAAGGTGCAAAGAAACATTTTTGTGGATAGAGTATGGTAAAATAAAAAAAAAAAAGAAAAAGTAGGATTTGAATGAGATGAGTGGCAACTGGCATTGAATTAAGCTCACATACTACTTTGATAACAATCTATTTTTTTGATCACCATAAGAACCTGTTAATCATCATAGAATCATAGAATGGCCTGGGCTGGAAGGTTTGTGCCACCATACGATTTCTGATCTTTGTTGATTTTCTGTTACTACTGATACCAGCTGCAGCAGATAAAATTACAAGTAAAATGCTCAAAGATTAAAAATAAGATGCATATATTTTTATTTTAAAAAGCAGGCTATTCTGTAAGCAACAGAACTAATGTTGCTTGCTTTCTGTGGATGTTAGTTTTCTCCAAAACCACTTCAGTTTCTCCTCTGACGTTCCTTCTGGAAAAGAGGCAATTTATGTTATAATTCAGAGCTGACTGACAGTTTATCAAATGTGGCTGTTACTGAATGGGATTTGTAACAGCTGAACTTTCTAGGCTTTTCTAATTGGATTATTCATGAATGTAGAATATTAGCATTTGACTTCTAGTGAAACTGTTTATGGGTGAGAACTTCTAGACAACTTTTAAATTGAAATCTTTTAGTTATGGATGCTTTTCTATTGGTGTGATAAGGGCAGGAATGCTAGTTTTGTTCTTGCCCCTCTGCCTTGCCTAACCACTGATTTTCGTAACATTATTATCCTTGAGCCCTACCTGAACAGTTTCAACAGAATCTGAAAAGCTAATTAGGTGTGGTGTGGAAGAAATGGTACTTCTGAATGGATAACATGATTGCCTTGGACAGAGGCACTTGTGACCACTCAGTCACTGGTGCACCACAGAATCACAGAACGTTAGGGGTTGGGAGGGATCTCAAAAGATCATCTAGTCCAGCCCCTCTGCCAGAGCAGGATCACCTACAGTAGGTCACACAGGAACGCATCCAGGTGGGTTTTGAAAGTCTCCAGAGAAGGAGACTCCACAACCTCCCTGGGCAGCCTGTGCCAGGGCTCTGTCACCCTCACAGTGAAAAAGTTTTTCCTCATATTTTTGTGGAACCTCCTGTGCTCCAGCTTGTATCCATTGTCCCTTGTCCTGTCATTGGACATCACTGAGAAGAGCCTGGCTCCGTCCTCCTGACACTCCCCCTTGACATATTTATAAACATGAATGAGGTCACCCCTCAGCCTCCTCTTCTCCAAGCTAAAGAGACCCAGCTCCTTCAGCCTTTCCTCATAAGGGAGATGTTCCACTCCCTCCATCATCTTTGTGGCTCTGTGCTGGACTCTCAAGCAGTTCCCTGTCTCTCTTGAGTTACATGTTTCTGTTTGTGCAAATTCAGTGCAAATTCTGTGCCAATTTTCTGTTTGTGCATATTTCCCCAAAATTTAATTGAATATTGTTTGACATACTTCACACCTTGCTTTGGAAGATTGTTTCCTGTATGTATATTCCACTTTTGATAGTTAAATATATGTGAGAAAATTGACCTTCTGGTTAGTGATTTTTTTAATTTTTTTGTCCCATGGCAGATTTAAGGCACTGGTTAGACTATGGAACTTACAATGCAGGTAAACTTATAACAAAGTGAAAGAAATGGGCAGCTAAACTAAGTGGATGTTTTTTGAGAAAATAGGTGTTTTATTCAACTACAAACAGCAGATTCTTGACATTACAGACTTTTTTTCACATTCTTTCAGTACTGTATTTCTTATTTCTCATTAAGAATTGAAATTGTTTATGGGTGACAACTTCTAGACAAGTTTTAAGTTGATATCTTTTATTTATGATTGGTTTTCTGTTGATATGATAAAGTCATTGTATTTTTCAGAGTAGCTGTAAAGCTCGTGAAGTAATGCAGTTTAATCAGCCCCCAAAAAACTGTAGAGAAGCTTTCACTGCTGAAGGTGATCAAGTATTTGAAAGGCAGTATTACTCTTGTCATGTCGTCAGATCCAAGTTCCTAAGCACAGATGTCGAAGCAGAAATAAGGTTAGCATCTTGTAACGTTGGATTTGTGAGAAGTGCACTTGTTGACATGAGTAGTGGAATTGCACATTTGTCTATTTGCGTGTACACTACTCTGCAGTCTCTCCATTTCTTTCTCAGATTCACACTTCCTTTCAAAGAATTCTGGAAAGCCTCTTTATTTCACTGCGCTTCTGTGATAGGTACAAACCCAAGTTATACTTAGATGATTTTCAGTTTGTGGCATTTTCCCAGCAAGTAGGGATTTGCTGCAGGAAATTAAGCTACCTTTCTTTTATGCTTGCTGAAAAAGAGTATGGGAATCAAAGTTGTTGAAAATCTGTCACTCTCCCTTCTTCACTAGACAGGGGAGAGAAAATATAACAGAATGATCCTGGGTTGAGATGAGGACAGGGAGATCACTCAGCAATTGCTCTCTTGGGCAAAGGAGAGTTGGGGAAATTAATTTCATTTATTACCAATAACATCAGAGAAGGACTATGAGAAATGAAACCAAATCTTAAAAATAACACCTTCCCTACACCCCTCCCTTCTTCCCAGGCTTGACTTTGTTCCCAATTTCTCCACCTCCTCCCTCCGAGCAGCACAGGGGGATGGGGAGTGGGGGTTGAGGTCAGTTCATCACATGTTGTCTCTGCTGCTCCTTCTTCATTAGGGGAAGGACTCCTCACTCTTCTGCTCCAGCATGGAGTCCCTCCGTGGGAGACTGTTCTTTGCAAACTTCTCCAATGCAAGTCCTTCTCATGGGGTAGAGTTCTTTATGAGCTACTCCAATGTGAGTCCTTACCACAGGTTGCAGTCCTTCAGGAACACGCTGCTCCAGTGTGGGTCCCCCACGGGGTCAGAAGTCCTGCCAGCAAAGCTGCTTCAGAATGGGCTTCTCCCTACGGGTCCACAGGTCCTGCAAGGAGCCTGCTGCACAGGGTCACAGCCTTCTTCAGGCATCCACCTGCTCTGCCATGGGGTCCTCCACAGGCTGCAGGTGGACATCTGCTCTAGCACGAACCTCCATGGGCTGCAGGGGCACAGCCTGCCTCGTCGTGGTCTTTACCACAGGCTGCAGGAGAACGTGTGCTCCAGTGCCTGGAGCACCTTTTCCCTCTCCTTCTTCACTCACCCTGGTTTCTGCAGAGTTGTTTCTCTCATATATTCTTATTCTTCTCTCTCTCTGCAATTGCACAGTAACTTTTCCCCTCTTTTAAAATATGTTATCCCAGAGGTGCTACCACCATCACTGATGGGCACAGCCTTGGCCAGCAACAAGTACATCTTGGAGCCAGTTGGCATTGGCTCTGTTCTACGCAGGTGAAGCTTCTAGAGCTTCTCACAGAAGCCACCCCTACAGGCCCCTCTCTCCACCACCACTACTGAAACCTTGTCACACAAACCCCCTGCAAAAATATTTTTATATTTCTGTGTTAATGTATTTTCTCTCTGGAAGTGTTTTATCCTAGTCCCAGTATTTGTCTTCTCTCAAGATGAACTGTTATTTTTAGAAGTAACGCCACTATTTGTTTCAACCACTTGGCCTGCTTGCAAAAATTGGTAACAGGCATTACAGATGGCTCAAATTACCTCAAGGGTTTATCTGCTATGTACTGAGATAGGTTCATCAAGCAGCTCTCCACTGGTTATTAACTATGTGTTCTGCAGCAGAGCTTTGGTGTTATTAATTGTTAAATAATAAACTTAAGTTTGGGGGTTTTTTGTTGCTTTTTTGGGGGGGAGGGGATTGCAATTTTACCCTTTGTCTTGTCAGACTTTGAATTTTTATTTGTGTTTCTGTGTGTACGTGTGATAAATGGTATCTGTAATATGTAATATCTCAATATCACTTTATAAATAAAGTCTCCTGGAGGAAGAAATTGCAAACAGAAAGACACAATTGGGAGCATCTCAGCAACATTTATCTTTAATTGGAAATGAGATTAAGCAGAATGAATGTCGTCTTTATGATCATCAACGACGCAAGAAAGAACTACAGGTAAAAATAGGTACAGAGGTAGTTTTTAGAAGCTGGTCTGTCTTTCCCTATTTCCTTTTGACACCTACAATATATTCTGAGTGACTGATAGTTTTTAATGATTTATCCCTACTTTTGTTTGGTATCATGTCATCTACTCTTGCAGTATGCTTTCCTTGTTTAGGACAGAACAGTAGAGGCCACATCAATCCTCGTTTATGCTGGCCTTGTAGTTTTTTTTCCACCCTCTTGTGCTGAACTTCATGAATTTTTATTGCTTTTTTTAGACACAAATAGGAAGTTGTTAGAATATTTGCTACAAGTTTCTTTTCTCTACTTTCCCCCTCCTTTTTTTCTCTTGAGCATTGCCTCTTCAGTCCCAGAATCTTGTTTCTCTTCATGCTCTTCGTTTATATTCTCTCCCTGTTTTAATATGCTGAATGTTTCACTTTTACGTTTTCTTAATTTTAATTTTTTTATACACTGCTTTACAACTATTAGTCATCTGTCTTTGTTTCCCATTACTTCTAGGTAGGGTATATATTTGTGGTGACCAGTGATGTTGCTGTTAAACAGTGTAAGATAGTACATACTAAATAAGGTTATATTCAGTTGGTTACAAATAATAACCAGCAAAAAAAAAGGGTACATGGACTCACATTGCTGAAGATAAATATTTGAAGGATAAATAAAATGTATTTTATTAAACTGTCATGCTGAATGGGTATACAATAATAACAGTGATTTCAAATGCATGTGACTTTCAGAACAAGTTATATCTTACACAAATGAATTCCATAGCTAAGTGGAAAGAGTTGTCTTTTGTAGGCAGTAGTGAAACTAAAAGACCAAATATCTTGCTTTCTGTGTTGACTTAAATGAACAGATGTTAATTTTTCTCTGTAGATATGCTTAAGAATATTTTTCTTTTCAGATAAAAATAAGAATAACAAGTGCAGAAATAGCAGATCTTGAAAATAAGGAAGAACACCAGTCAGTGGACATCCATGCATTAGTAAGAATAGGTTATCAAAATATGTATAATAAGAATATGAAATAATATCTTTTAATGTTGGCAGTGTATTAAAAGAAGCAAATACTGTAGATTTTTAACTAGGGCACAAGTTAGATAAACAGGGAAGAATGTAACACTTCAGTATTTTTTTCCCTTTTCCCCCTCCTTTCCCCTCCTCCTTCCCCCCTCCCCCTTTCCTTCCCCCCCTTTTCCCCTCCCCCTTTCCCCCCCATCCTCCTCCCCCCTTTGGTAAGCTATTGTAATGTGTGTTGGTGGACATGAATTTTGACTATTACTCTGTAATAAGCTAATGCTTGTGGCCAAGATTTAAATTCTGAGAATCATGCTTCTGAGAATCATGCTGATAAATGTTAATAATAATTCTGACTACAGTTGTTTCAGTTCAGTTCTTCATTTGAATATATTTTGACAGGAAGATGAAGTTGAAGAAAATAAGGGTAAGATGGAATCTGTAACGAAATACGTGCAGCAACAAAGCATAAAAATGAAAGAATTGAAAGGTGTTCTCCAGGTAGCTGAAAAAAAATTTGAAGAAATTAAAGAAAAAATTCATCAAGTAGAAGAAATTACTGTTCCAATTAAGGTAGCAATAATTTTATATTATATTTTTAATTCGTTACCTTTGTCTGGCAAGAAGAATAAGGTTAAAAGGACTATGGCAATGGAAGAGAGTAGTCCATCTCAAACATTTCAGGAGAGAAGCTTAGCAATATTTTGAAGATGATGTTGATTGTTGAGCGTAGTTGCTATAGTCTGTCTCATAAGGCCTGACCAAGAGTGCTCGTCACTGTTCAGTTTACAAAATAGCATTTGGTGTTCTATAATAAATGATTGTTATTCTCTAAAGCTACATAATCACAGAAGGTACGAACATGTAGTTTTAGGTATTCAGGACTGCAGAAGTCACCTGGAAAACAGAGAAGTAGCAAGACTGATAGCAGAGTGATGACGTGCAAAATTTGATATTGGCAAATGGAAGGCAATCTTATCTTGCAAAGAAGAATTAATGGTTTGAAAATGAAAACCATAAGTAATGGATTCCAGCATGCTTACAGTATTGTAAACTTGTAGAAGGATAGAATGAGGGGAAACTTGGAAAAATCACTATAGGAATCTCTTACATGCCTCACTGAAATTGTATATTGCTACGTAGTCAGCCCAAATTAAAAAAAGAAAGAGGAAGCAAAAAGCAGAAGTAAACAGGTGAGACACTGGCACAGGTTGCCCAGGGAGGTGATGGAAGTCCCGTCCCTGGAAGTTTTTAAGGCCAGGCTGGATGGGGCTCTGGCAGCCTGATCTAGTGGGGGTTGGAACTAGATGATCTTTGAGGTCCCTTCCAACCCTGACAATTCTATGATTCTATGAAAATAAGTAATAAGTATGTTAATTTTAACATATCTAATATGGTCATTCTAAAGATATGTTCTATTTATAAAGAACCACCATGTAAGGAAAAGAGAATAGATTTATTCAAAATATGAAAACATTATTGCTCGTTATTAAGAGTACTAAATACAGCAGAGGGCAGCTCTTAAATTCCTGAAGGGATTTTAGATTAGGTGTACTGCTCTGTGTTCTACAGTTGTTTAATGAACTGTTGACATATAGCAAGTAGTAGCTCTAAAGCAGGACTATAAAAAGGTGAGAGCACCTGTTATGGTTGGTGATGATAGGTTTTCTTATTTGTTAATTACATTTTTTGTTTGTTTTTGTTTGGTTTGTGGTTGATTTTGATTTTTGTTTTTTAGGGTAAACCATCTAGTTGACAAGAATGAAGAAGAAAATGTCCTCTGATTTATGTCATTCTTTATGCTTTGCTTCTCTGGAAAGATACGATATCACTTCAGCTGTGTCAGCACTTAGATAGTATAGAAGTTACTATAGTCTACATCTTATTTTAGGTGTAGCATGACACTGAATTTTCACACAGAAGTGCAATTCTGGTTGATGCCACATGGGTATTGGAAATTCTGGTTAGAATGTTGTGTAAAGAATAGTTTTTGGAGGTTTAGGAGACTTTTCTTCAGAGATTAAAACACCCCCTTGGTATATGATTCTTAAAAACATTACTGTCATTCATTACGTCCTTGTCAGAATTGAGTATAGACTTTGTGCTAAGTTGCTGTTAAAGTTCCTGGACTTTAGAAGGAGTAGTCTTACTGAAAGTAAAATCAATTAAACTTATAAGAACAACATGATTACCTGTGATAATCAGTATACACTAGAGGGAGGCTTAGGAATCTACCCCAAATAGCTCACATCTCCATTTATTCCAAACAGGATGAATTAAACCAAGCTCACTCAGAACTGGAGAACAGTAAAGATTATTTGCAGCACTATGAAGACAGACAGAAAGAACACTTGGCTTGCATAGAAAGATATAAGCAATTACTAGCTGTCAAAGAAAAAGAGTTAGAGGTAAGTGTGGGTTTTTTTTCTTTATCGAAGTCAGATGGTCATGATCCTCGTAATATTTAATAATAAGTTATGTCACTTGTACAACATACAGTCCATATTAATGCTCAGCTATGTCTCAAGATGACTATATAAATCCAGTAAAAGTATTTTTTAATAAATGAATCAAGACCTCTCTTTGTCTGGCAGAGCACCATTTCTGTCCTGACCAGGTAAGTTAGGGGTTATCTATCTAAGACTCTTTCTTCTAAATTTTGCAGTGAAAAGATAAAAATTACTTGACCTTAAAATTTGTGGTTTAAGTTAAATTGAATAGTACTGTTTTGGTTTTTTGGAATATGAGGTTTTTCCTTGTACAGACCTCATACCTGATCTTCTGAAGCCTTATCTAATCAAGCTTTATTAACTAACTCTGAAACCACACATGTAAAGACTTTTGGAAGTCTGTACTATTTAAATATGGTGAATTTGCTTCCTTGTTTATCTGTATTGGCTGAATAACTGTGTGTTAAAAATCTCAGATGGATACAGTTTTTAGCACTGAAATAGCAACCTAATTTTAAATGTTATTAGTAAAACTGTTAATGATAACTAGGTTTGCTGTGATAAGTACACAAAGAACGATACAATTGTTCTTGCTTGGAGACCTTAGTTTTCCACAGCAGAAGATATTTGTTGTGAAGACTAAAGAGAATTTTTTAAAATGTAACAATTAATTGAGTTTCAAGTGTTACTTTAGGAAAAAATGGCACAAGCTAGGCAGATCTGCTCAGAGCGCATAGAGGTCAGCAGAACTGTTAAGAGTCTTGGTGCAGAAATGAATCGCTTGAGAGAGACGATAAATTCCGAAACTGATCACCATGAAAGCAGAGAAGCAATAGTACAGTAAGTCATCTTTAATGTCTAAAGTAGTTCAGGTAAGATGGAAAAGATAGGGGAAAGAAGAGTTTCCTTATTGACTAAGAATGTATTTATGTGTGATTTTAGTACTTAAACTACCTGTAAAGGTGTGGAAACATGCTGTGCTGATTGCTCAGTCAGCCAGTACTGAACAGATGTGGGAGTGTTGAAACACCTTCTGGCGATTTCAGGCAGTGTCTGTACTATGTAGATGAAGTTACCAATAATCAGATACCCTGTTAGTGTTTAGAAGTATCCCAGTTATGACAATGTGGTGCGAACACAACTCACTGTTGTTCGGTGGTGCAATGAGCATTAAATATATTTCTAGTTTGATTAACTAATGCAGAAGTTAGGCAATGACTTGACGTTTTAACTGAGATGTATAGCAAGGAATCACTGTCTCAGACATTCTTCAGCAGGGGGAGCCCAGTCATCCATTATCCTTGGTGTGGGTGCCCTGGTGACAGAGGATGCAGAGAAGGCAGAGTTACTGAATGCTTTCTTTGCCTCTATCTCTACTGCTGGAGACTGTCCTCAGGAGCCCCAGAGCCCTGAGGCCCCAGAGGAAGTCAGGATAAAGGAGGAGCTTGCCCTGGTTGATGGGAACTGGGTTAGGGATCAGTTAGGCAATCTGAACATCCATAAATCCATGGGCCCTGATGGGATGCACCTGTGGGTGCTGAGGAGCTGGTGGAAGTCATTGCTCGGCCACTCTCCATAATCTTTGGTAAGTCGTGGGCAACAGGAGAGGTACATGGAGACTGGAGGAAATCCAGTGTCACTCCAGTCTTCAAGAAGGGCAAGAAGGAGGACCCGGGTAACTACAGACCAGTCAGCCTCACCTCCATCCCTGGAAAGGTGATGGAACTTCTTATCCGTGGCGCTGTCTCAAGGCATATCAAAGATAAGAGGGTCATTAGTGACTGAGTTGATACCAAGATTAGCAACAGGACAAGGGGGCATGGGCTTAAGCTCTGTCAGGGAAAATTTAGGCTGGATATTAGAAAGAAATTCTTTACAGAGAGAGTGGTCAGGCATTGGAATGGCCGGCCCAGGGAGGTGGTGGATTCACCATCCCTGGAGGTTTTTAAACTGAGATTGGACATGGCACTTAGTGCCATGATCTAGTAAACGGACTGGAGTTGGACCAAGGGTTGGACTTGATGATCTCTGAGGTCTTTTCCAACCCAATTGTTTCTATGATTCTATGATTAGGAGCAGTCAGTATGGCTGTGCCAAGGGGAAGTCACGTTTGACCAACCTGATAGCCTTTTATGAAGCTGTAACCAGGTGGATAGATGATGGCTGTCGTGGTTTGACCCTGGCCGGCAGCCAGATACCCACACAGCCGCTCTCTCACCCCCCCTTCTTCACTAGACTGGGGGACAAAATATTTCAAAGGGCTCAAGGTTTGAGATAAGGACAGGGAGATCACTCTCATTTACCGTCCCGGGCAAAACAGACTCGATTTTGGGGAAATTAATTACATTTATTAAGAGAACAAATCAGAGAGGAGTAGTGAGAAATAAGAAAAAAAGCAAAGAGATCTTAAAACCAGAACACTTTCCCCCCTTCCCTCCCTTCTTCCTGGGCTTAACATCAATCCTGGTTTCTCCACCTCCTCCCACCGAGTGGCGCAGGGGGACAGGGAATGGGGGTTAAAGTCAGTTCATCTAACGTTGGTTCCACCGCTGCTTCACTCTGGAGCAGGACTCTTCACACTTCCCCAGGGCCATTGTGGGGTCCCTCTCACGGGAGACAAGCTTCACGCTCTCTTCTCCAGCGTGAGTCGTCCCACGAAGGGCAATTCATCACAAACTGCCCAATGTGAGACACCTCAGGGGCAGCCCACCCCTCGTGAGTCTGAGGCACAGTCCTTCAGGGGAAACTGCTCCAGCGTGAGTCCCCCGCAGCGTCACAAAAGTCCCACCGGCCAACCTGCTCCAGTGTGGGCATTCCTCTCTTCCACGGGCTACAGGTTCTAGCAGTGACCTGCTCCGATGCGGGCTTCCCATGGGCTACAGCCCCCTTCAGGCATCCACCCACACGGCGTGGAGTCCTCTGCCCCACGGTGGACATCTGCACCCTGCCCATGGGCTGCAGGGGGACAACCCGCTTCCCCATGGTGTTCACCACGACCCAGGGGACCCTCTGCTCCGGCACCTGGAGCTCATCCTTCCCCCTCCTCCTGACTTTGGTGTCTGCACAGATTCTCACTCCTCCATCTCTGTGCCAGCTGTTGTGGCGCAGTTCTTTTCCCGGTTCTTAAATATGTTTTTCACAGAGGCGTTCCTCTGCTATCACCTTACTGATAGGCTCAGCCTTGGCCAGCGGTGGGTCCCTCTTTGGAGCCGTCTGGCATTGGCTCTATCAAACTCGGGGAGCTTCTAGCAGCTTCTTGCAGAAGCCACCCTGCAGCTCCCCCGCTGCTGCCAAAATCTGGCCAGGAAAGTCCAATACGATGGCATTGCAGTGCATGTAGTTAAGCTTGATTTCAGTCAAGCATTTGACACAGAATCCTCATAGCTAAACTGAGGAAGTGGATAATCGGGTAGTGAAGTAGACGGAACTGTTTGAATGGAAGAAGTCAGAGAATTGTGATCAATGGGACAGAGTCTAGCTGGAGGCCTGTACCCAGTGGAATCCCTCAGGGGTCAGTATTGGGACCAGCACTATTCAATATATTCATCAGCGACCTGGATGAGGGAACCGAGTGCACTGTCAGCAAGTTTGCCGATGACACAAAACTGGGAGGAGTGGCTGACACACCAGAAGGCTGTGCGGCCATCCAGCGAGACCTGGACAGGCTGGAGAGTTGGGCAGTGAGAAATTGTATGAAATACAACAAGGGCAAGTGTAGAGTCTTGCATCTGGGAAAGAACAACCCCAAGTACCAGTACAGGTTGGGGACTGACCTGCTGGAGAGCAGCGTAGGGGAAGGGGAACTGGGGGTTCTAGTTGACAGCAGGATGACCATGAACCAGCAATGTGCCCTCGTAGGCATCCTGGGGTGTATTAGAAGGGGAGTGGCTAGTGGGTCAAGAGAGGTTCTCCTCCCCCTCTACTCTGCCCTGGTGAGGCCACATCTGGAATATTGTGTCCAGTTCTGGGCCCCTCAGCTCAAGAGAGACAGGGAACTGCTTGAGAGAGTCCAACACAGAGCCACAGAGATGATGAAGGGAGTGGAACATCTCCCTTATGAGGAAAGGCTGAAGGAGCTGGGTCTCTTTAGCTTGGAGAAGAGGAGGCTGAGGGGTGACCTCATTCATGTTTACAAATATGTCAAGGGGGAGTGTCAGGAGGACGGTGCCAGACTCTTCTCAGTGATGTCCAGTGATAGGACAAGGGGCAACAGGTGCAAGCTGGAGCAAAGAAGATTCGACAAAACCATTAGAAAAACTTTCACTGTGAGGGTGACAGAGCACTGGCACAGGCTGCCCAAGGAGATTGTGGAGTCTCCTTCTCTGGAGACATTCAAAACCCGCCTGGACGCATTCCTGTACGATCTACTGTAGGTGATCCTGCTCTGGCAGGATCGAGGTCCCTTCCAACCCCTAACATTCTGTGATTCTGTGTGTAAGAATTTCCTTTCAAAAGAATTAAAAGTAGCAGTAAAATTTAATTTTTCACCACTTTTCATTTATGGATAGTGGCTTACTTGACTGCTGAAATGCTTTTAGCTTTGATATATATCCTCAAAAGAAAGTTTATTTGAATGTTTTGATTATCAAATTGATTTTCAGCACTTACAACAGTAGCTTGGTTATAATGTGACTCATGTTGATCCTGCACATTCCATTAATTAAAACAGGCAATTTCGTGATGCAAAGAAAAGATATGAGGATGCAAACAGGGGAGTAAAGCAATTAAAGAAATTTATTAGTCTACTGGATGAAATGATGACACAGAGATTCAAAATATATCGGCAATTCTTACAGTGAGTTAATTTTACTGTAATTTCAGGTTTCTAATAAACTAACATGTAGATGTAAGTATGTGCCCATAGTTCAGAGTGAAAATTATAGTGTACCTGTGAGAATGAGTTATCTTTAAGGTGCTATTCACAGCAACCTTTCTAATGTAATCTTGCTCCCCAATCCAGTACTGTTATTCCTGGCAGTTTAGAGGCAGCCTGGACTGACAGCTGGAAAAACCAAGTGATCAGTGGAGGCTGTATTTTGCTTCGCACTGAAGGCCTCGGCTGTGCTGACTTAATGCAAGGCAGTTCTGTTTCAGTGCTGGTTTTGTTCAGTTAAAGTATCAGCAACGTACTGGCTTTGAAATCATCTGGACTGTCATTCATTTTCATTGAGTATAATTAGTGGTGGTGTGTTTCTATAGTTTCACTGTGGGCCTAAGACTTTTTTTCCCTGCACTGTGCTGAAAAAAACTTAAGGGCTTTATTCAGATTCTGCAATTTGACAGCTTCTTTTCTAATGGACTGTCGGTACCAGGAGTGTCCCGCTTCTTTCTTGCTTCGGTCCTTTACTATCCTGTACCTGTCAATGAAGGTTTTGTGGTGGCCTTCCTTCAAAAGGACTGATGATCTGTTTTCTAGTGCAGACCTTTATCGTTAATCGTTCTCTTCCAGTCCTTTAGCATTTACCATTTCCTTCAGCAGAAATTGAGGGGTATCTGTGTTGGCTCTGCTTTTTGTACTTTTTGATCTGCGTTTGGAGGGGGTGTCTGTATGATCCCAACAGATAGTGATAATCAGGAGAGTCCCAACCTTTGCAGGTAGAAGTATAGAAGCAGTAGGTAAGATCTGCCTGCAGAGTCTGATGCTTGCCTTATGGTGCCCTTATATGTGAAACTGAATCTTGTTCCTAGTGTCCAAATTTGAGTACGAATCCCCAGTGTTAAAGAGCGATAATTCTTTCTTGAAGGAACTGTAGTGTGTAGTCTGCTGGGGAATTATGTGCTAGAATTGGGGAGGAAAGGGTGAGCAGAGAAATTAATACTCAACTCTTTAATTCCCAGAATCTAACAGAATCTGCATAAATTCTTCACTATCCTTACTGTGCAGTCCTAATACTGCATAGGGGAGAAGTGGAATGTGGTCATTTTGCTTCGAAGTTGTGGAAGAATGGTCTAAAAAGCTTCCCGTTTCTTGAAACAGACTTCTAGAAAATACAAAGCCTGTACGTCTGGATTTCTTACCTGGTTGTTTTGTGCCAATGATTTTCTCCAATATGTCCAGTGTCAAATGTCACCCACTTGAGAGCATAAATAATTTGGGAAAATGTTATTAATGGAGCAGGATGCAGAGCTATTGATAAAAATCTCGTCACTTTTTCATGTATTTTAAAACTTACTGACCTAATGTTTGTTTGCTTGTTTTAATTGAATTAAGGCTCCTTTCTTTGCGATGCAAACTCTCCTTTGACCGTTTATTATGTACTCGAGGTTACTCTGGAAGAATACTTCTTGATCACAAGAATGAGACGCTTTCAATAACAGTAAGTTATTTAATATTACTTCAGTTATCGTAATATGTAGTGAATTATTATTATTTTTTAATATCAGCTGCTAGAACGTGCATTGCGAAGGATAGACTAAATTGTTCTCCCCTCTCCAAAATGTGATATGCTAAATTGTAGGATGTTGTTGAAAACAGACAAGAACAAAAAAAATATTGCTATCTTATATGGACAGGTTGCTAGATTTCATGGAGTAAATTTAGACTGTAGTCTTATGCTGAGGATAAGAATTCACTAGTGCGTCATCCTAGTCAGTCAGAAATTACTCATTCCTATTTCATTGACAGGAACTTTGCCTTTGTTTGTGCGATTGTACAATGACTCTAGTTGTTACTTAACTTCTAGTGGAAGAAGGCTTCAATATTATGTTTTTTCTGTGTATCTTTTAATATACCTGCCAAATAGCTTTAGTCAAGGAAGTATTTACTTTTTTTTTTTTTATGAGAGACTTAGGAATTGAGGGGAAATACTTATTGACACAGTTCTAATTAAGCAGATGAAGGATGTGCGTCTGAAGAACTCAAACTCAGTCCATAAAATGTCAAGTTGTTAATTTGCTATATCAGAATTTGTAACTGATGTTTTGTATTTCTCATGCAAGAGAAACTAGTCCGGGAGAGTAAACTGAAAAAAAGAAAACAACGCCCCTCTTCCTTCACCATAATACATCAAAAGACCCTACTCCAAAATAATTCTAATTTTCCTACTTAGCTTGTTAAAGGCAGTGTAACTAACAGCACAAGAAAATGCTTAAGTTTAGTCTTAAGGGGGAGTGCCACAGTGTGTCAGCGTAATCAATGGAACCAAAGGAGTGTTCGTAAGGGGAGACCTTATTGCTCATTACAACTACCTGAAAGGAGGTTGTATTGAGGTGCAGGTTGGCCTCTTCTCCCAAATAACAAGTGGTAGAATAAAAGAAAATAGGCTCAAGTTGCACGAGGAGAGATTTAGATTGGATATTAGGAAAAAAACTCTTTACTGAAAAAGTGGTGAAGCAGTGGAACAGGCTGCCCAGGGTGGAGTCACCATCCCTGGAGGTGTTAAAAAAACCGAGTAGATGTGGCACTTCAGGACATGATTAAGTAGTCGTGGTTGCATTGGGTTGATGGTTGGACTTGATGATCTTAGTGGTATTTTCCGACCTTAACGATTCTACAATGCTGTAACATCATTTTATGTATTCTGATAAAGAAACCACTCTTCTTTTAAAGTCCTGCTGTAAATCAGTTACCTGCTTTTGTGTTGTAGCTGGTAACCACTAGATTTTGCTGCAACATAACTACACTGGTTGACATTTATTAAACATTGTTTAAGAGCTCTTAAAACTAGAGAACTGAAGAAGAAAACATTGGCAGAGTCATTCAATCTGTTCAATGCGTGGTACTGCAATGCAGAAAGTTGCATTGATCCTAGCAATGTTCATGTGTCATGTGTTTGCTGTCAATATGTGATTCTGTTAGCAAGTCTCCATCTCAGGTTTAAAAATTGCTCTAATACTTTGCTTTCAAGGTTCAGCCTCAAGAGGAGGACGAAGCTGCTCTTAATGACCTGAGATCCTTATCGGGAGGTGAACGTTCCTTCTCAACAGTTTGTTTCATTCTTTCTCTGTGGTCCATTACAGAATCTCCTTTCAGATGCTTGGATGAATTTGATGTCTACATGGTATAGTTTAAACTTAAAACTACATTTGCCCTTCTTATTTGTATAAATTAATGAAATTTGTTATACTTGGCTAGATTTTAAAACACTATAAATTACTGTAAATGATAAATAAGAGCCCAAAACCAAATCCCCCAAAACAAAACTTGTTAGGGATGTTGTTCGCTTTGCTCAGTGTGACCTTTGAAGCTTATTCTGTTTCTGAAGTTGATAGCCATAGCTAGGAATATCTCTGTTACTTTACATGCTTAAACCTTAGTTGAGCACCAGAATGATAAAATGCAACTTTTTCTTAGTTCTCCAAGCAATTGTTAGGGTGTTTGTCAGAGATTTTCTCTGCATGTTGCTGTGAGAGTTCTGGGCTGAGCATGTGCTTTGACTTCTAGCAGTTTTGAGTTCAGAGTGGGTTGGTGTTTGGTTTTTTTTTTCAGAGCAACTCTAGCAATTGAGTTCACAGTTGCTACTTAGAAACTTGTTTTATATTTCACCTTGTAGCATCTTTCCAAGATGCTGAAATGCAGAATAAGGAACAATAAATACTAATGTCAGCTAAATCTGATGAACCTCATCTTTGTGTGCAGCATCCCTAGCTGGGCAATTAACATTTTTTTTAAAGTATATTTTTGTTTTATTTCATCCCTATTAATATACATTGTGGTATCATTTGAGAAAATAATTAGTTCTGTGAGACAAGGAGTTGGTACTGGGATATTTAATTTTGCCTTTGGCGTCCCTCCCATGTCAATTATTTGTTTACTGGAAATCACAGACCTAGAGAGAAAAAGTTAACATACATTGTACATAAAGAATTTCAGAAAGGAAAGTAGGCATCTGAGGTGGCCAAGCAGTCATTTTTCAGCCAACTTCCAGAGTTTAGGTTTTGGGTTCTGCAGAAGTTTATTCATCTATTCAGAAAAGGGTGGATACTCAGAACATAGACCCTGCAGAGAACTTTCATGTCATCTGTTCCATAATTCCACACAATTTGTCTTTCCACTGCTGTCCCAGTAAGTGCAGCTTTACTGTCTCCGTGTTGTGTGGTTACTTTTGGTGTAATCCTGGAGACCCGGCTGTTGATGTTTAGCCCATATCTGGGGTGGGACTACAGTAGTTATTCTGTCACCTGATGGCCTGTCCCCAGCCAAGAGGTGGGATTAGGAAAGGGAGAGAAGACCTGTGGGTTGCAATGAGAACAGGTGTGATGAAATATTAATATTAATGCCAATACACAGCATGCGAAGTTATCCCAGTGAACTACTGCAGTCACAAAAGATTGGACAGCAGTCCTCTGGAGCAGAATGATGGGTGCAGCCCTCCAGGGATGGCAAGCCTTGTGAGGAAGAGGAGGAGCAACCCCCATCCTCAGAAAAACTTTGCCCTTTATAATCAGCGTGGTGTTTATGTGAGCGAGACACACATCTGAGCCAGCCCGGGGCAGCTGCCCTGGCAGCAACTCCTGCCAGACTTGAAACTGCTGTCGGCCTGCATGCTATGGCAGGGCTGGGATCCCATCCCAGTGAAACCAGGACGTCACCTCAGGAGCACTCCATCAGGGTATTTGCACGGGAAATGCCTAGTTTTGTGTGTAACAATGTTTCGAGGCAGAATTTTATTTAACTCCTGCTAATTACACATCATTTTCAGTAAACCTGATGCATAAGGGTATGTTCAAAATGGTAATAAAAATTGGAATAAAAACAGGCTATGTAGTATCTTATGTTTCACACAGCCCTTAAATCCTTTCGAGTAAATGTGAGGAAAAAATATTCTACTATTCTGCCCATGGCCTAGATGGGCATATCCTTGCCTGGATTAGGAACTGGTTGGGTGGCCGGCTCCAAAGAGTTGTGGTCAATGGAGTTAAATCCAGCGGGCGGGCGGTCACGAGTGGTGTCCCCCAGGGCTCAGTGCTGGGACCACTCCTGTTTAACATCTTTATCAATGACCTGGGTGAGGGGATGGAGTGCACCCTTAGCAAGTTTACAGATGACAGAAGACTGGGAGGAAGTGCTGATCTGCTGGAAGGTAGAGAGGCTCTTCAGAGAGATTTGGACAGGCTGGATCGCTGGGCAAAGGCCAATTGCATGAAATTCATTAAGGCCAAATGCCGCGTACTGCACCTTGGCCACAACAACCCCCAGCAGCGCTACAGGCTTGGGGAGGAGTGGCTGGAGAACTGCCAGGCAGAGAGGGCCCTGGGGGTGTTGATGGACAGCCGGCTGAACAGGAGCCAGCAGTGTGCCCAGGTGGCCAAGAAGGCCAATGGCCTCCTGGCCTGTATTAGGAATAGAGTGGCCAGTAGGAGCAGGGAAGGGATTGTGCACCTGTACTCGGCACTGGTGAGGCCGCACCTCGAGTGCTGTGGCAGTTCTGGGCTCCACAGTACAGGAAGGACATCGAGGTGCTGGAGAAGGTACAGAGAAGGGCAACCAGAATGATGAGGGGACTAGAGGGTAAATCTTGTGAAGAGAGGCTGAGGGAGCTGGAGCTGTTCAGCCTGGAGGAGACTGAGGAGAGACCTTATTGCTCGCTACGACTCCCTCAAAGGCAGCTGTAGTGAGATGGGTGTTGGCCTCTGTTCCCTAGTGAAGAGCGACAGGACACGAGGGAAAGGGTTCAAGTTGCACCAGGGGAAGTTTAAATTGGATATTAAGAAAAATTTCTTCACCAAAAGGCTCGTGAAGCATTGGAATGAGTTGCCGAGGGAGGTGGTGGAGTCACCGTCCCTGAATGTGTTTAAGAAATGGTTGGATGTGGCACTTCAGGAGATGGTTTAGTGTTAGGGTGGTGTAGGGCTGTAGGTTGGACTTGATGATCTTAAAGGTCCTTTCCAACTTTTATGATTCTATGAAATATAGTTCATCTCAGCATACCTGTAAAATGAGAAGTACTATGTATATTAAAGCTGATAGAAAAACATTGTCAGTCGGAGTGTGTGATTGTTCCAGTAGCAGTTTTCTGTTGTCCATGTAAACAAAAAAATAGAAATCAAGGATTTTCCAGACCATCATTTGTAGCTTTAAAAATTCTCTAGCTTAGTTTTTATTAGACTTTTCTTTAGCTAATCTTTACTCTGTATGTATTAATTCTGGTAAGTTTTTTCTGTTAAGATATTTTCTAATGATTTTATTCTTACGCGTTTGTCCTAATTTGTGCAACAGTATGCCAATAACACTCCCTGATAAATCTTTTGCCTTTAGGACATGGTTAACAGAAGAATTGCTATGGATATAATTCTGAGGATGGCTGACTCTCACCGTCATCAACAGTTCATTCTGCTCACTCCACAAAGCACGAGGTAATACTCTTGTGTTACATTTCCTGGCACAAGAACAAGGAAGTTCTACTGCAAGGAGTGTAACCTGAAAAAAGTAAATATGAGGAGAAAGAAATGTTGCTGTAGAATATCAACAATTAAGCAGGTCATTGCTGATGGTGAAGAGAATATAATAAATTTTTCACTCTTCCTGTCTAGTGTCTCTTAATGTGGTAATTCAGTGTGACTTGAATCAAAAGTAGAACAGTTTTTTGAAATATTTTATCACGTAAAGTAGGCTCCTGGTAGCTTTTAGCCCTGTATCTCCCTCTCCCCTCCCAAAAGTGACAGAAGATTTTGCATGCTTCTGTTTTTTTCTATTGGTCTTACAGTATTTTCAAGATGTTTGTCTTTCAAGTTGATTTTTTTTTTTTCCTAGAAACTGATAATTTATTCTTCATGGATTTTCATTGTTCTTGTTTTTTTTAATTTTTTTGATTTAGTGGCTTCTCTCTATTAGCCAAATGTAATCAATGAGGCCTGTGGAGGATAATTAGGCTTCAAAATGATTTACTCTTCGTTATCTTCTCTTCCTAAAATCTATAGAAAGTAGAATAATGTTATTCTCTTGTTACTTAAGTGGAATTGCTTTCTGGGGAATTTTTGAAACTGTATTCAATAAACATATAGGAATTTTCTGTACGGTTACTGTGGAGAAGCCTGCATAAATGCATGTCTAGGAACTTTGTTCATTCTTAGTGTGAAGTGAGTGATTATCTATCTATAAAGTGTGTGTCACTTCAGGTCCTATAAGACAAATATGAGTCATACTTGATTATTATTTCATTTAGAGTTTCTCTTATATTACGGTAGTCTGTTAGAAATCACATGACTGAAATCAGTCATTGGCTTTACCTCAAGCAAGCCTGGCTCCAGTAGCTGTTCACTGAAGCCAGAACTTCATCTCATGTTATTTAAAATTCTCAAAGAAAAAAGTTGGAGTTATTTTAAAAGAAATATGCAATGGAAAGAATCAAATGGAAATACTAAAACTTGTGGAGAAGAAACACTGTTTAAGTCATGCGTACTTTATTTTTAGTTCTCTGCCTGTGAGTCCCCATATTCGAATACTCCGAATGCCAGACCCTGAAAGAGGCCAAAGAAAATTGAATTTCAAAAATCGCGACGATGGAGAGGAAGATCAATAAGTATCTCTATGTATGAATGTGGCATACTCATGAGGGTAAGTGCGTGATGATGTGTGTAAAGTTATTACTTCCTGATGCTAGGTAAGAGGATCTTTTGTTAGTCTCAGGAAAAGAAAATGGTCCTGTATTTTAGTTTTTTTAAAAGATTTTTACTGTATGTGTACAGACCAAGAATAAGCGCAGTTTTGATGATGAGAAAATTCCAGATGTTCAGTTGGTATTTTTAACTACCAACTAGTAATTTTTTATCAGTTGCTCTCTTTTCTCTTCAGGAAAAGATTAAATATATTTTGTGTAACTCTGGGGTAATATTTTAGTAAACAGTGAGAACTGATACCTAATTACTTAATTACTGATACTTAAAATTAGCATTAAATTAAAAATGTTCATTTCTTCCTAGCTTTGTTTTATTTCGTAAAAGTGTGCTAATTAATACACACAGTAAAATGTGTTTGACTTATTTCCAGTGGAACCACAGCAGCTAAGCATGAGAAGCCATTAGTGGTTAAGAATTTGGGGAAACAATGCGGTAACTTTTCTAGATTATTGTAGGCCCGTGTTTTGTTGTGTGTCCTCCCCTTCCATCCCGCCATGCCTCAGGACTATACTAGAGCAGTTAAAAGAAATTAAACTTGCTTTATTTAAATAATATAAGCATTTATTGGGGATTAGAGGGAGAAAGAGGAACCAAACTTTTCAAACTGCCCCAAATTAATTTTTTTCCTCTTCTATTCTCCTTTCTCCAGGAACTTGAAATTGTTGAGAGCTCTTCAGAAACAATCACTTTTTAGAATTCAGCCATTAGACATACGTTTTGTTGTTGTTGTTGGTTGGGGTTTCTTTTGAACATTATGGCCATACAAAAGCCATTGACACAATTCAGAGAACAGTTCTGCAGTTTCTACAGTTATTTATGGAATAGCAATTCCTTAATAAAACCTCCTTGAAATGTAAGTTTTAACTCTACTTTGTAGCTGAATTTGTTTTTAGCCGCTGCACGGTATTTCTTGTGCTCTAATGCTTACTTTTTACACAAGCATGAGTTCAACTTGTAAGTATCTCTAAAATACGGAAGCTAGATAAGAACTGAAGAAAGTACACTGTGGTTCTAGTGCGTTCTGATTGCAGGAATTAAGTCCAGTCATCTTCTCAAAGGCTTCAGATGTTTACTTCTGAAAGTCCAGAGCAGTAGTGGGCCAATAGACTCAGAGCAGCCTGACAAAACAGAGGCAGGGTTCTTGTTCAAGTTTGTGGCAGAGAAGAGAAAACATTTATCTTTATTAGTACTTATTATAATGAGTTATGTGAAGGAAAGAGCTTAAGGAAAACTACCACATTCCTGCTGAGCTAATGCTACAGCTTTCACTCAAGTTTTCTGTAGACTTGATCATATTGAAGCAGTTGGCAACAATTCTGGTCATTGGTTCAGATCGATACAGTGTATTTATTCTAGTCTGCCGCTCTGCTTGCTGACTGTATAATTATTATAAGCAACTCTTTTCATGATAGAGGATTAGTTCTGAATAAAGAGTTAGCGAAGCATTTGCTTGGACATACTTATGTTTTGCAGTCATCCTACTAAGGTCCTGAAACTCCCTTCTTGGTACTTTAAATGCAGAGTTTACTAGACCAGCTACCTAGGGAGAAAATTGCACTGCTGGTGTTAATTTTGAAGTTGTGTTTGAGTTGTTCACTGTTTTGGTTGGCAATGTATTGCTTAGTGCTGCATTAAAGTAAATGGAGCCTGTCCAACTACGTAAATTTGAGGTGTAAGGAAATGTAGAATGAGATACTGCTTCTCTAATAAGTGTATGTAAACCAAAATGGCATGAATTCCTAAGAATATTCAACATTCTCTATGTAATTCATAGTTTAAGCCTAAGTGACAACAATGGACATATCATTCTCCGAAGTATGTAACATTTCCAGAATGTGTTTTAAGTTACAGCCATATTTACAAAGGATATGATTCTCTAATTTGCTGAGATCTGTGTAGTCTAAGTAAAATTCTGGTAGTAGAAAATGTAGTTGAAATTTCTGCCCTGTGCTGTTTGTTTACACTACAAAGAAATTTAAACATGAGAAGATGGCTCTGGTTGTGGCAACAATTGATTCTATGTTTTCCCCCCATGTTTGTTAGCAAAGTGTGTGAACTGTTTTTTGTTGGGGTTTTCCCCTTCAATTTTAACACGAGCTTCACATTTTAAATTTGAAAATATGGCAGACACCGTGTCATGTTTTGTTGTTTCATTTTTAGTTTTTTAAGAGTATCATCTCGTTTCTTCATAAAATAAAGAAGAAATATCAAACCTGCAGTTGTAAGTTATTCAGACTTATACTTCTGTGCTGATGTTAGAGTGCTGCTGTAATTAAAAATAACATTGAGAGAGGATCCCTTCAACTTAGGTAAAATTAAAACATATTGCTAAATCTAATATGATTTTATTCTTAAGCTGAATAGTCTTGCCTCTAATATGTATATAATCTAGAATAGCATATTTATATGTTGTTTAGAGTATTGCAACTGTGCCATGAAGTCAAGCCAATTCTCAAACCAGGACAACTCTGCAGCTCTTCCCCCAGTTTTTCTCCTGCTCTTAGCATCGGGATTCTCCCATTAGGTTTCCTCTTGCTGGACAATATCACAGAATCACAGAACGTCAGGGGTTGGAAGGGACCTCTAAAGATCATCTAGTCCAACCTCCCTGCCAGAACAGGATCACCTAGGGCAGGTTGCACATGGTGGCATCCAGGTGGGTTTTGAATGTCTCTGAGAAGGAAACTCCACCACCTCTCTGGGCAGCCTGTTCCAGTGCTCTGCCACTCTCTAAGAATCTCTAATCTCTCTCTCCTCTTCATGTTTAGATGGAACTTCCTATGTTCAAGTTTGTGCCTGTTACTTCTTGTCCTGTCACCAGGCACCACTGAAGAAAGGCTGGCCCTATCCTCCTGAGTCCCACCCTTTTAAATATGTATAAGCATTGATGAGATTCCACCTCTTCTGCAGACTATTCTTCTCTTCCCCAGACTATTCCTCTCCAGACTAAAAAGCCCCTAGTCCCTCAGCCTTTCTTTGCAAGACAGATGTTCTAGTCCACTAATCATCTTTGTAGCCCTTTTCTGTACCCTCTCCAGCAGTTCCTGTCCTTGAACTGGCGAGTCCAGAACTGGGCACAGTACTCCAGATGTGGCCTCACCAGGGCAGAGTAGAGGGCAAAGGATGACCTCCCTTGACCTGCTGGCTACACTCTTCCTGATGCATGCCAGGATACCACTGGCCTTCTTGACCACAAGGGCACATGGTCATCCTGTTGTCTACCAGAACTCCCAGCTCTTTTTAGATGGAACTGCTTTCTAGCAGCTCAGCCCCCAACCTGAACAGTTGCAATGTTGTTTTATGTAGTAAAGGGTGCTAGAATTCAGTGTTCCTTGTCTTGGTCATCCTTCACTTCAGCTGTCAGCCACTCTGCAGATACATCCTCAACTCCTGGAGCCATAGTTCCCCTGTGGAAGTGATAATCTCTTCTCTTTCATTTCCCCATTTTCCTTGTGCACATACGTATTTTAAGGAATATTCACCTTGTACATGTCAGCACACGCCGTTCTTCTCTTTGAAACACCTTTGCCGAAAGGCGAGCCCAGCAGTGCATCCTAGTGAGTAGTCCAAATTGCCTGCATCCCCCTCTCTCTTTTTCATACCTAGACTAACCTTATATTGAGAATACTTTTCCCCTGAGTTTATGCCTGTAACATTTGGGGTTTGCTTCTCCCTTTGCACATGTGAAGGCTGCAGGAGCAATAGAGCTCGAGGATTTATTTGTAATTAACACGCATGTCCTCGGGAGGGAGCCTCAGACTCTCCAACCAGACAGCATTTATTCCGTTTGTTCTTAAACCTAACAAAGATTACAGGGGGTCATTTTAGACAGACATATGTATTTTTGCGCTTGTTACAGCTAACCGTACTGCATCACTCCCGCATCTTCAAGAGTATAAAAAATTTAACTGAATGTAAAAGACAAAGGTAGCCGTGCTCCAAAATTTTGGATTTTTTACCGCAGAAACAAGTGTTATCCGCAACTGGTTTGTGTTGCTGTCATTTCCTTCTGGAACTCCCTACATGATAAATTTTGAACTTAACAGGGAGTTCTCCTGAGAAGCACTGTCTGCCAAGGATACTATTGATCAGGCAGTCAGGGCTTAAATATTGGATAGCACATCCCTATTTTTTTTAGGGCTGGAATGGAAGGCATTTGAATTACGGCTTTATTTCACTGTCCGGTGTCTTTTTACATTATTCCAAAAAGGTTATCACACTTTTTCAGAACTTGCTTTTAGGTACCACCAGGGAAGCGCCTGAGATTTCTTCTAGTTTGCATCAACTCTATTTGACATTTAAAGCAGATCTGTGCTGTTGGCACGGCCAGCACAACAATTATATGGTGTCGATGTTGCTCATGCTTTTCCATCCCAGACAGATTCTAGCCATGTTTCCTTTCTTCAGCCTGTCAATACTCACATGCAGCCTGAGGCTGTGGGGCAAAGTAACATCCTGGAGATCTCTTACTTACAGCTTAAACAGGATCATGATAACTAGCAACCTCTAGTTGTGTGGGAGGAGAGCTGCAGGAGTCCTGCTGCAACTCAGCCTTGTCACAGTGGTACTGAAAGCATTACCCATCT